>CM044898.1:86188118-86788118 GCA_024500145.1 Gentiana dahurica var. dahurica | reverse complement strand
TAAAAAACAGGAAATTAAAACGAAATAAAAACAGGAAAAACAAAAATAAACAGAAAAAACGAAAAACAAAAACTAGACAACCGTCCGGTTCCCCGGCAACGGCGCCAAAAACTTGTCACGGATTTTATTAAAACAAACAAGTAATAATCCGGTTAACCTCAAGTATAAGGATCGTAGTAATAGTGGTTAATGCCGGGTCGATCTTACGGGGAACTGGCGATTGCTAACCCTAGTTTTTGTCTAACTAACTAACCTATGTCACGATTACTAAACTAAACAGATATGAGAATAGTAACTAATTCACAAGAAAGATAACAATAATGTAAACTGGACAGAAGATCGAGATCTAAAGCCAGGAAGGTACGGGTTGCGAACTATTAAACTTAAACTAAATTATGAAATAAAAGTAACTAAACTAGGCAATTCGAGTTTCACGGGATTAAATTCAGATTTTAACGGACAAACGAGCGATTGATCCACCTATCCTAACAAGTATCAATTCCTATCTCGATTATATTGCGTTTTTTTAACCAAGTTGTGGTTTTACCTTGTCTAAAGCATGAACCCTAATTTCTTAGGTGATTCACTTATTAATCTATATCTTTCGATTTGAGATTAACGATTTTACTAATCAAAGGTGTGAACTTTAACCTAGCAATTTAACCTATTAACTCTCGTTATGATAGATTAAACGACTATTCCTTATCATGATGATCTAGGGTTTATAGAGATTTTCATCAACACAAACAATCAAAACATGCAAGTCTTTCGATACAATCGCAATTAAACAATATAAACAATGATAAAGGAAACAACTTTAGATAAAACTCACAATATAATCGCAGAAACAGAATCAAAACGTGTCGGATGGCTTAACAATGCTCGTTTGATAAGGCTCTAGCCTCTCAACATCACTTGATCAACTCGAAAAGCTTGAGAAAAGTACATAAATTTGAAGGTGTTTATCTAGAAATTAAAAGCATAAAAACTGGATGAAAACTAAAGTAAATCGCAGCTAAGCTGCCCCTAGGTTTAGGGTTCTTGTAATGTGTCTCAATTGTGGAGGAACTGCAGCCTATAAATAGATTCTCAAGTCGGTTTAGCAATGTCGGCTACCGGACGCCCGTCTGGTAAGGGTGAACGCCCGTCCACTCTTCATAGAACTTCGAATCGGGCCGAGTCATGACCAGACGCTCGTCCACACAGCGTCCACTCCAGCGTCCAAACTTTCGTCCACTGGACGGGACCTGGACGCCAGTCCAATATGATCGAATTCCGATTTCTTGATCTTTATCTCTTTTATCATCAATAAGCTCGAACTCAATCAGCTTTTAATCATCTTTTGAGCCTTGAACATGTATCTATAACACATAAAAACATCGCAAAATGTAATAATGTCCAAATAATTGGGAAAATCACGATTAAAACACATAAATCAACCTATTTTGCGCTTAACTCATTTAAAATGCCATTTACTCAATAAATCCATTAAACACTCGTTTCTTATGCAAATTCATACAAATACGAGGGAAATTATCATGAAATATAGCGTTATAAATCGTATAAATTCACCCTTAACAGTTAATTTTAGAGGGGGGGGGGGTGAATAAACTTAACACTTAAAACTTTTGGAGTTAACAAACTCAGCATGTTCAGTAGCCTGCTTATTGCTCAGTAGTCTGCTGACAGCTCAGTAGTCTGCTGACTGTTGATTTTACTGAATTTGTTGCAGCGGAATATATTCAAGTTAAGCCTTATTACTTGTTGTTAAAATATGATACCAAGTATTAGATACTCAACAGTGTGAGTATGTGATTCAGTTGCTAGTTTCAGTCGGTTGTTGTGCTTAATATACTAAATGCAAAAAGTAAGTGGGCAGATTTTATAGTTGTTCCAGGTGGTGTAATCCTGTCAGTCCACTCTTCTCATGTGATGTTGGAGGAAATTCACTAGAGATCTTTGAGGTTGCAGTTACAAAAATCCCTACGTTGTCTGTCCTTCATCAATAACTATGGCTTCAAAAACTAAACACTTGGAACATGTAGGATTGCTGCTCCAAAGTCTTCCACTGGTCTTTGAAGGGTAGGATTGCCTCTTCACCAGCTCCACCACAAACAACAGTTCTTGACACCTAAGTGCTTCTCTGTCTTCAGCAGGTTTCTTGTAAAAGAAAGTTTGAATCAAGTAAGTGATTAAGCTTTCAACAGCTAGATCAGGATGAAATGATCAGAAGCTTGATGTCTTCAAGTGTGCGAACATGATGTAGCTTGATAGCAGGTTACACTTGAAGAATTTACTAGATCAGTAGCTTTAAGTTCAGTAATGTCAGCAGGGTGATTTCTTGATTAGAATCTGATAGCTCAAGATTGATTGTTTTTCATCTTAAAATTCATCACTTGTTTCTATATCAGGGGTCTACTATTTCTAGGTGAGAATCCTTGTGAATTATGTTTGAAATTCAAAACATAGCCGTTTCATATTTGTCCCCATCTTGACTTGCTTTCTGTCTCTGTACATAGTACTGACACTGTCAGTTTACTTTTTGATAGTTTTCAGACTGTCCACCCTTTGACTTGTATCCATTGGATAAACCTCTGTTTCTTTCCAACGTTCTTTTAATATTGACCATTGATTTGTTGACAAAATCTAGAGTTGTTATTTTTCCTTTTCCTTGTAATATTCCAATGTAACCTATAGATTAAATCGAAATATGCATTCAACATATTTCTGTGTATATAAGTCTGCTGAAATGCTTATCAGTCAGCTGTCGGAAGTTTGCTGTGTTTATAAAACACTTCAGCTGATTGTCTTTTATCTAACTTTTAATTGTGAAGTTAGATTACACCATTTTAAACATAACTAAGTTCCAATCACCACTAAACTTGTGGAACTTAGACCTTGAACACAAGGTATATGTAATCAGCTTAGGTCATCACAGACTTCCCTAAATTTTGATTGCATATACTTGACTTTAAATACTAAGTTTGATCCCTTACCCTTCAATAACTGAGTTTGAGCCCTCAGCCTTCAGTCTTCAGCAGGTTCCTAAACTAGTCTACTGAATCAGGTACATTACTGACCTAGACAGGTCTGCTGATGAAAGTCAGCTGACCTTTTACAGTGCTTGTTTAATCAAACCTATACAAAGATCAAACTCTAATAAGCCTACACATTTAATCTAGACACATTTTTCCCTTTGCTCTATAACAGCTAGTCTGGCACTCATCACTAAAAAATAAAATATGTCCAACAATTTCCCCTTTTTTTGGTGATAATGCCAATACTCTCCTTACAGCAAAGAAAAAAGGATAAAAACAGAACAAATTCAGTCAATTCTCATTATAATCATATTTGTTCATCATTATTACAAACTAGATTCAGCAAAAGATAAAGAATAATGTAAGTCTGCAGAACTAGTTCCTCATTTCCCTTTCTTGTCTCTCTCTTTCTTGTTGCTCTTGATATTCCCTTATGTCTCTGACCATTTCTCTCAACCAGTGATTTTCAATAAGGGAAAAATCAATATGAGGATTCATTTCCTTCTACCATTTCCATGCCTCAGGTAGAGTTAGGTTGATTTGGTGTACTCTGAATCCTAGACGCATGTACAATTGCTTGAACTCTTCCAAAGAACTCTTGCAGATGTAGTAGGTAGACTTATTCCACCTCTTCCACCTCTACCACCTCTGTGTGAAGCTCTTAAGGCTTTAACTCTAGCTTCCCAAAACTTAAGTCCCAAAAAGGAATTTAGCCCCTCATGGAAACCCTTGTCATGGTAAGGTCTCATCTTATTGTGGTATTGCTTCTTGTATTCTTTGAAGAGGGAATCAGTCAGCTGAAGTCTGCCAGGTGCAGGTTCTCTGAATGCATTTGTATCAGCCTCCCATTTCTTTTGAGCAAAAATCCTTGCAGCCTCTTTTGCTACTGCTGTCTGGCTTTCGTCCCCCTTATTGACATCATCAACAAAACGGGAAATGAGGCCGAACACTCTCCTGTGTGATTACTAAATTGTTCAGTCGACCTTCCATAATTTCAGTTCTGGTGTCAACTGCAGTGATCCTTCCTTCCATTGTTTGCTCCAGCAGAGTTATCCTCTCAGTGATCTGTTAAGGGTGATTTTATACGTTTTATAAGGATATATTTTATGTCAATTCTCTCCGTATTCGTATGTTTTTCATAGAAATCGAGCTTTATAGTGAAATATTGAGCAAATGAGTTTTAGAAGTATTAAAGTGCAAAATCGGGTTAATTATGTGATTTTATTGGATAAATATCTTTAGATGTAAGATGTTACATTTTGCATGTTTTTATCGTGATGTTGGTACGCTTGCATGAGGTGAAAGGAGCTTAAAAGATGTACACGTGATGATTTGCATGGAAGGGAAGAGATAGAGATGAAGTGGGAATGAAGATCAAGATGAATTTGGAAGAAAAAGAGCTGAACGAGCGTCCAGGTCCCGTCCAGAGTGGACGGGCGTCTAAAGATATGGACTGGCGTCCAGACTGAAAAAGTTGATTCAGAGAGTTTGGACGCAGCCTGGACGGACGTCTGAAGGAAGTCCAGAAGAATGGACGAGCGTCCAGGAAGACCAGACGGGCGTCCACGGCCGACTTAGCCCTGGCCGACTTAAAACCTATAAATATCAGCTGCGCCCCAACCCTAATGACATCAGATTTTCACACATTATTGAGACCTATTGATACACAATCATTAGAGAAAAACCCTAGGCGGCCCCAGCCCCCTTTGGGGAGGCTGGGGTTGCGGATTCGTTAGGTTTTTATTTTCGTTTTCTTTTCTTGTTCGATCTTGATGATGGCTTGAAGCTGCGAACTTGGAGCAGCCATGGGAAACTTTTCCAGCAGCGTTTTATTTCTTCCTTTGGATATTTTGTGAGTTTAATTTAAAGTTTGTTTCTTTCCTTTGATTATTTGTTATGCAATCGATATCGGAAGATGTATTGCTATTTGATGTTTACCGTATGATGGAAATCGGTGTAAACCTTAGATCACCATAGGAAAGATTAGACTTTTAACCTTGACATAACGGAAGTTGATAGGTTAGATTTCTAGGTTGTTAGATCTAATAAATCTTGCACCTTGTTTTGAGAGCGTTAATCTCTATAGATCGGAAGATGATGAGATTGATAGACGGATTACTTACGGAACTAGGAATTCATACCTTTGATTAGGTGAACCACAACTTTGATTGAATCATCATAAGATAATCTAGGGAAGAATTAAGGGTTGCGGGATGGTGGATCATGTTTGTTCTATGTTGATTTGCTGCAGTCATTATCATGATAGTTAGTTTTATTGTTTTCTTAGTTGTAGTCTTATTTTATTTGCTTTTGTTCGCAACGATATTTTCCTGGCTTTGGACTGACAATCCTCTGTCCAGTTTATTTTCCGTTTTAGTTTAGGTTTAGGAATAATTGTATCAACCTTAGGAAAATTAATGAACTAGATACCCCGATTCCCTGTGATCGACTCCGGTATTAATCGCTGTACTACGATCCCTACACTTGGGGAATACCGGATTTATAAATTTTATTGCTTGTTTGTTTTGTTAGATAAAATCCGTGACAAGTTTTTGGCGCCGTTGCCGGGGAATCGGTGCGGCTGTCCAGTTCATTATTAATTTTTTCTAAGGTAGTATAGTGGTTAGTATTCCCGTCAACGGAACCAAAAACAAGTTTTTGGCGCCGTTGCCGGGGAATCGGTGCGGTTGTCCAGTTCATTATTAATTTTTCTAAGCTCGTTGTCCAGTTTCACGCAGGACCCCAATTCGGAAAGCTCGTTCCGACCCCGTTTAGTGCTGTTTTCGAGGTCAAAATCCATTGTTTTCCCTTCCATTTTGGGCTCAGAAGATTTCAACACGTTTTTTTTTCCCTTTTATCGTTTTCTTGTTTTTTGTTTTAAATTTTTCGTAGTTCAGGTTTAGGTTTCTGTTTCCGTATCTTTTTAGGTAGTTTTCAATAAGAGTAGCGTTAAATAAATTGAGAGTTTTTATTTTTGCCGTGTTTCGATGACCGTTGGGTTAAGAATGTGCAAAAAGTTTTTTACTCAATTTATGAGACGTGAATTTAGGTTTCATAGTTTTGTTTTCGTTGTTAATAAACACTAGGGTTTCTGTTTTAATGATATGGTATTAGGATATGATATTAGGGTTGCTGCTGTTTTCTGGTATCAATCGAGTCTGGTGTGCTTTTCTGCTGAGTCAGACGGGCGTCCATAGTAAGTGATCGTCCGTCCGCCCTGAATATGTTGTGAACGCCCGTTTGGTATGTTGAACGCACGTTCAGGTTCCAAATTTTTCTTAACTTGATTTTTAATGCTTTATTTGACGTGGATCCTTCCATATGAGCTTCTGTGGCTAACTATTTTTACGTAGATGTTCTGAACTTGCATGTTTACATCTTTCCATCTACGAATCCATGTTAAATAATTGATTAATTTTTATATACATGCTACATTAATTGACATGGATGTTTTATTGTGAGCCTCTGTGGCCGTTGTGTATATGCGTAGATGTCCTGTTCTTTCACCGTTATGGTTTTCTTTCCATCTATTGCAATCCATGTTGAGTAATTCACCTAGCTAGACGTGATTCTAATATGACTTATGTTGTTCCTGTTTTCGTCTATCTAGGGTGTTAGGATTCATCTATGCATGTTATAGTTACTGTCGGTTCTCGTATGCTATAACTGTTCTTATTGTTGTTAAGTAGCTAATGTCGGTTTCCGTATGCTACATATCGTTGTGATGAATCCTGTGAGCTTTGAGACTTATGTGTTTTCATGTTATTTTTGTAGCTCATATGGGTAGCTACTGTCGGTTTTCCGTATGCTACCATGTCTTCTTATGAGTTATATCTGTTTAGTATAGCTAACTGTTGGTTTTCCATAATGCTATCACCTTTGATGAGTCTTAAGGCGCGTCTACACTGCATGTAATGAATAGTACTGTCATTTATCGTAAACTGTCATTATTTGGTAGACGTTTATTATATACATGTCGTGTTGCAAATGGGTGGGCTAGTTTTATTTCTTTTATTTTCTTTTATTTTTGCATATCATTTAGTTGCATGTCATCTAGTTGCATTGTTTTTCTATTTTTCTTTTATTTTTCTTGAGGGTAGTTACTGTCGGCTTGCCGTACGCTACCACTTTATCATGTAGATTGCATTGTAATATCTTTTTCATGTAGTTGCACCTAGCCCTACTGTTTTGTAATGTTCCATGTATAATTTCCATCTTTATATGGGCTTAATTTGAAAAATCTCTATGACTTCTTTTCCGTGTATAATCCTCTATCATTATTAGTTGGAGTTTGATGTTTCTATTTGCACATGTGGTCTATATTATTCTACAAGCTTCTGTGGCTTTATTTCTTTTTGTGCTTATATCAAACTTCCATTCAGTTGTGTTTAGACGCTTAGGTGTCCTATGTTTTCACTGTGTGGTGATTTTTCCATCTGAGCAATTATACCATGTGCTTACTTATATCATTATTGTTGCTTGTTATATTTCCCCCCGTGTCCCCGAGATACTGCCATGTTTCTCAAGTGGTGCAGGCACATTTTTAGTTGTTTTTGTCGAAGCTACCTTTGGGAGTTGAAGCTGGGAAGGACTCCATATGACATCACCATTGTTGTCTTCTTCAGCCTATCTTCATATCATTACCAAATCAGCTAAGTTCTGTTATCTTTTCCTTTTAATTCTGCACAACATGAGGACATGTTGTAATTTAAGTGTGGGGGAGGGGAATGGTTTCATGTATCTACATTCATTTGCCATACTATTATATTTCTATGAAAGAGTGCTAAATTTTAAAATTTTGTTTGTTTTGTCCCAAGTGAGCAAAGGCATACCTTTATTTGAGTTTTTATATCATTGGTGCATTATTTTGCATATTTAGTAAATTTAGATGTCTCACCCAACACTATTTTTCACGTGCCATAGTAAATGATGAGCTATATTTTAAAGCTATGCCCATTTGATTAAAGATTTTTGATGATTATCGCATGATTCTTTGCTTACATACGAATTTTGAAAATTTTAATAGTTTGTGTTTAGAATTAAAGTATGACATACTGCAAATATCTGAAGGTTTGAATGTGATAGGAGGGATATAATTTAAGGTTTGAATACCAATCTAAGATGAATAATATGAATAATATATATATATATATAAAGTGTGAGGTTTGAGTGCGGTAGGGCATTACACGAAATGTCCTATACCACTATGAGGTTCAATAGCTCCCGACTGCCTGATGATAGTAGTCCAGCTAGGGTGTTATCACGAAACATCTTATTGCTTTGGGAATGAGGGCATATGCTATACGTGTGTAATTAAGAGCACTTTAAGAAAAATTAGCAAATAGTATTGTGAAAAGATGGTTGGAAACCGTAGTTATCTTCTAACTATCCCCAGTATAAACTGAAAGATATATTGTAGGGATTATCCTCTGAGTATGTCAGAAAGGTCTTAAATACCCTCTATTATTCTTTTCGAATATGTATGTTTTGTGAGGTGCATGTTATAATCGGTTTTATATTTCTATTCTAAATGGGATGTTGGCTAGTTTTGCTTGAATCAATTTCAAGTGTGGATGTAGTGGAAATTTGTTATGGCTATGCACACACACGTGGGTGAACCTCTAAACTATTGAATATGCTTTATGGTTGCATAAATGTTTATATGTCTCGAGTCTTGATTTTGTTTTGTCTTGCTCGGGACGAGCAAGGTTTAAGTGTGGGGGAGTTGTTAAGGGTGATTTTATACGTTTTATAAGGATATATTTTATGTCAATTCTCTTCGTATTCGTATGTTTTTCATAAAAATCGAGCTTTATATTGAAATATTGAGCAAATGAGTTTTAGAAGTATTAAAGTGCAAAATCGGGTTAATTATGTGATTTTATTGGATAAATATCTTTAGATGTAAGATGTTACATTTTGCATGTTTTTATCGTGATGTAGGTACGCTTGCATGAGGTGAAAGGAGCTTAAAAGATGTTCAAGTGATGATTTGCATGGAAGGGAAGAGATAGAGATGAAGTGGGAATGAAGATCAAGATGAATTTGGAAGAAAAAGAGCTGAACGAGCGTCCAGGTCCCGTCCAGAGTGGACGGGCGTCTAAAGATATGGACTGGCGTCCAGACTGAAAAGTTGATTCAGAGAGTTTGGACACAGCCTGGACGGACGTCTGAAGGAAGTCCAGAAGAATGGACGAGCGTCCAGGAAGACCAGACGGGCGTCCACGGCCGACTTAGCCCTGGCCGACTTAAAACCCTATAAATATCAGCTGCGCCCCAACCCAAATGACATCAGATTTTCACACATTATTGAGACCTATTGATACACAATCATTAGAGAAAAACCCTAGGCGGCCCCAACCCCCTTTGGGGAGGCTGGGGTTGCGGATTAGTTAGGTTTTTATTTTCGTTTTCTTTTCTTGTTCGATCTTGATGATGGCTTGAAGCTGCGAACTTGGAGCAGCCATGGGAAACTTTTCCAGCAGCGTTTTATTTCTTCCTTTGGATATTTTGTGAGTTTAATTTAAAGTTTGTTTCTTTCCTTTGATTATTTGTTATGCAATCGATATCGGAAGATGTATTGCTATTTTATGTTTACCGTATGATGGAAATCGGCGTAAACCTTAGATCACCATAGGAAAGATTAGACTTTTAACCTTGACACAACGGAAGTTGATAGGTTAGATTTCTAGGTTGTTAGATCTAATAAATCTTGCACCTTGTTTTGAGAGCGTTAATCTCTATAGATCGGAAGATGATGAGATTGATAGACGGATTACTTACGGAACTAGGAATTCATACCTTTGATTAGGTGAACCACAACTTTGATTGAATCATCATAAGATAATCTAGGGAAGAATTAAGGGTTGCGGGATGGTGGATCATGTTTGTTCTATGTTGATTTGCTGCAGTCATTATCATGATAGTTAGTTTTATTGTTTTCTTAGTTGTAGTCTTATTTTATTTGCTTTTGTTCGCAACGATATTTTCCTGGCTTTGGACTGACAATCCTCTGTCCAGTTTATTTTCCGTTTTAGTTTAGGTTTAGGAATAATTGTATCAACCTTAGGAAAATTAATGAACTAGATACCCCGATTCCCTGTGATCGACTCCGGTATTAATCGCTGTACTACGATCCCTACACTTGGGGAATACCGGATTTATAAATTTTATTGCTTGTTTATTTTGTTAGATAAAATCCGTGACATGATCTTAGGATCTAATGCAGCAGGTTGAGATGTTCCAGCAGGGTCAGGTACAGCAGACTTGGGTGCCTCAGCAAGCTTATCAAGCTTCTTGTGAATAGAGGCTAGTTGTTCTTTCAAGAACTGATCCATCAGTGTATTCCCTTGTGTTATTCCTCTCACATATTTGGTTAGATCAGTAAGAGTAAACTGAGTGGATGTGATTTTGGAAGCAACTGTTTCAGTAGTCCTCCATCTATTTTCCACCAGGTTCATCAAATCTTCAAATCTTTGCTCTTGTCTGTCAAGTTGAGTTCTTAACTGTGTAATGTCATGTCTGACTGCCCTCAACTCATCTAACACATGTGCTGGTACTGCACCTGCCACACCTCCAGCCATATGTCCAGCAGCATCATCAGCAGGCTTTTCAACATTGTACTGTGCCCTCTGTCTGCTGACAACCATGGCCAAACTCCTATCCCTTCCAGCAGGGTCAGGACCTTCTTCAACTATAGCACCAAAAATGTCTTCCAAAATAGGTTCTTCTTCAAACAATGTCACATATGCCTGTTGAGGTTCAACAACAACAAATTTTTCTTCAGGAATTTGAAACTCCTCATCACTGAAATCATAGTCCAGCAGCTGTTCATCCTCATTAACAGCAGTCTGCTGACTATCCTTCCCTTCAGTAGCCTCTACTACAGGGGATTCCTCCAATCCCATTGTAAGTTTCAACCTTTGTCCAGGTGTTGTTTGTTCATCAGCAACCTATACCTCAAGTTCCGACCTTTGTTCAGGTGTTGTTTGTTCCTCAGCAGCCTGAACCTCCTCAAGAAGTAGGGGTGATCCTTCAAAACCCATCACCATGTCCAATCACTGTTTGTTCCTCAGTGAGTAGGACTCTCTCTTCCACGGAAATAAAAGGAAAAATTGCCATATTTTCCCTTAGAAATCCTCTAGCTTCAGTAATTTTATGTAGACTATCAGCAGTTTTAGATAAGGTGTCCTGAGTATCAATCCACTCTTGATACTGAGCTGAATCTTCAGAACTGATATCAGGCTCACTGTGTTCAATAATCTTCTCCTCATCCAAATTTTCAGTCTGCTGATCATCAGGATTCACATCAGACTCCACAACCAAGAATGTATCTGATGTACCAACCAACCTGTTATCTCCAAGATTTATTCCATCATTGATTAGAGCCTCCAAATAATCTATAGTTAGATCTTCCAGATCTTCATCCATTTGATCAGTTTGCTGGCCCTCAGTAGACTTGCCAGCACTAGTAGATTGTTCTACTCTTGGTTCAGTTGATAATGCAGTTCCACTAGCTTCTCCTTGATGCGTAGGATGATACCTCCATCTTTCTTTTCTTCTTCAATGAGTTCCATCAATCTCATTTCCAGCAAGGAAGTATTAACCAGGTCAAGTAGGTTTTCCATCTCTAACTTTTCGAAAGCCCATTCTTCAAAATCTGTCATTGGCTCAGCAGCTGATTTTTGTTTCTTATAATATCCAAACATCCACTGAAAGTAATCAGCAACCAGCTTAAGTTTGGGATCAACATTTCCTTCTTTTCTTTTCTTCTCCATCCTCTCAAAAGGCGTTGAAGGCTTTTTAGATGATGTTTGTTCAACTTGTTGTCCTCCAAAGGTCTCAACAAGTAGATTCAATGTTTCCTCAGTAGATGCAACCAAGTCAGTAGGTACATCAGATTGTACATTTCACTACTAGAAAAAGGACCTCTAATGAGGAGAATTTAATGAGGAGGAGTAATTTCGTCATTAAATGTATCCTTTAATGAGGAGTGAAGGAATTTGATGACCAATTTGCATTTCTCCTCATTATTGATAAAAAAAAATCTCCTAATTAAAGCTTTACAACAAAAAAGCTCCTCATTATTTCAGATTTTTTTTTAAAAACATTTTTTTAGGGGGTTTTATAAACATTTTGAGGGTTTTTTTTTCATAAAACATTTTAATCCTAAAAATGTTATCAAGAAAAATTAAACAAAAAATCTACCCAAAAACATTCCACCCTCACGTAACCCTGACCTAACTCAATCGTTCAATCCAATTTCACGTCTTCACCTCTCATACTCTACACGAGCATACACAGCCAGATTGGTCGGTTCCCATGGTTGCCTCAACTATCCGGCCGGTAATCTACTTGCTTTTGTGTTTTCTTTTATTGTTTGCCTTGTTCCATTTCTTGCTTTTGTGCTTCTTCTTTACCCATTAAACTTACAGCTCTGTTTTTGTACCATGGGTTGAAGAAATAAGAAAATGGATTAAGATGGCTTTGTTCATTTGCCGGATTCTGTTGAAATTCATGTTATTAATGCTTCGGCGAATGAAAACACATGTGGTTTGGCTCTCCTTGCACAAATTGATGTTCCTGCAACTAAGAAGTTGGCCCCCGCAGCACAGATTGCGAATTCACCGAAAATGTAGGCTGACTCTTCAACGGTGTTGCAGAAACAATCAATGGATGATGCTTCATTGCCCCAGATTACTCCTTTCATGAGGCTTAAATCTGGCACGATGCTCCCTGCAATTCAATCTTTGAAGAAGAAGAACACTTTAATTTCTGATTTGGATATGGCTGATGCAATTGAAATTCATGCTGCTAATGTTTTTTACGCTGCTGGATCTGCTGCTAAAAATACATAATTTGTTGTTGTTGATGCTTTTCTTGTCTTAGATTCTCCTGATTTAAATTATTTAGTGTTTTTTGTGGTGACTGAATTGTCATTTTACTTATTCACAGCTAAAAGTGAAGTTACTCTTTGATGAATCTCGAATCATGTTTTCTTTGAGTTTTTTTGTTGATAATTTGATGCAGTATAGACATAAAAATGTTGTTTTTTTTCCTTCCCACAATTCCTTGAACAAGAAATAGTCCGAGTATTGATGTTGGCTCTGCTTTTACATGGCACTTTTTGAACTTTTTTCCTTTGTTTATATCGTCATTAGTGTTAATTGGGGTGCTCAAGATTAGCTTTTAACCATATATTGTTTGTAGGGAATGTACAACTAGATTAAATTGAACCTGTGTTTGGATGTTTTCTCATCATTTGTTGCTGTCAGAAGGAGCTATTTTCTTGTTCTTTAGGCTATACAATTGTTGCAGCATGAGTTGCAGAATGATGGCTGGAAACTAGATTATAAGAAATCTTTTTTGTGAGGGCAAAGTACATGGATGCTAACAATTTTATTAGTACTTGAAATCATACGAGTTCGAGAGACAGAAGTAAGGTTCAAAGGTTGGTAGATTTATTTGATCCAAGCGTTCGAGTAATAGATGGCATTGCTGGAGAAAGAGTCTCTATGTGGGTAGGAAACAATTTCCTTTATATTTATATTTTTATGTAGTTGTTTGAATATTAGAGACCTAAATCTAAATACGGTATTCTGCTGGATTGGAAACTCAATCCAAAAATGAATGACAGTCTGCTTTTTGTTCATTTTTGTTACCAGATAGATTTGGAATGCTCCGGTGGCTATAGTAGAATCAGCATATTCAGTCATGCTTTGATAACATTGGCACTGTGTGTTTTTGTAACATTATGCACCATTTTCGTATTGATGTAATGTACCTCTTTTTTCATACAGCATATGAGTTTTTCATGCCATTTCTTACCATTTTCCTACCTATTTGTGCCTTCTTCATACCTTTTTTTGCATGAACGCATACATTTCGAATGTTAAGAAAATGAAGCTTTTGAACTATATATCAGAAACTGAGTTTGAATAATCTTTGCAGATCAGTGGGTAATGCGACAACTGCATTTATACTTGCCATGCTTTAAGGTTGCACGAAACCCGGGGTTTGGTTTCCCGAAGAGGTAAAAAAACACTTACAGCAGTTTATTCAGGTAAATAATGAGTAATTCTCTGCAACCATTCTAAAATGTTAGCATCATTTTGTATGTGAGAATGGGGTGAACAAACATCTTCCTACATCTGAGGAACATGCTCTCAAGGAGAAAGACAGTACTCTTTCGGGGAATGATGGGTTGACTACAACTACTGGTAATTTTTTGTCATTGAAGGACGTTGAACATGTAGATTTGTCTCCTTCTGAGCTCGTAGAAGTTTTGCCTGCAAAAGAACAAGACAATTCTGTTCATAGTTCTGAGGTTGGATGCTATAACTTTTTTATAAGTTCCAAGCTTTGTAAACGTGTTTTCCTTTTAAAATGATGGTAGCAACTCCGTCTACAGCGGTAACGGTGACAGGAATACAGAACGTTTGTAATTTCAATCCTGCTGCAAATTTTGTGGACACGATACGCATTTTATTATCATTATTATTATTATTCAATAGCTAGCAGATGCTGGATTTCACTGTTTTGCACCGGACTAGATAGGATTTGGGTTCAGTGGAAAACCGCAACCTGGATTTGGTTTTGATTATACTGGTCAGGACACTCTCTATGAAGCCAAAATGTGTTATTATTTTAGATTGCATCCTCTGTATCTATTATTAAAATTTCTGACATTCTGGATGTTTCATTGTTGTAGAAAAAGAGTTTCATGATGAATTTTTAAGTTACTAGATGTCCTCGGTATCACCTCTCCATTTTACTAGGTTGTTCAGGTGCAGATTTCCGGGTATTTGATCTTTAAGTATCAATATCTCCATAAATAATCTATTTTGTGCACAACTACTTCAACTGCTAGAGGTTTTTGCAAATTCTGTGAACAGCATGTTGCGTAACAACTTTTGTTGTGAAAATCGCATACTTTGAATTCTATTTTCCTTACAGGGTTTTCTAGTAGGTTTTTATGGATTAACTTGAGCTTTGAAGAACCACAGCAAAGTATCAAAGATCACAATATTGAACACCCCATTGACAGTTTCATCTCCTATTCCTGGCCTCTTTCAGAAACTCAGGTTCAACAGTCAAACATTGAATGGAATGTGATCAAAATGACCTTTCCTGATATATTTTTAGTGGAAGATATGTTGTACATAAAAAGCTTGGCTTGTATAATTTCTTATTATTCTTTCTTTACACTTCTTATAATCAAACACTGCTTACTATATTTCTTGTTAAGCTGGTTTTAATGTCCCTCTTATATACCCAGGATTCCATTCTTAGGCGAGTTTACTTGCCAAAATGCTATAATGGCTGAGCGATTTATCGAAGCAGGTAGCGCGTATGTATCCATTATCTGTCTATATATTACATGTTTCTGGTATCGTCTTCCAGATTCATTACACTCATCTTACAAGTATTTTAGAACGAGAACTGTATATAGGAAACAGTTCTTAACTCATTCTCTCACTGGAGCACTTATCGTTTGTCATCTCCTTTCTCACAAGAAATATCTTTGAATGGCAGTTATGTTTTGAAGATAGAAAAAGCAGATGTCTACAGATTACTGTATTTATCAAGCAGTGCTCCAATACAGAACGTTTGTAATTTTAAGCTCTAAAAAAGGTTGGCGTCGCCGCACCGGCGATTTTGCTGACCTCTGTGATCGTTGCTTGTAAGCTTCCATTACTTCTGCATCTTTCTCTTCATTTTTACCTTTTAATCTCTGCCCCTTCAAATGTTTACTTTACTGCATTTGTTCTTCTCTTTTTGATGTATTTAGTTTTCCGGTCATGGTAGAATTCGTTTGAAGTTTGCATCTTTGGCAACGGAGAATTATAGGTGGAAGTGTGTGGGGGTTTTTAAACTGATTTTGTACTCCTATTTTTTTTGTTATATAGCATGTGATTGTTGTGTAGATGCTGATATAGATATCTCATGTGATTCTACTAGTTGATCTATCTACTAATCTTATTAAATTTAGCTCCTGTTTCGTTAGTCTAAGGCCTTCTACACAACAATCTTAGACATTTTCTGGAGTTAATATTGGCTGCTTACTAAAAAAAATCATGCATTTCGGTGGTTTTGTTCTTCGTTTGCCATACTTGGTGATCAAGTACCCATTTTATCTGCAACTTTTGTAAATTTAATAAGATCTTATGCCATTAGCAACAATGGCTTCTCTAAAATCTGATGTTAAGTTTATATTACGGAATTAGCTAATTTCATGTATATCTTTTCAGATACCCTTAAGTTCAGTTACCTCAATCATTGATGGCTTGAAAAAGTTGTACATCCAGAACTTAAAGCCATTGGAGATTACTTACAAATTCAATGATTTTGTTTCCCCTTTGTTGGTGAGTCCTCAATGCTTTTACTAGATGTTTATGTCATTGCCTAATATCCTTTTAATTATAAATTGGTGTCTTTAAGTTAAGTTTTTTGTGTACTTTGGTTAGACAAACAGTGATTTTGATGCTAAGCCCATGGTGATGCTTTTGGGCCAATACTCCACTAGGAAAACTACATTCATCAAACAACTACTGAAAGCTGGTTATCCAGGTCAATATTTTATGTTATGTCTACTCATCTATTCCTATTTTGTTTCTTACGACATTTTATAGTC
This sequence comes from Gentiana dahurica var. dahurica, assembly GCA_024500145.1. Taxonomy (NCBI): domain Eukaryota; kingdom Viridiplantae; phylum Streptophyta; class Magnoliopsida; order Gentianales; family Gentianaceae; genus Gentiana; species Gentiana dahurica. Next base: position 86,771,447 of record CM044898.1, on the reverse strand, counting down.
TAACACTCCATTATACAGGACCGCATATTGGAACATAACCAACAACTGATAGATTTGTTGTTGTTATGGTAAGTCTGCAGTTTATTGTTTAGTCATTCCTGCTTCTGTTTTGCAATATATAACAGTATGGATAATAGGTGTCCTTATTTCCTTTCAAATGCAATCTCATTTCTTCGTTAAGGCTTCAATTCCTTCCATAAATATTTTTGTGCTGCTTGATGATATCTATGTACTCACATACGAGAAATTTGATTTGCGCAGAATGGACCTGATGAAAGGAGTGTTCCAGGTAACAATGTCACTGTTCAAGCTGATATTCCATTCAGTTGTCTCACATCTTTTGGAACCTCTTTTCTTTCAAAATTTGAGTGTTCTCAAATGCCACACCCTGTAAGCTGCACTCTATTACTTCAGTTCATACACATTTGATTCGGTAAAGGGCCGTTATAATACGCTATATAACAAACAAATGTGAATACTGTCTCAGAACACTCCTTTATTTTACCTTATGCCTTTTTTTTCTCAAGAAATTCAAGTATTTTAGATCATATACTGACAATTGAATGGGGTAATACCGCATCATTTGAAAATGAGTGTTCTGAGACAGTATTTCAGCAATCAAAGATGTATAAACAAGCACTTTTCATCTGCCAATTACTGTAGTACGTAAGCATATTTGGGAAAGTATTTTTGCATTAACGACCAAAGCAACGTGTTTCTTTTGGGATGTTATATATATATATATTAGAAAATTCTTCAAATTTACATTTATATGTAACTTATCTTTTGGGGAATAATCTATCGTTGTATATATTGATGTATTTCATTAGTATAAAGCTTATATTGGCCTGCTTTATTTAATGTAGTTCTGGGCTTCAAAATTATTTTTAATATTTCATGATTTAATGAGGAGCAAATGATCTTTTAATGAGTAGATGTATAATTATTGTTTCATGATTTAATGAGGAGAAAATCGTCTTTTAATGTGGAGTTATGTTGTAGTTGAATCTTTATTTTATGAGGAGTAAATGACCTAATAATGAGGAGATTAGCTGTAACTAAAAATAATTTTAATGAGTAGAATATATCCTCATAAAATGTACGATATAATTAATGAGGAGTTTCACTTCTCCTCATTATATGGCTTTAGTGGCGGAAGCAACAATGAGGATTGAGTTCTCCTCATTAAAGGTTTTTAATGAGGAGAAATGGATAATTAATGAGGAGTATTCTCCTCATTAAATACCGAATTTCTAGTAGTGTTTGTACCTACCACCTCCAATTGTTCCACACTTGGTTCCCCCTGACTTGTATATGTAACAGCAGGGTCAGCAACCATGTGTTCTTCCCTCTGAGTTGTAGCATCCACAGTAGGGTCAGGAACATGTTTAACTACTTCTACAACAGGCATAGGTGCAGCAGTCTGCTGTGGTTCTTCACTGTGTTGCTAAAAAACAACAACAGCATCAGTAATAGGCTCAACAACCTCTTCTTCTACTTCCATTTGAGCTTCTAGAATCTTCAATTCTTTCCCTTTTCCGTGTTTCTTCTTCTTCACAATTTCCTTCATTCACTTTGAAGGTTGTTCAGCTTCACTCTCAGCAGCTTTCCTCTTTCTTATATCTTCCTTCTGTTGCTCTTTTAAATTTTCAGCAGCAGATTTCTTCTTTGCGATTTCAGTAGGTTCAGTAACCTCAGCTTCAGCTGGAACCTCAGTAGATTCTGCAGGGCTACTGATTTCTGCTTTGTTTTCTTAGGCTTAAGCAACTCAGTAATCTTTCTAGTGTCAGCAGCCTTTCTCATCTCAGCAGCCTTCTTAGGTGCACCAGATTTAGCAACTTGTTTAACCTGATCACCACCAGCATCATCATTTCTATCATTGTCACTCTCTGTTTCCTCATCATCTACATCTTCATCATCATCCAATCTAGGGATGAGATAGCTGATCTCTTTCTTATATCTGGACATGTTTGTTTTTCAGGTGCAACATCAGCAACCTTCAAATGAGTCAGCAGGGCCTGAATCATCAAACCCAAGGGCAATGTCTGGACTTCCTGGTCCCTTCTCTCTCCTCTGTTATCACCTTCTTCTTGTATTGGGCAAAGAAACCAGCCCAATCAAACTTCATGCTTTTGCAGATGATGATCAATAAATCAATCTTGGGTCCAGACAGTGTATCAAGGCTTCCACTGAATACTAAGATGTTCTTTGCTATAATTTTACTCACCAGATTATGCTCCATCCTTATATTCTTCACATTGATACTCAGTGATGATTTGATGGTGTTGTTGGACTTTATTTTATCAACAAAATCCAATCTTGACAGCCTCATTTCTTCAAGATTAGTTGGAGCATTATTTCCAGGTCCAAAACAAAATGCTTCCCTCAGCAGGTTTGAGGAGACTTCAATTTCATGGCCATTTACTGTGGTAGTGAATGCCTCTCTATTGTCTCTTATAACAATGTTTCTCCAAAACTTTACAACATTTGTGTAGGAGATGCTTTCCTATCCCAGATTAAGAACATCTTCCAGTCCTTCGTATCGTTTGATTCTTCTACCAATATTGATAGCCAACTCGGTTTTGTTAGCATCAACAACAAATCCTCTGATACTTTGGCTTGTTCCAATGTGAATATCATCCTTGTCCGCCATTAGAGATGAAAAAGATGAAGAAGAAAGTTTTCAAATGTGTGTTCACACAATGTATTTGTAGAGAAATATCGATCTGAGAGTTGTATGTAATGTCTCTGTGTATATATCTGTATATATATAGAGAAAGTAGTGGATGGTAACTGTCAGATAAGGTGATGTACGTGCACTGTAGCATTAACCACGATTAAAGTTGGAATAAATGAGATTTTGCCACGTGTCCCACTAGTTGAATCCATGATAGTTGTAACCGTTGGATATTTGTAACTGCGGTTATAAAGGATAAGAATAATATCCAACTACTATTGACTTTATTTATGTTTGACTTTCTTGTAACGTATAATTCAGTAGCCTTCATCTTTAGTAGACTTGGATCAGCAGTTTGCTGATAAAGAATGACTCAGCAACCTGCTGACAAAGTAAGTCTGTTGATCTTCAATTCCTCTTGTTTTGTCCAACTGATAATACAAGATGAAGTTTAACACCAATGACTGATCTGTCAAGTGAGCTCACCCAGCAGGACAAAGACCAATCCCCTTGGCAACTTCATTTGCTCAATTGTCCAAACATAAATAAGTACATGGAATTATTGATACCAATGACTAGTCTACTAAGTGAGCTCACCCAACATAGCAAAGACTAATCCCTTTGGTGATTCTAGTACATTGCTGATCAAAGGTGTATCAGTCAAATTTTATAATTCTGTTGGTCCTTTGAAAATGCTTTGGTTAACTTTAGATGGGGGGGGGGGGGTGAATAAACTTAACACCTAAAACTTTTGGAGTTGACAATCTCAGCAACTTCAGTTGCCTGCTGATACTTCAGTAGTCTGCTGACACTCAGTAGTCTGCTGACTGTTTAGTCTGCTGAATTTGTGCAGCGGAATTATATCAAAATTAAGCCTTATTACTTGTTTTTAAATATGATACTAAGTATTAGATACTCAGTAGTGTATGTGTGTGATTTCAGTTGCTAGATTCAGTAGGTAGATGTGTGTAATAAACTAAATGCAGAATGTAAGTGCAGAAAGTACATTGTCAGATTTTATAGTGGTTCCAAGTGGTGTAATCCTGTCAGTCCACTCTTCTCCGGTGATGTTGGAGGTAATTCACTAGAGATCTTTGATGTAGCTGTTACAAAGATTCCTATGCTGCTTGTCCTTCACCAATAACTATGGCTTCACAAACTGAACACTTGGAACAGGTAGGATTGCTGCTCCAAAGTCTTCCACTGGTCCTTGAAGGGTAGGATTGCCTTTCCACCAGCTCCACCACAAACTACAGTCTTTCACACCCCAAGGATGCTTCACTGTCTTCAGCAGATTCTTGTAAAAGAAAGATAGAATCAAATAAATGATTCAGTTGCAGCAGCTTGATCAGGATGATATGATCAACAGCTTACAGTCTTCAAGTGTGTAAACTTGATGTAGCTTGAATGCAGATTACACTTGAAGATTTTCTCTGGATCAGTAGCCTTAAGCTCAGTAAGTACAGCAGGGTGTATTTCATGATGAGAAAATGCAGATCAGAATTATCTCTTGTATTTCCTTAATTTTCATCATCTTTTTCTGAGTTGGAAGTCCTCTATTTATACGTAGGAATGCTTGTGAGTTATATTTGAAATTCAAATATAGACGTTCCAGATTTTGTCCCATTTGACTTGCTTTCTGTCACTGTTCATAGTACTGACACAGTTAGAATGCTTTTTGACAGTGTACAGTCTGTCCACCCTTTGACTTGTAACCATTGGATAAAGTCCTGAATCATCCCAACGTCCTTTTAATCTCAACCATTGATTTGTTTGGTAAAATCAGTGGTTGTTAGCTATCCTTATCCATGTTTTCTTCCAATGTAATCTTGAATAAATCGAGATATATGTATCATCAGGTTCATGAGTCTGCTGAGATACATATCAGTCAGCTGAACCATATTTTGCTAACTGTCTTTTATCTAAATTTTATTTATGAAGTTAGATTGCACCTTTTTGCATATAACTAAGTTCCAATCACCATCCAACTTAAGGAACTTAGACCTTGTACACAAGGTATATGTAATCAGTTTAGGTCATCACAGACTTCCCTAAATTCTAATTCCATATCCTTGACTTTAATTACTAAGTTTGATCCCTTAGCCTTCATTAACTGAGTTTGACCCCTCAGCCTTCAGTCTTCAGCAGGTTCCTGATAAGTCTACTGACCTAACTACCCTACTGACCTAGACTAGTCTGCTGATACAAGTCATCTGACCTTTACAGTGCTTGTTTGATCAAACCTATACAATGATCAAACTCTAATAAACCTATACATTTGATCTAGATATCTTTTTGCCTTTCATCTATAACAGTTAGTCTGGCACTCATCACCAAAACTTAAAAATAAGTCCAACAATTTCCCCTTTTTTGGTGATGATGCCACTACCCTCACCTAACAGCAAAGCAAAAAGATTAAAAACAAAAACAGAACAAATTCTAGTCATATCTCATTATAATCATTTGTTCAAAGTATTACAGTCTAGATACAGCAAAGATAAAACATATAATGTCTGCTGATCTACTGTCTTCTTTCTCTTTCTTCCCTTGCCTTCTCCACTTGCTCTTGGTAGACTCTTATCTCTTCAATCATTTCTATCATCCATTCATTTTCAATCAGAGTGAAATCAATGTAGGAATTCACTTCTTTCCACCACTTCCATGATTCAGGTAGAATGATATTAATTTGATTTACTCTGAATCCAAATTTCATGTAGTTCTTTGAATTCATCAAGTAAGTCCTTTGCTTTTGTGATAGGCAAACTCCTTTCACCTCTACCACTTCTTCCACCTATTACACCTCTATAATTTGCCCTAAAGGCTTTAACCCTTGCTTCCCAAAATTTTAAGCTCAGAAATGAGTTTAAACCTTCATGAAATCCCTTGTCATGATAAGGTTTCCTTTTGTTGTGGTACTCATTCTTGTATAGTTTGAGAAGATCATCCGTAAGTGGAAGTCTGCCAGGTGCAGGTTCCCTGAATGCATTAGTATCAGCCTCCCATCTTTTCTTGTGAAAAAATCTGGCAGCCTCTTTTGCTACTGATGTTTGGCCCTCTTCCCCCTTAGTAACATCATCAACAAAACGGGACAGCAGGCCATGAACACTCTCCTATGTGATAACCAGGTTGCTCCGTTGTCCCTCCATAATTTCAGTTCTTGTATCAACTGCAGTAATCATTGATTGCAAAATTTGCTCCAGCAGATTGATCCTCTTAGTAAGCTTAGGATCCAATCTAGCAGGTTGAGATGTTCCTGCAGCCTCAGCAGGCTTAGGTGCTTCAGCAAGTTTGTCATGTTTCTGGTGGATGGCTTCAAATTGATCTTTCAGAAACTTCTCCTTCATTGTATTTCCTTGCTTAATTCCTCTCACTTCCAGGGTAAGGTCTGCAAGAGCATACTGATTTGAGGTAATATTGGAGGCAACTGTTTCTGTAGTCCTCCCTCTATTTTCCACCAAACTGATCAGATTTTCAAATCTCTGCTCTTGTCTGTCAAGTTGAGTTCTTAGATTTGCAATGACATTTCTAAATGTCCTCAACTCTTCCATGACATGTGCTGGTACCCCACCAGCCATTCCTCCATCAGATCCATCAGCAGGCTCTTCTACATTGTATTGTGGCCTATTTCTACTGATAACCATTGCAAAACTCATATCCAGTCCAGCAGGGTTAGGTCCTTCATATTCCTCTAGAATAGGATCAAGAGCTGGTTCTTCAAGAATAGGTACAAATGCCTGTGGGGGTTCAATATCAACATGTTCTTCTTCAGGCATTTGGAACTCGTCATCACTATAGTCATAGTCCAGCAGCTGCTCATTCTCATCAGTAACAGCAGTCTGCTGACCATCTTTCCCTACAGTGGTCTTGACTCCAGTAGGCACCACTACAGCAGCCTCTTCAACAACAACAGGGGTTTCCTCCAAACCCAAATTTTGTTCCAACCATTGTCCAGGAGTTGTTTGTACCTCAGCAGCCTATACCTCATGTTCCAACCTGTGTCCAGGTGCTGTTTGATCCTCAGCAACCTGTACCTCCACTTCTTGTCTTGGTTCTGTTGCAATTTGTGCAACAACAACCTGATCAGGGAATATATCCATATTTTCTTGTTGAAATTCCCCAATATCACCAATCCTTCTCAGAAAATTTGCAGTTTTGGTTAAGGTGTCCTCAGTGTCAACCCTGTCTTGATATTGAATTGAATTCTCGGAACTGACACTTGGCTCAATATGATTAGTAACCCTTTCATCATCCAAAACTTCATTCTGCTGATCTTTAGCAGACTTACCAGCATTAGTAGGTTCATCTACTGCACCATCAGTAGATCCTTGACCAGTGGCTTCATCAGTTGTTCCTCTAGCCGCTACACTGGTCTCCCCAAGGAACATGGGGGGGTCATCATCAGAATCAGATGAATCACTGTCAAGTGTGTACTTTGGATATCTGAACATAATTGCTCCACTTTTCTTTCCTTCATCCAACAGATCCATCAGCCTAGATTACAGCATGGTTGTATCTATTAAATCCAATAGGTTGTCCACACCCAGCTGATCAAATGCCCATTCTTCAAATCCACTCATTGGATCATCAGTTGGTTTCTATCGCTTGTAGAATCCAAACTTCCATTGGAAATATTTTTGCACTTTTCTGAAGTTGGGATCTACTTTGCCCTTCTTAGATGCCTTCTCATATGACATAGTTGGCTTTCTGGGGGCAGATTCAAGACCTTGCTGACCTCCAAAGGTCCCAATCAGCAAGTTGAGAGTTTTCTCAACAAATGTTTCAAGGTCAGTAGGTTGCTTAGATTGTATAATAGTCCCTACTGCCTCCATATGTACCACACTTGGTTCCCCCTGACTTATATGCTCATCAGCAGGGTTAGCAGCAGACTGCTCTTCCCTCTGAACTATTGCAGGAATTGCAGGGTCTTGTACCAAACTTTCAACTTCCACAGCAGATATTGACTCAGTAGCTTGCTGTGGCACTTCTACAAGTTTCTCAACAACAACTTGGGAAGTTTCAGTAGACTCAGGAACCTTTGCAGGTGAGGATTCAGCAGTTTCTACAGCAGGCACATGGTCAATAGTCTGCTGTAATTCTCCAGCAGGTTGCTCAACAACAACCTCAACATCCTCAGTAGGCTTGATAATAGTTAAGGGCTCAGCCTCAATGGCCTCTCCTTCTTCTTCTGCTTCTGCTTGTTGTTGTTGTTCTCTCTGACTTTCCAAAATTCTCATTTGTTTACCCTTGCCATGCTTCTTCTTCTTGGCAATCTCCTTCATTCTTTTGGAAAGTGGTTCATCTTCAACTTCAGTATGCTTCCTCTTCCTACTGAATTCCTTTTGTTGCTCCTTCAGAATTTCAGCAACAGTTTTCTTCTTTGAAACAACAGCAGGGTCAATTACCTCAACTTCAGCTTGACCCACAGCAAACTCAGCAGTCTGTGCTGTTTGCTTCTTTGTCTTCTTAGGCTTTAATATCTCTGTTATTTTTCTTGTCTTAACCTGCTCACCACCAGCATCACCATCATCTACATCAACATCACTGTCAGCAGCCTCTTCATCCTCATCTTCATCATCCAATCCAGGAATAGGAGTAGCAACTACTGGCTTGTATCTATTGATCTTTTCAGATGAAACATCAGGTATCTGAAAATGAGTCAACATGGTCTGAATCCGTAGACCTAGTGGCTTGACCTTGGACTTCCTTATACCATCTCTATCTTCAGTGAACACCTTCTTCATATACTGTAAAAAGAATCCAGCCTAATCAAACCTCAAACTTCTGCAGATGATGATCAGCAGGTCTATCTTTGGTCCAGACAGAGTATCCAGGCTTCCAATAAATCCTAAAATGGTTTTGGCAACCAATTTGCTCAGCAGATTGTACTCATAACCAATATGCCTTACATTGATGCCTAGACTGGAAGGTATAGCATCATTTGTCTTTATTTGATCCACAAACTTCAATCTTGGTAGATTCATTGCCTCTGGATTAGTTGGAGCATTATTTCCAGGTGCAAAATGAAATAAATTTCTCTGCAGGTCTGAGGAAATCTCTATTTCTCTTCCATTCACAGTGGTAGTGAAAGCCTCTCTTCCTTCATGTATAACAATGTTTCTCCAGAATTCTAGTACATTGATATACGAGATTCGTTCCAATCTTTTGTTTATAACATTTTCTAGCCCAGCAAATCGTCTGATTCTTCTTCCAATATTGATGGCTAGCTCAGTAGAGTTACAGTCATGAACATAACCTCTAACACTTTGACTGGTTCCAATATGAACTTCATCCTTTGGTGCCATTGTAATAAGAAGAGACGAAGAAGAAAGCTTTTAGATCTATGTTTACACAGTGTAAATGCGAAGAGATTTGATCTGAGATTTTGTAAGTAGCCTCTGTGTAGGTCTGCATATATATAGACAGATATGGTTGAGAACTGTCAGATCGTGTACTGTGCATTAACCATGATTAAATATGAGTGTATGTTGTCTTGACACGTGGCCTATTACTCCACATAACGTTTTGTAACCGTTAGATCATGTTCACTGCGGTTATAATAGGAAATAAATATCCCGCCATTTGCTTTTGACTTTAGTAAGTTTGACTGAGTAAAGTAATCTTCAGTAGCCTTGTCATCAATAGGGTTGGCTCAGCAGCCTGCTGACAAATATGCCTCAGCAGCCTACTGACAGTGTAACTCTGCTGATCTTTGATTCCTTCTTGTTTTGTTCAATTGATAATACAAGATGAAGTTTAATACCAATGACTGATATGTCAAGTGAGCTCACCCAACATGACAAAGACCAATCCCCTTGGCAACCTCATTTGCTCAATTGTCCAAATATAAGTACATGGAATTGTTGATACCAATGACTAATCTGCTAAGTGAGCTCACCAAACATAGCAAAGACTAATCCCCTTGGTTAATTCCAGTACTCTGCTGAATATCAGTCAACTTTAATAATTCCAAGTTCAGTCCTTAGTTTAGCAAATCTTTCACTATCCAATGGTTTAGTGAAAATATCAGCAAGTTGATCTTCAGTAGGGATGTAAAGAACCAGCACATATTTCTTTTCAACATGATAATTTATAAAATGATGTCTTACATCAATATGCTTGGTCCTTGAGTGCAAAACAGGATTTTCAGTGATTGCTATTGCACTTGTGTTGTCACGCATAATTGGAATTTCCTTTTCTTCAATTCCACAATCCCTTAATTGTTGTCTTAACCACAGTATTTGTGCACATCAACTTCCAGCAGCAATGTATTCAGCTTCAACAGTGGAGGTTGATATTGAGTTCTGTTTCTTGCTAAAGCAGGAAACCAGTCTATTTCCCATTAACTGACAGGTTCCTGTGGTGCTTTTTCTATCAATCTTGCATCCAGCATAATCAGAATCAGAGTAGGATATAACTTTGAAGCTTACATCCTTGGAATACCATATCCCTACCCCCAAAGTCTCCTTTAGGTATTTGAGAACTCTTTTGACTGCACCTAAATGACTTTCTTTAGGTTTAGATTGAAATCTTGCACAAACTCCTACATCAATGGATATATCAGGTCTGCTAGCAGTAAGGTATAGCAGACTGCCTATCATCCTTCTGTATAAAGTCTGATCAACATCTTTGCCTTCTTTATCTTCATCCAATCTGATATTTGTACTCATTGGAGTTGATATTTTGGTGTTGTTTTCCATACCAAACTTCTTCAGTAAGTCCTTGGTATACTTGGTTTGATGAATGAAGATTCCAACTTTCATCTGTTTAACTTGCACTTCCAAAAAGTAGTTCATTTCTCCCATCATACTCATTTGAAATTTACTCTTCATTAGATTTGCAAACTTCTCACATAACAATTCATTTTCAGAACCAAAGATTATGTCATCAACAAAAATCTGTACCATCAGGGTGCTGTCTTTTTCATTCATTCTGAAAAGAGTCTTATCAATGGTGCCTTTTGTAAAACCATTGTCCACCAAGAATTGAGATAGAGTCTCATACCATGCTCTTGGTGCTTGTTTCAACCCATAAAGTGCTTTATTGAGTCTATACACTTTATCTTCTTGATCCTTAACTTAAAAACCAGGAGGTTGCTGAACATACACCTCCTCTTCTAGAATGCCATTCAAAAATGCACTTTTGACATCCATTTGATATACCTTGAAGTTTTTATATGCAGCATGTGCCAAGAATAATCTGATAGCTTCCAATCTTGCAACAGGTGCATATGTTTCATCAAAATCTTTTCCTTCTGCTTGAGAATTGCCTTTTGCAACTAGTCTGGCCTTATTCCTTACAATGGTACCAGATTCATCCAGTTTGTTTCTGTATACCCATTTAGTACCTATGATATTTGCATGATTAGGCCTATCCACTAGTGTCCAAACATGATTTCTTTCAAATTCATTTAATTCTTCTTGCATAGCAATTATCCAATCTGGATCTGAAATTGCTTCTTCAACAATTTTAAGTTCAACTTGAGATAGAAAACAAGTAAACATTGCTTCTAATTGTCTTCTACACCTTACACCTTGTTGTATGTTACCAATAACTTGTTCAGCAGGGTGATTCCTTAACCATTGTGGATTCTGGTTAGATTGATTCTCAATAACCTCATCTTCAAAAGGTTCTGATGTTTCTTCAACAGGGGTTCAGCAGATCCTTGAACTGCTTCAGTTGTTGCATTAGTAGTATTATCAGCAGGGTGTTCAGCAGGGACAGAATCAGAAACCTTTAAGTCATTGAATCTTTCCAAAACTTCAACACAATCTGGATCAGTGACTTGTAGATTCTCAGTAGTGTCACAAGCTTGATCTTCCATACCCGTGAACTTAGGTTCATCAAACACAACATGGATTGTTTCTTCATGTCTTAATGACCTCTTGTTCAGTACCCTGAATGCCTTGCTGACTGAATAATATCCTAAGAAAATTCCTTCATCTGATTTTGGTTGGAAAGTCTTCAAATGTTCCTTATGATTCCAGATAAAACACTTGCTTCCAAATGGATGGAAATATGATATGTTAGGTTTTCTTCCATTCCAAATCTCATAAGGTGTCTTCAGCATCTTCTTGTTCACTGAGGTTCTGTTTTGTGTATAGCTTGTTGTATTAACTGCTTCAGCCCAATATCTTTCAGGTAGCAATGCTTCACAAATCATAGTTCTTCTTGCTTCTTTTAGAGTCCTGTTTCTTCTTTCAGCAACCCCATTTTGCTGGGGTGTACCAGCAGCAGCAAGTAGATGTAGTACACCATTCTGTTCACAATATTCTCTTATAACTTTATTGAGAAATTCAGTACCTTTGTCTGATCTGATTTTTATTACTTTCAAAATTTTCTCATTTTGCAATCTCTTCAAAAGTTCTGGCATCTTTTGAAGTGTTTCACTTTTCTTGTTCATAAATACCACCCAAGTGTACATTGAATAATCATCCACAACCACTAAGGTGTATTTCTTTCCTGTAATACTTGTTGGTGTTACTGGTCCAAATAGATCCATATGCATCAGCTCCAAGACTCTATTAGTTGATTGCTTATTCTTTGATTTGAAGCTTGACTTTGTCTGTTTACCTTGCTGACATGCATCACATATAGTATCCTTTTTGAATGTGATCTCAGGTAAACCAATCACCAGTTTCTTCTTCACCAACTAAATGATGTCATCAAAATTCAGATGATTCAGCTTCTTATGCCATAACCAATTAAGTTCTGGCTTGGTATGCACAATCAGACATGTTTCTGGAACTGGAGTAGACCAATCCACAACATACATGTTTTGTTGTCTTCTACCAACCAATACAACTTGATCACCTCTTTCACTAATGACAGTACATGTACCTTTGTCAAAAGTGACCTTGTATCCCATATCACAGAATTGTCAAGTGCTCAGCAAGTTGTAGTCCAGTCCTTCCACATATGCAATATTCCTGATTGTTAGTCCATTCTTCACAAGTGTGCCATATCCTCTTATGTATCCAGGTGTATTCTTGTTGCCAAAATTCACCCTTGGACCATCCTTTGCTACATAGCTTGTCAGACAGTGTTTATTGTTTGTCATATGTCTGGAACATCCACTGTCAAAGTACCAGACACCCTACAAAACAAAGTCAATACATTTTAGGTACCCAAACCTGTTTGGGTCCATAATGGTCAGTGGTAAGCATGACCCCTGGCATGTTTCCATAAGGTCTTCTTCTAAAAGTGTCATACTTTGGTTCATACATGTATTCTACACATCCATACGGTTTAACAATTGGTTGTGTAGGATTCATATATGTTTTCTGGCCTTTTGGTATGTAATGATGTATGAAGTGATTTTTCTTGTTAGAAGCAGCAGTATAACCATAGGTTTGTTGTCTATTAGGAACGGTCCTGTAGTATGGAGTCTGCTGAGGTCTTTGCTGAGGTCTTATATAAGTCCTCTGTTGAGCCCTTTGCTGATTCCATTGCCTAGGTTTTACCCTAGTAGTATGGTTGTATCTGCTATTTCTATCAGTGGGGGCAGGAATATTCCAATCATCATCAGTAGGGAACAGTCTACCTTTCCCCCTAAGATATGTATCCCTAGAATGATTAACATTTTTGGGTTTAGGATTCTTATCCTTGGAATATTTCTGGTTTTTCCCTTTCTGTGGTCCAGCAGACTTGGTAGTAGGTCTACTATCAATAGGTCTAGAAGGTCCAGCAGTCCTACCTTTGGATTTACCCTTTTTGTTAGGTACTGATGTCCTTTTAGACTTGATTTTGCCTCTTTGAAGCATTCTTAGTAGGTTTCACTGCCTCAACAACCCTTTTGGGAGTTGGATCTTGTGCAGGCACAAACTTAGGACCAATCCTGGTACTAGGTTCAGTGACCTTCTGGATCCACTCTTATTGGATTGTTGAGTTCCAAATCCAAGCCTTGTTCTATCACCATAAGGCTTTCCAGATTTGAATGCAGTGGATGAAAAAGATGGTTCATCGGATTCGATGCTACTGAATGTACATCAGGCTTATTCTGATTCTTTTCAACGTCTTTTTCCTTACCTTTGAGAATTCTTAATTGACATTTAATCTTTCAACTTCTAATTTAAGAGCTTCTTTTTCAGCCTTCACAATCTCATAACCAGATTGTATTATCCTCGATTGATTAAGGATGGAATCCAAAGTTTCATTATTGTCGAATTTCTAGGATTTGAACCACAAGTTGATTCACAATCACTTCTAGCGAGTGTTTATTGATACTGATATTATATACCTCCTCTGTTTCATCCATGTTTGCCATTAATGCATAGCCATCCATAGCAGTAACAAATGCTGTGTCATCGATTCATTTCCTTTTTCAGATTCCACTTCATAACCTTGATTCATCTTGACAACCATAGCCTTCTTGCCATGTCTTCTTTGATGACTCTTGGTCTTCAATAGGTCCAATCAGGTCTGAAATGTCCAGGCTTTTTGCGGTTGAAGCAAAGATAATCATGTTCCTTACTTTGTTTTAACTTAGGACAGTCAGGTTTGAAGTGTCCTGGTTTCTTGCATTGAAAGCACAAGTAATCTTTGTCTTTTCCGGAATCATCCTTCTTCTTTTCACTGAATTTCATAGTGAAATTCCTTGGAGAACCCTTTCCAGTTTCATCTTCCCGATTTTCTTACTCAGTAGGGCAATCTGCTCTTGCATCTCATCCAGGAGATCATCTTGACTCTTGAAGTTTCTTCTTGATGTTTGGTAGCCAATGCAGTTGTTTTTGGTTCTTCCTTTTCAGTGGTAGGAACCAATCTCTTGCTGAATTCATAAGCTTTAAGATCTGAGAATAATTTGAAGGTATCCTCTTCATGTAACTTCTTCATTTCTTCTATGGCAGTGACTTTCATCTCCCAAACTTCTTTGTCAGGTAATGCTTCCAAGATTTTTGAGTTGATTTCTTCTTTTGAATAACTTACACTCATTAAGGTAAGTTCATCCAGGATTGCATTGAATCTTGATTCCATTTGCTCAATGGTTTCATTTGGTAGCATTTTGAACTTTTGAAACCTCTTTTTGGCCACACTGATTTTGTTCTTCTTGATAGCATCAGTGCCTTCACAGATTAACTGAATCTTGTCCCAAAGTTCCTTTGCAGTTTTGCAATCTTTCACCTTCATATACATATTGCTATCTAGAGTTCTGTAAAGTATATCAATAGCAATATTGTTAAGATTTGCTCTCTTTCTATCTTCAGCATTCCATTCCCTTTTTGGCTTTGGAATGTATTGTGTCTCTTCACCAACTGTTACTCACTTGGTGATCACCAGTGGTCCATCTGTCAGCACATCCATCATTTCATCATGTGTTGCAGCTAGATAAGCCTGCATTCGATGTTTATATTCATCAAATCTATCTAAAGAACACATCAGCATAGTTCTAGCATACTGGTTGTTATCCATGATGTAAAGATTTGAAAATCAATAACTTGAAAAAGTTTCAAACTATTTTCACAAGCACAACAAGTAGGATTACTTCAGAACATAAGCACTGCTCCGATACCAATTGTTGGTCCCTTGAAAAGGCTTTGGTTAAGTTTAGGGGGGGTGAATAAACTTAACACTTAAAACTTTTGGAGTTGACAAACTCAACAACTTCAGTAGTCTGCTGACACTCAGTAGTCAACTGACTGTTGTGTCTACTGAATTTGTGCAGCGGAATTATATCAAAATTAAGCCTTATTACTTGTTGTTAAATATAATACTAAGTATTAGATACTCAGTAGTGTATGTGTGTGATTTCAGTTGGTACATTCAGTAGGTAGATGTGTGTAATAAACTAAATGCAAAATGTAACTGCAGAAAGTAAGTAGGAAGATTTTATAGTGGTTCCAGGTGGTGTAATCTTGTCAGTCCACTCTTCTCTTGTGATGTTGGAGGTAATTCACTAGAGATCTTTGATGTAGCTGTTACAAAGATTCCTATGTTGCTTGTCCTTCATCAAAAACCTTGGCTTCACAAACTGAACACTTGGAACATGTAGGATTGCTGCTCCAAAGTCTTCCACTGGTCCTTGAAGGGTAGGATTGCCTCTTCACCAGCTCCACCACAAACTACAGTCTTTCACACCCCAAGGATGCTTCACTGACTTCAGCATATTCTTGTAAAAGAAAGATAGAATCAAATAAATGATTCAGTTGCAGCAGCTTGATCAGGATGATATGATCAGTAGCTTGCAGTCTTCAAGTGTGTAAACTTGATGTAGCTTGAATGCAGATTACACTTGAAGATTTTCTCTAGATCAGTAGCCTTAAGCTCAGTAAGTTCAGCAGGGTGTATTTCTTGATAAGAAAATGCAGCTCAGAATTATCTCTTGTATTTCCTTAATTTTCATCATCTTTTTCTGAGTTGGAAGTCCTCCATTTATATGTAGGAATGCTTGTGCCTTATATTTGAAATTCAAATATAGCCGTTCCAGATTTTGTCCCATTTGACTTGCTTTCTGGCACTGTTCATAGTACTGACACAGTCAGAATGCTTTTTGATAGTGTACAGTCTGTCCACCCTTTGACTTGTAACCATTGGATAAAGTCCTGAATCATCCCAACGTCCTTTTAATCTCACCATTGATTTGTTTGATAAAATCAGAGGTTGTTAGCTGTCCTTATCCATGTTTTCTTCCAATGTAATCTTGAATAAATCGAGATATATGTATCAGCAGGTTCATGAGTCTGCTGAGATACATATCAGTCAGCTGAACCATATTTTGCTAACTGTCTTTTATCTAACTTTTATTTATGAAGTTAGATTACACCTTTTTGCATATAACTAAGTTCCAATCACCATCCAACTTAAGGAACTTAGACCTTGTACACAAGGTATATGTAATCAGTTCAGGTCATCACAAACTTCCCTAAATTCTAATTTCATATCCTTGACTTTAATTACTAAGTTTGATCCCTTAGCCTTCATTAATTGAGCTTGACCCCTCAGCCTTCAGTCTTCAGCAGGTTCTTGATAAGTCTACTGACCTAACTACCCTACTGACCTAGACTAGTCTGCTGATATAAGTCAGCTGACCTCTACAGTGCTTGTTTGATCAAACCTATACAAAGATCAAACTCTAATAAACCTATACATTTGATCCAGACATCTTTTTTCACTCATCACCAAAACTTAAAAATAAGTCCAACAAATTCCAAGTTCAGTCCTTAATTTAGTAAATCTTTCACTATCCAATGGTTTAGTAAAAATATCAGCAAGTTGATCTTCAGTAGGGATGTAAAGAACCACCACATCTTTCTTTTGAACATGATCTCTTATAAAGTGATGTCTCACATCAATATGCTTGGTTCTTGAGTGCAAAACAAGATTTTCTGTGATTGCAATTGCACTTGTGTTGTCACACATTATAGGAATTTCTCTTTCTTCAATTCCATAATCCCTTAACTGTTGTCTTAACCATAATATTTGTGCACAACAACTTCCAGCAGCTACATATTCAGTTTCAGCAGTAGAAGTTGATATAGAGTTCTGTTTCTTGCTAAACCAGGAAACTAGTCTATTCCCCATCAATTGACAAGTTCATGTTGTGCTTTTTCTATCAACCTTGCATCCTGCATAATAAGAACCTGAGTAGGATATAACCTTGAAGCTTGCATATTTTGAATACCATATCCCTACTCCCAAAGTCTCTTTTAGATACTTGAGAATCCTTTTGACTACCGCTAGATGACTTTCTTTTGGTTTAGATTGAAATATTGCACAAACACCTACAGCAAAGGATATATCAGGTCTGCTGGCAGTAAGGTACAACAGACTGCCTATCATCCTTCTGTATAAGGTCTGATCAACATATTTGCCTTCCTTGTCTTCATCTAATCTAATGTTTGTACTCATAGTAGTCGATACCTTGGTGCTGTTTTTTCATACCAAATTTCTTCAGTAGCTCCTTGGTATACTTGGTTTGATGAATGAAGATTCCATCTTTCATTTGTCTGACTTGCAGTCCCAAGAAATAGTTCATTTCTCCCATCATACTCATTTGGAAATTACTTTTCATAAGATTAGTAAACTTTTCACATAGCAATTCATTTTCAGAGCCAAAAATTATGTCATCAACATAAATCTGTACAAGTAGGGTGTTGTGTTCTTCATTGATTCTGAAAAGAGTCTTATCAATGGTTCCTTTGGTAAAACCATTGTCCACCAAGAATTGAGATATGGTCTCATACCATGCTCTTGGTGCTTGTTTCAAACCATAAAGTGCCTTATTGAGTCTGTACACTTTATCTTCTTGATCTTTCACTTCAAAACCAGGAGGTTTCTAAACATAAACCTCTTCTTCCAGAATGCCATTCAGAAATGCACTCTTGACATCCATGTGGTATACTTTGAAGTTTTTGTAAGCAGCATATGCTAAGAATAATCTTATAGCTTACAATCTTGCAACTAGGGCATATGTCTCATCAAAATCTATTCCTTTTTCTTGAGAATAGCCTTTAGCTACTAGTTTGGCCTTATTCCTCACAATGGTACCAGATTCATCCAATTTGTTTATGTATACCCATTTGGTTCCAATTATATTTGCATGATTGGGCCTTTCCACTAGTGTCTAAACTTGATTTCTTTCAAACATTCAATTCCTCTTGCATATAAATTATTCAATCTGGATCTAATATTGCTTCTTCTACAACTATAGGCTCCATTTGAGATAGAAAACAAGTAAACATTGCCTCTAGTTGTCTTCTAGCTCTCACACCTTGCTGAATATTGCCAATAACTTGCTCAGCAGGGTGATCCCTTAACAATTATGGATTCTGGTTAGTTTGATTTTTAGGAACATCATCTTCAGTAGGGTCTGCTGTTACTTCAGCAAGGGGTTCAGCAGATCCTTGAACTGCCTCAGTTGTTGCATCAGTAGTGTTAACAGCAGGGTTTTCAGCAGGGGCAGAGTCAGAAATTTTTAAGTCATTTATCCTTTCCAAGACATCAACACATTCTGGATCAGTGACTTGTTGATTCTCAGCAGGTTCTAAAGCTTCATCTTCCATTCCAGTGAACTTAGGTTCATCAAATAAAACATGTATTGTTTCTTCATGTTTCATTGTTCTTTTGTTCATTACCCTGAATGCCTTGCTGACAAAAGAATATCCCAAAAAGATTCCTTCATCTGATTTAGGTTGGAAAGTCTTCGGTTGCTCCTTATGATTTAATATAAAACATTTGCTTCCAAATGGATGGAAATAGGATATATTATGTTTCCTTCCATTCCAAATCTCATAAGGTGTCTTCAGCAGCTTCTTGTTCACTAAGGTCCTATTTTGTGTAAAGCATGTTGTATTGACTGCTTCAGCCCAATATCTTTCAGGTAATAATGCTTCACAAATCATGGTCCTTCCTGCTTCTTTCAATATCCTATTTCTTCTCTCAGCAACCCCATTTTGTTGAGGTGTACCAGCAGCTGCCAGTTGATGCAGCACACCATTCTGCTCACAATATTCTATTATAACTTTATTGAGAAATTCAGTACCTTTGTCTGATATGATCTTCACTACTGTCAAAGTTTTCTCATTTTGCAATCTCTTCAAAAGTTCAGGCATCTTTTGAAGTGTTTCACTTTTCTTGTTCATGAATACTACCCAAGTGTGTCTTGAATAATCATCCATAATTACTAGAGTGTACTTATTTCCTGTCACACTTATTGGTGTTACTGGTCCAAATAGATCCATGTGCATCAGATCCAAAACACTTTTTGTTGATTGTTTAGTCTTTGACTTGAAGCTTCATTTTGTTTGTTTACCATGCTAACAAGCATCACATATAGCATCCTTTTTGAATGTGATCTCAGGTAAACCAATCACCAGTTTCTTCTTCACCAACTGATTGATATCATCAAAGTTTAGATGATTTAACTTCTTATACCAAACCAATTAAGTTCTGACTTGGTATGCACAATCAGGCTTGTTTCTGGAATAGCAGTAGACCAATCCACAACATACATATTTTGTTGTCTTCTTCCAGCCAACACACCTTGATCACCTCTTTCACAAATGACAATACATGTGCCTTTGTCAAAAGTCACCTTGTAACCCATGTCACAAAACTGTCCAGCGCTCAGTAGGTTGTAGTCCAGTCCTTCCACAAATGCAACATTCCTGATAGTTAATCCATTTCCCACAAGTGTGCCATATCCTCTTGTGTATCCTGGTGTGTTCTTGTTGCCAAAATTCACTCTTGGACCATCCTTTGCCACATAGTTTGTCGGACAGTGCTTATTCTTTGTCATATGTCTGGAACATCCACTGTAAAAGTACCAGACACCCTACAAAACAAAGTTAATGTATTTTAGGTACCCAAAAACTGTTTGGGTCCATAGTGGTCAGTGGTAAGCATGACCCTTGGCAAATTTCCATAAGGGCTTCTTTGAAAAGTTTTATACTTTTGTTCATACATGTATTCTACACATCCATAAGGTCTAACATTTGATTGACATTTTTAGGTTTAGGATTCTTATCCTTGGGATATTTCTGATTTTTGTCCTTTTGTGGTCCAGCAGACTTAATAGCAGGTCTGCTATCATCAAGTCTAGAAGGTCCAGCAGTCCTACCTTTGAATTTATTCCTTTTATTAGGTACTGATGTCCTTTTTGACTTCTGATTTTGCCTCTTTGAAGTATTCTCAGTATGGTTCACTGCCTCAACAACCTTTTTGGGAGTTGGGTCTTGTGCAGGTACAAACTTAGGACCAATTCTGGTACTAGGTTCAGTAGCCTTACTGGATCCACTCTTATCAGATTGTTGAGTCCCAAATCCAAGGCCAGTTCTATCACCATAAGGCTTTCCAGATTTGAAGGCAGTGGAGGAACAAGATTGTTCAGCAGATTCAGTAGCTACTGAATGTACATCGGACTTATGTTGATTCTGTCCAACCTCTTTTTCCTTTCCCTTGAGAATTCTTAATTCAGCTTTTAACCTTTCAACTTCTATTTGAAGAGCTTTTTTTTCAACCTTCACAATCTCATAACCAGATTGTATTATCCTCAGTTGATTAAGGATGGCATCCAAAGTTTCTTCATTGTCAGAATTTTTAGGATTTGAACCACAAGTTGATTCACAATCACTTTCAGCATGAGTGTTTATAGATACAAAATTGTATACCTCCTCAGTTTCATCCATATTTGCCATAAAAGCATAATCATCCATATCAGCAATGTTAAGGGTGATTTTATACGTTTTTAAGGATATATTTTATGTCAATATTCCCCATATTCTTAGGATTTTCATAGAAATCGAGCTTATAATCGATTAATTGAGTAAATGGTGTTTCTAATAGGTTAAATTGCAAAACGTAGCGATTTATGTGTTTAAATCATGATTTTATATTATTTTAGGATTGTGTTACGCTTTGGTATGTTTTTCCTACATTGTAGATACACACTGTTGATGGAAAGGATGATTTTAAAGAGATAAATTCGAGTGGAAAATCCCGAAATATACTCTTAATACGACGGGCTAATCAAAAAGGCGTTTTCTGAAGAAGAGTCCTTAATGAAAGTTGTAGAGTTTTCCGAGAGCTTTTTTATGACATTCGGATCATAATTTTTAGAGGTCTACAACTCAAGATATGAATTTTAGAAATTTTATTCCTAATTATTCAGCCGCATATATTCCTAATTATTCAGCCGACATACTACCCAAATACACAAACAGCCGCCTTAGCTTATTCTATAAATAGCAGAGCAGCCTTTACCCTAAAATCATCCCATAATTCATACACAATATTCCTGTGGCAAATACATCACAACAGCGGCAATTCTGAGGAGTTCCAAGGCCGGTAACCCGAGCCTTGTGCTCGGGTGATCCGGGTTAGATTAGGATGTCGTTTTTCTTCCGTTTTCGATTCATGGATTCAATCATGTACCAAACTACGTGAGTTTATTTATTTAATTTATTCAGTCCTTATTCGTTTTTTTGTGATCTTTTAATTCATGTTGTATCGTTCTATGATTATGATGCTATTATGTGAATTAGATCGAGAGATCAGTTTGCTATTGATGTTTACAACATACGGAAGTTGCATAGACTAGATCACCATAGAAAGATAGGATTTTTAATCATTAATGATGACAAATTAATTGGTTAATTATCTAGGTTGTTAGATTCTAAAATACGAGAGTTAACCTGAATCTACACCGAGTTTTGTTTGGTAAATCGATCTCAACATTCGGAAGATGAGAGATTGATAAATTGGACTCACTAAGGAATTAGGAATCCATAGCTTGAGATTAAATTCACTAAGGAATTAGGGATTTGTATCTCGTGTAAAGGTGAAACCACAATTTGAATTGAAATCATGAGATGAAATAGGATTGAAATCACTTGGTTTGTGCACTGTTTGATCCCATGTATCTTTAGTTTAGTTTAGGTTGTGTTATTTTATTTCGTAGGTTAGCTTTATTTTAATTGCTTTTTCGTTTATTTTATTTGTTCTTTCGTTTATTCGTTTTTCGTAAGTAACAATCGAAAGGAATTAGTGAAATTAGATTCAACATCCCAATTCCCTGTGGATCGACCATGTACTTACCCTACTATGCTATCAACTACCCTATATTTGGTCGGTTAGGAGTTAGTTTGCATGTTAAGTATAGGTTTATAAATTTTCTTTTGTTTTTATGATGCAAAATCCTCCCAACAAAAGTGGCGCCGTTGCCGGGGAATCGGCGTTTTGTTGAATTTGGTTGAATTAATTTCTCGATTTTGTTTTTTTTTTTCGTTTTCAATAAAAGTAGCGTTGAATAAATCGAGAGTTTTTATTTTTGCCGTGTTTCGATGACCGTTAGGTTAAGAATGTGCAAAGAGTTTTTTACTCGATTTGTGAGACGTGAATTATATGTTGTTGCAATCTAGTCTAACCCTCTGTGCTTTAATTTGATGAGGCTGCGATGCTGTGGTTGTTTTGAGTTGATGAATTGTTAGGATAATTAGGGTTTTTCTGTGTTGTTCCTGCGTTTCTGTGCATATTCGTTGTTTGGACGAGCGTTCAGGTAAGTGAACGCCCGTCCAGTTCATAATCTGCAGGTGGACGCCCGTTTGACTTGTCGAACGAGCGTCCAGCTAAAACTCCAGGTGAACGCCCATCTGCTTTGTTGAACGCACGTCCAGGTTCCAGAATTTCTCTTAACTTGATTTCTAATGCTTTATTTGATATGGATACTTTAAATTGAGCTTCTGTGGCTAATTGTTTTTACGTAGATGTTCTGAACTTGCATGTTTACATCTTTCCATCTACGAATCCATGTTAAATAACTGATTAACTTTTATATACATGATTCATCTAGGCATGTTATAGTTACTATCGGTTCTCGTATGCTATAACTGTTCTTATCATTGTTAGTGGCTAATGTCGGTTTCCGTATTCTACATACCGTTGTGATGAATCTTTTAAGCTTTGAGACTTATGTGCTTCCTTGTTGTTTTTGTAACTCATATGGGTAGCTACTGTCGGTTTTCCGTATGCTACGTCCAGTCCATATGAGTTATATCTGTTTAGAATAGCTAACTGTTGGTTTTCCATAATGCTATCACTTTTTACGAGTCTTAAGGCGCGTCTACACTGCATGTAATGAACAGCACTGTCGTTTATCGTAACCTGTCATTATTTGGTAGACGTTTATTATATACAAGTCATGCTGCAAATGAGTGGGCTAGTTTTCTTTCTTTTATTTTCTTTTATTTTTGCATATCATTTAGATGCATATCATTTAGTTGCATGTCATCTAGTTGCATTGTTTTTCTATTTTTCTTTTATTTTTCTTGAGCGTAGTTAACTGTCGGTTTCCGTAATACTACCTCGTTTTTATTTTAATTTCTGCATAGGCCGTAGTCACTGTAGAGTTGTCAGGGGTCAACTTGCTCAGCCTGAGCCTGTCAGAATTTATTTTTATTTATTTTTAGGATTGCATATCATGTAGGCTGCATTGTAGTATATTTTCATGTAGTTGCACCTAGCCTACTGTTGTGTAATGTTCCATGTATATGTATTCCATCGTTATATGAGCTTAAATTTGAAATATCTCTATATCTCCTTTTCAATGTGCTTTATATATGTAATCTTTTCTTTTTCCCCGTAGACTCTTTTTGCACTGATCAAGTCTGCAGGATATTTTTGATAGCTATTGTGCACTTTCACGATGAATTCAGTTTACCTGTGTTGCTCCACAGTCTACTGAGCTATGCAGCAATTTTGGTTTTTACCGATTTTTCCGGAATTGCCAGCATCCAATCAGCTAAGTTCTCTAATTTATTATTTCTGCACAACTTGAGGACAAGTTGCAATCTAAGTGTGGGGGAGAGGATGGTTTATATGTATCTATGAGTCGTTTGCTCAATTTCTATTATATTTCTATGAAAAGTTATATTTCTATGAAAAGTGCTTAATTTTTCAAATTTTTGTTTTGTCTCGAGTAAGCAGTGCATGTCTTTGTTCGATGTTTATAATCATTGATGCTGTATTCTGCATATTTAGTAAATTTAGATGTTTCACCCGACACTATTTTTCACATGCCATGGTAAATGATGAGCTATGTTTTTAAGCCATACCCATTTGATTAGAGATTTTTGATGATTATCGCATGATTCTTTGCTTACATGCGAATTTTGAAAATTTTAATAGTTTGTATTTAGAGTTAAAGTATGACATACTGTGAATATCTGAAGGTTTGAATGTGATAAATGACACGTAACTATTGCGCTTTTGAAATGAAGTGAATAAGTGAAGTTGTTTTAAATTATAAATGTGTGTGTCGAAAGCTGGTCGATGATTTGAGTGAGGTAGGTCATACCACGTATGTCCTATACCACTATGATGACCAAAAGCTCACGACAGTTAGAAAAAGCAGCCTTATGATTGGAGTAGGTAGGGGATTAGCGGAAATGTCCTATTCTGCTATGAGGGCAATAGCTCATTCTGATGTGTGTTTAAGTGAAATAATTAAATCAACTTATGAGAATAGTGATATGAATTAAACGAAAGACTTAGTTATCGTCGATCTTATCCCCAGTATAAACTGAAAGATATGATGTAGGGACTATCCTCTAAGTATGTCGGAAATATTTTAAATGCTCCCTATTATTTTTTTCGGGGTTTGTATGTTTTGTGAGGTGCATGTTATAATCGTTTTTATATGTCTAATTTAAATGGGATGTTGGCTAGTTTTGCTTGAATTAATTTCAAGTGTGGATTTAGTGGAAATTTATTATGGCTATGCACACACACACTTGGGTGAACCTCTAAACTATTGAATATGCTTTATGGTTGCATAAATGTTTATATGTCTCGAGTCTTGATTATGTTTTGTCTTGCTCGGGACGAGCAAGGTTTAAGTGTGGGGGAGTTGTTAAGGGTGATTTTATACATTTTTAAGGATATATTTTATGTCAATATTCCCCATATTCTTAGGATTTTCATAGAAATCGAGCTTATAATCGATTAATTGAGTAAATGGTGTTTCTAATAGGTTAAATTGCAAAACGTAGCGATTTATGTGTTTAAATCATGATTTTATATTATTTTAGGATTGTGTTACGCTTTGGTATGTTTTTCCTACATTGTAGATACACACTGTTGATGGAAAGGATGATTTTAAAGAGATAAATTCGAGTGGAAAATCCCGAAATATACTCGTAATACGACGGGCTAATCAAAAAGGCGTTTTCTGAAGAAGAGTCCTTAATGAAAGTTGTAGAGTTTTCCGAGAGCTTTTTTATGACATTCGGATCATAATTTTTGGAGGTCTACAACTCAAGATATGAATTTTAGAAGTTTTATTCCTAATTATTCAGCCGCATATATTCCTAATTATTCAGCCGACATACTACCCAAATACACAAACAGCCGCCTTAGCTTATTCTATAAATAGCAGAGCAGCCTTTACCCTAAAATCATCCCATAATTCATACACAATATTCCTGCGGCAAATAAGCAGCGGCAATTCTGAGGAGTTCCAAGGCCGGTCACCCGAGCCTTGTGCTCGGGTGATCCGGGTTAGATTAGGATGTCGTTTTTCTTCCGTTTTCGATTCATGGATTCAATCATGTACCAAACTACATGAGTTTATTTATTTAATTTATTCAGTCCTTATTCGTTTTTTTGTGATCTTTTAATTCATGTTGTATCGTTCTATGATTATGATGCTATTATGTGAATTAGATCGAGAGATCAGTTTGCTATTGATGTTTACAACATACGGAAGTTGCGTAGACTAGATCACCATAGAAAGATAGGATTTTTAATCATTAATGATGAAAAATTAATTGGTTAATTATCTAGGTTGTTAGATTCTAAAATACGAGAGTTAACCTGAATCTACACCGAGTTTTGTTTGGTAAATCGATCTCAACATTCGGAAGATGAGAGATTGATAAATTGGACTCACTAAGGAATTAGGAATCCATAGCTTGAGATTAAATTCACTAAGGAATTAGGGATTTGTATCTCGTGTAAAGGTGAAACCACAATTTGAATTGAAATCATGAGATGAAATAAGATTGAAATCACTTGGTTTGTGCACTGTTTGATCCCATGTATCTTTAGTTTAGTTTAGGTTGTGTTATTTTATTTCGTAGGTTAGCTTTATTTTAATTGCTTTTTCGTTTATTTTATTTGTTCTTTCGTTTATTCGTTTTTCCTAAGTAACAATCGAAAGGAATTAGTGAAATTAGATTCAACATCCTAATTCCCTGTGGATCGACCCTGTACTTACCCTACTATGCTATCAACTACCCGATATTTGGTCGGTTAGGAGTTAGTTTGCATGTTAAGTATAGGTTTATAAAATTTCTTTTGTTTTTATGATGCAAAATCCTCCCAACAAGCAACAAGTGCAGTATCATCAGATTCATTTCCATTTTCTGATTCAACTTCATATCCTGATTTATCTTCAGCAACCATAGCTTTCTTGCCAGATCTTCTTTGCTGACTTTTGTTCTTCAGTAGGTCTGGACAATCAGGTCTGAAATGTCAAGGATTCTTGCAGTTGAATCATAGATAATCATGTTCCTTTTTATGTTTTAGTTCAGGACTGTCAGGTTTGAAGTGTCCTGGTTTCTTGCATTGATAGCACAAGTAATCATTGTCTTTCTTCGATTCCTACTTCTTCTTTTCACTAGATTTCTTTGTGAAATTCCTTGGAGAACCCCTTCTAGTTTTCATCATTCTGATTTTCTTGCTCAGTAGGGCAATTTGCTCTTGCATCTCATCCAGTAGGTCATCTTGAGCTCCTGATGTTTCTTCCTGATGTGTAGCAGACAATGCAGTGGTATTTGGTTCTTCTTTTTCAGTCTCAGGTACAATTTTCTTGCTGAATTCATAAGCCTTGAGATCTGAAATTAATTTGAAGGTGTCCTCTTCATGTAGACTTCTCATTTCTTATATGGCAGTCACCTTCATTCCCCAAACTTCTTTTGCAGGTAAGACTTCTAAGATTTTTGCATTGATTTCTTCTTTTGAGTAGTTTACACACAGTAGGGTGAGTTCATCCATGATGGCATTGAATCTTGATTGCATTTGTTCAATGGTTTCATTTGGTTTCATTTTGAAGTCTTGGAACTTCGTCTTTGCCACACTGATTTTGTTCTTCTTGATTGCATCAGTGCCTTCACAAATTAGTTGTAACTTATCCCAAAGTTCCTTTGTAGTCTTGCAATCTTTCACTTTCATGTACATATTGCTATCCAAGGTTCTGTATATGATATCAATAGCAATATTGTTGAGGTTTGCTCTTTTTCTATCTTCAGCATTCCATTCTTTTTTTGGTTTTGGAATGTACTGAGTTTGACCATCTACAGTTATAGCTTTTGTTATTTCTAGTGGTCCATCAATCAACACATCCATCATCTCATCATGTGTTGCAGCTAGAAAAGCCTGCATACGACGTTTATACTCATCAAAACGATCTAAAGAACACATCAATATTGTTCTAGCAAACTGGTTGTTATCCATGATGCAAAGATTTCAAAATCAGAAACTTGATAAAGTTTTCAAAGTATTTTCACAAGCACAACAAGTACGATTACTTCAGAAAAGAAGCACTGCTCCGATACCAATTGTTGGTCCCTTGAAAAAGATTTGGTTAAGTTTAGAGGGACAGGTGAATAAACATAACACTTAAAAATTTTGGAGTTAACAAACTCAGCAAGTTCAGTAGCCTGCTGACTGCTCAGTAGTCAGCTGACCACTCAGTAGTCTGCTAACAGCTCAGTAGTCTGTTGACTATTGATTTTACTGAATTTGTTGCAGCAGAATATGTTCAAGTTAAGCATTATTACTGTTGTTAATATATGATACCAATTATTAGATACTCAGCAGTGTAAGTGTGTGATTCAGTTGCTAGTTTCAGTAGGTTGGTGTTCTTAATATACTAAATGCAGAAAGTAAATGCAGAAAGTAAGTGGGCAGATTTTATAGTGGTTCCAGGTGGTGTAATCCTATCAGTCCACTCTTCTCCTGTGATTTTGGAGGAAATTCACTAGAGATCTTTGAGGTTGCAGTTACAAAAATCCCTAAGTTATTTGTCCTTCACCAATAACTATGGCTTCACAAACTGAACACTTGGAATAGGTATGATTGCTGCTCTAAAGTCTTCCACTGGTCCTTGAAGGGTAGGATTGCCTCTTCACTATCTCCACCATAAAGAACAGTTCTTGACACCTAAGTGCTTCTCTGTCTTCAGCAGGTTTCTTGTAAAAGAAAGTTTGAATCAAGTAAGTGATTCAGCTTTCAGCAGCTTGATGTCTTCAAGTGTGTGAACTTGATGTAGCTTGATACCAGGTTACACTTGAAGAATTTACTAGATCAGTAGGTTTAAGTTCAGTAATGTCAGCAGGGTGATTTCTTGATGAGAATCTGATAGCTCATGATTGATTGTTTTTCTTAATAAAATTCATCACTTGTTTCTGTATCAGGGGTCTTCTATTTATATGTGAGAATCCTTGTGACTTATGTTTAAAATTCAAAACATAGCCATTTCAGATTTGTCCCCATCTTGACTTGCTTTATGTCCCTGTACATAGTATTGATAGTGTCAGTTTACTTTTTGACAGATTCAGACTGTCCACCCTTTGACTTGTATCCATTGGATAAACCTTTGTTTCTTTCCAACGTTCTTTTAATCTTGACCATTGATTTGTTGACAAAATCAAGAGTTGTTATATATCTTTTTCCTTGTAATCTTACAATGTAACCTTTAGATTAAATCGAAATATGCATTCAGCATATTTCTGTGTATGTAAGTCTGCTGAAATGCTTATCAGTCAGCTGTCTGAAGTTTGCTATGTTTATAAAACACTTCAGCTGACTGTCTTTTATCTAACTTTTAATTGTGAAGTTAGATTACACCATTTTGAACTTAACTAAGTTCCAATCACCACTAAACTTGTGGAACTTAGACCTTGAACAAAAGGTATATGTAATCAGCTTAGGTCATCACAGACTTCCCTAAATTCTGATTCTATATTGATGCGAAACCGCCCGGAGGAAGGATTTGGATCGAATGAATACTTAGGATCGTGGATTTGAAGGTATTTGAAAGTCCTCAACACAACCACAACCTGTGTGGAAGCACCTTGGAATAATAAGCTCCGCGACACAATCACAACCTGAGTGAAGGCACCTTGGAATAAAACCTCAACACTTAGAAAACTTGTTTCTGAGAACCTTGGTATATGGATGACCACAAGGATTGCTCAAGTCCTTGATAATCCGAGATTTGAATTCCCTTTTCCAGAGAAACTCACACAACACTTTTCCAAGTGAAGAATAAAATATGATTTTTATATTGATCAAAAAGCTGAATTACATGTCACAAGTAGTAGGCTATTTATAGGACACAAAATAACACTTAGAATTCTAGATACATGTATTGCAATTTTCGGCCACGAACAAGACTTTTCTAGGTTCATTGAATCTAGATTCAATGTATCATGATAAATGCTTGAAAGTTTCCAAGAATTCTTGTACATGAACTTGATTATTCCAAAACTTGTCTTCTTGTCTTCTTGAAGTGTTTGGGGTGCCACCATCACTTTAATTTTCAGCAAAATACTTGTGTTTATTTAGCTAACATCACATAATATAATACATAGTAATATACATAATAATACTTTTATTATGCGCCATCATTTGGACATTATTCTTGACTTCCGTAAGCATAAATGACGGACTTAATGACTTCAAAAATTTCTTCATTCTTGGAGGATTATTAAATGGACCAAATTACCCAAAGACGCGAGCCTTATTTTGCTTTGGAGTCGAGTTTCAGGACCAACCCGGCACGCTAGTGGATCATGAGTAAAATTTGGTCCCAGATTCATATCAGACCCTTCCGGTTGCGAAGGATTCATCCTCGAAGCAAAAGAATGTCGTATAGTTCAGAATCATGTGCCAATCATGAATAAATCCAAAATATCACCAAATAAACACCGGGATCAAATATGAGTCGTATACACAACTTCAAATGAATTGCACGCTGATGTCGTGATCCCCGCTTCACTAAAGTAACGTGAAAAGTGTATCTTGGTTTGATATAAATGTTGATGAAACTCGGTGTGTTAGAAATATAATCAAGCAATTCAATGTTGCATTATCATCAACATACGCATCAAAAGGATCATGAAAAGTATGCGCTGGTTTATGTTTGTTCTTCCATTTGTTTGGAAACTTTTCTTTGCGAAAATGCAGCCATACCCAATCTCCGGGGTCAAAGACCATCTCATTTTTGCCCTTGTTGGTTTGCTTCTCATAGCGAGCAGTTTGAGCCTCCACATTTTGCCTTGCTTTTGCATGCAACTCACGGACCATCCCAGCTTTCTTTTCTCCCTCGATATTTGTGAGCATTCCTGGGGAAAGAGGAACAAGATCAATAAGAGTGATAAGATTAAAGCCATAAACAATCTGAATTCGTGAATGCAAAGTAGCAAAATGAGTAGCACGATTATAAGCAAATTCAACATATGGTAAACAAAACTCCAAATTCTTTATGTTCTTTTGCACCACGGTGAGCAATAACTTTCCCAAAGTGTGATTAACAACTTCTGTTTGACCATCAGTCTGAGGATGATATGTGGTGGAACATAAAAGTGTAGTGCCTAAATGCTTCCATAGAACACGCCAAAAATGCACTACAAGAAAAATGGGTATTAGTTAGGAAAGTTTAATGACGGGAGGCAATCCAGTCATTATAGATCACAATTCCCGTCATTATGATACAGTACCTAATAAAAAACCTCATTATTTCTTTACCATTTATTTTTTATGTTTATATCTTCAATATTACCATCATTTTACATTTTTTTATAAAAACATTTTACTTTAAAACAAAACTAAATAACCCTAACCTTCATCTCTTTCACTTCCCAACCCGTCACTCCCTAGCACTCTCTGTTCGACCTCCGCCGCTCCGCCGTTCTGCCTTCCGGTGCCCTACCCACTACGACTCTACTCTCCACCGCTCTACTCACCGCGAATCTACCCTCCACCGCTCTGCTTCAAGTGCTTTGATCTCTTTATCTTTGCTCTTCTAATGTCAGCGATAATATGGAAATTTTTTCGAGGTAAGCACTCTTCAATCGGTAGTCAAATTCTTTGGGTACTAAATCTAATTATCCACACTCTTACAACCTTAATGCTACAAGATTCTAAGTTCCAGAAAAAAAAATTATGTTTTGATTTTAGGTTTTCTAATACTGTTTAGCTTTAATCTTCATGCCTATTTCATTTTACTCGACTCTTAGGAGCAATTGTCAGCCATTTTGTCAGAATGAGCTATCTAGGTTGAATGTATTTAGTGTTAAATTTTCTCTAAACTATAGAATAATTTACATTGATAATTTTTTTTAGCCTTTAGGGTGCTACCGTTGACTTGGTTTTGTAGTTTTTTCTACATTTTTATGGGTATACTATTTAATAAAGTAGGCATGTCGACTGGTGTCAAAGTCTTAATTCACTAATTCAGTACCCAATCATTGTTTCTTCTTCAAATCAATTTTTTCTACCTTGGTAACCTCTGTTTGACCTATCTCATATACGTCTCTCTTTGGTAGAATCTATTTGACCAAACATGAGGCATATTAAATCATATGACCCCTAAGCTGGTGATGAAATGCGAATCTGATTGGACTTGTGCAGCCCATGTAAGACTTCTACCTCTATCAGAAGCTAGCATGCTAGCCCGGATTATCAGCTGATGCTTGATGTTTTTTACTTAGTGTCCCACAATTTATAAGGTATTATCAATACAGATTTAGTCTTTTTTTCACTTGTAAGTCTAGTATGAATTTGAGCATATGCAAATGTTAATGTCTTGTACTTTTTTATGTAACTATAAATAAGAAAGCACATTATGTTGATTACTGAACGCTGTTATGCACCTCTACCTTTTTCTGTACACTTGAACTGAATTTTTGCAAAGCTTTATGAAGTCGTACTTTGTTGGCTGTTGCATTCAGGATCATATTTTATAGTGTTTTATCTGTTCTTCTGAGTTTCACCTGTTGTGAGGTTGCAGAACTGCTGGTTCAAGTATCCAAATTCTATCGTTTTGGATTTTATCTTCAACCTTTTGTTTTCTACCTGTTCTCTTGAAAGTGATTAGTTGTATACTTGGGTTAGAACTGTTTATGTTAGCACTTTTTAGATAGGTGATTTGTTCATATGACCTATTGATACATTAAACTAGTGTTCAATGTTAAACTATTATAGGATCTCATATTGATATAATGGGTACTTTCATGAAATCGTGTGTGTTAATGTATTAACAGCATGGAACACAATGTCTAATATACGCGGTGGGCTATTTATGTGCATAGATGAAACGGGAAAAAGAAAAGAAAGTGTATATGGTAGACAGAACTTGATTGATTTTTCATGATTGACAGAAAACAACATTGAAATTCATAGGTCTGCCACCGTGTAAAACTTGCCTTCTTATTTCTTTTTATGTTGATCCAACTCTTATTTTTGGCTGTGTAGAGTCTTTGTTATGTGATTTTTTGAATTAAGCTGGTGATGATTCAAGCTGTTACATTTTCTCAGGGATCAATTCAAGTTGCTAAATGGAATGGAACAAAAGTATATGTAAAGATTCTTGACAAGGACAACTTATCAGACCCTGAAAGCATGTATGAGCTGAAATTTCCTCATGTACTTGATTACTTTTTTTCCCTGGGGTAATTTCTCACAAAATCAGCCCAAATCTTTTTCTTATGAAAAGATGGCTGAGGGGAGGGGGTGGGTATTCTAGTTCAGTTATCTAATTGAGAAATAAGAACTTGCAGAGTCTAAGTATCAGGCCACGGCTAACACCACGAGTAAATTACACTAGAAACAGATACTTAACACTACAGCTGTGGTGTGGTAATAAATTACCTTTCTTAGTTTCTAATTTAACATTTCATGAATAATCAAACATGTTGAGGACAAGTAAAGGTAAATTTCATATAGAACTCAGCTAACATAAAATTAAGATTGGAGAACAAGTAAAGGTCATTATGGTGATAGAGGCTTCCACTGCTCTTTTGTAGTTCTTGTTATTACAGATTCCCCTTGTGGGACTTGAATATCCGATATCTACACTAAGGTTAACACGATAAATGTAAACCTGAGATTTGTATGCTACATCGACTGATATACTATTGTGGATAAACAAGATATGTTATATGCTTGTCCTATCCACAGCAAATTGGTTTCTATTATTATTTGTTTTTATGTGTTTGTAGTTGTAATTCAAAAATAATTCTTTTGAATATTTGTCAGATTGCATCACTAATAATGTTGTAAATGTTTTATTTTCAGTTTTGCAGGTTTACCTTCAGATTTCTAAGTTGTTGTTTGAGTAAGAAAATGGCTCCTAATAAGGAATGAATGA
The DNA here is from genome assembly GCA_024500145.1 of Gentiana dahurica var. dahurica. Classification (NCBI taxonomy): domain Eukaryota; kingdom Viridiplantae; phylum Streptophyta; class Magnoliopsida; order Gentianales; family Gentianaceae; genus Gentiana; species Gentiana dahurica. The sequence goes on along the minus strand of CM044898.1, from coordinate 86,737,908 downwards.
GTTTATGGAATGATTGATTGAATGCAAAATACAAGGCTGGAATCCGAGAATTTTTGGATTATGCTTTTAGGAACACCGGTAAGGAGGATAATATTTTGTGTCCGTGTATTAAGTGTATGAACACAAGTTATGGGTCTCGAGAAATGATAGAAACATATCTTCTTGTGAATGGAATAATGCAAAATTATACAACGTGGTATTATTATGGTGAAAAGTTCGGTGAGTCTTCATTCGATGAAGAAGAATCAAATGGAAGCAGTTCTAATGATGGAATTGATGGAGTCTTAAGGGATTTGTATCCGGATATGGATTGTTTTCATAGGAGTGGGCAAGAAATTGGTTCCACAAGTCAAGATAATAATGCAGAAGAACCTAACGATGCAGCAAAAGGATTCTACAGATTGTTAAAAGACTCCGAACAACCAACTTATCCCGGTTGTGAGACCTCAAAATTAGAAGCTATTGACGATCTATTACACATCAAGAGTATTGGTCGATGGAGTAATGAATCAGCCAACATGTTGCTTAAGTTTCAAAAGAAAATACTACCAGAAGGTTCAACTTTGCCAGAATCTTATTATGATGCCAAAAAAATCATCAAAGATCTTGGTCTCTCTTATGAAAAAATAGATGCATGTAGGAATGATTGTATGTTGTATTGGAAAGATGATGCAAAGTATGACATATGCCAAATATGTGGTGCTTCTAGATGGAAGGGAGATAAGCATACTGGGGAAACTAAAATTCGGGATGGTGGTAAGATATTAGCAGTGAAGACCTTGCGTTACTTTCCATTAAAGCCAAGGCTTCAAAGGTTGTTCATGTCTAAAAAGACTGCTTCTTTAATGAGATGGCATCATGAAGAAAGAGTGGATGATGGAGTGATACGACATCCTGCCGATTCAAAAGCATGGAAATCTTTTGATGAACTATATAAAGATTTTGCAGCTGAACCTCGAAATGTAAGACTTGGTCTAGCTAGTGATGGTTTCCAACCTTTTACTCAGTCAAAGACATCATATAGCATATGGCCAGTATTACTTATTCCTTACAATCTGCCTCCATGGATATGCATGAAAGAATCTAACATTATTCTTTCAATGCTCATACCAGGACCCTCGGGTCCTGGAGATGCGATTGATGTCTATCTTAGGCCTTTGATAGAGGAGTTAAAAGAATTCTGGGAATCAGGATTTGAATCCTTTGATGCTTCTACTCAAACAAATTTTCAACTTCACGCATCTTTATTGTGGACAATCAATGATTTTCCAGCATACGGGAACTTGTCTGGTTGGAGTACGAAGGGTAAGATGGCATGTCCTTTTTGTAAAAAGGAAACTTGTTCTATGAGGTTGGCAAATTGTCACAAGCAATGTTATATGGATCATCAACGTTTTCTTCCAATGGACCACACTTGGAGGAAAAGCAAAACTTCATTTGATGGGACTAGAGAGGTAAGACCACCGCCGGTTTTTCTTTCAGGTGATGTTGTACTTGATCAAGTGGAAGACCTTAAAGAAGTCATCTTGACTAATTGTACTAAAAAAAGTTAAAAATTTCTCATGATGAAAGAGGTGACAACTGGAATAAGAACAGCATTTTTAATGAACGTCCATACTGGAGTTCCCTTTTGCTACCATTCAATTTGGATGTGATGCACATTGAGAAAAATGTATTTGAAAATATAAATGGGACAATTATGAATACAAAGGGAAAGACTAAGGATAATTCCCAAGCTCGTTTGGATTTGGAAGCCATGAAAATTAGACCAGAGTTGCATCCAATTCGTAAAGGGGATAAGGTTGAGTTTCCTGCTGCACCCTATACATTATCTAAAGAGGATAAACACAGGTTTTGCTTATTTTTTAAGCATTTAAGAGTGCCAAATGGGTTTTCGTCCAATATTTCTCAAAGTGTTAACATGAAAGAACATAAGATTTCAGGTCTGAAAAGCCATGTTTGTCATGTCATTTTACAACATTTACTTCCACTTGGGATACGTGGTCTTTTTCGAAAAGCCGTGTGTGAACCTATTATTGAGTTATCTTTGTTCTTTAGAAGCTTGGGTGTGAAATCATTGAGGCTAGAAGAGCTTGAAAAGATTGAATCGATTCCGATTACTCTATGCAAGCTAGAACAAGTTTTTGTTCCTTCCTTTTTCGATGTGATGGTGCATTTTCCGGTTCATTTGGCTAATGAGGCTATGATTGGTGGACCAGTCCAATTTCGATGGATGTACCCCATTGAGCATATGTTGTATGTGTTAAAGAAACTAATTCGTAACATGGCTCGCCCGGAAGCCTCAATAGCAGAAAGGTATATAGCAAATGAGTGTATGACTCTTTGTTCAAGGTACTTGAAAGACACTAAGACAAAATTCAATACACTCGAGCGAAACTACGACGTTGGATTTGACCAATATGAGGGTGATATGTCAATTTTTGCACAACGTGGACGAGTTTTAGGAGCTGGCACGAGTCGTATTCTCAATGATGATGAGATGGAGAAATCTCATATATATATCTTAAAGAACTATGATGATGTACTGCCTTTCCTCAAGTAAGCTAAACTAACCATAAACAATATATTTTTTTTTGTATAGTGTGTGAATTTATTTAATTTATATGTATATTGTTGTAGTGAGTACAATCAAATACAACAAAGTAATACACAGCAAGTGTCGGATGATGAGTCCAACATCAATTTTATTGACTGGTTTAAAAAGAAAGTAAGTGTTTCTATTGATATTGGTAATCATGTTTTGTGCAAGGTTAGTTGTTCTTGTTCATTTACATTGTAATATGTTTTCAGGTTGAAAAAATGCAAATGCAAGATGATAGCTCTAACTCTGCTGAGTTACTTAGATTGGCCCGTGGTCCTTCTATTTACATTACTACTTTCAATGGTTATGTTGTCAATGGATATAGGTTTCGGATTGAAGCTCGTGACAATAATTGAAGAACACAAAATTCTGGGGTCTGTGTAGTTGGTGATATAGGCTCTCAGACAAATTTTGTTGACTATTATGGAGTGCTGACGAAATACTTGAACTGCAGTACCTTGATGGAAAGCGCCTAGTTTTATTTCGATGTAGATGGTTCGATGTTTATGATAAAGTGAAGGGAGCCAAAACTGATGAGTATGGATTCACTAGTATTAATCCCAATCGTCTTTTGAAAACAAATGAACCTTTCATTTTGGCCAATCAAGCTTCACAAGTGTTTTATGACATTGACAACATCAATAAAGGTTGGCATGTTGTTGTTAAGATGCAACCTCGGTATTTGTATTCGACACCACAAGAAACAGAGGATGAAGACAATGATGCAACTGATTTAGGTGAAGAATATCAACATGGTGAATATTTCAATTATGACTGTGGTCAGACAAGTTCTTTTGATGGGAATGTTCAGGATATTTTGACAACAAACTATGAGCCAATAGTAGTTGACTTGCCAACACTCAAAAGGAAGAGAAAGAGAAAGGAGATTTGAGAAATACATTTCAAATTTGCTTTAAGGTCAACATCAAGTATGGAGGTTTGTCTTCTATTATATTTCCTTTTCTTGATATAACTTTTACTCAAAACTTGACTCACTTTTTACTTTTAACAGTGTTGTTCTAATCCTTTGGCAGATTGAGAAAATGATGGTTCATTTTGTCATATGTGTACATATTTCTTCTCAGCTGAAGTAGCTACGACTGGAGTAGAGTCAAGTAAATCTCTAGTAGCTGGTCTTTCTACTTTTTTTGTCCTAATAATCTCTAGAGTGGCATTCTCGCATTATAAAGGTATTGTTCTCGAAAATTATTCTCCCATGTCTGTGTTGTTTATGGCTTCTGATTGAGTGAAACCTTTGATTTGTGTTTTAGAATCTGATCACTATTACTCATGACTCATGTAATCTGTTAAACTTGCTCACGTTTATGTCCCTTATTGTGGTTTGATGAATAAATTTTGGTGAGGTGTTGTTTGGATTGTATCTAGTTTAAAGAGCTTCTGATTTTTGTTTGTGCATTGAACTGTGATAAAGTTGGTTTCCCTTAGATTGATAGTTTTGCAGGTAAACAATCTGAAATTTCTACTAGATGCTTGGCAGAATGATGCACTAAGATTCCTCTTTTAGTGTTTTCCTATTGTTTGTTGATAATGAAGGCAGCGTGAGGGGATTTGTCGAGATAGGTCTTGTTATATTTAGATTATTTCTGTGATCCGTTTTTTTAAGAGGATGCCGGTGGCTGTCACTGGTTTTACAATACTGTTGTTTTTCTGCTGTTTTTTTTGTTGTTTTCTGCTGTTTTTTTGCGTTTTTTTTGCTGTTTTTCTGCTGTTTTTTTGCTGTCATCGGTCTTGTTTTCTGCTGTTTTTTTCTCTGTTTTTTGCTGTTTTTACAAATTTCTTTGCTGTTTTTCTGTTGCCACTGGTTTGGGATTCTTTCTTTGCTCTTATTGGTGTTATTTCTACAGTTGCAGATGTGATATTGTAGAGGAATAAAAACCTGACTGCTTGAATTCTTGGGGTAACAATGGCGGCTTGGTTGGTATTTGAGAGATGTGGTTACACTCTGATATCATTAGTTTCCAGTGTGTTCTTGCTCCTCTTCACCATACTTTATCTCTGGGCTAAATCAGCAACAATTCTAAACATGTAATTCTGAGTTCACCTACTTTATTATCAGACCATGGTGATTAAGAATTTGGAGAGCTATCTATCTTGGCATATGTAAGTGTGCACATCACATGTATGAAAGTTTGATTCTCTCTATACTCTTTAGGCATCATGTTAAAAAGCTCCAGATTCTGTTAGGATATCCTTAGCTATGAGAAACGAAAATGGGCATTTTATGTGAAACGACTTTATCCACGATGAATGCGAGCATCATGTTGTATTTATTTCATATTCTTCTGTGTGTTGTTTGCAATGCTCTTTTTTTTGGATGGGATTAACTAAGAATTTCTCAAAGTTAAAATGATGTGCGATTTCCAAGGGGTTAGGGTCTCTATCATCATCATTATCATCTGAGATATTGTGCTTGGTTTCAAACCTATAACTATTTTCTAATAAACTTATAAAAGATCTCTAAGTTATAATGCTTTTGGTTATATGCAGGAAGGACTCAGGGACACCGAGTTACTCATGTTAAAAAAGAAGTAGGATGTTCGTAATTATATGTATGCACCTGGGTAGAAAAGAAGCATACATTTGATGTACGTATATGAATTATTTGTTCAATTGTACCAAGATTGGAACTTTCTTATTAATGCATGAGAAATTCATATGATTGTGTTTTCACATTATTATCTATGTCACTAATTTTATTTTAGCAATAGTGTTGGCCTAATGTAGAGAGGGGTTCATGATTAATAATGGTGGTATTTGTCATCAATAAAACAATTACTGAGGGACGGATGACTTGTAATGAGAGGCTATGTTTTCACTGTATCATTATTTAGTGAGGGGAAAGTTAAGGTATACCGAGGGGATGTTTGGACATTAAATCATGATTTAGTGGGAGGTAAATAGAGTTTTAGTGAGGGTATATGCCCTAATAAAACATTACTTAATGTAGGGAAAGTTCAGCTATACCAAGGGGATGTTTGGTCATTAAATCATGATTTAGTGAGGGGTAAATGGTGTTTTAGTGAGGGTATATACCGTAATAAAAATAATATTTAATGAGGGGCAAATGAACTATTGTGACAAAATATGTTGTCACCAGAACAATTTTTAATGAGAGGAAACACATGTCACTAAAACATCAAAAACCACGGGACCTTTTACTCTCACAATTTACCTTTATATAGAGAAGCAGTAAGGACGGGCGATGAGAGTAATTTTCCTCTCATTAAAAGTCTTTAATGACGGGAAATTGACTTTTAATGACCGGATTTCCCCTCATTAAAAATCGATTTTCTTGTAGTGATGACTAATAAATTTTACCTCACGATCACTCACATTCGACTTAGGCACACCATGTAAACGCATAATTTCTTTAAAGAATAGCTCAGTAATATGAGAGGCATTATTGGTCTTATTACACGCAATGAAATGTGTCGTCTTTGAAAAATGATCAACTACCACAAACACCGAATCTTTGCTAGACTGAGAACAAGGCAAACACAAAAGAAATTCCATAGACAGATCAACCCAAGGAAATGAGGATATCGGGAGAGGATTATACCGTCGAGATAATGCATCAGCCACTGTGTTTTCTTTTCCCTTTTTGAATTTAATTACATAAGGATATGATTCAATGAATTTCATCCAACGGATATGACGTAAATTCAACTTAGATTGCCCTTTTAAATGTTTTAAGGACTCATGATCAGAATGGATGACAATCTCTCTAGGGCGCAAATAAACACGCAAGCATTGAACAAGTGCATACAACTCTTTGTCATAAGTATCATAATTCAGATTTGTGCCTTTTAGTTTATCACCGTAACAAGCAATTGGACATCCTTTTTGTAGCAAAACACTGCCAATACCCAACCCCGATGCATCACACTCAATTTAAAACATTTTGGAAAAATCAGGCAAAGCAAGTATATGTGCTGAAATTAAATGAGATTTAAGCGTTTCGAATGCTTCCCTTTGAGTAGGTCTCCAATGAAATGGTGTTTTTTTCTTGATCAACTCGTTTAAGGGGGCTGCAATGGTGCTGAAATTCCAGATAAAACATCGGTAAAAACTTGTTAGGCCATGACAACTTTGGACCTCCGTTGCACATTTTGTTTCAGGCCAATCAACCATTGTCTTCAACATCCTTTGATCAACTTGGATATCTCGCCTACTTATAACAAAACCAAGGAAGACAAAACTTTCCAAGAAAAAAGAGTATTTCTTGAGATTATCAATCATGTGTGCTTTTCGAAGTGTTTCAAAAACAGCTTTTATGTGTGAAATTTGTGAATTCAGATCATGGTTAGAGATTAAAATGGCATATAGTACTAAGGTACAAACCATTCCTGAATAACACGCAAAAATTAGAAATGACTTACCGGGGTCAAATAATATGCAAGCTAGTGCACATCTTCCAATGAATTTCACGTTGATAACGTGTTCCATGCTTCATCAATGGAACATATGAAAAGTCTCTTGGTTGAATATATATATCAATGAACCTTGGAGTGGCAACAACATAGCAATATAATTGGGAGTAACAATATTATGCACCACAAAAGGATCAACAAAAGTGTGCACCAGTTTTCCACCATTACCAACCAGAAATAGATCATCCCAAGGCAAAATAAGGGCTGCGTTTGGTGAACCCAACAGCCCGGTAATTTTCTTATCACGTACCTGTAAAGATGAGTTAATAAAACTGCAACAAGAATTGAAGGCCATAACATCTTCTTTTGCCTCACCCAAAAGAAACTCCTTGCATTCTTTCTTCTCAAGAAATTCCTCCAATATTTCTTCTTTATTATCCACAATTTTAGGAGTTTGTGTATCTTCAATCTCAACAATTCCGCATTGCAATTCATACTCCAGTTCCTCATAATTAAATTTTTCTTCAACAATCACATTACAAGGCTCATTTGCCAATGTCTAGAGTTCAACCTAAGATTAGGACATTCATTCCCGCAATGTCCATATCCGGTACAAATATAACAATAGATAGAACTTGAAGTTCTCATGGAGATTATTTCCTTTGTCTTCAGTACATTCTCACTTTCCTCCGTTCTCAACTCTATCTTTTGGCTGTTATCAACCTCTTTATTTTTATTTGCTACAAACTCTTGTATCTCGTCACGAAATTGATTCTTCATATTCTCAATCTCATCCTTGAATTTTCGATTCAGTTCATCAAGTCGTTGTCCGACTTTCTCAAGTTGTCGGGAGTAAGCATTTTTAGAATAACTTCTTTTCGAATTATTATTTCCAGCAATTCTTCCTCTCAAAGGTGTACTTATTTAGCTCAAGTAATAGAATTCAGATCAGATATCAATTATTCAACAATACTCAAGTTACCCAGAATACCAACAGTGAAGAATCAAGAAGTTTTTTTTAAGAGTTTTGAAATTCCAAACCGAACACAACAAAAATTGTGAAGTATTTTATAGAATATATTCAAAGATGTAACAAAAAATTGTGTAGTGTGTAAAACAAATATATTTTTTTTAAACTTGTTGCTCGTACAGAACAGTATACTCGTGCGGAACAAATTATTTTTCAAATACACACGATTTACTTGTGCACCCTCTTTTTTTAATTTTAAATATGTATATATATAGATGCTCGTGCAAAATAAAGTGTTCTTCAAATACACAAGATCATATTCATGCTATGGTTCTTCACATACATATGGTAATATGCAATAGAGAATAATCTTTTTTTTTAAGAAGAGAGAAAATTGGATATAATACCGTCAATCTGTTGTTCTCTGATACCAACTGATGCGAAACCGCCCGGAGGAAGGCTTCGGATCGAATGAAAACTTAGGATCGTGGATTTGAAGGTATTTGGAAGTCCTCAACACAACCACAACCTGTGTGGAAGCACCTTGGAATAATAAGCTCCGCGACACAATCACAACTTGTGTGAAGGCACCTTAGTATAAAACCTCAACACTTAGAAAACCTGTTTCTAAGCACCTTGGTATATGGATAACCACAAGGATTGCTCAAGTCATTGATAATCCGAGATTTGAATTCCCTTTCCGGAGAAACTCACACAACACTTTTCTAAGTGAAGAATAAAATATGATTTTTATATTGATAAAAAAGCTGAATTACATGTTACAAGTAGTAGGCTATTTATAGGACACAAAATAACACTTAGAATTCAAGATACATGTATTGCAATTTTCGTCCATGAACAAGACTTTTCTAGGTTCATTGAATCTAGATTCAATGTATCATGATAAATGCTTGTAAGTTTCCAAGAATTCTTGTACATGAACTTGATTATTCCAAAACATGTCTTCTTGAAGTGTTTGGGGCGCCACAATCACTTTAATTTTCAGCAAAATACTTGTGTTTATTTAGCTAACATCACATAATATAATATATAGTAATATACAGAATAATACTTATATTATGCGCCATCATTTGGACATTATTCTGGACTTCCATAAGCATAAATGACAGTCTTAATGACATCAAAAATTTCTTCATTCTTGGAGGATTATTAAATGGACCAAATTACCCAAAGATGCAAGCCTTATTTTGCATTGGAGTCGAGTTTCAGGACCAACCCGACACGCTAGTGGATCTTGAGTAAAATTTGGTCCCAGATTCATATCACATATCCTTGACTTTAAATACTAAGTTTGATCCCTTAGCCTTCAATAACTGAGTTTGAGCCCTCAGCCTTCAATCTTCGGCAGGTTCCTAAACTAGTCTACTGACTCAGGTACCTTACTGACCTAGACAGGTCTGCTGATGAAAGTCAGCTGACCTTGTATAGTGCTTGTTTAATCAAACCTATACAGAGATCAAACTCTAATATGCCAATACATTTAATCTTGACACATTTTTGCCTTTGCTCTATAACAGCTAGTCTGGCACTCATCACTAAAACTTAAAATATGTCCAACAACCCTTCTCGGGGACAAACAATTGGTATCGGAGCAGTGTTCCTAATATCAGAACCTGTTCTGGTCTAATTGCAGGTAACAAAGAGATCAAATACTTTCAAAGTACTTTTCAAATATGTGCTTTCTACACATATACACAAATATCTCTTATTTGTACTCTTGGAATCCTCAAACTTTATGTCAAAAGTAACTATTTTCAATGTTAATAATTTTGATGAATATAAAATAAGAATGTTATCTCATCTTGCAGCAACTCATGAGGAGATGCTAGATGTAGTTACTGATGGCCCAATCATGATCATGACTGTGGTAGCCACAGGAGCAGATCAAGGAAAAGAAGTGGACAAACCCAAGAAAGATTGGACCGAGAAGAGCAAATCTGGACTTTGTTGCAAAATATATGATTTTGAAGACCCTGGATAGCAACATGTTCTTAAGAATCAAAGATTGCAAAATAGCAAAGGAGATGTGGGACAAGCTGGCACTGATAAATGAAGGATCTGAAGCAGTTAAAGAAAAAAAATTATCTATTGCAAAACAGAAATTTGAGAACTTCAAAATGAAGGCTGGTGAATCCAATGATCAAATGGACAACAGATTCTCAAGCATCATCAGTGAACTGCAACAACTTTGACACACATATCCTCAGAAGGATGTGTGCTTGAAGATCTTAAGAGGCTTACCTGAAAGGTGAAAGATCATCACATCAGTAATCAGTGGGACAACAAATCTGGCAAACATTGACACCCTGACTCTGATGTCCCAACTAAAGGCTCATGAATTTGAGTTGAAGGGCGAAGACAATGTACCAGCAGAGGCATTTAAGGCCAGTGCACTGGGCACTGGTTGCAACCCAGCAAAGTCAAACAGCTGAGACAAACAACAAAGAGACATAGGAGCTTAAGGAACATGTAGCTTTATTGGTAAAACCTTTTGACAGGTTTAGCAAGAAGAAGATATTCAAAGGAGGATCATCATCAAACAAGAAGTCAAGCACTAGAACAGACATGAAGAAAAAGGATGATGAATACAGATGCTTCAACTGTAATAAGAAAGGCCACTTCAAGGCTGATTGCCTAAAGAAAAAGACAAAGTAGAGGATAAGAAGAATTACAAAATAACTGAAAAGAGAAAAAGCAAGAAGGCACTCAAAGCTGAATCTAACAGTGAAAAAGATGAAGAATCATCTGAAGATGATTCTGATGATGATGAGGGTGACTTCTCAGAAAATGAAAAAGCCTATCTATGTCTTATGGCTAAAGAATCAAAGGAAACTGAGGTAACATCTAGTTCATGCTCATCATCTAATGCATCCATATCTAACACATAACAATCTTCTTTCTGCCCTTAGACTCTGCAAACCTAATCCAAAATCTCATGAGTAAATTTGAACAGATTGAGGTGAATCATGAAATTCTGGAACAGGAATGTGAGAATCTAAGAAAGGAAAAAAAAAAGACTAAAGAAAGAACTGGATAAAGCAAAAGCTGAACTAACTAGTAAGGAGACTTACTCAAATGATCAACAAGCAGCACATGATCATACATCTAGTGTTGACAGACCGGTTGAGAAAATCCCCCTACCAGTTAAGAACACCACTGCACTTTTAAATGCTCCAGCTTACAAACCCTAAAAAAGGTTTGGATCCAGATCTGGTCTTGGCTACAATAGTCAGGATGAGAATAGAAACAATGGACAACACAGTTCTGAATCTAGGACCAACAATGGACCAAAGTTCAGAAAATGACAGATCATAGTTTCAACCACTCATCCTATACAGGTGAAGTCAAAACCTAGTGCACTGAAACAGCAGACTAAACCATCAATCCAATCAGCCAAAAGCAAAGACTTTCTGAAAGGTAAAGGAAGACTTTATCTTTTAGAGGATGATTGGAATGTGACACCTCCAAAATAAAAGAAGAAACTGGTTCATTCCATGCATCATGTGTTTAAGAAAAGCCAACCTAGGCATATTCCTAGACATATGAAGCAACATGAACACAGGTTTCCCACTGCATATTGGAAAGTAAAACGGGATGCAAATGCACCAAAAAGTAGAGAAAAGTACCAGAATACCTCTACTAGAAACATTGAAAGTTATTCTGCCATGCCTTATACATATGAAGTTGATGATTTCAACTATCCAAAAAGAAGATCATTTGGATATACACTTGGAGTAGGAGGCATGACTGCTAACAGGTATGGACCCAAACAGTGTTGGGTACCTAAACATAATTAATTTGTTTTGTAGGATGTCTGGTACATAGACAGTGGATGTTCCAGACACATGACAGGGAACAAGGGATGGCTCACTGACTTTAAAGCTTTTGATGGACCCAAAGTCACCTTTGGAGGCAAAGAAAACCCTGGGAATTTGAAGATTCAAAATGTGGCATATGTTAATGGACTAAACTTCAATCTGCTAAGCATCAGTCAATTCTGTGACAAAGGCTACAATGTACACTTCAACAAGGAAGGATGCAAGGTGATTCACAGTCAAACCAACATTGTGGTTCTTGCAGGAAGAAGAGAAGATAACATGTATCTGGTGGATTGGAAAATAGCTAAGGCAGAAACATGTTTGTTTGTCAAAAATAAACAATCAACCAGCTGCATTTGACATAGAAGATTAAATCACCTAAATTTCAAGACCATCAACACATTATCAAAAAACAAGTTAGTTGAAGGCCTTCCAGAGATCACATACAAGAAAGAAAGCCTCCGTGATGCATGCCAGAAAAGAAAGCAAATCAAAAGCTCTTTCAAATCAAAGCCCTATCAATCAACAACAAGAATTCTACATCTTCTACAAATGGACTTGTTTGGACCGGGCACACCAGTAAGTGTAAGTGGTCAGAAATACACTCTAGGAGTGGTTGATGATTTCTCCAAATACACCTGGACCATATTCATAAACAAGAAGAAAGAGACACTCAAGAAGCTGCCAGAATAGCTAAGAAAGATTCAAAATAAGAAAGAGCTAAAGATTATCAAGATCATATCAAATAGAGGCACAGAATTTCTAACTGATGTTAACAGAACCTATTGTGAAGAAAATGGAGTACTACATCAATTATCTGCAACAGGAACTCCACAACAAAATGGTGTAGCAGAAAGAAGAAACAGAAATCTCAAAGAAGCAGTCAGAACAATGATTGCAGAAGCATACCTACCAAAGAGGTTCAGGGATAAAGCATCAAACACAGCATGCTACTCACAGAACAGATCAATCATCAACAAATATCATGAAAAGATTCCATATGAAATATGGAATGGAAGAAAACCTAATATCTCATATTTGCAAATGTTTGGATCAAAATGTTTTGTTTTGAACAGGAATCAGCTGCATACCTTTGATGAAAAGGCTAATGAAGCAATCTTTATGGGATATTCAGACACCAGCAAAGCATTCAGAGTACTCAACAAAAGAACATTGGTGATTGAAGAATCAATACATGTAGTTTTTGATGAAACAAACACAAATGGTGAAAGTCTTCGAGATCAAGAAGAAGAAGCAGCACAAAGGGAAGTATATACAAATACAACCATACCAGCTACCATTCTGAATCTCCATTTTGAAAATCAAGATGAGCCACATGACAATACAGCAGAAGAAGCACCAAAACTTGAAGCACATGCACAATCTGAAGGAGTAGAAGCACCAAGTGAAGAACAACTTCAACCTGAACTCAATTGGCAAAGAGATCAACCTGAAGATCAAGTCATTGGAGACATTCACACAGGAGTTAGAACCAGAAGACAACTGGAGCATATGCTAACATGCTTTCTCACACAAGTGGAACCCAAGACAATAGATGATGCAATTCAAGATGCAGACTGGATTACAGCCATGCAAGAGGAACTAAATGAATTTGAAAGAAATGAAGTCTGGGAACTTGTTGATAGACCAGACATAGACAACATTATTGGAACAAAATGGGTATTCAGAAACAAGATGGATGAACATGGAACCGTTGTCAGAAACAAAGCAAGGCTAGTTGCAAAAGGCTACTGTCAAGCAGAAGGAATAGATTATGATGAGACATTTGCGCCAGTAGCAAGATGCAAGCAATCAAACTCTTTCTAGCTTTTGCTGCACACAAAGACTTCAAAGTCTATCAAATGGATGTCAAGAGTGCATTTCTGAATGGACTATTAGAAGAAGAAATATATGTGGAACAACCTCCTGGTTTTCAACTCAAAGGAAAGAAGATAAAGTATACAAGCTCAAAAAGGCTCTTTATGGACTCAAACATGCACCTAGAGCTTGGTATGAAACACTATCACAATTCTTGATCAAAAATGGATTCAACAAGGGAACTATAGATAAGACTCTCTTCAAATTAGTGGAAGGAACAAGTACATTTCTGGTGCAAATCTACGTCGATGATATTATCTTTGGATCAGAGGATGAAAAGTTTTGTGAGAGATTTGCAAACATAATGAAAAGAAAATTTCAGATGAGCATGATGGGAGAATTAAATTATTTTCTTGGTCTACAAGTGAAGAAAATGAAGGATGGTATCTTCATTAGTCAAGCCAAGTACACAAAAGACATAATACACAAGTATGGTATGGACACAAGTGACACAGCTGACACACCAATATGTGCAAGAGTCATTCTTGGAAAAGATGAAGCTGGAAAAGATGTTGATCAGAAAATGCATAGAGGAATCATTGGATCCCTAATTTACTTAACGGTAAGCAGACCTGACATAGCATTTGCAGTAGGAGTATGTGCAAGATTTCAAGCTCAACCAAAAGAATCACATCTTCTAACAGCTAAAAGAATAATCAAATACCTGAAGAACACCATCAATGTTTGAATTTGGTATCCAAAAGATGGAGGATTCAAGCTGATATCACATTCAGACTCTGACTATGCTGGATGCAAAATAGATAGAAAAAGCACCTCTAGAACATGCCAAATGCTAGGCACCAGACTAGTCTCATGGTTTAGCAAAAAGCAAAACACCATATCTACATCAACAGCTGAGGCAGAATATATAGCAGCTGGCAGTTGTTGTGCACAAGTACTGTGGATTAGACAACAGCTAATAGATTATGGAATGGAGGAGAAGACAATTCCAATCATGTGTGACAACACAAGTGCAATATCCATTACTGAAAATCCAGTATTGCACTCAAGAACAAAGCATATTGATGTAAGACATCATTTTATCAGAGATCATGTTGAAAAAGGAGATGTTATTCTAATATACATACCCATTGAAGATCAACTAGCTGACATCTTCACTAAACCACTTAGTCATGAAAGATTTAGCATGTTGAGAACTGAGTTGGGAATGATTGAAATTGACAAAGTACCGAGGAGCGGATAACTGGAGTAATCAGCTAAGTGACTTCACCAGCTGATCAAACCTTTGCCTTCACTGGAGATGTATCAGGTGAAGCACTGGTACTTAGCGAAGTTAACTTCACTGATTGTTAGGAACAGTTAAAGACAGCAACTCAGTGGGAAAGTCACAACACCGGCTAAGTGACTAGCTAAGGCATTCCACCAAAATGAAGATTGGAGTCACCAGCAAATTAAAGTGTGACCCAAATCAGTTTTTATTCACGTGGAAAATCAAGAAATTATGGAGGATTATACTGTGGAAGATTACACATGTGGAGATCAATTTACAATCGTGGTGGTAACCATATTATTTTTCAAATTACAAATGCCTCGATTCTCGGGATCTATCATTACTTACCTCAATCCACTCCCCCACTTCACTCGAATATCAGGATTAATATACATAAAATCACGCCATTATGTCACAAAATCCTTCCATATTCAACCACGTTCACACTACCCAGATCACTCTATATAAGCAACACTTAGAGGTTTTTTTCAGAATTCTTTACGCATCCTTGCAAAATTATAAACCCTATTTTCTTTTACTTCAAATCAAAGCCTTCTCTCAAATTCCAAGAAATGGCCTCATCATCCAAAATCTCCGCCACAGAACAATTTTATGAAAAATCGATCATCACTGGATCGTTCTTTAAGCCTGAACCATATATATCCTTCTGTGATATTAAGGTACAAGCCCGATGGCTAGTTGATGGATGTACAAATCTGGGGTTAATGACCTTCATGAACCCACTAATAACTGGAATATGCTATGAGAACCTGAATGCATTTTCGAGAAATGAAAAGTGTGTGCCAAGCACAAAGATTACTGATATTGACTGTATAAAAAGTTCAATCTTTGGCAAAGAATGGGTCATCACACCTGGCCAACATAACAGATTCTTACATCTACTCATGATTGGCCCGGAAAACGTGATGTTTGTGCAGGTTAACATCAAGACCTTATGGGAGGAGATAGCCAAAAGTCCTAAAAAGAACAGCAAAACCTACAATCTCCCAAGATCAGCACTTAAACTTCCATTTGCTGAGTTCGCACCTGTCAATACCAAGAACATCGAAGGGAAGAAAGGGTCGATGGAAAACTTGACAGAGGTACGAGTTAAGCTAATGGAAATAATCTATCAAGGCCTTCACTTTGACTGGGCAACCTTTGTGTTCAATAGACTAAAAGAGCAGACTCAAAAGGAAATAGATCTGTCGATTACGGCACCAAGTAAGGGGCTGCAGAAGAAAGGTGAATTCTGGGAAAGGAAATCATATGGGTTCCCTCTTCAACACCTATTTGATTCATTAAAAGTGAAACCCACAAATCTGCAGCCTCCACACATGTCAAAGGTGATGTTTACCTACATCAGGGCATCTATGAAACCCAAACCCACTACCGGATGAAAAAGGAAAGCACGTGAAGGCAGTAGATCAGGGATGGGAAGACGAACCAGATCGCAAAAAGCCCAAGAAGACACCCCAGTGGTAAGTACCAGCAATCCTGACAATCCAGTGGTGATCAGTGATGATACAGCAATGGAGGAAGAGAAACATGAAGAAGTGACATATCTAGAGGAAGGTGAGGAGAGGTATCAACTTACTTTATCTGAAGAAGAAGAGATGGATGACGAAGAAGAAGAAACATCTGAGGATGAAGAAGCTGAAACAGAGGAAGAACAGACAGACAGTAGTCATCTTGAAAATGATCAAGGAAAGCTGGTGATTTCTGATGATGATCTGACATTCCAGGAAGTAATTCTCAGAAGCATCAACAAAGTTGACAACCGGTCGAGTGATCCAGCTGATAAAGCTCACTTCACTGAACATGTCAACACCCCCACTATTGATGAAGGGGGAACACCAGCAGAATAAATCAAGTCTCCAGCTTATGGAGAAGAAAACCTGCCATCTTCTAAAGACGGAGAAGCAAGCATCCCCCAGCAATCTCTCAATAATTCTAAAGTCGAATAGAAAGAAAGAGAGGAAGAGGCAGAAAAAGAAATTGAAAAGAAGAAGAGAAAGAGGAAGAAGATGAGGTGAATATAGAGAAGGAGGAAGATTCAGACGATGAGGATGTTGAAGTGGCAC
Organism: Gentiana dahurica var. dahurica; assembly: GCA_024500145.1. Taxonomy (NCBI): domain Eukaryota; kingdom Viridiplantae; phylum Streptophyta; class Magnoliopsida; order Gentianales; family Gentianaceae; genus Gentiana; species Gentiana dahurica. The sequence goes on along the minus strand of CM044898.1, from coordinate 86,720,913 downwards.
CAGAGGAGAATGATCCCGAAAGGCTTTTCAATTTGGACATTCAACCCCTGATTGTGGACATGGAAAAGCAGTATCACAGCAGGCAAAATCTGAAAGTTGCTTTAAGGAGTCAAGCAACCTCCTTAAACAACAAGATTGAAGCCCTCATTAGTCACATCAAGATACAAGATGAGGTCATGGAAAAATAGGGAAACCTTCTTTGCAACTTACAGCATCTCATTCCCTACCATGTCCACACCAACCTTGAGTTTCACGCTGAAAAGATTGATAACAATCCCAAACCCTTGGCGGACACTCTAAATGCTCACACTCATCAACTTCAACATCTGGATGAAGTTATGGAATTTTCTGGCCAGCAACTTGACACTTTGATAAATATCACTACGGCCAACAACAAACTTTTAAAGCAAAGGTATGGCCCTCTCCCTGAGTCTGAAGCAGTAACTGCAAATTTTGAAGCATGTTTTGGTGCTGCCAAAAAAGGGGGAGGAAGCTCAAAGCCTGAGAGCTCCCGTGGATGGAAGGCAAGCCCAACAGATAAGGGCAAGGGCGTCAAAGGCAAAGACATCAGGTTTGAAGAGTAGAAGTAGCACCTCTATTCTGTTTAATTAAATTAATTGAATTGTCTCTATATGCCCTTGTCTTTGAATAAGAAGATGCAATGTTTTAATTTTTATATTGTAGTTTTAGCAAACTTTTATATTTATGTTTTTCTCGATTAGTAAAACCAAATTATGACAAGTCTCCTGAAGTCGGGTTACGGTAAGAGCACCGAAGGCGATCGATCCGTTTGAACTTTTTAGATTCAGGCATACAATTCTAACAATCACGAATTTCTTCCCTCCATCACATCATCACCGTATCAAGGGACTCGGTGTTATTTGTAATCCCACAATGAAGAACCAAATTAAAAGTACCGAAAATAACCGTGAAGACAATACCCAAAAATTCCCGTATAAAATACATTATTTGGAAAATTAGCGATAAGGACACAATCTGGAATATTTTTAAGTAACAGGACAGCTACATATTTTTTATAGGGAGAAGGACAACTGCATAATTTTTATAGCGAGAAGGACAAACAGTGAATCCCGAAAATCTGTGAATCTCCCCAGTGAATCCCGAAATCAGTGAATTTTGATAGTGAATTTCGACAGTGAATCCCGAAAATTAGTGAATTTCGACAATGAATTTTGAAAATTAGTGAATTTCGACAGTGAATTTCGGCAGTGAATTTAAACAGTGAATTTCGAACACAAGTGAATTTCAACAGTGAATAAATAGTTTTGTCCTTTATGCAAAAGTTTCAAAAGACTGTCCTTCTACTCAATTGATGAAATATTTTTGTCCTTCTCCCTCATTCCCCCTACATTATTTTTGGAATCTTTATAATAATCACTACTTACAATGCTAATGATAAAAATGCAAATCGATGTCCAATGTGATGCAAAATTACTGTTGAAAAGAAGAGAAATAGAGATAAAATATAGTAAAAAGTTGACATCCCTTAATATTATATATTTCACTTGTTCTTACTATCAATCTTCAACATCATTCAGAAACTTTTAGATGACAACAGTAAAATAACAAGTTTTTGACTGAAAACAAGACGAAGGCAAAATCTTGATTGTTCATGTTGGAACTTTAGAATCACCTGCAAATGACCTTTAGGGAAAAGGAAATGAAAAAGCACACAAGACAAAGTACAAGAAACTAGGTATTAATATTCTTTAGTAAATAAAACCAAAGCAAACATGCATATTCGGAATTCTCCAGATCGATCAATTCTTGAAGATTGGCTGTTGATTTTAAAGCATGGATTGCATCTCCTCAATTACGCTTGTATCAACTTGGAATGCCTTGGCAAGAATGTCTTTGTTGACTTTCGGGTTGGATGCAAACACAGCATTTGGGATGCCAATAACACCTGGATTTTGGCTGCTCAATCCGGAAATGGCAACAGCATTCTCATTATTCACGTTGCGCTGATAATGAACAAGTCCAATTGGAAACACGAACACATCACCTTTTTGAAGCACTTTAGAAAAAAGGAGATTATCTGGATTGGAAGTGACAAAACCAACTTCAAGGGAACCTTCAAGAACGGTAAGAATCTCAGTTGCTCTTGGGTGAGTGTGTGGTGGGTTCACTCCGTAGGCTGCAAAGTCGAGACGGGCCATTGAGATTCCAAGAGTGTTTAGACCTGGCAACACCTCCGCGTTCACAAGTGTGGCTTTGAATCCGTGGGGGTTTGATGTTTCGGCTTGGTTGTGGAGTCCGCTAGTAAAGAAATGTTCAGGCTGTGCATCCTTGGCATCTATGCAGGCTTGTCCATTCACTCTTGCTACATTTATTTACATGTTTGCAAAACTAAACTTCAATTTCATTTCAAAAGCAACAAGCAACAAGCAACAAGCATGTTATTTTACCTCTAAAATAAATTAAGCGATACCGTTAATGATGGGCCGGGTAACATATATATATATACATGACGGGCAAGAAAATTCTTACCAGAGCTAGTGAGATCTGCAACGCAAAAATCCTGCAAACTTGTAGGATCAAATGCAAAGGCAACGTAGCTTGAGGTAAGAGCCAGCAAAGCAACCAACAACATCTGCTTCGTCATTTCTTGAAGAAAGAGAATTCTACAATGAGAAAAGCTTAAAGATTTTCAAGGGGTTGATTTGTTTGCTCTGTGGATTTAATAGTCTTACCTGCATGGCTTTTATATAAGGGCTATGCATGAAAAATTCCTCATGACTGTACAAAATTAAAAACACGAAAAATATTAAAATAAAATAAACATACAGTGGTAAGCCGGCGGCAGGCCCTTGTGTTCATTATGATACAATAAAGCTACATCAACCAGAATTCATAAAAAAAAAACCTACCCAAAACCAATCTCAGCCATTTGTTGAGATTCAGACAACAAAAGAAAAAAGAAAAATAAAAAAATAAAGATGAATGGTCATGGTTTAAATTCAGGGATGTTTCGGGAGTGCTACTCCGTTGAATGTAGTCTTCCTGCATTGAGATAACTAAGACATAAATGCATTCTTATCGGAGGCTCCAAATTTTATCCCTAAAATAATATAAAATTATACATATCCATATTTTACAACATCTCAATTCAAAAACCTCCACAACAGTATCCCTATCATTATCTCTATAACATTTCAAATAATATTAAATAATACATATTCTACCTTACAACCCTATTTATACACATTAAATATTTATTATTTCACTCCAGCAGCATCCATATCCCTATCCCTATAATTTTTAATAATTAAATATGTTTAGGGCGTGAATAGTGCATCCCCACAAGTAGGGATGCACTGTTCATATCCCTAAAAATAAATAGGATAGAACTCTGCTGTGGAAGCTATTTTGGGGTAAACTCTATTTTTTATCTTCATTTTAGGAATAGGGCACCATATAGGGCTTCTGCTACGAATGCCCTAAAGGAGTTTGCTTCATCCAAGGAAATTTGGCCTAGTGCTGAAAAATCATTGCATTTCTTGACGAGAATCATGTTCGTTTCCATCCCCACCGCGTATTGATGTTAACGAGCCGAGCCGAACCAAGTATTCATGGCTCGCGCTCGTTTAGCTCACGAGCTTGTTTGAGCTCGTTTCTTTGTGAAACGAATAAAATTTTATGTTCGAGCTCGGCTCGTTTATAAGATGAAATGTTTGACCTTGGCTCGCTAAACATATTGTTGTTTTAAGACTCGAGTTCTGCTCGAGTTCGGTTCGTTATGGTATAAAATATAAAGCGCAAATTAAAAAATAACAAGTTATACATTAATTGTAACGCCCCGTTCCCGGATACCGAGTTCATATTCGGAAAATAGTTCGGCACATATAATAATAAATAAATCAATATTATATGTTAGCCTCTACTACGTCGTATCAAATTTAGCATTAACGGAAGCCAAAAGACTCGGGTATATTTTTTTGAATAATAAGAATAGAAGTGCAACATTCTGAAGATAGAAAGATCACTTAAACAACAACGATAATACAAACTTTACGAAGGTACGATGTCTAATAAATGTACATCAACTCATCTTACATCAATACTCAAAAAAAGAACAACATGTCTTGAAACGATAGAAAGTAACATAGTCTAGTACAGCACACGGAAATGATAATTTAAAAGCATCGTCTCAACATCCTCAAATGTCGTACTCGAAATACTCATCGATTTCCTGTGCCACCTGTTTATCTTCTCAACTTAAAACACACAAAACAAATATGCATTGGAGGTGAGTAGAAAGGTACTTAGTAAACAGATAGAAGGTATTGCAAGTGTATAAAGTATTAATTACAATTATTTTGTGTTATCATTATGAAGCCGACTCAATCTAGGATTCATTTCATGCGCATAAACATGTCAAGACTAAACGTTTCAAAATTAACTTATCTTTGTTATACCCGCATTCAAGAGCACTACGCATGGTGTATATCCACCACGAGATATCGTTTGCAACCTAACAATGGATCACACTGATAGCCACGGGTTTAACCCGACAGGGCACGCGTTCGGCAACATCCCTCTACCATTCAGCCATTTATAGGCCAGTAGAGTTATTCACTTTTACTGACTGCCCACACGTCGCGATATAGCCTTGTTCCTAACCATGAATGACATGGTATTTAGTCTTTTACTACACAAATATGTATATATTAATTGTGAACTAACCACTTAAATATTTTCAAGGCAAACCTCACCTTAACCAGCTTTACTCCCTCACTTAGCCATCTAGACACAAATCCTATCACATACACAAACATTGGTGAATACTAAACCACCAAAGCACAAGTCTATCATGCTCTTCCAACGGTCCTGAAGTTCATATCTTATGAAGAATTCATCCGGTGCCGAAACTAAACGCATCAAAAACTCAATCAAGGTTTGTTCATGTTTATTTAGTGTTATTAAATCAAGAATCAACGTTTAAAACTCAACACATATTTTAAAACATCACTTTTCCCAAAACTGGGGTCAATGCGTGTGCATTCACTGACCAGAAACTGCTGAAAGTTTCTGTCCGGCCAAAGCGTGCGCATTGCCTCTCCTGGGAGCAAACCTGTCCATCCTGAAGCAGCAATGCATGCGCATTGCTTTCAATGCGTACGCATTCTGCCTACTGGAACAAATCTGTCAAAACATGTTCCATCAATGCGTACGTATTGCTAGTCAATGCGTACGCATTCAAAGCAGAAAGTCCCTAACTCGATTTTTTCTGCACTTTTACTATTCTAGACCTTTTCCAACACGTTCTTCATCAATTTTGACAGCAAAAAAGTAGTAAAACCCAACTTAAACATACCATAACATACTACACTTATCTAAATACCAAAACAAAAAATATCTTTCATAAAAACAACTCTAACACATATCCAAACTTCATCACAACTTGAATCAACACAATACGAAGATCTCTTACTTGATTCAAGCACAAAACCAAAGCAAACTTGAAGAAAACTACAACACTTCTCCAAACTCCAGTCAAGAACCTATTTGATCCACAATTGATTCATAAACCAATTATGTTCAAGGTTTCTAAACAACTATGACCATGAATCAAACCAAGAAAACACCAAACTTGATCAAAACCGCCCTTAGGGCCGAATTTCATACCTTGATGACACTTGAAGAACTTAATATCAAAATGATCAATGTCTCCTCACGATTACGGTGCTCTACTTTAATCTGAAAACCACTGAGTATTCACATAGAATTTTGAAGGAGTAGCATTGCCTCTCTTTTTGCTCTTAGACTTGCAAAGTTCATGTTTTTCAAAATTTTGACAAGTCGCACCAATAGTGGGAGGTTTATTTTCCAAATAAAACCTCTCCCACTATTTTCTCTATTCGTCCCTTAATTGTCTTTTAATTACAATTTAATCCCCATTTAATATATATATATATATATGTATTTTGAACTATATATGTATATATACACATATATATAATTATAATTCTTTAATCCATAATTAGAATGAATCTAATATTTCGTTTTCTCAAAATGAAACGTCTTCCATTTCCCAAAAATCGGAATATTACATTCCTCCCCCCTTAAGAGCAGTTTCGTCCTCGAAACTGAAACGTACCTGGTAGGTCCACAAAATGTGAGAATTCACTGATCGTGTCGTCTTCAACTTCCTAAGTTTCCTCACCTGGTGAATGGTTGCTCCATTGCACCAAAACCAAAGGAATAATCCGCCTTTTGATAATCTTTTCCTTCCGGTCTAAAAAATCTTAATTGGTTTCTCATTGTAAGCAATATTGTTTTGAAGTACTTCCGGATCAACTGTAGCTTCTACGTCTGTCTTCATCAAACATTTCTTTAACATCGAGACGTGAAACACATTTTGAACTCTTGACATAGATTCCGGCGACTTCAACTTGAAAGCCAAAGGTCCAACGCTTTTCATGATCTCAAATGGTCCAACATACCTCGGACCTAGCTTTCCTTTTTGTCCAAACCGCTTAAGTCCTTTCATCGGTGAAGCTCTCAAGTTTACTCTTTCACCAACATCGAACTCCAAGGGTCTTGTACAAACATCTTGCAACTTTTCTGTCGATCTTCAGATGCCTTCAAGTTCTTCTTTACCAACAAAACTCTTTCCTTATCTTGTTCAACAAATTCTGGCCCAGTGAGTTGCTTCTTCCCAACTTTATCACAAAACAGTGGTGTCCGACATCTTCTCCCATACAAAGCTTCAAACGGCAGCATGCGCAAACTTGCTTGATTACTGTTGTTGTAAGAAAACTTGGCTATAGGTAGTTAATCATCCCATTATCCGCCTACTTCCAAAACATGTGCTCTTAACATATCTTCAAGTGTTTGGATTGTCCTTTCCGACTGTCCTTCTGTTTGTGGGTGAAATGCCATGCTCGAGTCCAACGTTGTTCCCAAAGCCTTTTGTAAGCTCTTTCTAAAGCGACCGATAAACCGACTATCATGATCCGAAACTATCGAGATAGGCAATCCATGTAACTTCAGCATATTATCCAAATAGAGTGTAGTCATCTTCTTCAATGACATGTCAACTTTTGTAGGTATGAAATGGGATGACTTAGTCAATCTGTCCACAATCACCCAAATCATGTCGTGTCCATTTTTCTTCCTTGGCAAACCGGTGATAAAATCCATTGTGATCTTATCCCATTTCCACTCGAGGATGTCCAAAGGCTTAAGCATACCTCCTGGTTTTCTATGATCAGCTTTTACTTTCTAACATGTATCGCTTTTTGACACAAACATTGATATTTCCAAATTCTTTGGAGGCCACCAGAAGCATTCCTTCAAATCTTTATACATCTTAGTAGCTCTTGGGTGAACTGCAAAGGCTATCCTATGTGCCCCATCCATAAACCTTTGCCTGAAGTCTCCAACATTCAGAACACATGACCTATCTTGGTAACAAAGGTTCCCGTTCTTTTCTAGCACGTAACCAACCGTAGGATTCTCTCTAGCAACTCGCTTCAAATTAACCAAAACCGCATCTTCGTCATGTTTACCCCATATATCATCCATCAACTCTGACCTTGCTAACAACGGAGCCACAAACTGACGGTTCCCACACTACTCAAAACCTCGGATCCTCAGCTCATCAAATTGTTATGTAGGAACTTCAATCTCGGACACCGCAGACCCAGGTCTTCTATTCAACGCATCTGCAACCATATTTGCTTTACCGGATGGTACTCAATGTCCAAGTCGTAATCCTTCACGAACTCTAACCATCTTCATTCCCTCATATTCAGATTCTCTTGGGTGAATAAGTACTTTAAGCTTTTGTGGTCCGTGAAGATTATTGCCTTGACTCTATACAAATTCCAATTCGTGTGTTGGGTAGTTCTTTTCATGCACCTTAAGCCGTCCAGATGCATAGGAAATTACCTTTCCTCCTTGCTTCAACATACAACCCAAACCCTGTCCCGAAGCATCGGTGTAGACGTCGTAGTTGTCAAAGATTTCTGGAACTGCCAAAACCGGTGCTGATGTCAATCTCTCCTTTATTTTCTGAAAAGCTCTCTCACACTCACCATTCCATTCTTTTGGGTGAGTCGAGTGTGTGGGGAAGCTATCTTAGAAAAGTCTTGCACAAATTTCCGGTAGTAACCTGCTAAACCCAGAAAACTTCTTACTCCTGACACCGTGGTAGGTCTAGGCCACTTCTCGACTGCTGCAACCTTTGCCGGATCGACTTGAATACCATACCCAAAAATCACGTGTCCTAGAAAACTAACTTGATTCAACCAAAATTCACATTTCTAAAACTTAGCAAATAATTGCATCTCTTCCAACGTCTTCAAAACGATTCTTAAGTGTCTTCACGCTCCTTTTTATCCTTTGAGTATATAAGGATGTCTTCTACGAATACTATCACAAATTTATCCAAATATGGCATGAAAATGCGCTGCATTAAGTCCATATATGCTGATGGATCATTAGTAAGTCCAAATGGCATAACCAAGAATTCATAATGTCCATATCTTGTACTAAATGTTGTCTTAGGTATATCCACTATCTTTATCTTCAACTGGTGGTAACCTGACCTAAGATCAATCTTGGAAAACACTTTCTTACCTTGCGACTGGTTACACAAATCATCAATCCTTGGTAAAGGGTACTTATTCTTGATGGTTAGGTTGTTCAACGCTCGGTAGTCAATTAAAATCCTCATACTACAGTCATTTTTCTTAATGAACAAAGCAGGGGCTCCCCACAGTGAGGTACTTGGCTGGATTATGTTCCTTTCTAACATATCTTTGAGTTGAACCTTCAACTCTTTCAATTCAGCCGGGGCCATCCTATAGGGTGCCTTAGCAACTGGTGCCGCTCCCGGTACCAACTTGATCTCAAATTCTATCTCTCTATCCGGCTTGTTTCCCGGTAACTCATCTGGAAACACTTCAGGGTACTCCTTTGCTATTGGAGTTTCTTCCAACTAAGGCTTTACTTGTGCAACATCCATTGCATACAACAAGTAGCCTTCACATCCCTCCTGACATGATCTTATAGCCTCAACTGCTAAGGTTATCGGGTGACGCTTCTTGCTAGGCTTGTAGACGTTTCCTTGGAAAATCTTAGACAATTTCCCGGGTACCTTAAAGGTCAATCTCCTTTCTCTACACTCCAACTGTACATAATTTTTGGATAGACAATCTATTCCAAGAATTATACCGAAATCCAAAAAGTCCAACAATATCAAGTCAATCTTACACTGATATGTCCCTACACGCACATCGACTTGAGGTATCATCTTAGATACCTTAGTTACCTTTCTTAAGGGTGTAGTTATTTCCAAATATTTTCCTAAGGTTTTCGAAGGTAGATTTAGTATCTTACCGATCTTAGTCAACACAAAAGTATTAGACGCTCTCGTATCAAAAAAGGCCGTAACTACTAACTCATCTAAATTTATTGTACCTAAAACGTGAATTCATTTATTTAAATACAATTATAACATGATTTAATGTGCTATAAAAATATTTTAATTACATGGAATAAACACATTAAAAGTACCTGAAATAACATTATCATCTGGTTCCACCAACTCAGCATCCACGGCGAACAGACGAACATGCCGACTTGAACTTCCTTTTCCATTCCCTTGATTCTGTCTTCCTCTACTTTCCTTGCTTGGGTATGTTCTTGCAAAATGTCCCGGATTCCCACAAAGGTAGCAGCCACTTGCACTTGCTCGGTACTCACCGGTATGTTTCCTATTACACTTTGAGCATAGTGGTGTACCGGTCGTTGGAGTGGCTTTCAAAGGTGCCGTTGTCTTCCTTGCATTCTAGTGAGGGGCTGTCCGGTTGCTGCCTGGACTCGTCCAAAAGCATTTCTTAACTCCAATGACTACCGAAGGCTTATTCTTGAAAGTTTCTACTTCTGTAGCCTTGTTAAACAATTCTGCCATATTCCTCAACGTAGCTCCCATCATACCGGCTTAGATCTCATGAGATAAACCGTTCTTATAAAGGGCCATCTCCTTCTCCTCAACAGTCATGATTTCAGGATAAAACCTTCCCAACTCATTGAAGCGGTTAGTGTATTGAGACATGGTCATGTGTAAGCCTTGGCTATGTCTCAGGAATTGACTTGCTAGATTTCCTTGGATTGCTGGTGGGAAGTATTCATTGTATAAAAGTTCCTTAAACTCTTTTGAGTCAGTGACCTTACCTTGGCTGCTCTCTATGGCATCGTACCAACTCTCAACTGTATTCAACAAGAAACCTGCAGCTAAATGAGCCATCTCCGTCTCAGGCACATTCACGTTTCTACAAACCTTCTCAAAACTTCTTATCCACATTTCTGCCCTAGATGGTTCAACATTCCTGTAAATGTCTTGCACATGGTTCCTCTTTAACCTGGTGTACCAATCCACTGGTGGTGCTTGCTCATTCACTTGTGGTCAAACTGGAGGGACTACGGGTGGGTAAACCGGTGGGTAAACTAGTGGATAACCGATGGGTGTTTGCAGTGTTTAAGGTGGATAAGGTGGTGGATATGGCTATTCAGGTTGTTGAGGTTGAGCTACAGGTGGTGCTTGTTGATATGGGTCGTACCTTGGATGGTGTGGTGGAGTGTGGTATGGCTGGTGTAGTCCTTAGGGTGGGTAACCAAAGCCATAGTGGTGGTCAAACCGTGGTGATGGATGAAGTGTAGTTGAGGTTGGTGGCTCACGAGTGGAGGGTAAAAGGTCTGTTGTTGTGGAGGGTAGCTTAACGGTTGTTTAGGGTGATTTTATACGTTTTATAAGGATATGTTTTATATCAATTTCCCCCATATTTGGATGTTTTTCATAGAAATCGAGCTTTATATTGAAATATTGAGCAAATGATGTTTTTAATGGGTTAATTGCAAAATTGGTTAATTTATGTGTTTTATTGATGATTTTATGTTTATTTGAATATTATTACTCTTTGCGATGTTTTTTATGACGTGTAGATGCAGAATTGCGGTTCAAATGATGATCAAAAAGAGAGAAGAGTCGGATTTAATTGATGAAAAAGAGATAAGGATGGAATTGGCTAGAAGAAAAGAGATAAAGTTGAAGATTTCGAATTTGGATCCAGCTGGACGTTCGTCCAAGTCCCGTCCAGGTTGGACGGGCGTCCAGAATAGTGAACTGGCGTCCAGGATGAGATTTTTGAACAGAGAGTTTGGACGCTGAGTGAACGAGCGTCTGCCCTAGCGTCCAGAGCAGCTGGACGAGCGTCCTGAAAGTCGGACGGGCGTCCTTAAGCCGACATAGCAGCAGCTGACTTAGTTTTCTATAAATAGCAGCGCGATTTCAACCCTAAAACATACATTATTGAGCCCTATTGATACACAACCATTAGGAGAAAACCCTAGGCGGCCCCAGCCCCCTTAGGGGAGGCTGGGGTTGCGATTTTGCTTGTTTCTTTTCCATTTTCTATTTCGTTTTGCTGTTTTGTGCTGAATGCTTGGAGCTAAGCAATTGTTCAAAGTATGTGAATCCGTTTCAGCAGGTTCTTTCTTTTCAATCTAGATTTGTTTTGTGAATTTGATTAAAGTTGTATCTTTTCTATGCTTATGTGTTATGCAATCAATATCGAAAGATGAATTGTTATTGATGTTTACCGTATGACGAGAGTCGGTGTAAACCTTAGATCACCATAGGAAAGATGGGATTTTTAACCTTGACATAACGAGAGTTGATAGGTTGAATTTCTAGGTTGCTAGATTGAGAGATCTTACACCTTGTTTTGAGAGCGTCAATCTTATATATCGAGAGATGAAAGATTGATAGGCGAATTATCTACGAGAGTAGAAATTCATACCTTTGATAGGGTAACCACATCTTTAATTAAATCATCACAAGATAACTTTAGAGAGGAAATAGAGGGTTGCGGGAACGGTGGATTATTGTTTGTTCGTTGTTTAATCACCATGATCATCTTCTTGTTTACTGTTTATTTTATAGTTTATAGTTTATATTTTATAGTTTAGATTTCGTTTTTGCTTTTATCCTTCCTGGCTTTGGACTGACAATCCTCTGTCCAGTTTATTTTATCATTTTTAGTTTCGTTTTAGTAGTAACAACCTTAGGGAAATTAATGAACTAGATACCCCGATTCCCTGTGATCGACTCCGGTATTAATCGCTATACTACGATCCCTACACTTGGGGAATACCGGATTTATAAATTTTATTACTTGCTGTTTTGTTAGATAAAATCCGTTACACCGGTGGTGGTGGAGGATACTTCAGTCACTAGTGGTGTAAAACCCTGGAAAGTCATTGACCATGGTAACCTGAACCGATCCTCCCATATGCCACTGTGGAGGTTGCTCCTATTGAGCCCGTGGTGTCTGATTCTGATGTTGTGGAGCATTTGGTTGCACAACTCCGCCTCCGACTACTGGTATTAGGCTCTTTTGTCGAACCCCCGAACTCTCAATGCCTTGAACTCCATTGCGAGTAACCACCATTATGAAAGATCAAGAAGATCAGAATGTTACTAAGTGATGTAAAGAAACTTATCTCAAGTAGGAAGCCTTAAAGGATGCTTTTCGCTGATACCAACTATAATGCCCCGATCCCAGACACCGAGTCCATATCCGGAAAAGAAATGTTCGGCACATATATATTAAATAAATCAATATTATATGTAAGCCTCTACTACGTCGTATCGAGTTTAGCATTAACGGAAGCCAAAAGACTCGGGTATATTTTTTTTGAATAATAAGAATAGAAGTGCAACATTCTAAAGATAGAAAGATCACTTAAACAACAATGATAATACAAACTTTATGAAGGTATGGTGTCTAATAAAAGTACATCAACTCATCCTACAACAATTCTCAAAAAAAGAACATGTCTTGAAAAGATAGAAAATAACATAGTCTAGTACAACACATAGAAATGATAATTTAAAAGCATCGTCTCAACATCCTCAAACATCGTCCTCTGAATTCTCATCGATTTCCTGTTCCACCTATTCATCTTCTCAACCCCAAACACACAAATCAAATATGCATTCGAGGTGAGTACAAAGGTACTTAGTAAAAGATGGAAGCTATTGTATTAAACAAGTGTATAAAGTATTACACTACAAGAAAAAGGGTTTATTGTGAGAGAAAAATTGTGAGAGCATGCAAATCCTCTCACGAAAATCATATAATTTAAAATTTTTGTGAGAGTAAAAAATTTATAGCTAATTGATGTAGTTTTAGTAATAAACTCTCTATTCCCATCACTTTTTGTATAGTATCCCGTCCTTATTTACACACTAAAATGATCCCCTCATTAAAAAAATTATTTTGAAAAGAATGATACAGACACAACCGTTGTGTCACGTATGTGACACAACGGTCATTTGCACCGTTGATAAAGATGAGTCTAAATTGATCATGATGTATACACATCATGATCAAAGATGAGATGATCATTCTGTTATTCGTTGTGACACAATCGGTGTACCCGTATCATACTCATTTTATTTATGTTCCAAAATTGGGAGATCCAGTGATAATTGTTTTTAGTGATACAGGCGGCAAACATTCCCTCCATTTTTTTGGGGAAAAATTTCCAAATATAATAACCCACCAATTATATATATATATATATATATATATATATATATATATATATATATATATATATATATATATATATATAATGGACCGGACGGATCTTTGATCGGAGGTCGGAATCAAAATGTTGACTTGGTCAACGGGTGAATAGTGAGAAATTTACAGAGATGCAAATGGTAAATAATTTTTATAAATTAATTTACAACGAATTTGCCTTAACTTTCAACTACAAAAGTTCTTAAAATTCTTCACTGAACAAAATATCAAAAGTTTTTTTTTTTTGAAAAAATTAAATATTTGAATCAAAATTGGAGATTAACAATGAAGAAGAGGAAGAAGAAGGGTCATGAGCGGCTACGTCACGCCTACGGCCTACCCCCTTCGCCTCATGACACGTGGCGGGCAAAACCTATAATATTATATGGTTTTGCCACGTGTAAGACTGAGATTAAAAGTCAGAAATAGAGGGCACTATATAAGTCCCTCTGTCCCTCCGCAAAACCTAAGTAGTAAAGAAGTTGGAAACTACTATTCATTCATTTTGCGTTTTGAGCTGGGTAGCCTAGATGAATGTTTGCTCAGTTTGCAGGTGCATGAGATGATGAACTATGCCCTGTACACTCCCCCAGAAACCTTAATGTTAAGTTATACATTAACCCACATCCCTTAATGTTAAGTTAGTCATTAACCCATGACCATTAAGGTTAAGTTAGTCCTTAATCATTACAGATGAGAGAGATGAACAAAGGTCAAAGTGTTCTACTGGATCTGTCATATATTCCTTAATCAATAATTGATTTAACACAAATATCCCTGAAAATGATTATCTGGGTACTTGAGTGATGGACAGTACTCCCACACTGGGCCAGCGGCTGCAGTTATATATTGTATAACACTTCTTAGATTCACGATTTTTCTTTGTCGTTGGGGGAGACTATTCATTGCAGGTGGAGGAGATGATGAATAGGGCATTTCCTGTGAGGAAAATAATCATTGAAATTGAAAAAGAACATATAAAGTGCTTTTATCAGAAAATGAAGTAAGAATTACCTTTTACTGTTGTACAATAGTGATTGAAACAGTTGTTGATGAGAGAGATATTTTTCTGTGATGACACACTGTTCATGGAATTTGAAATTCGATTTTCTCTCAGACTAACCGTTGGATCAGGGTGATTTCAAGTGCCTCTGCACGCAAGACCAAGCGACGTTAGTGCAAGCGACTAAGGTCTTGCAATTACCCCCCATTTGGAACGAATGGACCGGACGGATCTTTGATCGGAGGTCGGAATCAAAATGTTGACTTGGTCAACGGGTGAATAGTGAGAAATTTACACAGAGATGCAAATGGTAAATAATTTTTATAAATTAATTTACAACAAATTTGCCTTAACTTTCAACTACAAAAGTTCTTAAAATTCTTCACTGAACAAAATATCAAAAGTTTTTTTTTAAAAAAAAATTAAATATTTGAATTAAAATTGGGGATTAACAGTGAAGAAGAGGAAGAAGAAGGGTCATGAGCGGCTACGTCACGCCTACGGCCTACCCCCTTCGCCTCATGACACGTGGCGGACAAAACCTGTAATATTATATGGTTTTGCCACGTGTAAGACTGAGATTAAAAGTCAGAAATAGAGGGCACTATATAAGTCCCTCTGTCCCTCCGCAAAACCTAAGTAGTAAAGAAGTTGGAAACTACTATTCATTCGTTTTGCGTTTTGAGCTGGGTAGCCCAGATGAATGTTTGCTCAGTTTGCAGGTGGAGGAGATGATGAAATATGCCCTGTACACTCCCCCTGAAACCTTAATGTTAAGTTATACATTAACCCACATCCCTTAATGTTAAGTTAGTCATTGTGAGAGAGATGAACAAAGGTCAAAGTGTTCTAGTGGATCTGTCATATATTCCTTAATCAATAATTGATTTAACACAAATATCCCTGAAAATGATTATCTGGGTATTTGAGTCAGTTATATATTGTATAACACTTCTTAGATTCACGATTTTTCTTTGTCGTTGGGGGGGACTATTCATTGCAGGTGGAGGAGATGATGAATAGGCCATTTCCTATGAGGAAAATAATCATTAAAATTGAAAAAGAACAAATAAAGTGCTTTTATCAGAAAATGAAGTAAGAATTACCTTTTACTGTTGTACAATAGTGATTGAAACAGTTGTTGATGAGAGAGAATTTGTTCTGTGATGACACACTGTTCATGGAATTTGAAATTCGATTTTCTCTCAGACTAACCGTTGGATCAGGGTGATTTCAAGTGCCTCTGCACGCAAGACCAAGCGACGTTAGTGCAAGCGACTAAGGTCTTGCAATTACCCCCCATTTGGAACGAATGGACCGGACGGATCTTTGATCGGAGGTCGGAATCAAAATGTTGACTTGGTCAACGGGTGAATAGTGAGAAATTTACACAGAGATGCAAATGGTAAATAATTTTTATAAATTAATTTACAACGAATTTGCCTTAACATTCAACTACAAAAGTTTTTAAAATTCTTCACTGAACAAAATATCAAAAGTTTTTAATAAAAAAATTAAATATTTGAATTAAAATTGGGGATTAACAGTGAAGAAGAGGAAGAAGAAGGGTCATGAGCGGCTACGTCACGCCTACGGCCTACCCCCTTCGCCTCATGACACGTGGCGGGCAAAACCTATAATATTATATGGTTTTGCCACGTGTAAGACTGAGATTAAAAGTCAGAAATTGAGGGCACTATATAAGTCCCTCTGTCCCTCCGCAAAACCTAAGTAGTAAAGAAGTTGGAAACTACTATTCATTCGTTTTGCGTTTTGAGCTGGGTAGCCTAGATGAACGTTTGCTCAGTTTGCAGGTGGAGGAGATGATGAACTATGCCCTGTACACTCCCCCTGAAACCTTAATGTTAAGTTATACATTAACCCACATCCCTTAATGTTAAGTTAGTCATTAACCCACATCCCTTAATGTTAAGTTAGTCATTAACCCATGACCATTAAGGTTAAGTTAGTCCTTAATCATTACAGGTGAGAGAGATGAACAAAGGTCAAAGTCTTCTAGTGGATCTGTCATATATTCCTTAATCAATAATTGATTTAACACTAATATCCCTGAAAATGATTATCTGGGTATTTGAGTGATGGACAGTACTCCCACACTGGGCCAGCGGCTGCAGTTATATATTGTATAACACTTCTTAGATTCACGATTTTTCTTTGTCGTTGGGGGAGACTATTCATTGCAGGTGGAGGAGATGATGAATAGGCCATTTCCTGTGAGGAAAATAATCATTGAAATTGAAAAAGAACAAATAAAGTGCTTTTATCATAAAATGAAGTAAGAAAAATAAATATCCCTTTCACACTGAATCGACAATTCAAAATTCCGACATCATCATTACCTTTTACTGTTGTACTATAGTGATTGAAACAGTTGTTGATGAGAGAGAATTTTTTCTGTGATGACACACTGTTCATGGAATTTGAAATTCGATTTTCTCTCAGACTAACCGTTGGATCAGGGTGATTTCAAGTGCCTCTGCACGCAAGACCAAGCGACGTTAGTGCAAGCGACTAAGGTCTTGCAATTACCCCCCATTTGGAACGAATGGACCGGATGGATCTTTGATCGGAGGTCGGAATCAAAATGTTGACTTGGTCAACGGGTGAATAGTGAGAAATTTACACAGAGATGCAAATGGTAAATAATTTTTATAAATTAATTTACAACGAATTTGCCTTAACTTTCAACTACAAAAGTTCTTAAAATTATTCACTGAGCAAAATATCAAAAGTTTTTTTTTTAAAATTAAATTTTTGAATTAAAATTGGGGATTAACAGTGAAGAAGAGGAAGAAGAAGGGTCATGAGCGGCTACGTCACGCCTACGGCCTACCCCCTTCGCCTCATGACACGTGGCGGGCAAAACCTGTAATATTATATGGTTTTGCCACGTGTAATACTGAGATTAAAAGTCAGAAATAGAGGGCACTATATAAGTCCCTCTGTCCCTCCGCAAAAACTAAGTAGGAAAGAAGTTGGAACTACTATTCATTCGTTTTGCGTTTTGAGCTGGGTAGCCCAGATGAACGTTTTCTCAGTTTGCAGGTGGAGGAGATGATGAACTATGCCATGTACACTCCCCCTGAAACCTTAATGTTAAGTTATACATTAACCCACATCTCTTAATGTTAAGTTAGTCATTAACCCACATCCCTTAATGTTATGTTAGTCATTAACCCATGACCATTAAGGTTAAGTTAGTCCTTAATCATTACAGGTGAGAGAGATGAACAAATGTCAAAGTGTTCTAGTGGATCTATCATATATTCATTAATCAATAATTGATTTAACACAAATATCCCTGAAAATGATTATACGGGTATTTGAGTGATGGACAGTACTCCCACACTGGGCCAGCGGCTACAGTTATATATTGTATAACACTTCTTAGATTCACGATTTTTCTTTGTCGTTGGGGGAGACTATTCATTGCAGGTGGAGGAGATGATGAATAGGGCATTTGCTGTGAGGAAAATAATCATTGAAATTGAAAAAGAACAAATAAAGTGCTTTTATCAGAAAATGAAGTAAGAAAAATAAATATCCCTTTCACACTGAATCTGACAATTCAAAATTCCGACGTCATCATTACCTTTTACTGTTGTACAATAGTGATTGAAACAGTTGTTGATGAGAGAGAATTTTTTCTGTGATGACACACTGTTCATGGAATTTGAAATTCGATTTTCTCTCAGACTAACCGTTGGATCAGGGTGATTTCAAGTGCCTCTATACGCAAGACCAAGCGACGTTAGTGCAAGCGACTAAGGTCTTGCAATTACCCCCCATTTGGAACGAATGGACCGGACGGATCTTTGATCGGAGGTCGGAATCAAAATGTTGACTTGGTCAACGGGTGAATAGTGAGAAATTTACACAGAGATGCAAATGGTAAATAATTTTTATAAATTAATTTACAACGAATTTGCCTTAACTTTCAACTACAAAAGTTCTTAAAATTCTTCACTGAACAAAATATCAAAAGTTTTTTTTAAAAAAAATTAAATATTTGAATTAAAATTGGGGATTAACAGTGAAGAAGAGGAAGAAGAAGGGTCATGAGCGGCTACGTCACGCCTACGGCCTACCCCCTTCGCCTCATGACACGTGGCGGGCAAAACCTGTAATATTATATGGTTTTGCCACGTGTAAGACTGAGATTAAAAGTCAGAAATAGAGGGCACTATATAAGTCCCTCTGTCCCTCCACAAAACCTAAGTAGTAAAGAAGTTGGAAACTACTATTCATTCGTTTTGCGTTTTGAGCTGGGTAGCCCAGATGAACGTTTGCTCAGTTTGCAGGTGGAGGAGATGATGAACTATGCCCTGTACACTCCCCCTTAAACCTTAATGTTAAGTTATACATTAACCCACATCCCTTAATGTTAAGTTAGTCATTAACCCACATCCCTTAATGTTAAGTTAGTCATTAACCCATGACCATTAAGGTTTAGTTAGTCCTTAATCATTACAGGTGAGAGAGATGAACAAAGGTCAAAGTGTTCTAGTGGATCTGTCATATATTCTTTAATCAATAATTGATTTAACACAAATATCCCTGAAAATGATTATATGGGTATTTGAGTGATGGACAGTGTTCTCACACTAGGCCAGCGGCTGCAGTTATATATTGTATAACACTTCTTAGATTCCCGATTTTTCTTTGTCGTTGGGGGAGACTATTCATTGCAGGTGGATGAGATGATGAATAGGGCATTTCCTGTGAGGAAAATAATCATTGAAATTGAAAAAGAACAAATAAAGTGCTTTTATCAGAAAATGAAGTAAGAAAAATAAATATCCCTTTCACACTGAATCTAACAATTCAAAATTCCGACATCATCATTACCTTTTACTGTTGTACAATAGTGATTGAAACAGTTGTTGATGAGAGAGAATTTTTTCTGTGATGAAACACTGTTCATGGAATTTGAAAATCGATTTTCTCTCAGACTAACCGTTGGATCAGGGTGATTTCAAGTGCCTCTGCACGCAAGACCAAGCGACGTTAGTGCAAGCGACTAAGGTCTTGCAATTACCCCCCATTTGGAACGAATGGACCGGACGGATCTTTGATCGGAGGTCGGAATCAAAATGTTGACTTGGTCAACAGGTGAATAGTGAGAAATTTACACAGAGATGCAAATGGTAAATAATTTTTATAAATTAATTTACAACGAATTTGCCTTAACTTTCAACTACAAAAGTTCTTAAAATTATTCACTGAACAAAATATCAAAAGTTTTTTTTTTTAAAATTAAAATTTTGAATTAAAATTGGGGATTAACAGTGAAGAAAAGGAAGAAGAAGGGTCATGAGCGGCTACGTCACGCCTACGGCCTACCCCCTTCGCCTCATGACACGTGGCGGGCAAAACCTGTAATATTATATGGTTTTGCCACGTGTAAGACTGAGATTAAAAGTCAGAAATAGAGGGCACTATATAAGTCCCTCTGTCCCTCCGCAAAAACTAAGTAGTAAAGAAGTTGGAAACTACTATTCATTCGTTTTGCGTTTTGAGCTGGGTAGCCCAGATGAACGTTTGCTCAGTTTGCAGGTGGAGGAGATGATGAACTATGCCCTGTACACTCCCCCTGAAACCTTAATGTTAAGTTATACATTAACCCACATCCCTTAATTTTAAGTTAGTCATTAACCCACATCCCTTAAAGTTAAGTTAGTCATTAACCCATGACCATTAAGGTTAAGTTAGTCCTTAATCATTACAGGTGAGAGAGATGAACAAAGGTCAAAGTGTTCTAGTGGATCTGTCATATATTCCTTAATCAATAATTGATTTAACACAAATATCCCTGAAAATGATTATCTGGGTATTTGAGTGATGGACAGTGGTCTCACACTAGGCCAGCGGCTGCAGTTATATATTGTATAACACTTCTTAGATTCCCGATTTTTCTTTGTCGTTGGGGGAGACTATTCATTGCAGGTGGAGGAGTTGATGAATAGGGCATTTCCTGTGAGGAAAATAATCATTGAAATTGAAAAAGAACAAATAAAGTGCTTTTATCAGAAAATGAAGTAAGAATTACCTTTTACTGTTGTACAATAGTGATTGAAACAGTTGTTGATGAGAGAGAATTTTTTTTTGTGATGACACACTGTTCAGGGAATTTGAAATTCGATTTTCTCTCAGACTAACCGTTGGATCCGGGTGATTTCAAGTGCTTCTGCACGCAAGACCAAGCGACGTTAGTGCAAGCGACTAAGGTCTTGCAATTACCCCCCATTTGGAACGAATGGACCGGACGGATCTTTGATCGGAGGTCGGAATCAAAATGTTGACTTGGTCTACGGGAGTATAGTGAGAAATTTACACAGAGATGCAAATGGTAAATAATTTTTATAAATTAATTTACAACGAATTTGCCTTAACTTTCAACTACAAAAGTTCTTAAAATTCTTCACTGAACAAAATATCAAAAGTTTTTTTTTTTAAAATTAAATATTTGAATTAAAATTGGGGATTAACAGTGAAGAAGAGGAAGAAGAAGGGTCATAAGCGGCTACGTCACGCCTACGGCCTACCCCTTTCGCCTCATGACACGTGGCGGGCAAAACCTGTAATATTATATGGTTTTGCCACGTGTAAGACTGAGATTAAAAGTTAGAAATAGAGGGCACTATATAAGTCCCTCTGTCCCTCCGCAAAACCTAAGTAGTAAAGAATTTGGAAACTACTATTCATTCGTTTTGCGTTTTGAGCTGGGTAGCCCAGATGAACGTTTGCTCAGTTTGCAGGTGGAAGAGATGATGAAGTATGCCCTGTACACTCCCCCTGAAACCTTAATGTTAAGTTATACCTTAACCCACATCCCTTAATGTTAAGTTAGTCATTAACCCACATCCCTTAATGTTAAGTTAGTCATTAACCCATGACCATTAAGGTTAAGTTAGTCCTTAATCATTACAGGTGAGAGAGATGAACAAAGGTCAAAGTGTTCTAGTGGATCTATCATATATTCCTTAATCAATAATTGAATATCCCTGAAAATGATTATCGGGGTATTTGAGTGATGGACAGTACTCCCACACCGGGCCAGCGGCTGCAGTTATATATTGTATAACACTTCTTAGATTCATGATTTTTCTTTGTCGTTGGGGGAGACTATTCATTGCAGGTGGAGGAGATGATGAATAGGGCATTTCTTGTGAGGAAAATAATCATTGAATTTGAAAAAGAACAAATAAAGTGCTTTTATCCGAAAATGAAGTAAGAAAAATAAATATCCCTTTCACACTGAATCTGACAATTCAAAATTCCGACATCATCATTACCTTTTACTGTAGATTCTCTGATTACTGTTGACTGTTAATCCCCATTTATCCCTGAAAATTAACAGGCCCTCTGATTCTGACTTTTAATCTCAGCCTTTCACGTGGCAAAACCAAATAATATTACAGGTTTTGCCCACGTGTCGGTATTTGATTTGGTTATGGTCTTATACATATATCCCCTCACACGTGGACTCATTATGTGATTTTCGGCCAACAATCGTGCTTTTACTGTTGTACAATAGTTCATGTCGGCCAATATTTTTACTGCTGAGCAATAGTGAACTCGCTTTAAATTTTATCTTTTCTGCTTTAGCAACTATTGTCTTTCAGACAATCATTTTACCTTTGAATAAAACCCAAGGTTACTGTAGCAATTGATCGGAATGAAGAAAAATCTGAATTTTTATCCGATTAATTGGTCTTGTGTTGAATTTCTTGGAAAAGCATCTACAACAGTATGGAAATTCCAATAGCTGAATCCGTTTCTGGTGATTACGAGACTGATTGTACTGATATAAAGTCAGGATCCGCTGTTGTATCTGTGAAGTTAAAATACCCTAGTTTTATTGACAGGGCATTCAACAAGATGAAGAATCTTTCGGTAATGATAGCTTGTTGTCTGTTGATGTACAGACCTCAATGCCCAATGAACTCCGAAGGTTGTGTTAGGGTTAGAGTTTTTGACAACAGATTATGCGAACCTGATTGCAAACAGACTGAGTTCGTTTTCCCAGTATCTTGTTGTTTAAATATGACCTATTTTGGTAATGCCTATGCTAGTTTAAATGACAAGGAATGTCCTTGGTCAATTACTTATGTTTTGGAAAATGCTAATATTAAGGCCGATGTGAATTACTGCAAGATGAAAGCTTTTCTAAAACTGTCAACAGTGAAGAGGCCCATTGAATTAGCATTCAGAGGACCAATAATTGACATAAAGTCTAAAATTTTCACCAGAGATAATGTTGATGTCTGGCACTGTGGGTTGAAAAAGCCCACTCTGAGTCGTTGTCTTAATGCTCGAGCTGACCACAGTGGAAAGCCCAAGGCTATAACATGTGGACCTGGAGATGCGTTTTCAGATAGCAGATCATCGTTTAGTCATTTGGAGAGGCCCATTATTTGTGACAACCCAAACAAGCCCACAACTTCTATTAATGTTTTATCTGAAACAGTTGGCTCTAAGCACAGTGTTGGGCTTATCAGCAGTTCAGATCCAGTCCAACTTTCAGAAGAAGCTGTGAAGAAGAATCTTTTGGAAGCTGAAAAAAATAAAATTAAATTTGGGATTGCGTGCACCGCAAGCAAGCACTGTGTATAAGTATACTTTCTTTGACTGTTTAGTCTTTCAGTCATTGCATGGAAGAAATCTGTGTAAGTTATAATTTGTGGCTTATTATCTGTTTATTCACAACGTTGTTAAATTTAATAACTGTTTTAAATGGGTTGACGTATATACGATCTGGACGAATATCCCACGAATTGGGAAGGGTTAAGAGCGATGTGCGTAGATCTTTGGATTTCGTCACAATTGGCACACTTAAGGGCCTGTCAAGGGACAGGGGAGAAATTTGTCTGTCAATGCCCTTTGTTCATGGATCAGAGGAATCCGTTTCTGTTAATGCAAAGGTTTGCTAAATTTCGTTCTATTAATCGCAGATTTAACAGGTAGAAGTGTAAATATTTTATTAAGAAGCAGAAAGCAGAGGTAGATGTACAAAGTCTGAGTTATGTCAACATAAAACAGAAAAATGAGGGAGTATCTAGCAAGCACCAGGAGGAATGCGTATGCAAGTTTAAAGAGGAATCTGTTTGGAACAGCTCCTAGGTATTCTTACTGGGCTCCAGCTAGGAGACCACCTGTATTTTATAAAAAAAAACCTTTTTTTAGGCAGAAAAGACTTTCTGAGATGATATTGTTAACAATTCATGACAAACTTACAATTGAAAACACAGGTGAATGTAAGCTTTTGAATAATATAAGTCAAGGGACTAGTTCTGACCAGAGGCTTGGACATGATATTAATTTGTATGGAATTAATATTAAGGGGAAGGTTCATCTTCAGGTGTGTGAGCCATTAACAGGTCTTCGTGTTATATGGTTTTTAATTGTTGATAAAAAACCTAAAGCTACTTCATCAGATAATTTGAAGATGCAGGATGTTTTCGACATTTATGCTGATGAACCCTCTACTGCTATGATTAAAGAGGAGATGACTGACAGATTCAGGGTTTTAAGAAGGGGTGTTTTTTGGCTATCAAAGGAAGGATCCACTTCCGGTGGTCAGAAAGAGCAAGTTGTAAAAGAATATTGCAACAAAAAAATATTTGTTAAATATGGAGGTGCAACCACTGGCACTATTGATAACATTCATGAGAATGCTTTGTATTTATGTGCTGCCAGTTCTGTGAAAAGTACATTAGCAGTAATGACAGTATCTGTCAGAATGTATTTTTACAGTTAATAAATAAATTTTTTATATCAACCCCAATGACAAAGAAAAATCGTGAATCAAAGAAGTGTTATACAATCTATAACTGCAGCCGCTGGCCCATTGGGTTTAATAAAATGGTTCTTTTATTTCTAATTGTATTACATTTCCTTGGGCCCATTTAGAGAATCTACTATTGTCCCTTTCTATTGCTATTTTATAACTCTGATCTGGGTTACACAATACAATACATGGTATACCCCCTGGTACTTTTTTTTTCTTACAATACTTATCGTTTACAGTAAAGTCTTTTTGAGCACCTAACAATTCTTTTTTGTAAGAAAAAAAATTAAAGGGCATATCGTCTACAATATTATATAGGGCGTCTACATAATAACAAGAAAAATCTATACTACCACAAAAGTAATTATGGAGGCCCAAACTTCTAGCCCAAGCTGTTTTCCCTGTTCTGGTTGGGCCTTCAATTATCATCGACATGGGGCTGTCCGGTTTGTTCTCCGGGTCCTGCAGGTGGGGGAGAAGAACGATTAGTATTTAATGTATCCCTAATATGATGATAATGTTCATTAAGGTCCATTAGGGTTATTTCGTGTGCCCACTCGACGTTTCCTTGAGTTGCTTGTTCACCTACAGAAGTTTGTAGGTTTTCAACGCTTACCAAGAATAAATTTTGTTCAACCCAGTCTTTTAATTCCTAAGGGATATTTAAAAAGCTTGTAAATCGGGGCTGGTATTCTGGTTGAATATCTGGCCATCTGGAATTTGCTGCATATTCCAGATTCCTTAGCTGGGTAGCCCAGATGAACGGTTGCTCTACCTGCACCCTAGTAAGGAAGTCACTTTTGGATGTGGACTCATTTATTGTTGATGTCCATATGTCATCCCTAGACTTCTTTGTTGACGATATATTTTCTTGGTATACCCCCCTTTCCTCAAATGTCCCCCCTTTAGCGATGTATGCTGCTACGTCCGCATCATTTTTTGCTATTTGAGTGTTGGGGTGATATGAGTGTATCCCATTTGGGTCTTTGATGTCAAAGAACCTATTGTCCCTAGTATCCAACTTTTTATTTAATTGTACTAGGCAATGCAAATGAGGCTCCCCATCAGCATGATTTTCACTGCAGACTCTAGCATAAAAAATGTCTAGGTCTTTTAGTAAATTAAATAAAAAATCTAGGCAGAAAATTGGAATGATGGGGCAACATGGGTATGTTAAAAATAAAGATTTCCCTGCAGTCTGTATTGAGCAGGTCTGCGAGGCATTGTTAGTTTTAGATATATAATAGATAGAGAGTGAGAAGGAGAGATAGTATTTCGAAACTTCTTTCTTACAATGGTTTTACACTAGAACACTTTGACCATTTGGGCAACTCGTGTGAAAATATTGGGTCTTTGATGTGAAAATTTTAGACTTTTTGTCAATTATTGGTCCTCTGAATGCTAATTCATTGGGCCTCTTCACTGTTGACAGTTTTAGAAAAGCTTTCATCTTGCAGTAATTCACATCGGCCTTAATATTAGCATTTTCCAAAACATAAGTAATTGACCAAGGACATTCCTTGTCATTTAAACTGGCATATGCATTACCAAAATAGGTCATATTTAAACAACAAGATACTGGGAAAACGAACTCAGCCTGTTTGCAATCAGGTTCGCATAATCTGTTGTCAAAAACTCTAACCCTAACACAACCTTCGGAGTTCATTGGGCATTGAGGTCTGTACATCAACAGACAACTATCTATCATTACCGAAAGATTCTTCATTTTGTTGAATGCCCTGTCAATAAAACTAGGGTATTTTCACTTCACAGATACAACAGCGGATCCTGACTTTATATCAGTACAATCAGTCTCGTAATCACCAGAAACGGATTCAGTTATTGGAATTTCCATACTGTTGTAGATGCTTTTCCAAGAAATTCAACACAAGACCAATTAATCGGATAAAAATTCAGATTTTTCTTCGTTCCGATCAATTGCTACAGTAAAAAGTCGATTTATGAATAGTAACCTAGGGTTTTATTCAAAGGTAAAATGATTGGCTGAAAGTCAATAGTTGCTAAAGCAGAAAAGATAAAATTTAAAGCGAGTTCACTATTGCTCAGCAGTAAAAATATTGGCCGACATGAACTATTGTACAACAGTAAAAGCACGATTGTTGGCCGAAAATCACATAATGAGTCCACGTGTGTGGGGACAGATGTATAAGACCATAACCAAATCAAATACCGACACGTGGGCAAAACCTGTAATATTATTTGGTTTTGCCACGTGAAAGGCTGAGATTAAAAGTCAGAATCAGAGGGCACTATAAATGTCCCTCTGTCCCTCTGCAAAACCATTGTAAGAAAGAAGTTTCGAAATACTATCTCTCCTTCTCACTCTCTGTCTATTATATATCTAAAACTAACAATGCCTCGCAGACCTGCTCAATACAGACTGCAGGGGAAATCTTTATTTTTAACATACCCACATTGCCCCATCATTCCAATTTTCTGCCTAGATTTTTTATTTAATTTACTAAAAGACCTAGACATTTTTTATGCTAGAGTCTGCTGTGAAAATCATGCTGATGGGGAGCCTCATTTGCATTGCCTAGTACAATTAAATAAAAAGTTGGATACTAGGGACAATAGGTTCGTTGACATCAAAGACCCAAATGGGATACACTCATATCACCCCAACACTCAAATAGCAAAAAATGATGCGGACGTAGCAACATACATCGCTAAAGGGGGGACATTTGAGGAAAGGGGGGTATACCAACAAAATAGAACGTCGGCAAAGAAGCCTAGGGATGACATATGGACATCAATAATAAATGAATCCACATCCAAAAGTGACTTCCTTACTAGGGTGTAGGTAGAGAAATCGTTCATCTGGGCTACCCAGCTAAGGAATCTGGAATATGCAGCAAATTCCAGATGGCCTGATATTCAACCAGAATACCAGCCCCGATTTACAAGCTTTTTAAATATCCCTCAGGAATTTAAAGACTGGGTTGAACAGAATTTATTATTGGTAAGCGTTGAAAACCTACAAACTTTTGTAGGTGAACAAGCAACTCAAGGAAACGTCGAGTGGGCACACGAAATAACCCTAATGGACCTTAAGGAACATTATCATCATATAAGGGATATATTAAATACTAATCGTTCTTCTCCCCCACCTGCAGGACCCGGAGAACAAACCGGACCGCCCCCTGTCGATGATAATTGAAGGCCCAACCCGAATAGGGAAAACAGCTTGGGCTAGAAGTTTGGGCCGCCATAATTACTTTTGTGGTAGTATAGATTTTTCTTGTTATGATGTAGACGCCCTATATAATATTGTAGACGATATACCCTTTTATTTTTTTCTTACAAAAAAGAATTGTTAGGTGCTCAAAAAGACTTTACTGTAAACGATAAGTATTGTAAGAAAAAAAAAGTACCAGGGGGTATACCATGTATTGTAATGTGTAACCCAGATCAGAGTTATAAAATAGCAATATAAAGGGACAATAGTAGATTCTCTGAATGGGCCCAAGGAAATGTAATACAATTCGAAATAAAAGAACCATTTTATTAAACCCAATGGGCCAGCGGCTGCAGTTATAGATTGTATAACACTTCTTTGATTCACGATTTTTCTTTGTCATTGGGGTTGATGTAAAAAATTTATTTATTAACTGTAAAAATACATTCTGACAGATACTGTCATTACTGCTAATGTACTTTTCACAGAACTGGCAGCACATAAATACAAAGCATTCTCATGAATGTTATCAATAGTGCCAGTGGTTGCACCTCCATATTTAACAAATATTTATTTGTTGCAATATTCTTTTGCAACTTGCTCTTTCTGACCACCGGAAGTGGATCCTTCCTTTGATAGCCAAAAAACACCCCTTCTTAAAACCCTGAATCTGTCAGTCATCTCCTCTTTAATCATAGCAGTAGAGGGTTCATCAGCATAAATGTCGAAAACATCCTACATCTTCAAATTATCTGATGAAGTAGCTTTAGGTTTTTTTATCAACAATTAAAAACCATATAACATGAAGACCTGTTAATGGCTCACACACCTGAAGATGAACCTTCTCCTTAATATTAATTCCATACAAATTAATATCATGTCCAAGCCTCTGGTCAGAACTAGTCCCTTGACTTATATTATTCAAAAGCTTACATTCACCTGTGTTTTCAATTGTAAGTTTGTCATGAATTGTTAACAATATCCTCTTAGAAAGTCTTTTCTGCCTAAAAAAGGTTTTTTATTTATAAAATACAGGTGGTCTCCTAGCTGGAGCCCTGTAAGAATACCTAGGAGCTGTTTCAAACAGATTCCTCTTTAAACTTGCATACGCATTCCTCTTGGTGCTTGCTAGATACTCCCTCATTTTTCTGTTTGATGTTGACATAACTCAGACTTTGTACATCTACCTTTGCTTTCTGCTTCTTAATAAAATATTTACACTTCTGCCTGTTTAATCTGCGATTAATAGCACGAAATTTAGCCAACCTTTGCATTAACAGAAACGGATTCCTCTGATCCATGAACAAAGGGCCTTGACAGACAAATTTCTCCCCTGTCCCTTGACAGGCCCTTAAGTGTGCCAATTGTGTCGAAATCCAAAGATCTACGCACATCGCTCTTAACCCTTCCCAACTCGTGGGATATTCGTCCACATCGTATATACGTAAACCCATTTAAAACAGTTATTAAATTTAACAACGTTGTGAATAAACAGATAATAAGCCACAAATTATAACTTACACAGATTTCTTCCATGCAATGACTGAAAGACTAAACAGTCAAAGAAAGTATACTTATACACAGTGCTTGCTTGCGGTGCACGCAATCCCAAATTTAATTTTATTTTTTCAGCTTCCAAAAGATTCTTCTTCACAGCTTCTTCTGAAAGTTGGACTGGATCTGAACTGCTGATAAGCCCAACACTGTGCTTAGAGCCAACTGTTTCAGATAAAACATTAATAGAAGTTGTGGGCTTGTTTGGGTTGTCACAAATAATGGGCCTCTCCAAATGACTAAACGATGATCTACTATCTGAAAACGCATCTCCATGTCCACATGTTATAGCCTTGGGCTTTCCAATGTGGTCAGCTCGAGCATTAAGACAACGACTCAGAGTGGGCTTTTTGAACCCACAGTGCCAGACATCAACATTATCTCTGGTGAAAATTTTAGACTTTATGTCAATTATTGGTCCTCTGAATGCTAATTCATTGGGCCTCTTCACTGTTGACATTTTTAGAAAAGCTTTTATCTTGCAGTAATTCACATCGGCCTTAATATTAGCATTTTCCAAAACATAAGTAATTGACCAAGAACATTCCTTGTCATTTAAACTGGCATAGGCATTACCAAAATAGGTCATATTTAAACAACAAGATACTGGGAAAACGAACTCACTGTTTGCAATCAGGTTCGCATAATCTGTTGTCAAAAACTCTAACCCTAACACAACCTTGGTATTCGTTGAATATCAAGCCACATATATATATATATATATATATATATATATATATATATATATATATATATATATATATATATATATATATATATATATAACATGAATTAAACAGACAAAACAGACAAAAATAGGGGATAAATAAGACAAAACAGACAAAAATTGTTCAGCTAAAATATCTTCACCCTCGGTATGCAGTTCTCTTCAGTTCTTCCTCTCTTCTTCGTCCGCTCTTCAATCGTCTAAAAAGTGTTTGGCTATTGTTGGAAATAAAATTTATGTTTTGATGATGATTCATCACTTATTTGTTAATTGTTCTTAACCCCATTGATGAAGTGTCATAACAAGCTGTTATAGTGCAAAGCAAAAAGATGTCTAGATATCAATGTATAGGATTTATTAGAGTCTGATATTTGTATAAGTTAAATCAGACAAGCACCGTAATAGTTCTAGGCTGGAACTGAGAAATGTAGAAACTGAGATTTAATATAACTAAGACTCTACAAGAAACTGAACATAGAGCACACCAACAGAAGACTGAAGAAGATAAGTTCGCTGAGGGACACAGACTCGGTTGGCTTATCTAGAAGACTGAAGAACTGAGGGACACATACTCAGTTATTGAAGAATGAAGAACTGAGGGTTCAAACTCAGTTATGAAGATTACAAGTCGAGACTGTAAAGTTAGACTTTAGGCAAGATTGTGGTGACCTGAACTGACTTTATAGATCTTGTATGAAGACCTAAGAATCATAAGGACAATGAATTCTTAGATGATAATAAGTTATGGTGTACTCTTATTAAGTCAATGATAATTAGATGAAAACTGGAGTACTGATATTTGAAGAAGAGTAAAATGTCAGTTAATGCTTCAAGTCAGTTAGGAAACTGATAAATGAAAAACTCAGTATAAAACTGATAAGGAAACTCAGTTTTATAAATCAGTCATCCAACAAACTGATCGTACAGTCGAACGTTGTAAAGGAAGCAATTTTATTGGATGAACTACTGACAAATCGGAACGGTCATAAAATATAGCCGTGGCAAGATTCAAGCAGGATGAACGTTGAATGAACCCCTATAAATAGATTACCTCTACAACATCATAAAAGTGAGCAGGTATGTGATAACAAAGCAAGAAAATTACAAAGAATCTATCTAGTCAAGAAAGATCAAATTAAGGAGGAAAGCCAAATTCAAAAGAATACCTGCTAAGTGTTTAATTGCAAGATCAAGAAATTTCTTCAAAGTGTTCAAGCATATTCAAGATGATTCAATTGAAGAAATATAGAGCCGTGCTTAAATTAATCATCTAGAAGAAAAGCTCAAATCACAGTTGAATCATAGTTATTGTTTCAAAGTCTCAACTTTGATTTTATCAAAGGTTTAGACTGTAAAACACCAAGAAGGTGTGAAGGACAGTTGAGTGCAGTCAGGAAGACTGTGTTTGTGATGAGCTGGTGAAGAGGTAATTCTACCCTCCAAGGACCAGTGGTTCAAACAGTTGAAGAGCAGAAATCCTACATGTTCTACAAGTGTTTAGATAGTGAAGCTAGGGATTAGTCAAGGACTATCAGTTTAGAACTTTTTGTAACCGGGCCATCTCAAAGAAGTTCTAGTGGAATTTTCCTCCGCATCACAGGGGAAGAGAGGATGTACAGGATTACACCACCTGGAACCTCTATAATTCTTGTCTATTTACTTTATGCATTCACTTATTTCATTATAGTTATATTTACGTGGTTTTCATACTGAAACTAAATCAACTAGTTGATAAGACTATTTTTTATCCGCTGCCAGTTAACAAGACTGAATATAAGTCAGCATTGACTTATACTTAGTTGAGCTAACTGAACTCCGCACAAGTTAAGGGACAGGAACAAAACTAAACTGGAGATCAGTTTGCGTTTCGGAGAAACTCAGTTCCTAGGGCTTTTCCAGCTCAGGATATGTTTTTGGTGACAAGTTTATTCACCCCCCCTCTAAACCCGTGTTAGCCTTTCCAAGGGACCAACAATTGGTACCGGAGCAAATCTTCCTTTTGTAGGATATCCGAGTTATTACTGCTCAAGGAGATAACTGTGCATCAGTTATTTGTTCAAAGCAACCAGTTGTTGAAAACCCCTTACTGTGTCTGTCTTAAAAACATTTTTAATGGATACATCTAGAATTAGAAATTGGCTAATTAACCCCCTGACTGACTACTTGCAGAATGTTGTCTATGATTTCTAGGATCAAGTATTTGAAAAATTCAGTACTACAACCTCTCACACAAATCCAGAACCTCAATTTGGTTATGATGAAGACATAGAGCTGAATACGAATGTGGATGATGAATCCGGAAGATCTCCATCCTTAAGCGATCTTTCAGATGAAGCAGAAAAAGAGTTATTTCAAGTAGCTGATTCTATAGAAGAAAAATTAACCCGAGATCCATCCAGTGCAAAAGCCACAGATATTGATGAGACTCTACCTACAAGTCATGGAGGTGAAAGCGATGAAGAAATCACACTGCTAGGAGCTAAACAGACAGATGCTATTGATCAAGGAAAACAAGTTCTAATCAGTGATGAATCCTCAACAGAAGGATTACCTATCAAACATCAGGAGGTAAGTGCATCTACATCCAAAACTCACACTGTCCTGAACAATCAAGGAAATGAAGATTTCAATGAAACCTTGGACGTACTCATAAAGGAATTAGAGGTTATTCAAAAGAATTATGAGAATGTCAAAAATGAGAAAAAGTTATTGAAAACTGAAATTTCGAGATTGAATGCTGAAATCAATCTAATCAAGACTAATAAGGGAACCAAGGTAATTCGACCAACTGATGAACCAACAAAAGTTATAAACATCAGTGAATCATCAGTTGATCCAATTTCCAAAGCTCAATTCAAACCAGGAAAACCATTTGGAGATAGATCTGGTTTAGGGTTTGATAATCAGTATAATCCTAAGTTTAGACCCAGATCAGTTGCAATAAAATTTGTGACTACTCAACAGTCAAGAACTCAGAAAACTGATAAAGTTATTAGAACTGATAGATACTCAGCACAGCCAAACGCACAAACTGATAAAACTGAAAAATTAGTTGGTAAAATTCACCAAGCCAACAGATTTTACAGGAAGACTCAGAAGGCTGAAAACAGTAAAACTGATCTGAAGTCAGTAAGATAAATCTTCAAGTCATATCCATCTAAGAATGAAGATCATTCATGGAATAATAGACTCAGAGGGAAAGGAAGATTATTTCCCATTGATAAAGATTGGAATGAACCATCACATCAGTTTCACAAACTGAACAAATTTAAAACTGTTATGACAAAACAGGAAATGTTTGTGAAAACTGACTTTACTCAGTCAAAATATCAAGAGAGGTATAAAGTTAAAAATAAAGTTGTACCATCCAAAGCTAATCACTTAGGACCCAAGCAGATATGGGTACCAAAACTTTCTCACCTTGTTTTGCAGGAGAAACACCACTAGCTGAGAACTGAAAAATGCAATTCACAAAACTGAGTTTTATTTACAACTGAGTTTTTGATTTCAGCATAAGGACAAAACTGAGTGTATACAGCTGTTGATACACCGTACCTACTCTACTTACTATTATCTAGCTACGGTTATCAAGAAAAGATGTGGTCCTTCTCAATCTAAACCGTTCATATTTTCCACTCACCCACCTTTTCGCAATCTCAAAACATTTATGACAAGACGTTTTAAAATCCCACTCACTTATTAACTACCTCTGCTACAAATTATAAATACCTAGAATTTCTTTTCATAATTCCTTACGCTTAAACCTTGAATCCACTCTCTGAATTTCAAATTTTCAAATTCTCAATCAAATCCAGAAAAATGACTTTCACTCTTGTTGAACTGGTATGATCGTTTCTCTTGACCAATATATTGCAAAGTATATTGATCAAACTCTAGTCAACTCAATTGCAACAAAAATCTGAAAAATTAAAGGATTGGAGGCTGTATTCAACATCGATCTGAAAAGTGTATGTTTAGAAAGCATCAGAGACTTCTATCAATTTGGTAGAACAACTGTAGAAGGAGAAGACACACAAACCTATATCACCACTGTCAATGATAAGGAAATTAAAGTCACTGAAGATCTAATTGCAGAAATCTTTGGGTTTGACAAATCCGGAGGAGCAGCAGCCATTAAGCTAACTAAGGAACATAAAGAGAAGTTATGGAAAGATATAGTGATTATCGGAGAATCTGCTGTCTTACAGACAGGGAGCACAAGTTTGCTCAAGCTAGAATTTAATTTTCTCTAAAAAAATGCTGGCAAATTGCATAATTGGGAATGCTGGAAACTTCAGCAATCTATCTGGAGCAAAACTAGATTTGCTATATGTGATTTGGTTTGAAAAAGATTTCTATTGGGCAAGGTATCTATTTGATCAATTGATAGCACAGTCAATTGACGTACCTAAAAAGAAGACCGATGAAAAGAAAGGACGATTTTATCACAAGTAGACTCTTGCGTTAGTAGTCCAGAGGATACTCGACCACTTTGGAATTGCTAAGAAGAAAGAAACACCAGTTGCTGATGGGAAAATTGTCGTTAAAGAAGAAAAAGCTGGAAAAAGGAAAGCTGAGAAATCTGGAACTGAACCCAAGAAGAAGAAAAGCTTGAAATCAAAGAAACCTGCAACTGGAGATGAAGTGTTGGCACAAATTGATGATTTAAAGGAAAGAAGAAAACAGTTGGAAGAATCAGAAAAAGGCTTAACTGATCAAATGACTAAGAAATCAACTCAAGAAGCAAGAACTGAAGTTGCTGACGGATCAGCACCAGAAGCACAAACTGAAGTTAATCTCACCGAATCTATTCCAGTTTCGGTAACTGAAATTTTACCAATTCAAGAACCAGCTATGCATTCACAGGAAATGGAAATGGTAGAAGAAAATGACGTTGTCAACAGAGACCAGACTGTTGAAACTGACTTGTAGAAAGAAGCTGTAACTCAGGGGGAACAGACCCTGAGAACTGAGCCTGATGATGAAGAATCCGATGGTTATGAAAGACTGATTGATGAAACAACATTGAACATGCTTATGTTGCTTTCAAAATCCAAGTCTACTCCTCAAGAATATGTCCCCAGATTAGAACATGAGGAAACTGCTAAAGAATTTTCAGCTCCTCAAACTGAGGAAAAGGAGGCTGAAGCAGAAACATAATCAACCAAGATCATTTAGTTGAATGAGCAAGTTCATGAAGTTGAACCCACTGAACACACAACGAAGGAAGTTCCAGTTGTTGAATTGGAACCTGAGCAAAGTGAAAAACAAGCCGTTGAAGAAGTTCCAAGTGAAAAAGTTTTGCAAACTGATCGTACAGTCGAACGTTGTAAAGGAAGCAATTTTATTGGATGAACTACTGACAAATCAGAACGGTCATAAAATATAGCCGTTGCAAGATTCAAGCAGGATGAACGTTGAATGAACCCCTATAAATAGATTACCTCTACAACATCATAAAAGTGAGCAGGTATGTGATAACAAAGCAAGAAAATTACAAAGAATCCATCTAGTCAAGAATGATCAAATTAAGGGGGAAAGCCAAATTCAGAAGAATACCTGCTAAGTGTTTAATTGCAAGATCAAGAAATTTCTTCGAAGTGTTCAAGCATATTCAAGCAGATTCAATTGAAGAAATATAGAGCCGTGCTTAAATTAATCATCCAGAAGAAAAGCTCAAATCACAGTTGAATCATAGTTATTGATTCAAAGTCTCAACTTTGATTTTATCAAAGGTTTAGACTGTGAAACACCAAGAAGGTGTGAAGGACAGTTGAGTGTTGTCAGGAAGACTGTGTTTGTGATGAGCTGGTGAAGAGGCAATTCCACCCTCCAAGGACCAGTGGTTCAAACAGTTGAAGATCAGCAACCCTACTTGTTCTACAAGTGTTTAGATAGTAAAGCTAGGGATTAGTCAATGACTATCGGTTTAGAAGTTTTTGTAACCGGGCCATCTCAAAGAAGTTCTAGTGGAATTTTCCTCCGCATCACAGGGGAAGAGAGGACGTATAGGATTACACCACCTGGAACCTCTATAATTCTTGTCTATTTACTTTATGCATTCACTTATTTCATTATAGTTATATTTACGTGGTTTTCATACTGAAACTAAATCAACTAGTTGTAAAAGGCTATTATTTATCCGCTGCCAGTTAACAATTACTGAATATAAGTCAGCATTGACTTATACTCAGTTGAGCTAACTGAACTCCGCACAAGTTAAGGGACATGAACAAAACTGAACTCGAGATCAGTTTGAGTTTCGGAGAAACTCAGTTCCTGGGGCTTTTCCAGCTCAGGATAAGTTTTTGGTGACAAGTTTATTCACCCCCTCTCTAAACTCGTGTTAGCCTTTCCAAGGGACCAACAGCTTTTTTGTTTTATATAATGCTATTCATATGTCCTATTTCTCACCATCAATTGACCGATTGTATGTTTTCATTTTGATCTAATAATTAGGGTTTCGTACGTAGCAGCATCGGCCAATTGCAACCACAAATCAAGGATTAGCGTAATCAAATAAACCCGGTAGCGTTCTTCCTATCAAGTCTTAAGAACCATTCAGTTAAGGTAACAATAATTTTGAGTCTGCTTGATATTTTGGTGCCGGGTTTGTATTTTTTCGTCTTTTACTTCTGTAATGAGAAATGGTGCCTATGATGATACAGAGATAGGTGTTTGTCATAGGCTGTGTAAAAATGTCTTTTTTACAGAGTCTATTTTGAGCTCTTCGGTGGAAAATTTGTATGCCTTGAAAATACACCGGATACTTCCCTTGATTTGGCTGAATTTCGTATAGTTTGGTCGAAATCCTGCAATTTTTGGGTATTTAATGAAGTTTTTAGCTTGAAAAGACTTGTTCTTTATCCTTATAGGTTATAACTATGTGTTAGGAACCGTTGGAGCTTTTGGCATGGTGGTCGAACTGAATCTGAATAACTCTCTACTAGCTTTGAGAACATGGTTTGATATTGTGGCATTTTGCACTCTTTGCTGAAGTCATATATAGTTAACTCTTTATAGCCTCATAGTGCTAAAGCAGGGCCTAGGTGCCACCTCTGTAACTCAAACGTGTGTAAAGTGGCTACAACTTGTTGCTTAATACATATCCGAAAGCCTAAATATTTCTAACAGTGTTGGATAAACTATCTGATGCCTCAAAATGTTTATCTAAAGTACATTTTTTTCAAATAAATGTTTAGTATTACAATTTTGAAAAAATTTCTATGCAACTAGCTTGTATTTTACTTGTATCTCTGTTGGCATTTGTGCTTAATCAATGCTACTTTAGACGTGATCTGGTTTTGTATGCTCAGTGAGAAGTTTCAAACGAAGGTTTTATACAAAGAATATGCTTTGATTTGTCTTTGTGCTATTTTAATTATACAGAACACCTTTTATGGATGAAAATTTCCAACTTAGACCTGCAGAGCAGTAAACTTATACCATTTCTTCATAGCCCAAAATGAAATAGCATTGGTTATTAGGAGCAATAACTAGGCAAATTTGCTTTTTCTATCCATTATATGATGTCAAGTCATAAAAGTAAGCATTTATCATAGTTTTTAGCAACTTTGTGATCAAATAAGTGTAATTTTGTACAATTACATGAATATATTTTAATTTTGTTTCCCAAAAGAAGCTAAAACAAGTATTAATGTAATTGGAAAAAACTCCGAATAATAAGTCTGAATCGCAAAAGTGATATAGAAATAGATTTTCAATAATCTCATATGTATGGATATTAGATCCTTTAGCCTTTAGCCTTTAGAGTCATGTTTCTACAGGTCCAAGGCTTCAAACATTCTTGTTTTATCAACCTTTTTTGCTGTGATGATGAGTTGCAATTGATTTCGGTTGTTACCCGGACTTTATGCAATTCTGATTACAACTGCAAAAGAAAAAAATGAAAGGAACAGCAGGAAATCTAAGGACATGTTATGTAGTGCCATTACCATACTTTTTTCTTTTTCATTTCATGCAGTTGTTGTGTTTGATTATTGTTCTATGAATGTTATAACTATTTGCGTGTTGTGCTATTGCCTATTGGTAGCCTGGGTACGAACATCTTTGATGTTTAATCTTGCAAGTTGAAGCAGCAAAATCTGAATTATGTGGTTTACTTATGTCGATCGAGTTGGGCTAAAACTTGTCCATCTAGTTGGATTTGATTGTTAAAGAGTAATGAGCTAGTGTGCACCCCCAATGATGAGTAGTGCCTTAGCATAGGTATTAGGTGTTGATGGCTAAGAATATTTTAATTGTATAGTGACGAGCATTTTCTATATTTGTTTTTCCATTTTAGCGTCACACAAGTGCTCTTTTACTTGGAGTAATGTCTGTTTGCCGCAGCCCCCATGACAAGCCTCTTAATTTCATTCAATAATATTAGCTCCAAAATGCCCTTCTCAATGGAATCTGTCTCAATGTATAGTTTCTCTGCTCATACCTACAAACAGCAGGAAATGGTCAAATAATTTCAATTAGGCTGTAAGATGAACCTTTAACATTTTCTACATCAGTATCATGACCACCGAACAGGAACGAAAAAAGGGATGTTGATGTATACGACCAAGAGAACATAATTTTCAGACCACAGTGTATTCTGAGTGCCTAAGCATCAGAGAAATGAGAAAGGTTATAGTGTGTGTGCATTGCGGCTGTATACAATTGATTTACTTTCTTATTTCAGCAGATGAATTTTATGCATGTGAAAAATAGCAAAGGACACATTGAAAAGGCTGCAACATTCGTAGCACCTGGTCAGCTTGCCAAAGACCGTGTATATGGACAAAAATCATCGAAGATCGTGCAAGGAATTGGAAATTAACAACTACAAAACATCGGTGCTCGCAAAATCATTGGTAAGTTCCATCATTTATATAGGAGTAGTGATAGTTCCAAACAAAAAATGGTCACAACAAAGCGCACAACACATATTTTTACACCATTTATCATGGTGTGAGACATATTGATTCTTATGGGTCTGGTAACAATCAATGGTATAAACGTGTGTTGTGATACTTTGTTGTGGTTATTTCGGTGGGGAACAAACAACTTCCTTTATGTAGACTTTATAATTTTACATTTTTTTTGGCTTTCATAATTTTCTAATAGGGATGAAGCTTCTTTTTTTGTGGACCAGCAGAGTACGGCATGATGTTCTCTGTATGTTTTTTGGGAGGTATGATTCCTTGTGGTCTACATGTTTTTTGTCTTCAGTTTTTTTGTTCATTCAAGTGCAAGGTGTCTATGCATTATGTTACATGTTCCTTTATAGACTTCTCATCTGCCTTTGTTTAGTGATGAATTTATCGAAGATTATTTTTGTCACTGTAATGTATGTTTTGTTACTATGTTGATGGTTCATGGAGAATTCTAGATATACTTTGGTTTAATTTGCTTTTAATACATGACAGGCTGCTAACATAAGTAAATTTCATCCTGCTTATATTCTTATGTTCTCTGCTGAATATCCCTATTTTGTAAATACCAAACAATCTGTTTTTTCATGATATCAACCTGCTATATGCAATAATATTGGTAATGTCAGTTTTCTATGATTCATGAGTATGAAATCTAGTACATATTGTTTGAGCATGCCATATGTCTTACAATAAGATAAGTTTAGTTACTCATAAATGTCATTTGAATTGTAATCTTAATTCATATACTACAACAAAATAAGCCTTTTGTAGCACAAAATAAATGCCGGGAAATGGATAATAAGCGCCGTAAAAAGCTATCCCGGCACATAAAATGGCGGTTATTTAAGTGTCGTCAATACTGGCGTCGGCAATGTTTTGCGGCAGTTTGTTGTATTGCCGGGAAGCGTTTGTGGCAATTATATGACACATAGTAAAAATGACGCATATTTTATTTGTGGCACTATGCTGAAGCTTTCCCAATGTGCCGGTTATTTTTTATGGCTGTTTTTCCGGCACATGATTAATGTGACTGACATAATTTCACGACAACTTAATGACACTTATTTTGATTGTCGGGCGTTGTTTGTGACAAATGTGCCGACACTTTTTTTTAGAGGAACATATATTTGTGGCACGATACTGGCGTTTATTCAATTTGGCATTGTTTTTCAAATGCCAATTTACAGACATTTATTTTAACGGTAAATCCCACGACAATTGTATGGCACATATTGAAATGTCGGTGACGATACAGGGTTTCACTCCCTCCACGTGTCGTCTATCGGTTGGTCATCATATTATAAAATAACTTCAGTATATCCATGTCGATGCCCAGGCTCGAGGCCAAGGCCATCATATAAAAGCCAGGCTACGACTATCGACTGTCGACGACCGAGCAGTGTGAGATGACAAGTCCATAAGGATAGAGTCCACACCAGCTAGCAGTGTGGGATAACGAGTCTAGAGTCGATCACCGCAGTCGGAAGTATCGACTCGAGGACAGGGTCCACACCAGCTGTCTAGGCCCACCCACAGCGATAGCTTGGGCAAGGGTCAAGGCCCATTTAAGGGTAAAGGTGACAATAATACAAGCCGACTTAACCTTAGGGTTTAGGCAAGTATGATCACTATAAAGACCCCAATCCAGGAACTACGTAAGGCTTGATTCCTGGAATTTAACAGGATACGTAGGGAATCCAAGATACAGTCTTGGACTCAGCCGCATACATAAAATCCACCCCTCATTCCTCTTTTTGGCATTAGGGTTCTTGTGTGTTCATC
Organism: Gentiana dahurica var. dahurica; assembly: GCA_024500145.1. Classification (NCBI taxonomy): domain Eukaryota; kingdom Viridiplantae; phylum Streptophyta; class Magnoliopsida; order Gentianales; family Gentianaceae; genus Gentiana; species Gentiana dahurica. Next base: position 86,680,288 of record CM044898.1, on the reverse strand, counting down.
ACTAGATTAAATTAGGGCTCAAATCATCAAGGTGACTTAATTTGTCATCGTCATTGGCGCTAGAAGGAGGGCCCTCTATTGATCGAATAACTCAAGAACACGATGCCTCCCAAGAAAACTGCATCTAAAACCACATCCAAAGTAGTCGATCAGAGCTCCCAGATGAACGAGCCAATCGATCCTGATATGCAAGGAGACGAAGATCCCGCCTTGGATCTTATTCAGCACGATCCTCAGCAGCAACAAGGGGAAAAAGATCCAGTTTTGAATCTCGTCCAGGAGACCCACCAACCAGAAAAGCAAGCCCTTGCTCCAGAATATCGGGCACTTGCAGATCAGTTGGCAGGGGCAAATTTGGAGATAATGTCCAGGATAATAGCTGAGGCAGTTACAGCACGAAGGCAGGCAGAAGCCGCCCAGAAAGAAGCTATGGCGGAAGGCGGCCAGAAAGACGTGATGGACAAGCCTAAACGGACTCCTGGGGACGAAATAAGCGCATCATCTAGCTCAGTGGAAAGGAAGAGACGTGAGATTCACCAAAAACACCAGAGAGGGGATGATGACAGCGCCAGGGAGGAGCCGAATGCAATTTTGGGGAAGAATCAGGTGTCGTTGTGGCTCGAGTCTCCCTTCACGAAGGAGATCGAGAGCTTTCCCAAACCCAAGGGGTTTAAGATACCCAAAATAGAACCTTATGATGGCACCACCGACCCGGAGGACCATCTTCACAGGTATCTGTCTCAAATGAGGTTGGATGGAGCACCTGACGCAATGCGCTGTCGGGCGTTCGAGACGCTACTCGTAGGTCGAGCAAGAGAATGGTTCACGAAGCTACGACCAGGGTCGATCTCCAGTTTTGCCATGCTCGCTCGAAAGTTCCGAGATGCGTTTATAGTCAACAAGAAGTTTCATCTGAGTGCCACGCACCTCATGAACGTGAGGCAGCAAAAGGACGAAACTGTGATGGAATACTTGAAGAGGTTTAATCTCGAGGCCATGCAGGTCAAGGACGCAGATGACCGACTTCCGATCACATCATTTGTAGGGGGGCTGCGTAATACTAAGTTGTATATGAAGTTGAGCAGAGACGTTCCCCATACTATGGACGAATGCGTTAACGTGGTACATCGATTCTATCAAGGGGAAGAGGCAGTGCGAAGGCACACCCAATCCGACTGGATGGAATCCAAGAAGGACACCCGAGGCCCGAACAGAAATCAGTCCAAGAGGCGGGATGTTGAGAGTAAGCCATCGGTTTGGGACCGTATCGACACATCCACCTCGGACCGTGGGGGCAAGAAGGGACCCTCACGTGATAAAGACTTTATCCCGCTCAATCGACCTCGATCGGAGGTGTTGTCGATTATGCTTTCAAAAAACTTGGCGAGGAAACCGCCACCACTGAAAAAACCTCGAGAAAAGAGGAACGCAAACAAATATTGTGATTTTCACGAAGACATAGGTCATACAACAGAGGATTGTATCGACTTGAAAAGAGATATTGATGTCTGCATTCAGGAAGGAAAGCTAGACGAAGTTGTTGACAGATCTCGATATGATGGTCCCAGAGGGCGTGGAGAGTTTAAGAGGAAAAACTCTGATCAAGACAGGAACCGAGGTCGAGATGTCCAGAGACGAAGGGATCGGTCACCTCAGAGGAACCGATCCCCTGGTCGAGAAGGAAACAACAGAGAGAATTTTGGTCGAGATAGATATGAAGATAATCGACCGGTTAACTATGTCAACACAATCTTTGGTCCTGGTGAGAGTGATAAAGACCAGACCAGCGAAGAGCCAGCTTGTAGCTCGAGAGAGCGCAAACAGCTCAGGTTCACGACAGAAGTCGGATACGGCCCTCGAGATGATATCCCCAAGTCGAGGAGTCATAGCGAAGGGTTGGTTATTGAGGCAGTTATTAGCCGAGCCCGTGTATCGAGAGTCTGTATCGATAATGGGAGTGCAGTGAACATCATATATCACTCGGCGTTTCAAGCAATGAAGTTGAAAGAGAAGGACCTAGCCCCCATAGCGTCTCCCCTGTTTGGATTCACAGGGCAAGCAGTCCATCCCATGGGCTCGATAAAGTTACTCACGACAGTTGGGGACGGCGAGAAAGGACGGACACTTGAATTAAATTATGTGGTGGTCAAGGCTCCATCTGCCTATAATGTTATTCTAGGACGACCAGCGCTCTTCGACCTTCGGGCTATCATTTCCACATTCCATAATAGCATGAAGTTTCCTACCAGGAACGGTTCCCACGAAGTAAAAGGAGATGTTGAAGTCGCTCGGAGTTGTAATTCTGTAGTCATGAATGGGAAGATGGCAGTTCAACAAGTCTTAGTCGAGGAACTGATTCCAGAGGAAGAAGAGGAGAAGAGTTGGGTCTCCAGTGACGCAGTCGAAAACGTCCGACTCTGGGAAGGAGAGGACGATCAGTGTGTGCAAGTCGGGATTTGGATCCCAGAAAAAGAAAAATAGCTACTGGTTAAGCTTCTAATCGAGTTCAGAGACATCTTTGCTCGAAAGCCACCGACATGCCATGGTTATCCACCGACATCGCTGTTCATAAGCTTGAGATTGACCAGGCTAAAAAGCCAGTCAAACAGAAGAAGAGGAATTTTGCGTCCGATCGACTTGAAGCTATAGAGTTGGAAGTCGGCAAGCTATTGTCAGCCCAGATCGTGAGAGAGGTATTCTACCCAGAGTGGCTAGCTAACCCAGTATTAGTCAAAAAGCCCGATGGCGGTTGGCGCATGTGTGTGGACTTCACGGATCTTAACAAAGCATGTCCAAAAGATTCATATCCGTTGCCTAAGATCGACAGGTTAGTAGACTCAACCATCGATTTTGAAGTTTTTGGTTTTTTAGATGCGTATAAAGGGTACCACCAGATTCTAATGGACCCTCGAGATGCGGAAAAAACTGCATTTATCACAGAATTCGGCACCTTCTGTTATGTGACCATGCCATTCGGATTAAAGAATGCTGGGGCAACATACCAGAGGGCAGTCAATAAGATATTTGCAAGGCAAATAGGTAGATGTATGGAAGTTTATGTAGACGACTTGCTTATCAAGAGTCGATCTATGAGACAGTACCTAGTCGATGCTCGAGAGGTTTTCGAAGTGTTGAGAGAAACACAGATGAGGCTAAACCCGAAGAAGTGTACTTTTGGAGTCAGGTCGGGTAAGTTCTTGGGTTACATGATTTCGAAGGACGGGATTCGAGCAAACCCAGATAAAATCCACTCCCTCATTCCTCTTTTTGGCATTAGGGTTCTTGTGTGTTCATCACTAGATTAAATAAGGGCTCAAATCATCAAGGTGACTCAATTTGTCATCGTCAGTCGGTTTTGTTTTAATGGCAATTTCATGGCATGTGATATGTTTGTCGGAAAAATATTGACCGTCTTTCTTATGCTTTTTTTTTGATTGATTTCTTATGCATTTTCTTGTAGTAACTAAATTAACCATGTATATGTCACAATTTATCAATATATGAATGAAACATTCATCTATAGTAATCCACACATGAACAAAGATAGAGAAGAAAATGAAATTATTCAAAAGATTGAACATAAAAGTTGAGGTCGAGAACAGAGAGGAAATAAAAAATAAACACCAAAATCAATTGTTATCCGAACATTCAATCCAAAAATAAGTTGATATATCTGGAAAAACGAATGTTTTCACAATACATGACGCGACTATTTTCCTCCACAAAAAAGAACGAGCAACAAATCTCAATAATTTCCAATAATCCCAATAACATGAATACGTCATGCATAAGGTAAATTGAATGTTATTAAAATTTGTATAATTGACAAGAAAATAGAGTAATATATATGATGTGCATGTATATTTACCTTCCATTTGCAACCCTTATATTTTTTTTCCTCTTCGTTGCTCTTTTCTGCATCCAGAGAGAAGAAAACAAACAATTGTTCATGACAACAAATATCCATATACAAGTTTTTCTTGTATTGACAAAAAGTAATTTTATAATATATCAGCAATAATATAATAAGTAATTTTATAAATAATTAGAAAAAAACTAAAAGTGAGCTTAACATTTGGGCAAATAAGCATATATTGTGGCCATGCATTCAACCATCAAAACAAGAAATAAGAAAAAAGTGAAAAACAAGGGAAAAATAAAACTATGCAAAATGATTTAGTTGCAACATACTTTTAAACTTTCCCAAACTCAAAATGCCACAACACGACAATCTGACGCAATATGAACGTTAACCCTTGACCATTGAAGAAACTTTAATACTATTCATATACTTATTGTAATGTATCTATTACTTTACAATCTCATTGGCGTAAGAGTAATGACATCTAATACAACATGTATTTCAAATGAGAGGTTCATCGGTAATTATGAACATATACTTTGCCATAATACCCGAATTCTAAAATAGATGAAAGCATATGCAAAGTGATTAAAAGAGGTACAACCACATACTCAAAATCAAAACATAATCATATAAGTATGTGTATGAACCTTTCAAAAAAAAAATGCGTATGAATATTTTGATTGTGATAAAATTACACCTTTTTACACGCATAATTGGTTTGAGATCTTTTACCTCGAACTTCAAAATAAATTGATAGTCAATCACTTAATATAAGAAATGTAGAATAAAATGTTTTCAGTACTGATAGCATAATGAAAAATAACATTAGGCAGGTGAAGGCCACTCACAACTAACCAAATTCTATAGGCTCATATGACGTTTGTGAAGACAAAACATAGCTTACACAAAGTATAAACTAGTATTACATCAGACTACCTACGCATAATTAAAGTCAATTAAAGGCCATTCAATGAATTCTTTCCAACGATAGGTTCAACATTTTTCTTTTTTTAAACCAAATCTTTTCTTTTAGTTGCGCACATCAACAACAAGTTTACTGCTATGTTGATTCAAAGAACTGACTTGAAAGAAAGTCAAAATGAAGATTCCTACAGACAATCAGTTTAGATAGTTTAAATTTTTTTTGCATCAAGACATATTCTTATATAATCTAATAAATAGAGTCAATAGACATGATATAGATAGGCATCGAACTACAGTATAATCATCCATAGTATAAAAACACTTATAATCATTTAATAATTATCCAAAAAGAAAGATAATAGCCACATCCACTTTTACCTCTATGGCAACCACTTTTTGCTGCATCTTATCAGCTATACGATAGTTTATAAGGTGTTCCCATCATACAGAGTCCACGAAAGGTAGCCCAGTTCTTGCTCACAACCTTGAATATCTCCATCATATTTTTCTATCTCGAACTGATTTTGTAACAAAGCCTTCCGCTATCCTGTGAGAAAACTCGAAATGATGCATTACTGTACCAATAAGAGTGGCGGCTGCTGCAATATATATATATATATCCTTTTAAAGTGTACCAAAAGTTATACGTAACAATAACTAGAATGAAAATTCAGGTTCTCAAACAATCAGTTTTAATGCAAAAAGTTAGATTCAAACTTTATGCACATACAATCGATTCACGATTGTTTTCTCTCTTCAATTTCTAGGGTAACTTGATTTTGTTCCTCAATTGAATCTTAATCTCTCACGGATTATCATTTTTGATTGAATGTATCTCCACCGGATTTTCTCCTTTGATTTCGTCTTCCATCATTTTTGATTGAATGAATCTCCACCAGATTTTCTCCTAGATTTCGTCTTCCAGACAAACACCATTTGAATTTTCAATCGATTCTTCATTTATCAAGATTGAAAATTGATTAAAAAAAAGTGAAATCGATTATGATCAAAAGAATTATCCTTGATAAAGGTAAAATGCAATTCAGCCCTGATGTGAACCCTCACTGTAGGCGATCTTACTTGTATGGTGTTTGAGAAGAACGCAAGCGACTACCGAATTTTCTGAATCTAGATAATTGTGGAACCTATAAAATAAAAAAATAAAAAAAAGGATCGTTGCAGGTAAAGAAACTAATCTCAGGAAATTGAGTTTATCACTAAGGAGTTTAAATATTGTTTTTTAATAAATATCTTTGAGGAGTTTAATTGTTAATGGAAACTTTATGTTTTCACAAGCTTTTAAATTTTTGGGGAAAAAACGCGCCAAATCCCGTTTTTTTTAAAAATATTTTATGTAATGGCGCCATTTGTTTTTAAAAGATACAACGCTTCTTTTTTTTAAATTTTTTTGAAAGAAAGATGCTCCTTTTTTAAGTGATAAACGTCAAGAAATTGTTTCGTTAAAATAAAAAAAAAAAAAAAACACTTCAAGCAGTTTTTGTTTTTGTAAAAACAATTTCTTTTTCTTTATTATGCATAATTCATGGTATCACATTAACGTATACTTAAAATATATAGTAGTTTTTATGAAACACTTATTTTTTAAAAATATTATTGTCGATATATTATTGATAACATTATTGTTGTAGTCTTTTATGAGATTATTATACTTAAATTAGCAATAATTATTATAACTTATAATATATATATATATATATATATATATATATATATATATATATATATATATATATATATATATATATATATATATAGTGTGCGTGAAGGTGCGCGTGTGCAAGCGTGTTTGTGTGACATATGCACAGATATCACATGTCAAAACAGTCATTCACATACATTTGACCACGGTTCAGATTCAGATCTTCAGCTCATGTGTTAATAATGACTGAACCGCTAGTTCAACGGTTTGGGCCAGCGACCCACCTGTTCATTAATAGTGAGATCATGACCCGACAGTTCGATCATTGTTGAACTCAGAAATCAGGTCATTGGTCAACAACTATTTTTACCCTTTTCACACACATTAAAAATAGTTAATCGAATCAAACTTCAATTAATAACAATTTGGTGTTTTATTCGAATTGGACTTCAATTATTATGAAGTTGGTATTTGATAATCGAATTATAGTATTGACGATACCGGATTTCATCAGCCCACATGCCGGGTACGTGACACCCAAGTAATAATGAGAATAAACCTAACACCTTAACCATAAGGGCCAGGATCCCATCATAGGCCTAAGAGTCAAACTGAGTCCTCACAAAAGAAGATTGATCAGACCATCCCCCGATCCACGGCCGATCGGCGATCGGTCAGGCCGAGAAGGGGTAAGGTTACGCGGCTCGGTCGAATTAGCACCTCACCGCAGGTCGGTTAGAGAGAGTGATGATAATAAAATCTAGACAATAATTATGGAAAGAATCTTAAGCCTTTAAGGCTCCAATCTTTATAATTTAATATGAAAGTCTCAACATCGTCATTATCTCCAAAAATCACGGGATAATCCCAGATTTATCTCTAACTTGAATAACATGAAAATAAGATTCCACATTGGACACGGCCTATGTAGGCCTAGGGCACAATCGCCTCTATATAATAAACATACATAAGAACTACGACAGATTTGATTCCAACATATGCATTCGATACGTAGGCACCCTAGAGAAAATCTCAGACTCAGTCTCAATCCCCCCCCAAAAACACCATCCCTTATTCTTATTTCTTTATATTGTTCTTTCCTTCAACAAATTCCTTATTTCTTTTAAAGGCTTAATTTAATCCGCTACCGGTTAACTAGACTAAGGATAAGTCAGTATTGACTTACACTCAGTTGTGTTAGCTTAACTCCACTCAAGTTTTAACTATACCTTAATTTGATTTCAAATCTAGATTTTGGTGTCAAGTTTATTCACCCCCTCCCCTCTAAACTTGTGTTAGCCTTTGCAAGGGACCAACAATTGGTATCAGAGTAGTTCTTCCTTTTGGAAGTGATCCAAAGATATCTTGTAAACCAACTGTTGAAAACCCCTCACTGTATCTATTATAAAAGCATTTAATTGAAACTTAATGGATACATCTAGAATTAGAAGTTGGCTTAATAACCCCCTGACTGATTATTTGCAGAATGTTGTTTCTGATTTTCAGGATCAAGTATTTGAAAGATTCAGCACTACAAGCTCACATACAAATCCAGAACCTCATTTTAGTAATGATGTGGATATTGACTTCAACACGTATGATGATGAATCCAGAGGATTTCCATACCTAAATGATCTCTCAGAAGAAGCAGAAAAGGTGTTGCTACGAGTAGCTGATTGCATAGAGGAAAAACTGACTGAAACCTTCATTGAAGATCCATCCATCGCAAAAGCCAAAGATATTGCTGAAATTCTACCTATGAGCTATAGAGGTGAAAGTGATGAGGAAATCATACTGCAAGGAGTTGCACATGAAAATATCAATAATAAAGGGAAGCAAGTTTGAAATGATGAAAATTCCTTAGATGAGAATTTATCTATCAAACACTAGGAGGTAATTGCATCTACATCCAGCACTCACAATGCCAAAAACAATCATAGAAATGAAGATTTCAATGAAACCTTGGACATACTCATAAAGGAATTGGAGTTAATTCAGAAGAGTTATGAGAATGTCAAAAAGGAGAAAAATTTCATTTAAATATTCATTTAGAGGTAATTCAGAAGAGTTATGAGAATGTCAAAAAGGAGAAAAATTTATTGATAGCTGAAGTTTCGAGATTGAATGCTGAGATCAATCTAATCAAGGCTAATAATGGAACCAAGGTAATTCGACCAACTGATGAACTGACAGAAGTATTGAACATCACAGAGTCATCAAATGTTCCAATTCCCAGTGTTCAGTTCAAACCTGGAAAACCATTTGGAGACAGATCTGGTTTAGGGTTTGTTAATTCTAAGTTCAGACCAAGTTCAATTGCAAAGAAATTTGTGACTGCACAAAAGTCAGGAACTCAGAAAACTGATAAAGTTATTAGAACTGACAAAAACTCAGCACAGCCAAATCCACAAACTGACAGAACTGTAAAATCAGTTGATAGGAAGCACCAAACTGACATATTTTACAGGAAGACTTAAAAGGCTGTAAAAGGCAAAACTGATCAGAGATCAGTTAGAAAAATCTTCAAGTCATATCCATCTAAGAATGAAGATCATTCATGGAATAACAGACTCAGATGGAAAGGGACACTGTTTCCCACTGATGAAAGACTGGAGTGAACTATCACATCAGTTTCACAAACTAAACAAACCAAAAACCGTTAGGATAAAACAACAAAAATTTGTGAAAACTGACTCTACTCAGAAAAAATATCAAGAGATGTATAAGAACAAAGTATATCATCTAAAACTAATCAGTTAGGACCCAAACATATATGGGTACCGAAAATCCCTCATTTTGTTTTGCAGGATAAAATCACTAACTGAGAACCGGAAAGGTGTGACTCACAAAACTGAGTTGTATTCACAACTAATTTTTTGAATTCACTATAAGGACTAGACTGAACATGTAAAGCTGGAGATACACCGCACCTACTCTATTTACTATTTTCTAGCTACGGATGTCAGGAAAAGACGTGATCTTTTCTAATCTCAACCGTTCATCTTTTCCACTTATCTTCATTTTCGCAATCTCAACATTTATGACAAGACGTTTTGAGTCCCACTCAATTCTCAACTACCTTTGCTACCATTTATAAATATCCTTGAATTTCATCTATAATTCTTTACACTCGAATTTTGAATCTACTTATTTATCCTTTATAATCCCCAAGTTTTTCAATTTAATCCATAAAACAATGACTTTCATTCGTATTGAACCTGGAATGATCATCGCGCTTGATCAATTTATTGCCAAGTATGCTGATCAAACACTAGCCTAGGAAATTGCAACAAAAATACAGAAAATCAAAGGGTTGGAGGTTGTGTTTAACATCAATCTGAAGAGTGTCTGTCTGGAGAGCGTTGGTGACTTCTATGAATTTGGAAGTTCATCTCTAGAAGGAGAGAGCACACACACTTTTACCAGATCTGTCAATGGTAAACAAATCAAAGTCACTGAAGACCTAATTGCAAAGATTTTTGGCTTCGACAAATCTGGAGGAACGTCAGCCATCAAGTTGACTAAAGAACAGAAAGAGAAATTATGGAAAAATATAGCAATTGATGCTGACTCTACCGTATCACAGACCGGGAGCACAAGTTTCCTCAAACCGTAATTCAATTTCTCACAAGATGTTAGCAAATTGAATAATTGGAAATGCAGGCAATTTTAGCAATCTCTCTGGAGCAAATTTGGATTTATTATATGTGATTTGGTTTGGATAAAGTTTCAATTGGCAAAGATATATTTTTGATCAATTAGTGGAACAATCGATTGACACACCCAAAAAGAAGACTGATGTCAAGAAAGGACAATTCTATCACAAAAAGACTCTTGCGTTATTGGTCCAGAGAATTCTCGATCACTTTGGAATTGCAAAGAGAAAAGAAACATCGGTTGTTGATGGGAAGATTGTTGTTAAAGAAGAAAGATCTGGAAAAAGAAAAGCTGAAGGTTATGAGAGTGAACCTAAAAAGAAGAAAACCAGGAAGTCGAAGAAAGTCTTAACTGGGATGAAGCTTTGGAACAAGTTGAAGAATTAAGAGAAAGAAGGAGAAAATTAGAAGAACTAGAAAAAGACAAATCTGATCTTGTTACAGAGAAATCAGTAGAAGCTTCACCAACAAAAGTCACTACTTCAGTTGCTGAAGGATCAGCACAAAAAGACAGAACTGAAGTTACTCTCACCAAATCTGTTTCAGCATCTGTAACTGATGCTTTACATATTCAAGAACCAGTTACACATTCACAAGAAATTGAAATGACAAAGGAAACTATAGTTGTCAACTGAGAACAAGATGTTGAAGCTAACTTACAGAAGGAAGTTGACACTCAGGGGGAACAGACCCTGAGAGTTGAGCACGACGATGAAGGATCGGACAATGAAGAAAGATTAATTGACAAAGCAACAATGGACATGCTGATGTTACTTTCAAAATCTAAATCCACACCTCAAAATTCTGCTTCCAGATTAGAATTTGAAGAATCAATCAAAGAATTTTTACCTTCTCATTCTGAGGAAAAAGGAGCTGAAGTAGTATCAAGATCGACTAAAGTCATCCACTTGGATGAGCTGGTCAATGAAGAACTCACTGAATCTACGATGAAAGAAGTCCTAGTTACTGAACTGGAACTTGAGCCTACTGGAGAACAAGTTGCTGAAGAACTTGTTAGTAACAAAGATTTAGAAATTAAGCCGATAATCTCAGTTTCAGCTATTGAAAAAGAACCATCAGTCATCCCAGTTACTACTGAGGGAGAAACAAACAAAACTGACCCAATGCAAATTGAAGAGGTTGTGAGAACTGGAGATACTCTTGAAGTTGCCTAGGAGATCTCAAGAGGAACTGAGAAAATTTTCACTCAATCTAAATCCTCACATAATCATGGAGAACTAATGACAGCTGATTATGAGCGATTGCGCAAATATCAAATCTGGAAATTAAGTTCTATCAGAAATCAAAGAAATCAGCTAGTAGAAATGGAAGTCACTGAGAAATGGGTATTTGAACTCTACAACATTACCAATCTATCAGAAATGCTCAATACCGATGAATTCTTAAATCAAGGATATGCGTTAATCAGAAACAGTTACTAAAAGGAAGCCACAAAGGGAGGAAGTTCCAAAAAGTATGATGATGATGAAGATAATGATTCACAGGGAGATCCCAATTTGTAGAAAGGGATTCTCGCTTCCTTACAAGAAAAGAAAACTGAAGTTGATTAGAATACTGATGATGATTCTAGTAATTATGACGAAAGTAGTGGAAGTTCTAGCTCAAGAACTGTATCTGATGCACAAGAAGAAGAAGGAGGAGGTTATCAATCTCCTACTGATAAATCTATGCTAGAAATAGCAAGAACTGTAGCAAACATGGCTGGAGAAGGATCAGAAGATGAATTCAATGTGCAAATGTCACCTACAAGAAATGTTGATCAATCAAATCTGGAAAAAATTAGAAAACAATCTGAAGAAAGGAGAAGATCTATAGAATATAAAGAAAAACTGAAGCAAGTTGTTCTCTCACCTCTTAAGCAAGCTATGTCAACTGAGGCTGAGACAAGCAAAGTCAATGAACAACAAGCCGGAACCTCAAAAGACATCCCAACTCAAGTTGATCTCATTAAGTTCTATCATAATGAGATAATCAGAATTCAGAAGGACGATGACAGTTTGTTTGGAAAAGTTCTAAAATCCTTAGAGGCTAGCAAAAATGAAAGAAGCGAACTGGAAAAGAATATGGATATCGTCACTAGCAACTTCCAAGACACTCTGATTGAGCTTCGAAAAACAACCATTAAAAATGATGCAAGGAGAGATGAAACCCAAGACAGATGGGAAGGGATTCTTAATAATCTGGTTGACAGAATGAGTCTAATGGAAAATGGCATGAAGGACTCAGTTGTAGTTCAAACCATTTTGGCATCAACTCAGGAACACCTGAACAATTACATCAAGAGCCTGATCGATAAAAATGATGTCAATAAGGGGGAAAGTTTGGATATCTTAAAAGTACATGCAACTGAGATGCCACAAGTCCTTGGAAACATTGATGATAAGCTGACTGAACTGAAGAAAGCTAGAGGAGAATTCATTGATGAGGAGATGGAGCTGATTGCTAAATACTCAGAGCCAACTGACAAAAGAATTGGCTTGGATTCTCGTCTCTACAGCCTATTCAAAAATCTACCCGCCAGAGAAGGAGAATCAAGACAAGAATCTCTAGAAATTTTCCTACATATGCAAAATATTCTCATGCAGTACTGGAACAAACTTAAAAAATGGGAAAAGGATGGGATTCTGGACAAAGAATCAGACAAGATTGAAAAGACTGAACCTGAGTTTGTTCAGAATCTATTAAAAACAGCCACCTGTGCAAGGCTGAGGACATCTAGTTTTACTTTCGCAATCCTATTCAAGAGTAAGTTTTTCGGCAAGCACAATTTGTCTGAATGTTGGAACATATGGGCAAGCATCCATGGAATCGAAAGCACTACAACAAATGAGGCTATGAGGAATAGTGCTGAAGCTTATGACAATCAATTTAGTTTAACTATTAAGTAAAAAGAAGCTGCCTTTTAGCTCTTTTTATTATGTTGTATTTTTTTACCCAGCTTAGAGTTATCAATAAATTCTCAGATTCTCTGTTCATCGTGTTATTTATAGTATTTTGTTTTATCTTTTTGCATTGCTTTTAAGGAGGGTATTGACGTCATCAAAAAAGTGGAAATTTCTGGAAATAAAATTTATGTTTTGATGATGATTCATCGTTTATTCAGTTATTGTTTTTAGACCCCATTGATGAAGTGTCATAACTAGCTGTAATAGTGCAAAGCAAAAAGATGTCTAGACATCAATGTATAGGATTTAATAGAGTCTGATATTTGTATAAGTTAAATCAGACAAGCACTGTAATAGTTCTAGGTTGTGAACTAAGAAAACGAGAAACCGGAAATTAGTTAAACTGAGATTCTATAGGAAACTGGAAAACTGAGCACACCAAAGAAAATCGGTAATAGATAAGTTCGCTAAGGGACACAAACTCGGTTGGCTTATACAGAAGATTGAAGAAGTGAGGGTTCAAACTCAGTTGATGAAGAACTGAGGGTCACAGACTCAGTTATTGAAGACAGAAGAACTGAGGGTTCAAACTCAGTTTTTTGAAGACTAAGTCGAGACTATATAAGTTAGGCTTCAGGCAAGATTACGATAACATGAACAGATTATGTAGATCTTGAGCTAAGACACATAAGGACAATGATGTCTTTGCTAATTACGTTTAAAATTGTGTACTCTGTTTAGATCATTAATAATCAGATGAAAGGAAGAGTACTGAGTTGTTGAAGAAGATTAAAGACTCAGTTAAAGCTCTTAGGAACCGAGAATTGACAATGTTCTCAGTAAATCAGTTTTGGAACTGATGCTTAAGTAAAACTGAAGAAGAATCCAACCGTTACAGTACAAGCATTATGATTGGAGGATAATCTATTCGTTCTGACAGTAACGTACAAGCAAAAAAGCAGGACCACTAACGGCTACAAGGATTCGAATTCAATTAATATGACCGTTAGATAAACCCCTATAAATAGGCTGCTTCTTTGTAAAAAAAGCAGAGAGAGGAGGAATTCTAAGAATCAATTTGGTCAAGAAAGTTTAATATCTAAGGGGGAAAGCAATCTAAAAGAATTCCTGCCAAACACTTAATTGCAAAATCAAGAAATTTCTTCAAGTGTTCATTAGCATTCAAGCATATCAAGACTTATCATTTGAAGAAATCAGAGTTGTTCATAAACCGTCTTTATCTAGAAGAAAAGCTCATTTCACAATTGAATCATAGTCATTGATTCAAGTCTCAACTTTGATTTTATCAAAGGTTTTAGACTGTGAAACACTAAGAAGATGTGAAGGACAGTTGAGTGCAGTCAGGAAGACTGTGGTTGTGATGAGCTGGTGAAGAGGCAATTCAACCCTCTAAGGACCATTGACTCAAACAGTTGAAGAACATCCATTCTACATGTTCTACAAGTGTTTAGATAGTGAAGCTAGGGATTAGTCAAGGACTATCAGTTTAGAACATTTTGTAACCGGGCCATCTCAAAGAAGTTCTAGTGAAATTTTCCTCCACATCACAAGGGAAGAGAGGACTGACAGGATTACACCACCTGGAACCTCTATAATTCTTGTTTATTTACTTTACGCATTTAATTACTGCATTATAGTCATAATCATCTAGCTCATACTTTCAGCAAATATAAGAAACTGACTCAACACATTATTTGATAACTCATGTCTTTTAAAGGCTCAATTTAATCCGCTGCTGGTTAACTACACTAAGGATTAGTCAGTATTGACTTACACTCAGTTGTTTTAGCTTAACTCCACACAAGTTTTAACTATACCTTAATTCGATTTAAAATGCAGTTTTTGGTGACAAGTTTATTCACCCCCTCTCTAAACTTGTGTTAGCCTTTCCAAGGGACCAACACTTTCAAATCTTATGGGGTAAGGAAAACGGTTGTATGCCGAAAACAAACACATGAACAAAATGTATGCCAGAGGCAAGAAAGCATCTAACAATAAACATTTTGCATTACGGGGTTGCACCATTAATGAAAGGGTTTGAAGGATTCGATTGCATCAAGGATACAACAATATTATCAAAATGTAAAAGTTTGATTTAGAGATTTGAATGAACATTTAAAGGCCAGAATCCTCGAGAAACGACGAATCAAACAAAATGAAACCATAAGAAGGGAAAGATGAATGAGGTTTGAAGGAAACTGAGAGGGTACATTAAGGTATTTAACGAAAGCGAACTTAATGGTTCACCACCATAAGACGTAAGTCTAAAACTTCTACCTCAAAGAATCACTTATGGGGATTCAAACTTAGCCTTAATGTCACACTACGATAACTTAAGGATTCTAATCCTACGAGCTTTAACATTTAGAAGATTTAACTTAGGAGGTAAACACTTAAAAGTCTTACGACAGAGTCCATAACTTAAATGTTTAAACTTGATAATATCACATCTTAAACATCTAAAACCAATTCGGCGGTGTTACTTCATTATCTGATACCAACGTTGACGACCCTGATCCGGATACCGAGTCCTTAACCGGAATAAATGCCCGACATGTATATAAATAAAAGTAGTCGAATATATACGTAAGCCTGACAACGTTCGACAAGTAACACATGTTGCACCTAAAAACAACATCCCAAGACATAATACACAAAGATCGATAATTCATTCAACTGTTACAATACTTTCTTTACAACCCAAAGGTACAACTATCTAAATCTATTACAAAAGGAAAAATAGAAGATTTTATAGCATTAATACATCATAATAAAAGAGAGATAAACTTCAACAGTTGTGACTTCGAGAATCAGTCTTAAACGATCTGGAACTCAACCTAAAACAAAACAACCTTTTCGAGATAGGAAACATAATAACGGAGTACATACAAACGTACTTAGCAAGTAAAAGGAAGTGATATTCATTAATAAAATTGGGAAAAAAACTTGGTACATACGTACTTAGCAAGTAAAAGGAGGTGCTATTCATTAAAAAATTGGGAAAAAAACTTACATTTTATTAATGAGAAAAAAAATTGAGCCTCCTTATATCATAAGCCTTTGGTGGCCGTCCAAATCGTCCTTGCCCACGGAGGGTCCTGATCATTGAATTGAATGGTTTTCTTTTGGTTAAGAGTTGTGCCTGTACTGTTATGGTAAAGAAGGCGGATTGACTCGATGATATAGTAGAGTGAATTCAGTAACAAGATTTAAATACAAAAAAAGTATTAATGAGCCACAAAAAAATATTTGAAATTTAATAACGTTTATAACTATTCAACGATCCCTATATGTTTGATCAAATATAAAACATTCCGACTTCAAGCATTGGATTTGATCATGCATTATCTGAACTCAAAAAAGCCATGAAAAGAACAATTTCAAAATCACGATCAATTTCTACTTAGAAATCTTGCTACGAACGTAAGAGTTCTTACCGCATGCCACAAACGACCTACGAAAGAGAAAAATCCTTGAAATAGGAGTGACGGAGGTCGGACTACATCTCACCACATGTCACCCTCACATTGACCAAGCAATAAATGAATACAGAGAAGATTTAAACATTAAGGGCCATGAGCCTCATTATAAGCCTAAGAGAAGATCCAAAACTCTGGTGGGAAATCGGTCTGCCACGCTTCCAGTCCACCGTAGATCGGTCAGAGTGTAATGAAGTTGAGTCAGCGTACTTCGGGCCATAACGGCCTCAGGAGCTCGACGCAGATCGGCAAGAGCTATCCCCGCTATTTAGCCCACGTGCATATACTTACAACATAAACATGGAAATATCCTATAGTCATTAAGACTATGATCCTATATTTAAACTACCGGGATTATCTCCGAAAATCAAGGGGATTAACACGTACAACTCCTTGAGGGATGCCTAGGGAAAAAGGTCCTCTATATAAACTATCACAATAACTACGTGTTGAAATAGTGTCCTAAACCAAATCGGGCTGGACCGGATCCGACCTGGTCAGATCATTTCTACTATTTCTTGATGATTATACATATATAATAAATGAGTTTTCTGTTGTTATATATTTGTTCTTTTAAAGAACCAATATGAATTGTTATATGATAACGCCCTTAGTATTAAACTGTGATAGAGAAAACATGATAGACGATTATGGTTGATGAGATCTCTAATAACTTAATTAAGTTTGATACTTAAATGTCTCTAGGCTTATGTACTATTAAAAAGGGCATTGATAGTACAAACAGGCTAGCACGTATTTTAAGTCTTCTATTTTCAAGGGCAGGGATAGATCTCATCTATCGAAGTGTAGGGACACTTGGACAGTACGTGGACGAGTATTAGAGAATGCGTACATTAGACTGACCCACTTAAACTGTTAAGTGTCACACTATGTGACGGTTGTGTAGTTATCCTTAGGACCGGAGTCTACATGGCATCACAGTGTGGATTGTCATGCTTTGACACTATTGAGGTTTTCCCTAGCCATAGGGCGTAGTGATTGGGTGTGATACTGAAGCATGCAGAGTATACATGTTTGGTCATCCGGGAATCGCGTACCCTATCTGTAGGAGTGAATATCCGAAAGGGACTTCCCAAAAGGAATGTCTAGTTCTCGTGAATCTTTGCGAAGTTGGAGTAATTGAGTTATTCTGAGAGAGCCTGATATCTTGATTATAGGATACAACCAAGATACGATCGTATGGATATTATTTCAATGATAGGATTCTATTTACACGCTAACTGAGCACATGAAAGGTAGTAGTCATTGCGTATTGACTCTTCCGATGATTAAGGGTCATGGACGTGTTGCTAGATGCTATACATGATCGTTAGATGTGAAGGGCATTTTCGTATTCACGCTTTATGTCTATGGCCAAATATTCAGAAGCCTATCGGGTCACACACATATGAACATCAAGGCGGATTAAAATACGGTTATAGTTGATTACCAAATAAGGTAAGTTTTATCTCAAGACTATAAAGGTTATAGTGGTAAATTAATATGCTGGTATTTATTTATTATGAATAAATTAAAGACAAGATATTAATTATATTGATTAATTAAATAATATTCCGGATGCCAATATTGAACATATGGGGCGCAGACAGTAGTGTATGAAAATACACTTGGATTGTTCAATGTAATTAATAAGAATACCATAATATTAATATTGGATATTAATTGATTTTTGGAAAATAGAATTATGGTAAAAAGATTAAGATATTCAATATAAGATATTGTCAATATCTAAATTTATTTAATATATGATATTAAATTAAATGAGATAAATCAATCAAATATATTTTCCGTATTTTATTAGAAAAATAATTTCTTTTTCATCATTCTACTAGGAAGTTTCTCTCAATCAGATTGGGAGACATAGGGGCGCCACATCTGTCTAAAAAGGTAGGGATTGGCTGGCTCTTTTGTACACCATAATTCCCAGAGCTAATTGTTCTTGTGAAAAATAAGAGAGCTTCTTAGAGAGAGATTATAGAGAGAGAAAAAGGTCAACCTAGCTGTCGAGTTTTTCTAGTACCAATCCTTTGCAGGATTCCGGCGAAGTGCTTGTGTGGATTACTGGTAGAGGCCGGACACGTGGACAGCTTGCGCACATCTACTCCTACCGGATGGTCAAAGCATCGATCTTTTAGATAAACCAAGGTAATATTACCATACCGTCTCTTATATGTTTATTGTTTAAATGAAAATTTATCAACCAAGGTAACGCTGACGGTGGGGAGGCAACAGACACCAACACCGACAGCCAGCCTCAACAACATGAAGAAATTGGATTAGATCCAACCCAGAAAGCGTTGGTAGACCATCTGGTAGCTATGGATGCTACCACTTGACAGGCCATCCTCCAGGCAGCCACACGGGATGAGGATCTAGAAGAGGATACGCAGGAGAATACACTTCCTCCCCCTCCTCCTGACCCTAAGAAACGCAAGCAGGATGACCATTCATCCACTTCAAAGCAGGAAAAAAATTTACTCTATCCCCGACCATTGAAAGCGGCTAGATCAGAGCTCTACGCCATAGTGGGAAGGAGATCTACCGAATTCTCCCTTGTATCAGCATTCACGGAACATGTTGAAAACTTTCCCCGACCTGCGAGATTTATGGTGCCTCAGCTGGAACAATATGATGGATCCAAGTATCCAAAAGATCACCACTTTAGGTATCTAAATAATATGAACCTTGACTATGCTCCAGACGAGATGATGTGCAAAGCCGTCCCTGCACTACTGACGGGTAAGGCCCATGAGTGGTTAAGAAAAATCCCACAAAGGTTGATCTCCGATTTCCAAATAGTGGGAAAGATGTTCGTTAATGCCTTTATCACGGATAAGTTGTTTAGTGGAATGCTACGCACCTACTCACCCTCAAGTAAAAGAAGGACGAAACGGTGTTGCAGTGCTTGAAACGATTTAATGATGAGTCAAGGCAGTCCCGAGACGTAGATGAGCGCCTTTTGGTAACTTCCATCATAGCAGGACTATAAGAAGGGAGACTATATGATAAGCTGAAAAAAAAGTTTCCAAAATAAATGGAAGAGTGTGTTGATGTGGCATACAAGCACTTCCAGGGAGAAGAGGCTAATCGGCTGAAAAGAGAAGCGGAAAAGGGAGAGTCTAAGAACGATAAGACAGAGGAACAATTTGACAGGAAATGGAAGCCGGTCTGGGACACCATGACTACCCCACTAACAGATCGGCTGGGCAAGAAAGGAGCATTGCAAAAGAGGGACTTCATCCCTCTGAATAGACCATGCGAGCAAGTTCTTGCGATAATAGAAAGGAAAGGCCTGGCGTGAACTCCATCGCTGATGCAAGGACCTCTGGAAAGGAGAGATCAGAGCAACTTTTGTGCCTACAATAAGGATGCTAGGCACGGCTCGGAGGGCTACCGGGAACTAAAGAAAGACATCGACACAGCCATTATGGAAGGAAAGCTAGATGAGGTCTGTACCGATCTCAAAATATAGAGCCACGAGGTCGTACGGACTTCAAATGCTGGAACTACATCCAAGATCATTGCAGGCAGGATGAACCCCAGTGAAGAAAGGACCGATCTCAAGATCAGGATCGACATCTGGACAACCGCCCCATCAACACTATTAACACCATCATGGGTGGACCAAACTATGAATTTGGTGAACTGGCAAGCAAAACTATAGATATGTAGACTCTTCTGCATCTGGCAGAGCCAGAGGCTAGTAGGTGAGGTAACCTACTATTCCGGAGACCTACTCCCTCTGGTTACAAACAATGAAGGCCTAGTTATAGAGGTTGTAGTGAACAAACACCTGGTGAAAAGGATTTGCATGGGCACGGGAAGTTCCGTCAACATCCTCTAGTACTCGGTATTTAAGTCCATGAAGCTGAAAGACTTCTGAGTTGATACCTGTGTCAGCCCCTTTATTCGGTTTTGTAGGACCCCTGTTCATCCCATTGGGATGGTAAGGCTTGGAACTACATTTGGCCACGAACCAAGGGGCAAGACCCTTATGGTGAACTATGTGATAGTTAAGGTCCCCTCTGCATACAATGTCATCTTGGGATGGCCATCATTGACTGATCTCCGAGCTGTGATTTTTCCAGCTCATATCATTCTGAAATTCCCAACTACAGAAGGTTCGATCGAGATTAAAGGGGATATGGAGGTAGCCAGAAGTTACTATGCAACCACTCTCAAGAGAAAATGTGTGGTTATGAACTAAAATGATCATGAAAAGAGGAAGGTCTCGATGAAGAGTTGGGTTCAGGCTGTCTAGGACAGGTTCCGGACATCTATAATTTGCTTTAATTTTACTGCAATTTTGATACAATTCTTCTAATTCAGCTACGTTTCAAAAAGTTTGTACTCATTGAGTGCTCGGTTTACATTATTTCAATAATATTTTGGTTTCCCATCTTGTGCATTGTGAATGGCTTTTATTAAGTTTGCAAGACAAACACACATAAATTTTGCAAAAAACAAACTCGTTAAGCCTGCAGGATAGACAAACTGAGCTCTGCAGGACGGACTCAGTCAGATTTACTAAGTCTGCAGGACAAACAAACCAAGCTCTACAGGACAGACTCAAACAAATTCGATAAGTCTGCAGGACATACAAACTGAGCTATGCAGGACAGACTCGGTCAGATTTATGAAGTCTACAAGACAGACCAATCAAACTCCGCAAGACGGACTCTGCCAAAATTTGATAAGTCTGCAAGATAGACGAGCCGAGCTCCGCATGATGGACTCTAATAAATTTGATAAGTCTGCAAGACAGAATAACTGAGCTCCACGGGATGGACTCAGCTAAATCAGACAAGTCTGCAGGATGGACCCGAACTGAGCTCTTTAGGTCAGAGTCAGGAAAGTTTGCAAAGGACAAACTCTAAGTCTACAGGACAGACTCAAACTATGATTCGTAGGTCGAACTTAGCAAAGTTTGCTGGCCAAACTCATCAAGCTTGCAGGCGAGACTCGAACTGAGCTCCGCAGGTTGGACTCAGTAAGTTTACAAATGACATCTGTAGGTCGAACTCAACATTTATGGATGTCAAAATTCTACAGGTTAGACTCAAAAGAGAAACAAACATTAAAGTCTGACATCCAAAAACTATAAGTTAATGCATGTCATACTGGAGGGAACTATGACCAAACATAAGGTACTTAAAGTGCTGAAAGTAGTGCTTAAAAAAGGCTCATCAAAATCAAAATAGCATAAAGTTGTTAAAGTTTTGGAATTTTTCAACATAAATTTTCAAAACCAATAACACAAGTCCACAAGCTAATTGATCTTAGCATCAGGAGCTAGACTCAGTCGTTGCTCTGAAGAAGGAGGAGCTGAAGTGAGAGAAGCCGAAGCAGAAGGCTCTGACCCAACAGGCGTTAGACGAGAAGCTGCAGCTCGGTGGGAGTACTTGGACACAATGTCCACCCCTTCGTTAAATTCCTTCAAACGGCTGTCATAGATCGCACCCATGCCAGACTTATACAAAGGCTTGTTGGCCAAATTTTCAATGGCTACATCAGCAAACTGACTCTTGGCCTCATAAATCCCTAAAGTGTAGCCATAGTTCACGATCGGGGTACGTCATAACTTTAGGGCCTGAGAAAACACGCCTGAGCCCTTGTATTTCTAGAGGGCTTTAGCAATCCGACCTAGAATAGCAGCTTCTAGATCGTTCTTCTTAGTTCAGAGCTTGGCCACGGCCTGCTTGAGCTCTGTCCTCTCTCTCGTAAATGTGTCCTCCGCGGCTTGGAGGTTTGCAGTATACTTCTCTATCACAGCCTTTAGCCTGGCTTCTTACGCTTGTAGTTGTTTCTTGAGAGCATTTATTTCTTTATTTTTGGACGCAGCAAAACCCTTAAGCCTCTTCCAACTTTGTCGCAGGTCAGAAACCTTCTTCTGTAAATTCCCCGTATTGACTACAAACATAGCTAGTCTCTGGAAAACTTCCTCGCCAACCCAGGTACCCTGCATGACAAGACAATAAAAATAAGAAATGTTATCAAGATAAAGTGCAAAGTTCAAATACGGGAAGTAAAGTCACATATTCCATGGCAATGAAGCCAGCTGCAGCCACTTGCACGTATGTCATCTCGGAGATCCTCTCATGTTCGGTGGCGGCATCCTCCCTTTGAACAGAATGGTCCTGAGGCTTATCAGGATGGGTATCAAACCTGCCTCTTTTCCTAGGCCTACCCATCTTGGGGTTCAAAGTGTCTCCGGCTCGGCCTCTTCTTTGGAGCTGATGGTCATCTTCTTCCTGTAGCTCAGAGCCGTCAAGAGTGACTAGATCAACATCCTCCCCCGGAGTAGAGTGTGAGGTGGACAGATTCACTGCTTCATCAGGGAGACCATCCATCGTCTGGACCCCGACAGCATTGAGATTTGAGCCAGCAGATCGGGCTAAAAGAGGATAGACACTTGAAGACCTCTCGGTATCATAATTTTGCTCATACTGACTCTTCTCAACCTCTTATTCATCGGGACCAGCCAATAGTGAAGCTAAATCTGCCACTGCAAATTAGCAAAACAAGGGCACTGTTAGTCAAGAAACAGAAACAAGTACAAGGGCAAGAAAGAAAGCATGAAATGGCAAACAAGAAAATTCCTACAGCATCTCTTTCCTCATCGCTAAAAGCCACGTAAGGAATAGGCCTGGCATCGGCTAACAGAGCAGCAGTCATCAGCCTAGAAGAGAATTCCTTGACATCTAGAGTAATGTCCAACTCCCGGATACCTCCTATGACTTCCTCGCTAACACCTGTTGGACAGACATCTTTGGGGAGATCTGCTGACTTCTAACGACCCGGCTCAGGTCGTCCGTCATGATGAATAAAGAAAAACCTCTCCTTCCACCGTTTGTGAGAGGATTTCCTGTTAGAAAGAATTAGAATGTCCTTCTGAGGGCCTGCTCGGTGTGGAAAGTAGTATCATCCGGGGGACTTATTTACCTTCTTGTGCTAATAGAAGGATCTAAATAGGTTCACAAAGCACATAACTCTTAACATCCGACACAATATGACAATCCCTATAATGGTCCAAGCCCCATTGGGGCCTATTTGACGGTTCCTAGTCCATAATAACATAGTACGGCCAAATATGCCGGGCATAGAGGAATCCTGAGTCCGGTTTCAAATTTTTCCTTATAAACGGTGCAATACCCCTCCGGTGGCCGGTGTGCGAAGGTATGGAGAGTGGAAGGAAGTTGAGGGGCATACCTCGTCCTATCCACCGTGCATTTATTATAGATATTGGTTATCCTATCCTCGAAAAGAATGGAGGTCACGCCATAGCTACCTGTAATGGCCTTAATGGGCAGTTGGGCCTTTAGGGTTACGACGCAGTTAGAAGTCCAAGACGAGGGACAAGAAGAAGAAGAGAGAGGAAGTTAGGTGAGGAACCCAGTGGATCTCCTCTAGTACTACTTTATGTTGGAAATAAAATTTATGTTTTGATGATGATTCATCACTTATTCAGTCGTTGTTCTAGACCCCATTGATGAAGTGTCATAACTAGCTGTTATAGTGCAAAGGAAAAAGATGTCTAGATATCAATGTATAAGATTTAATAGAGTCTAATATTTGTATAAGTTGAATTAGAAAAGCAATGTAATATTTTTAGGTTGTGAACTGAGATAACGAGAAACTGAGATAACGGGAAACTGGAACAGAGCACACCAATTTGAAACTGAAGAAGATAAGTTCGTTGAGGGACACAAACTCGGTTGGCCTATCCAGAAGACTGAAGAACTGAGGGACACAGACTCAGTTATTGAAGACTGAAGAACTGAGGGTTCAAACTCAGTTATGAAGACTACGTCGAGACTGTAAAGCTAGACTTCAAGCAAGATTGTGATGACCTGAACTGACTTTATGGATCTTGTATGGGGAGCTAAGACACATAAGGACAATGATGTCTTTACTGATTAATTCCTTGGTGTACTCTGATTGAGTCAATTATAATCAGATGAAAAACCGGAGTACTGAGATTTTTGAAGAAGAGTAAAAACACGGTTAATGCACTTATGAACTGAGAACTGATAAAGTTCTCAGTAAATCAGTTTCAGAACTAAGGCTTAACTAAACTGAAGGAGAATACAACCGTTACAATTCAAGAATTATGATTGGAGGATAATCTATCCGTTCTGACATAAACGTACAAGCAAGAGAGCAGGACCACTAACGGCTACAAGGATTTGAACTCAAAGAAATTTGACCGTTACATGAACCCCTATATGTAGACCTCTTCTATCAGAAAGAAAAAAAGGGAGAAGAGGAGGAATTAAAAGAATTAATCTAGTCAAGAAAGATCAAATTAAGGGGGAAAAGCCAATTTAAAAGAATTCCTACCAAATACTTAATTGCAAGATCAAGAAATTTCTTCAAGTGTTCATTAGCATTCAAGAAAGATCCAGATCATTCATTTGAAGAAATACAGAGCTGTGCATAACTTATTTATCTAGAAGAAAAGCTCAAATCACAATTGAATCATAGTTATTGATTCAAGTCTCAACTTTGTTTTGATCAAAGGTTTAGACTGTGAAACACCAAGAAGGTGTGAAGGACAGTTGAGTGCAGTCATGAAGACTGTGGTTGTGATGACCTGGTGCAGAGGCAATTTAACCCTCCAAGGACCAGTGTTTCAAACAATTGAAGAGCAGCAATTTTACCTATTCTACCAGTGTTTAGATAGTGAAGCTAGGGATTAGTCAAGGACTATCAGTTTAGAACTTTTTGTAACCGGGCCATCTCAAAGAAGTTCTAGTGGAATTTTCCTCCGCATCACAGAGGAAGAGAGGACTGACATGATTACACCACCTGGAACCTCTATAATTCTTGTTTATTTACTTTACACATTTACTAACTTCATTACTATCTTAATTATCTAGTTTTATTTATAGCAATTTGAAGAAACTGACTCAACAAATTAACTGATTTTTTATATTGGCTAAATCAATCCGGTACCAGTTAACTAGACTAAGAATAAGTCAGTATTGACTTATACTCAGTTGAGTTAGCTTAACTCCACACAAGTTTTAACTGAACCTTAATTTGTTTTAAATCCAGTTTTTGGTGACAAGTTTATTCACCCCCCTCTAAACTTGTGTTAGCCTTTCCAAGGGACCAACAATTGGTATCAGAGCAGTTCTTCCGTTTGGAAGTGATCCAAAGATATATTACAAACCAGTTGTTGAAAACCCCTTTCTGTATCATTTGTAAAAGCATCTTATTGAAATTTAATGCGTACATCTAGAATTAGAAGTTGGCTGAATAACCCCCTGACTGACTATTTGCAGAATGTTGTTTCTGAATTTCAGGATCAAGTATTTGAAAGATTCAGTATTATGAGTTCACATACAAATCCAGAACCTCATTTTAGTAATGATGTGGATATTGACTTCAACGCATATGATGATGAATCCAGAGGATTTCCATCCCTAAGTGATCTCTCAGAAGAAGCAGAAAAGGAGTTACTACGAGTAGCTGATTACATAGAAGGAAAACTGACTGAAACCATCATTGAAGATCCTTCCATCACAAATGCCAAAGCTATTGTTGAGATTCTACCCATGAGCTATGGAGGTGAAAGTGATGAGGAAATCATACAGCTAGGAGCAGCACAGGCAAGTTTTAATGATAAAGGGAAGCAAGTTTTAAATGATGATGGCTCCTCAACAGAAAATATACCTATCAAACACCAAGAGGTAATTGCATTCACATCCAGCACTCACACTGCCATGAACAATCTTAGAAATAAATATTTCAAAAAAACCTTGGACATACTCATAAATGAATTAGAAGTAATTCAAAAGAATTATGAGAATGTCAAAAATGAGAAAAAGTTATTGAAAGCTGAAGTTTTGAGATTGAATGCTGAGATCAATTTAATCAAGGCTAATAATGGAACCAAGGTAATTCGACCAACTGATGAACTGACATAAGTAATAAACATCACAGAATCGTCAGTTGATCCAATCCCCAGTGTTCAGTTCAAACATGGAAAACCATTTGGAGACAGATCTGGTTTAGGGTTTGTTAATCACTATAATTCTATGTTCAGACCAAGTTCATTTGCAATGAAATTTGTGACTGCACAACAGTCAGGAACTCAGAAAACTGTTAAAATTATTAGAACTGACAAAAACTCAGCATAGCCAAATGCACAAACTGACATAACTAAAAAATCAGTAGGTAAAAAGCACCAGACCAACAGATTTTACAGGAAGACTCATAAGGCTGAAAAAGGTAAAACTGATCAGAGATCAGTAAGAAAAATCTTCAAGTCTCATCCATCTAAGAATGAAGATCATCCATGGAATAATAAACTTAGAAGGAAAGGGAGACTGTTTCCCACTGATGAAGACTGAGTGAACCATCACATCAGTTCCACAAACTGAACAAATGAAAAACCATAAGGACAAAACAGCAAGAATTTGTGAAAACTGACTTTACTCAGTCAAAATATCAAGAGAGGTATAAAGTCAAAAATAAAATTATATCATCTAAAACTAATCAGTTAGGACCCAAACAGATATGGGTACCGAAATCTCTCATTCTGTTTTGCAGGAGAATATCGCTAACTGTGTGATTCACAAAACTGAGTTGTATTCACAACTGAGTTTTTGAATTCGGTATAAGTACAAGACTGAACGTGTACAGCTGGAAGATACACCGCATCTATTCCACTTTCTACTGTCTTGCTGCGGATGTCAAGAAAAGACGTGATCTTTTTCAATCTCAACCATCCATCTTTTTCACTAAACTCATTTTCGCAATCTCAAAACATTTATGACAAGATGTTTTGAGTCCCACTCAATTCTTAACTACATTTGCTACAAATTATAAATAACCCAGAATTCTCTTTTATAATTCTTCACACTCGAATTTTGAATCTATTCTCTAAATCTCCGAATTTTCAAATTTTCAATCAAATCCAGAAAACAATGACTTCTACTCATATTGAACCTGGAATGATCATTTCTCTTGATCAGTTTATTGCAAAATATACTGATCAAACTCTAGCCAAAGTTATTGCAACAAAAATACAGCAAATCAAAGGATAGGATGCTGTATTCAACATCAATCTGAAGAGTGTATGTCTGGAAAGCATTGGAGACTTCTATGAATTTGGAAGTACAGCTCTAGAAGGAGAGAGCACACGTACACACTTTTACCACAACTGTCACTGGTAAGCAGATCAAAGTTACTGAAGACCTAATTATAGAGATTTTTGTGTTTGACAAATCTGGAGGAACGGCAGCCATCAAATTGACTAAAGAACAGAAGGAAAAGTTATGGAAAGATATAGCAATTGATGCAGACTCCACAGTTTCACAGACCGGGAGCACATGTTTACTCAAACCGGAATTCAATTTTCTCACCAAGATGTTAGCAAATTTCATAATTGGAAATGCATGACACTTTAGCAATCTCTCTGGAGCGAAATTGGATTTACTATATGTGATCTGGTTTGGAGAAAATTTCAATTGGCAAAGATATCTGTTTGATCAATTAGTGGGACAATCCATTGACACACCCAAAAAGAAGACCGATGTCAAGGAAGGCCGATTCTATCACAAGAAGACTCTCGCACTGGTGGTCCAAAGAATACTCGATCATTTTGGAATCGCAAAGAGGAAAGAAACATCGATTGCCAATGGGAAGATTGTTATTAAAGAAGAAAAGTATGGAAAAAGGTAAGCTAAAGGTTCTGTGAGTGAACCTAAAAAGAAGAAAAGCAGAAAGTTGAAGAAAGTTGTAACCGGAGATGAAGCCTTGGGACAGGTTGAAGAATTAAAGAAAAGAAGGAAAAAGTTAGAAGATTCAGTAAAAGACAAATCTGATCTTGTTTCACCAGCACAAGTCACTACTTAAGTTGCTGAAGGATAAGCACAAATAGTGAGAACTGAAGTTACTCTTACCGAATCTGTTCCAATGCCTGTAACTGAAGCTTTACCAATTCAAGAGCTAGTTACACACTCTCATGAAATCGAAATGACAAAGGAAGATGAAGTTGTCATCAGAGAACAGAATGTTGAAGCTGACTTACAGAAGGAAGCTGACACTCAGGGGGAACAGACCCTGAGAATTGAGCATGACGATGAAGGATCTGACAGTGAAGAAAGGTTAATTGACAAAGCAACGATGGACATGCTTTTGTTACTTTTAAAATCAAGATCCACACCTCAAAAATCTGCTTCCAGATTAGAATTTGAAGAATCAGTCAAAGGATTTTCAGCTTCTCACTCTGAAGATAAAGGAGCTGAAGTAGAATCAAGATCGACTAAAGTTATTCACTTGGATGAGCTGGTCCATGAAGAAGAACTCACTGAATCCATAATGAAAGAAGTTACAGTTACTGAATTGGAACTTGAGCCTGTTGGAGAACAAGTTGCTGAAGAACTTGTTGGTGACAAAAATTTGGAAACTGAGCCGATAATCTCAGTTTCACCCATTGAAAAAGGCACATCAGTCATCCCAGTCACTGCTGAGGGAGGAACCAGCAAAACTGACCCAATGCAAACTGAAGATATTATGAGAACTGGAGATATTCTGGATGTTGACCAGGAGATCTCAAGAGGATCTGAAGAAATTGTTACTCAATCTATGTTCTCAACTGATCATGGAGAACTGATGTCAGCTGATTATGAGCGATTACGCAATTATCAAATCTGGAAATTCAATTCTATCTCCAATCAAATGAGTCAGCTAGCAGAAATGGAAGCTATTGAAAAATGGGCATTTGATCTCTACAACATTACCAATCTATCAGAAATGATCAATACTGATGATTTCTTGAATCAAGGATATGCGCTGATCAGAAATAGTTATTGGAGGGAAGCCACAGCTGGTGAAAGTTCCAAAAAGGGTGATAAGGATGATGATTCTTAGGAAGATCCTAATTTGCAAAAAGGGATTCTTGCCTCTTTACAAGAAAAGAAGACTGAAACTGATCAGAATACTGATGATGATTCTAGTAATTTTGAAGAAAGCAGTGAAAGTTCTACTTCTAGAACTGTATCTGATGAACAAGAAAAAGATGAAGGAGGTTATCAATCTCCTACTGATAAGTCTATGCTAGAAATAGCAAGAACTGTGGCAAACATGGCTGAAGAAGAATCTGATGAAGAATTTAACGTACAAATGTCACCTGCAAGAATTGTTGATCAATCAAGTCTAGAAGAAATTAGAAAGCAATCTGAAGAGAGAAGAAGATCAGCAGAGTACAATGAAAAACTGAAGCAAGTTGTTCTCTCATCGCTGAAGCGAGCTAAATCAACTGAGGCTGAGACAAGCAAAGCCAATGAACAACAAGCTGGAAGCTCAAAAGACATGCCAACTCAGGTTTATCTCATTAAATTTTATCATAATGAGATAATCAGAATTCAGAAGGACGATAATAGTTTATTTGGAAAAGTTCTAAAGTCCTTAGAGGCTAGAAAAAATGAAAGAAGCGAAGTTGAAAAGAAGATGGATATCGTCACTGGTAGCTGTCAAGACACTTTGATTGAGCTTCGAAAGACAACCATTGAAAACGATGCAAGAAGAGATGAAACCCAAGATAGATGGGAAGGTATTCTCAATAATCTGGTTGACAGAATGACTCTAATGGAAAATGGCATGAAGGACTCAGTTGTAGCTCAAACCATTTTGGCATCAACTCAGCAGAATCTAAACAATTACATCAAAAGCCTGATTGATAAAGATGATGTCAATAAGGGGGAAAGTTTGGACATCTTAAAAGTCCATGCAACTGAGATGCCACAAGTGCTTGCAAATATTGATGATAAACTGACTGAACTGAAGAAAGTTAGAGGAAAATTCACTGATGAGGAAATGGAGCTGATAGCTAAATACTCAGAGCCAACTGATAAAAGAATTGGTTTGGATTCTCGTCTCTATAGTTTATTCAAAAATCTACCAGTCAGAGAAGGAGAATCAAGACAAGAATCTCTAGAAATATTTCTACATATGCAGAAAATTCTCATGCATTACTGGAATAAAAATAAGAAATGGGAAAAGAATGGTACTCTAGATAAAGAATCAGATAAGACTGAAAAGACTGAAGCTGAATTTGTTCAGAATTTACTGAAAACAGCCACCACTGAAAGACTGAGGACATATGTCTTTACTTTCGCTATTCTTTTCAAAAGCAAATTCTTCGGCAAGAATAATTTATCTGAATCATGGAACATATGGGCAAGCATCCATGAAATCGAAAGCACAACAACAAATGATGCTATGAGGAATGTTGCTGAAGCTTAAGACAATCAATTGAGTTTAACTATTAAGTAAAAAGAAGCTGTTGTTTTTAATTCTTTTTATTATGTTGTATTCTATTACCCAGCTATGTAACTCAGATTGCAATAAATTCTCAGTTTCTCAGTTCATTGTGTTACTCACTGCATCTTGTTTTATCTTTTTGCATTGCTTTTAAGGAGGGTATTGACATCAACAAAAAGGGGGAAATTCTCCGTTATTGATTCAAGTCTCAACTTTGATTCTATCAAAGGTTTAGACTATGAAACACCAAGAAGGTTTGAAGGACAGTTGAGTGCAATCAGGAAGACTGTGGTTGTGATGAGCTGGTGAAGAGGCAATTCAACCCTCCAAGGACCAGTGTTTCAAATAATTGAAGAGCTGCAATTCTACCTGTTCTACAAGTGTTTTGATAGTGAAGCTAGGGATTAGTCAAGGACTATCAGTTTAGAACTTTTTCTAACCGTGCCATGTCAAAGAAGTTCTAGTGGAATTTTCCTCCGCATCATAGGGGTAGAGAGGACTGATAAGATTACACCACCTGGAACCTCTATAATTCTTGTTTATTTACTTTACGCATTTACTTACTTCACTACAATCTTAGTTATCTAGTTCTTATTTACAGCAATTTTAAGAAACTGACTCAACAAATTAATTGATATTTTATATATGCTAAATCAATCCGCTGCCAGTTAACTAGACTAAGAATAAGTCAGTATTGACTTATACTCAGTTGACTTAGCTTAACTCCACACAAGTTTTAACTGAACCTTAATTTGTTTTAAATCCAGTTTTTTGGTGACAAGTTTATTCACCCCCCCTCTAAACTTGTGTTAGCCTTTCCAAGGGACCAACAATTGGTATCAGAGCAGTTCTTCCGTTTGTAAGTGATCCAAAGATATATTACAAACCAGTTGTTGAAAACCCCTTTCTGTATCATTTGTAAAAGCATCTTATTGAAATTTAATGCATACATCTAGAATTAGAAGTTGGCTGAATAACCCCCTGACTGACTATTTGCAGAATGTTGTTTCTGAATTTCAGGATCAAGTATTTGAAAGATTCAGTATTATGAGTTCACATACAAATCCAGAACCTCATTTTAGTAATATGGCCTCTTGTAACTCAGGATCTAGTTCGAACAATCTTGTTCTGTGTCTCTCTTCTTCGGATTCACGGAAGGATCAAAATAATTTGTCTACTGAAGCACTCGATGGGGATGCTTCCCTCATCAATGAGTAGAAATGAAATAAGAAAAAACAAAGGAAGATGAGAAGCTTACTTGTAATAATTGAAAAGTTGGAGAAGAAATAGAGAGGAATCGTCAATTGTGTCAAATCTTTTAACTTAAAGGCAATGGTATTGGGGGACAGTTGATGTGACGGAGTTTATAAAACCCAAACATGTCCTCGAGAAACCATCTTACTTCAAGTAAACGTGGGCAAAAACGACTCAAATTCCCGGACAGTTATGACAGCGTCATAACGGAACTTTGTCACATGGCAAGAGTAGATGGTCAGAAAGTCTACAAGTCTAAATGACTGAGCCGAGCTGCATCCCTGACAGATCTGACCTGATCTCAAGAGCTCAGCTAGATCTGGGGGGCTTATGACAGTGGTCGGACTGCACCTCACCACGTGTCACCCTCACATTGACCAAGCAATAAATGAAGACAGAGAATATTTACGCATAAAGGGCCACGGGCCCCATTTTAAACCTAAGGGCATATCCAAACCCCAGGTGGGGTTTGGTCTGGCTCGCTTCCCAGTCAACCGTAGGTCGGTCAAGGTTCAACGAAGTTGAGTCAGCGCAGTTCGAGCCATAACGGCCTCGGGAGCTTGATGCAGGTCGGCCAGAGCTATCCCCGCTATTTTGCCCACGTGCGTATACTTACAAGCTAAACATGGAAAGATCCTTTAGTCATTAAGACACTGATCTCATATTTAAACTACCGCGATTATCTCCTAAAATCAAGGGGATTAACACATACAAATCTTTGAGGGATACGAAATAGAGTCCTTGATGGACACGGCACATGCATGCCTTGAGCAAAATGTCCTCTACATAAACGATGCCAAGAACTACGAAAAGACTGGATTCCTGACTAATACACATTAGACGTAAACAACTTGAGATTAATAATTTCAGACTCAGTTTACACTAAAAAAAACCACCCGCTTTATACCCTTTTCTTTATTTTTTTTTATCTTGAATAGATTGTCACTAGTTATTAAAGTCCGTATTTGATAACGGACCAGATCCAAAATCGGCAAGGAGAAACTTCAAATTAATTTCGTTGTTCAGATATTCATCTGGGGTAACGAACGCCCGTCCAGATTAAACAGGACAAACATTAATAATAAGTTTTTTTGCCGATATGAAATTTGACACATAATATATTAAACTAATTTACATCCGGAATTGGATTGTTATCTCAGTTTTACTTTTATGGATTATATATAAACATCCTTGTTTTTTTCTTTCCGGTAAGAATGATAAATACTTTGAAGACAGTAAGATATGCCGCGTTAATGATACAATCAATGTTGCCGCGTAGCGGTAGGGAGACCCCATATGTCGTCCTTATAACTTCAGTTTGATCGCTTCAATTCCATTCCAAAAGCTTTTCATTATTATAATTTGTTTGTCTCATTATTATCTTTGTAATATATATTTTTTGTGTGTGAAGATAATATAATTTGTTTACAGGAGAATTATATATCCTAAAAAAAAAAAAATTTCCCATTATAATGAGACCATCATCTATCAATGGATCCTACGCAATAATCATGGATGTAAAATGCATTGTGTTTTTTCGTTGTGTAATTTACATTATCCATTTTTTTGAGCTAACAGATGTAGTGTTGTTTTTGTCTATAGTTGTGTCCCTTCGTAATATTTCACATTAAAAATGTTGGAAAATTCATTTTGATTCTATAAATATAATATTCCGATTTTCGAAAAAAAGAAAGACGTGCAATGTTTTTGAAAACGAATATTATATTTATTTATTTTGGAATAATGTATTGCATATATATGTATACACATATATATACATATATACATATACATATATGTAATTATTTTTGGAAAAGGTTATTTAAGGATAATAAACCCCCAATTAAGCGTTTAACCTATCAGATTACAAAAATTGGTTTTCACGTTCTCTAAGAAAGTTTGAGAGCAAAAGTGCAGGCAAGGAGACTCCTTTCAATTCCTCACAAGTTTCTTGACCGTTTCCAGATTCAAGTAGGAATTCGGAGTCAGCGTAAAGAGGGCTTTCGTTCGATACAAAAAGTTTGGAGTTTTATAAAAGTATGGATTTTAACCCTAGATTTGGTTTTGATCAAAGTCTATGGATTAGATTTCAAATAAATTCATAGAATTGTTGTTATAGAGGCTTGCGATCATAACTAATCCATGTCTGGGGTTGATCACATAGGTTTTCTATGAGAGGATCATGTTTGCTGCAGATTTCTTGGCTTTTGTAATTGGTTTTTCATGCAAAAAGGTAAGAGAGTCTTCCTAAGGTTTGATTACGCTTTACAAGATTAAGGTTTGTGTTTTGAGGTGATTTGATGCTAGAAATCTTGTCTAGATGTTATTGAAATAGCATTAGGTGCTATGGTGTGTAAAAGATGTGTTTTTCTGCTATTTTGGATGTTAATTCGATGCTAATCATGATGGGAATGCAGAAAAACAGTTGTTAGGGTCGTTTCTACGGACAATGCGCACACATAGGGTGTAATGCGCACGCATTGCGGGATAAGAGAGTTAGGGGAACGATACAACGTTGTTTGTGCACGCGCACAAGGGATGAATGTGTGAGCATTAGACTCAGAAAACATCCTAAATGATTCAGAGTAATTTGTGCACGCGCATTGCGTGCAAAACGCGCGCATAGGAGGTCTAGTAAGGTCGATGTGCGCGTATCAGAGGTAATGCGTGCGTAATGAGCCCTATTTTGTGAAATAATGTGTTTGAAACCCGAGTCTAGTTTTGAGTGTTGTTTCGTGATGCAATAACTTTAAATGAACATGAACAAGCCTTGATTTAGCTTCTGATGCGTTTAGTTCTGGCACTGGATGGATTCTTCATAAGACTTGATGTTCAGGAACATCAAAAGAGCATGAGTGGATAATATTCCGATTTTCGTGAAAGGGCAGACGTGTCATTTTGCGAAAACGAAATATTGGGTTCAGTTTCTTTTATTCGGAGTTTAAGTATTTACTTAAAAATCTGCATGTTTGGCCGAAATATATATATGTATATTTTAAGGGAAATTCAGATTTCTTTTCCTTAATTAAAAAGGGTAATTAGGGAAAAACGTAATTAGGTTATAATTTGGGAATTTTCTATTATAGCAAATTAAATCCCCTTAACCTAATTAAATTTCAGAAATTTGCTTTTACGTAAAAGAAGAAAAGCTCTGAAGCAATAGAAAGAGGCCTAGAGACTTTCTTCAATTTCTCAGTCGTTCGTTATCGGATTTCAGTTTCGAGTGAAGCATTGGAATCGTCATAAGGAGAGCATCGTTTCAACCCAAGAAAGTTGAAGCTTTGACTAATGTATGAATTTTGCCCTAAGGGCTGTTTTGATTGTTTATGGTGATCTTTTGATCGTAGAATCGTAGTTTGATCGTTTTAGGAGACTTTGATCGATTCTAATTCGTTTTGGGATTGGTCATCTAGTTGGTTGTGTAAAAGACTCTATTTTGCTGCAGAATTTCGGAGTTGAAGGTTTGAAATTTTGCTTGCCAAGGTATGAGGATATTCCTACAAGTTAATTTATCGTTTATTAGGTTTTATGTTAATGTTTGATATGATTTTATGTTAGAAAACATACTTTCGTGTTGCCTAAGGATTTAGGGTTGTTATGGAATATAAAATTCATCTTTTTCTGTTATTTTTCTATGTATTTTGATGTTGAACATGTTTGGATTTGAGTAGAGATTGAAAAAGTGCATAAAAACGTGTTTAGAGAGTTTTATGCTCTTAGTGTGCGCACATTGACTAGCTGTGTGCGTACATTTTTAAGGCTGAATATGGATAGGTTCTGGAGTGTGCACACATTCCCCTGGAATGTGCACACACTGGCCGGGCTGAATGTAATTTTCGCCCAATGTGCACACATTCCCCTGGAATGCGCGCACATTATCCCCGTTTTGATAAAATAAGCTATTTTATGCTACGTTTGGGGTTTTAAATGTTGCTTAATGAACCAATAACATTAATTAAACATAAACAAGCCTCGATTTAGTTTCTGATGCTTTTGGTTCCGGCAACGGACGTACTCTTAAAGGGAGATGAAGTTCGGGACCGTTGGAAAGGCATGAAAGGGCTTGTGCTTTGGGGATCTAGAGCTCACCAATGTGTGTGTACTTGATAGGTCGTGATGTCTAGCTGTCTAAGTGAGGGAGTAGAGTTGATAAGGTGAGCTTTTCTTTGAAAACACTTAGGTGGCTAGTGATACATAATAATAATTACATAAGTGTAGTAAAAGCTAAAACGTCACTTATTCTCGGTTAGGCACTATTTCATATCAGCGATTGATACGTCCATAAAAGGTGAACAACGCTACTTGCTAAAAGGCTGAAAGGTGGTGGAGGACATTCATCGGACATATATGCATACCGGGGAAATCCCGGGACTATCGGTGCTAATCACCGTAGTTGGCAAGTATATCTCGTGGTGGAATTTTCATCATGCACAGTTTCCTTGAGTAATGATGTAACCAAGATAAGCTAAGCTAGAAACGTATAGTCATGAAGTGTAGATGGGCATGGAATGAATCTTAGATTGAGTCGGTCTCATAAAGATAATTATTTAAATAAAAACTGTTAAAGAGCCTAATTAAATTGTAGCTTCTACTTCTTACTATGTACAATGTAGTTACCTTAAATGCTTGTTTATTTATGTGTTTGGAGGAGAGAAGACGAACATGTAATTTCATATTTCGAGGAGGACTTCGATGACGACGTTTAAGGACGCCGAAGTTGAAGAGTTTATTTATTTCGCTTTTATTTAGACTTGGAGTTGTAGGAAATTTTGAAATTTCTTTTAGTATATGTTGGGAGGTTTTTTGTACTTTTAGTTTCGTGTGGTTTCTTTTCTAAATGTAATAAATGTTACGTTTCTTTCTTTAGATATTGAGTTTCTATTCTTGGATGTTTGAAAAAAATTACCCGAGTCTTTTTGCTTCCGTTTTGATTAACTCGATACGACGTGGTAGAGGCTTACGTATAAAGTGAATTTTATTTTATTTTATATGTGCCGAACGTTCTTTTTCTAGATAAGGACTCGTTGTCCGGGAACAGGGCATTACAATTGGTATCAGAGAGAAGCGTCCTTTAGGCTTCATTCCTTAAGATAAGATCTCTTTAGAGCACCTTGTAACATTCGGATCCTTATTGATCCTTTAGAATGGTAGGTAACCTCAGAGATACTCGTGTTGATAAGTTTTGAATCGGAAGTTCTAGGGCCTAGCAAGAAGCTAGTGGTTTGGTTGAAGATGGGGGTCTAGTACATTTTGAAGATGTTGATGAGCGTGTTGGAGTTTATCATTGAAAAAAAGATGAAAAATACCCTATAGTTTTGAATTCTATGAATCATGGTGTAATTCTTGGTATAGGTCGGCTATCCAAGAATTTTGTCTACATGGATTGTAAACATAAGGAAGTACCTGCTGAAATAGTGTCCTAAACACAATCGGGTGGGACCGGATCCGACCGGGTCAGATCATTTTTACTATTTCTTTGTGTTTATACATATACTAAATGGTTTTTCCGTTGTCATATATATGTTCTTTTAAACAACCAATTATGAATTGTTATATGATAATGTCCTTAGTATTTAACTGTGATAGAGAAACCATGATAGGCGATTATGGTTGATGAGATCTATAATCACTTTAATAAGTTTGATACTTAAATGTCTCTAGGCTGATGTTCTGTGAAACAGGGCTTTGATAGTACGAATAGGCTAGCACGTATTAGATGTCTTCTGTCTTTAAGGGCAGGGATAGATCTCGTCTATCGAAGTGTAGAGACACTTGGACTGTACATGGACGTGTATTAGAGAATGCGTACGTTAGACTGACCCACTTACATTAAGTGTCACACTATATGGCGGTTGTGTAATTGTCCTTAAGACCGGAGTCTTTGTGGCATCACGGTGTGGATTGTCCTGCTTTGACACTATTGAAATTTCCCTATCAACGGGGCGATCATGCGGTAGTGATTGGGTATGATATTGAAGCATGCGGAGTATACATGTTAGTTCATCCGGGAATCGTGTATCGTATGATTGGGATCGAATATCCGAAATGGCCATCTTATAAGGAATGTCTAGCTCTCGTGAATCTTTGCAAAGCGGGAGTAAATGTGTTATTCCGAGAGAGCATGATATCCAGATTATAAGATACGATCGTTAATGTATTGACACTCGAGATACAATCGTATGGATATTATTACAATGATAGGATTGTAAGTTACACGGTAACTGCTCCATATGAAAGGTAGTAGTCATTGCATTTGATTCTTCCGATGATTGGGGGTCACGGTGTGTTGCTAGACGCTATCCGTGATCGTTAGGAATGAATGGCATTTTCGTAATTTGCATTTTGTGAATTAATATGGTGGTATTTATTTATTATGAATAAATATAAAACAATATATAAATTATGTTGATTAATTAAATATGTATATTGATACATATAATTTGAAATATATATATATATCATATACATGTATTTTGCAAATTAGTTAATCATAGTATTATATTAATTAACGAAAATCTCAAATCCCAATTTTGTGGCGCCATATCCATATTGTATTGGATACATTTGGTTTGTGTAATTTAATTAATAAAATACCACAATATTAATATTAGATATTAATTGATTTTGTCAATATATATTAATATATCTTAATAAGATAAAGATATATTCAATATAAGATATTGTCAATATATATCTTAGAAATATATTTAATATAAGATATTGATTATTAATGAGATAAATCAATCAAATATGTTTTCCTTATTTTACAAGTAAAATGTTTTCTTCCTCTCAATCTACTAGGGTGCCCCATTCACTATAAATATGAGGTGGGTGTCAAGCTCTTTTGCACATCACAACTCCAAGAGCTAATAGTTCTTGTGAAAAATAGAGAGCTTCTTAGAGAGATTTTGAGAGAGAGAAAAAGTCGGTCTACCAGCCGAATTTTTCTAGTAGCAATCCAATGGTGGATTCCGGCGGGTTGTTCGTGTGGACTAGCGGTAGAGGCCGAACACTTGGGCGGCTCCGTGCACAACTACTCTCCTTAGACGGTCAAAGCGTTGATATTTTAGATCAAGCAAGGTAACCACCATCTTCTAGATTATTTGCTTTTTGCTTAAACGATGTCGATTTTGGGCAAAAGGAAATCAAAATTTTAATTCCACTGCGTTCCCGTGTAGATTTCCAACAGTGGTATCGAGAAAGCTTCGAGCTTAAGCAATAAACATGTTAATTTGCGTAGTTAATTGGATCGTTTAATCACGTAGTTAAAAGATGAAAGAATTTATTATTCGCAAAAGCGATACACGAAAAGAAAAGAAAAAAAAAAGAGATCGGGTGGTGCTCGGCCGACTGGCGGCGGCACCAGGGCAGCCTGCTGCCGGCAGTCGGTTGACCGATCAAAGGTGGTGAATCTCCAAATTATTGTTTTGTGTATTTTGTGATTCAATATGGTTCATAGTAGTGATTGAAATCTCTTATTGTCTAGTTGGTGCCATGTGGCTAACTAATGGTTCAAATAGTTTGGGCCATTGGGATGCCACATGACATTAAAATAATAATGGTCTTTCCAAACTTTGTTTGGAATAGGCCTAGGCCCTTTCCAAATATTTGATTTGGGAAAAGTCCTAGGCCTAGGCCACTTTCAAAATTTTGATTTTGGAAAGTGGCCAGGCATATTAACCAAAATATTGGCATTTCCAAATTTTGTTTGGAATAGGCCTAGGTCCTTTTCAAATATTTGATTTGTAAAAGGCCTAGGCCTAGGCCACTTCCAAAATTTTGATTTTGGAAAGTGGCCAGGCCTAAGCCAAATTTGGTTTAGGAAACCAAATGCATCCCTTTTGATTACGAATCAAAAGGAAAGAAACAAAAGAGAAATAATTTTAATTTTGATTTATTTTTGGAATAGTTCTAATTAATTAAAATTAAAATTGAAATCTGTTTAAAATTAATCGTTAATTTTATTTCGATTAAAATCATTTAATTAATTAAATGTTAATTCATTGGATACAATTATTTAATAGATTAAACGTTAATTGATTAATTAAGACGCAAGTAGTTAAATTTTAATTTTAACTTTTTCATAAGTTATTGTTTGGATTAGATATAGAAGATATAATATGATTATATGGACCCCGATTGATCATGGACTCGACCGATAGGATAGATGTGAATGATTTAATTTTTCTGTTGGTTTAAAAATTGTCCTAGGCCGTTATGAAGAACGTGACCTAGTTTATTTTCTGCCTTTATCCCATTCCCGTTAGCTACCCCCGTGTGCGGCGGGTGCATTTATTTTATTAGATAGAATTAAATGTAACAAGAATGATGGAGAAAATGGAGACCAAAGAAAGAAGAATAAAGATCCCGTTGGAGATGGCGCATTAAAGATCCTATTGGCGGTTGCAGCTACCCATAGATTGTGACCCGTGGTTTCGTCAGTTTGTTTTCGAAACCGCACCTAGGAAAAGTGTATGATCATACCGGTTACTTTACGCATTTATTTATTTTGTGCTTGTTTTTATTTTATATGATACGATAGATGCATAACTAGGCACGATCTAGATGAATGTGTAGGATGTATGTCTATAGAGATAGATACACTTGATGAGACCATAATTAAATTAATTCAAAATGAATTAAGTGATTTAATTTAAAATTACTCCCACAACAAAAATCGAGTTATAATATTTCTCCTAATATTATAGTGATGGTGAAGAGCCCTTGTTCGGATCCAACTGATCGGCCCACGCCGGGAGTTGACCTACCTCGCATATATCGTCATTATCGAGATATGATCGTTATGAGATCTCATGAATACTTGGGTTACGACTCGACTAAGAATCTAGCGGTGATTGGCCCACGTCAGGACCGTCGATTTTAGATACATAAGGTTTACTATCACATAGACGATGTGAATTGTCAAAGAGTTGACTAGTCAAACCACTGGAAGTCGCGTTACACGTGATTGGTAAGAAGTACCTACCCATCGAAATTGACCCGGTCGATCGGCCCACGTCGGGGATCGAGTCAACTAGATAGGATTCCAGCCACTAAAGAATTTTAGAAGATTCTTGAAAGCCAATTGGGAGTAGTTGACTAGTGGGAGCAAAATCATAAACCAAAAGACCATTTTTGATTTTACGTGTATAAACAACATCACTCTTTTATCTTTATTTTTATGTTGCAGTTTTAGCAAGCTTTTATATTTATGTTTTATTCTCAATTAGTAAAACCAAATTATGAATGTTACCTTTTGATAAACGTTCTCAAGTATGGTTAAGTGATTTTAATCCTTTTAAGTAAGCAATGACACGAGCAACCCCGTTATAGTAGTTAGAGACAAGGTGACTACATATTTGATGGAGTGCTCCAAGACATTGATTATTATTGAAAAGCGGAAGCTCATATTGGATGCGATCCAATATGATCATTCATCATATGATGACAATTAATTCAAGTGTTGAATAAGAATGACATCATCGAATTTTGGAAAGGTTGTTTTCAAAATTGTAAGATTTAAGTATCGACTTAATTCGATCATTGCTTAAAAGTTAATTAAATAGTCAATGTTTTGAATACGATTCAAAAGGTTAAATAAACTATTTAATAAACTTTAGATTTTCTTAATGAAAGGAAATTAAAGATATGGCTCTTGTGATCCTTCTTAAGTCTTATGAAGACTACAATAAGAAACATTTTCCATGTGCTTAAAGGATTAAAAGGAAAGTTATGGCATGTGCTTAAATAGGGAACTTATTGAAGTTTCTATTCTAGGCAAGTGAGTTGAGATAAATCAATCTAAGTTCAAAGTCGACTCTAAGATATATGATATCTTTCAAGTGTGACTAAATTAGAAAGATTAAATGTAGATATGGTAGGTGAAGCAAACGTTGTGACACTTACCATATTCTGGATCTAGTAAACTGATAAGGGAACTAAATAAATGTTATTATGTTCCGGTTCTTATGAAGAACATGTTTTCGGTTGCTTGTTAGGATTTAGTAGACATATTCAATTGTAAAGAATAAATGTTATTCGATAAGGTTGAAAGGTCACTTAATCTAACATACTAGATTGATGTCACTATATAGTTGATATAGGTGTCAAATCTCAACTAAATATTTGTATGGTTGCTATCCCCGATTTATGGTTGTCCTATGCATAGTCTCTATGGTACGGAAGCGTGTAAACAAACGTCATTATGATGATGTTGAACCATATGATTATGAATCATGTGGGTTATACGTATCTTATCCAAAGAGGACCGAAA
This sequence comes from Gentiana dahurica var. dahurica, assembly GCA_024500145.1. Lineage (NCBI taxonomy): Eukaryota > Viridiplantae > Streptophyta > Magnoliopsida > Gentianales > Gentianaceae > Gentiana > Gentiana dahurica. Next base: position 86,637,955 of record CM044898.1, on the reverse strand, counting down.
TACCCTTTTATGAAAAGGTTATGAAATCTAGGAAATTGAATAGAGATTAAACATATTGATGTTTGTTGGCTTATGACAATTCATAGCATAAATAATTGTTTATCTCTCTCTTAGACTATTTTTAGAAAAAGTTGAATGTGCTTAATGAAGTAAATCAATTGAAAGCCCAAAATGTTCGAGCTAGTATGAGATTGATGAGCTATTTAGGAATTAATCTTGATTGGATTGAAGTAATTAATACTTGATGGGTGTTTCAGAAGATGTCGAAATATAATCATATTCTCCCTTAAAGGATACCATCTTTGGGATACGCAATTACATTGAGTTCCTAAAATGGAAACAACACTTTATATGATAAAGATGTGAAGCAAGCCATGTGAAGTATCCCTTACCCGTTTAGGGATAGTGCCCTTATACTTAACCGAGTTCCAAAGAATAAAGGTTGAATAAATTCCATATTAGATATGGAAGGTGATAATGTCGAATCTATCTTAACCGATGATTTGAAGTTGTCATAGGCAAAGTCGGAAAGGCTTGGAGCCTAGTACGACATATGCAACTTTGTGTAATTTCTAAACAAGTATGCTAGATGTTATTTACTTGTCCGTGAAACAAAAGATGTTTGTCTCCCAACTTGATATCTTCTAGAGGTAGTGATTCTTCCAAAATAGACAGTGGGAGTAAATAAGATATCAAAAGAGTTTGAGAACCACAAAGATACATTCAACCATTGGAACGTGAGCAGACACCGTATAACGATGAGGTGTAGAACATTGCTCAGTGCACACAAAAGTTCTGTAAGTCTGTGGGTGACCTTAAGCGAGAAAAGGTTGTTGGTATGTTCATCTTGAAGAATGAATATCTCACAACTTATGAAGGAATGTTTGAAAGGCACGATTGAGAGATATGGCTAGGAGCCATAATATCTGACTTAGATTCAATCAGTGACAACTAGGTTGTGAACCTAGTCCGTCTTACCTAAGGGGAGTGTCCCTGAAAGGATGAGATGGACAATAATATGATTACCATAAGGCTATAGTGACGGCTGAAGGGTATGAGGTGTAAACCTTGTAATTATCTTTATGCTGCCAGCTATGCCCAGTTCTATTCAGATAATGCTTGTTATAACTTCGTATCATGACTATATGATAGTGTTGAAGAAGTTGGGAAAAAAACCCAATGTTCATAGACGATAACATAATATGTGAGCCTAGGAGATCCATTTATGGAGTCGAACAAGTTTCTCTAGATGATTTCTTTGTTTGATAATCAAATGAGTTTGATTTAGTCAAAAGAAGGATATGCCCAATGTGCAATATGGATAGTGGGAGTGTGTTACGATTTTCGAGTAAGGTATTGGATATCTCTCTCGAGAATTGTCACCCCATGTCACAAGTCAATTAATGTTTGGTAGTTCAAGGTCTTTACGAAAGCACTTGGATTTGCAGTTCTTATTTTTAGAAATAAGAATCTATAGTGATAGATTTAACTGCTGTTAGATTATAGTTTACCTATATAGATGTGATGCTAAAAGAGTTTAGCATAGATGCTAGCCAGTGTTCTCAAGATCTATCTATGTTAGGACGTTCGTCCTAAAGATGAGGTGAAAGATGATGCTTATGGAAGGTTTCCTTCGCTCCTGCGATAGGAACCATCATAAAGGAAATGCCGGATGTTCATAGTTCATGAAGAGTCATGAGCAAATATGAAAGTAAATCTGGTGAATATCGAGGATATCCTTAAACAAGTTGAGGAAGATTTCCTAGTTTATTGAAACTTGGAATTATATAAATGTAGATATACAGACGTATATCCCGAGTTTTATGAAGGCGAGTGGGAGCTACAGTCTGGGTTTGAAGTCACTTTGATTAAGTGATACAGTGAGCTGGAAATGTTCTTGGCTATGGGTCACTGTAAATTCTCCAATAAGGCCAAAACACAGTAGTGCCTTGGAGGCGCAGCGGGAGCAGTACATGAGTCTGTGAGGTTCATTCTTAAACCTTGTACGGTTCTTCCACCTTTTCTATATAGTTGATATAGTAAGTGGATTCATTGCTTGAAGCAAGGACCAGGGTCTCGTCAGAGATTCATGTGTGTGTTGAGGCCGTTCCTTTGACTTGGTCATTTGGAGCATGATATGAAGATAGTATCGTCCCCACGGATAGAGATCCGTTCATGGCTAGGGCTGGTTGTGAGTATTGCATGAGATTCTTGTGTTTCAACATGGTCTTGTGTGTGCGAGTGATTGGTTTTAGGCCAAGTGGGAGATTGTTGAAATAGTGTCCTAAACCCGATCGGGTTGGACCGGATCCGACCGGGTCGGATCATTTTGACTATTTCTTTGTGTTTGTACATATACTAAATGGCTTTTCCGTTGTCATAGATATGTTCTTCTAAAGAACCAATTATGAATTGTTGTATGATAACGCCCTTAGTATTAAACTGTGATAGAGAAACCACGATAGGCAATTATGGTTGATGAGATCTCAAATCTCTTTAATAAGTTTGATACTTAAATGTCTCTAGGCGATGTTCTATTAAATAGAGCATTGATAGTACGAACATGCTAGCACATATTAGATGTCTTATGTTTATATGGGCAGGGATAGATCTCGTCTATCGAAGAGTAGAGACACTTGGACTGTGCGTGGACGTGTATTAGAGAATGCGTACGTTAGACTGACCCACTTACATTAAGTGTCGCACTATGTGGTGGTTGTGTAATTATCCTTAAGACCGGATTCTTCATGGTATCATGGTGTGGATTGTCATGCTTTGACACTATTGAGATTTCTCCTATCCACGGGGTGATCATGTGGTATTGATTGGGTATGAAACTAAAGCATGCGCAGTATACATGTTAGTTCATCCGGGAATCGCGTATCCTATGATTGGGATCGAATATCCGAAATGGCCTCTTATAAGGAATGTCTAGCTCTCGTGAATCTTTGGAAAGTTGGAGTAAATATGTTATTTCGAGAGATAGCATGATATCCAGATTATAAGATACGATTGTTAATGTATTGACACTCGAGATACGATCGTATGGATATTATTACGGTGATAGGATTGTAAGTTACACGGTAACTGTTTCACATTAAATGTAGTAGGCATTGCATTTGACTCTTCCGATGATTGGGGGTCACGGTGCGTTGCTAGACGCTATCCCGTGATCGTTAGGTATGAAGGGCATTTTCGTAATTTGCACTTTGTGTCTACGACCAACATATTCGAAAGCCTATCGGGTCACACACATAAGAACATCTAGCGGATTAAAATGTGGTTATAGTTGATGACCAAATAAGAAATGTTTTATCTCAAGAGTATAAAGGTTATAGTGGTGAATTAATATGTTGGTATTTATTTACTATGAATAAATATAATACAAGATATAAATTATGTTGATTAATTAAATATGTATATTGATACATATATTTTGAAATATATATATATATGATATACATGTATTTTGTAAATTAATTAATCATAGTATTATATTAATTAAAGAAAATATCAATTCCCAATTTTGTGGGAATAGGCGCCATATCCACATTGTATTGGATACATTTAGTTTGTGCAATTTAATTAATAAGATTACCGTAATATTAATATTAGATATTAATTGATTTTTTGGAAAAATAGATTTATGGTAATTATATAAAGATATATTCAATATAAGATATTGTCAATATATATCTTGGAAATATATTTAATATAATATATTTAATATTAATGAGATAAATCAATTAAATATATTTTGCTTATTTTACTAGTAAAAGGTTTTCTTCCTCTCTACTCTACTAAGGGGCGCCTCATCCACTATAAATAGGAGGTGGGTGTCAAGCTCTTTCGCACATCACAACTCCAAGAACTAATAGTTCTTGTGAAAAATAGAGAGCTTCTTAGAGAGAGTTTTGAGAGAGTGAAAAGGCCGGTCTAGCAGCCGGAATTTTCTAGTAGCAATCCAATGGGGGATTCCGGCGGGTTGTTCGTGTGGTCAAGCGGTAGGGGCCGAACACTTGGGCGGCTCCGTGCACAACTACTCTCCTTAGAAGGTCAAAGCGTCGATCTTTTAGATCAAGCAAGGTAACCACCGTCTACTAGCTTATTTGCTTGTTGCTTAAACGAAGTCGATCTTGGGCAAAAGGAAATCAAAATTTTGAATTCCGCTGTGTTCCTGCATAGACTTCCTAACATTACCTTCCGGTGAGGAATGCACCGAGTAGAAGTGGAATAGTGCAGTTTCAGTTGTTCAAGAATGGTTTGTCCCGTGAGATCTAAGCGGGAAGGTTAGGAAGTACACCAAGGAACAAGGCTGAACGTTGAACAAGGTCTTGGAAGCTGAGACCTTCAAGGATGAGCCTTCAGTCGTTAATGGTGCTTAGAGGAACTCGACATCAAAGGAAGCGGGAAAGACGGACCGAGTCGGCCTGTTTGAGTTTTTGCCGTGGATGCAGATTATGTAGAACTGGATGATAATGTTATTTCAGGTACAATAATTTTAGACAACTTAGCAGCTATGGCATTGTTTGATACGGGAGCGTCTAACATTTTTGTGTCGTCTAAGATAGCTAAGAATCTCAATTTACCAATGGAGACCTTAAGAAACACATTGGAAATAACAACACCCTTAGGAAAAGTGACTAAGGTAGCCAAGTTGATGCCTCAAGTGGATGTGCGAGTAGGAACATGTCGTTGCAAAAGTGACTTTACGGTTTTGGACTTTTCGGACTTTGATGTAATTCTTGGAATAGATTGGCTATCCGAGAATTATGTTCACCTGGATTGTAGGGAAAAGAGATTGACCTTTAAGATACCTGGGAAATCAGATAAGACTTATCAAGTTAATGTTTACAAGCCTAGTAAGAAGCGTCACCCTATAATTTCAGCAGTCAAGGCGATAAGAGCTTGTCAGAAAGGTTGTGAAGGCTACTTGTTGTATGCAGTGGATGTGGAACAAGTGAAGCCTAAGCTAGAGCAAAACCCCTGTGGTAAGAGAGTACTCTGAAGTGTTTCCAGAAGAGTTACCGGGAAACATGCCGTATAGAGAAATAGTGTTTGAAATCAAGTTGGTTCCCGGAGCGGCACCAGTTGTTAAGGCACCCTATAGAATGGCACCGGCTGAATTGAAGGAGTTGAAAGCTCAACTTAACGATATGCTTGAAAGGAATATAATTCAGCCTAGTATTTCACCTTGGGGAGCCCCAGTGTTGTTTGTCAAGAAGAAAGATGGAAGCACGAGGATGTGTATAGACTACAGAGCCTTGAACAATCTTAGCATCAAGAATAAGTATCCTTTACCGAGGATTGATGATTTGTTCAATCAGGTTCAAGGCAAGAGAGTATTTTCTAAGATTGATCTTAGGTCAGTTTATCATCAGTTGAAAATCAAGGTAGCGGGCATACCAAAGACAACTTTCAGTACGAGGTATGGATATTATGAGTTCCTAGTTATGCCTTTTGGACTCACTAATGCTCCATCTGCATTTATGGATTTAATACAGCGTGTTTTCATGCCATACTTGGACAAGTTCATGATAGTGTTCATAGATGAAATCCTAGTTTCCTCTCTCAGAAAGCTAAGGGGTATATATGTAGCTTAGTGATAGAGGCTCCAAGTTTTTTCATTCTCTGGTGAAAAGGAATATTGTTAGAAGGCACATTTCTTCTGTTAGGTTGGTTGATGGTTCTTTCACTACTTCTTATGATCAGATTGAAGATGCTTTTGTTGGTTTCTATTCTGATTTACTTGGTACTGAGGTTCATGCTACCCCTATTGATGTGGATGTTGTGAATGATGGTCCTTAAGTTCCTGGGGATTGTTTGGAGGATCTAGTGAGGGATGTTACTGAAGTTGATGTCAAGGAGGCTTGATTTTCTTTCTCTGATGATAAATCTCCTGGACCTGATGGTTTCTCTGCTGGTTTCTTAAAAAAATCTTGGGACACTGTGGGTAGGGACTTTACTGCTGCTGTGTTGGAATTCTTCAATAATGATGCTTGAAGCAGATTAATCATATTGTCATTGCTCTTATCCCTAAGACTACTCATGCTGCCTCTAGGGGGGATTACAGACCTATATATTGCTGTAATGTTACCTACAAGGTTATTTTTAAAATTTTGCCCACTAGACTATCTGCTTGCTTACCAGATCTTATTGATGAGGCTCAGACAGATTTTGTTGATAGTAGGGCTATGTCTGATAACATCTTCCTTTGCCAAGAACTTATTAGACATTATGGTGTTAAGAGGGGTCCCTCCAAGATGTATGATCAAGGTGGCTATTAAGAAAGCTTTTGATTCTGTCCATTGGACTTTCCTGGAGGCTGTTCTGAGGGGTTTTGGCTTCCCTGATAGATTTGTGAGGTGGATTATGATGTGTGTTTCTACTGCATCCTACTCTATATCTATCAATGGTGAATTGAAGGGGTTTTTTCCTGGCAAGAGAGGACTTAGACAAGGTGATCCCCTTTCTCCTTTCTTGTTTGTTATTGAAATGTAGTATCTTTCTAGAATGCTGAGGATTTTAGGAAAACATTCCGAGTTCAATTTTCATGCTGCCTGCCAATAACATCAGATTAATAACCTTGCCTTTGCTGATGATATGAAGCTTTTTGCTAGGGGTGATCCCATTTCTGTCACCCTGCTGATAAACTATTTGACTTTTTTTGAATAATGTTCTGGTTTGGTAGCCAATATACTCAAATATGAGATGTTTTGTGCCAGTCTGTCTGATTGTGATAAGGCTATTTTGCTTGACATTTCTGGTTTAAAGGAGGGTGCTTTAGCTATTAGATGCCTTGGTATTCCTCTGTGTGCTGTAAGGCTGAATGTTATACATTTTCATCATTTCTTTGCATCTTTGAGGAATTACTTCTGTAATTGGAAAGGTACCACTTTATCTTATGCTGGCAGGCTTTAGCTTATCCTTTCAGTTATTCAGGGTGTCTACTGCTTTTGGCTAGGCATTTACCCTATTATTGGCAGTGTTAAGTTGAAGATGGATTAGATGTGTAGAAGGTTTTTGTGGGGAGGCTCATGTGATTCTAATAGGAAATCTTTAAAAGGTTCGGAGGATGTTTGTTTGCCTAAATGTGAAGGTGGTCGGGGGGTGTTTCAGTTTTCTGCCTGGAATTTGGCACTTCTGTGCATGATTCTATGGAACTTTCAATGCAAGAAAGACAGTCTTTGGGTTAAATGGATTAGTGAAGAGTATTTATAGAATGAGGATGTTTGGGGCTATCAGTTTAAGCATAGATATTCTACTCTGATTAAGGCTCTACTCAGAATCAGGGATAAGATCTTCGATAGTGTTGGCTCTGCTGATGCTGTTGTGGCTCTCATGCAGTTTTGGTCTATTGGACCCAAGTTGTGTCCTGGGAAGGCCTATGACTTCTTAAGGTGCATAGTGCCAATGTTTAGTGGTGCAGACAAGTTTGGAATCCTAGGGCTACCCCTAAGCATTGTTTTTTGTTGTGGATGGCTATGAAGAATTGCTTACTAACTACTGACAGGCTTCAGTTTGATGAATAGGTCTGTTCTCTTTGTAATTTGGTGAGTGAATCTGCTTCCCATTTGTTCTTTCAGTGTCCATTTTCCTGTGTGGTTTGGGGCAAGATCAACAGTGGTTAGGTATTTGAAGGAGGTTATAAACTGTGATTAGTACTATTAGATGGATTAGAAGAAAGTGCAGGGGAACTTCTCTGGGAATGTAGCTAGATCTGCTTCTGTTTCTGTGGTGGTGTATTGGCTTTGGCATATGAGGAATAGGAAGAGATTTGATGGGGTTCTTATGAATATTTATGATGTTCTGCATTGTATTAAAACACATATCTTTTATATAATGCAGGATGCTTTCCCTTTCACTCTTTTACCCTATGATGTTAGGGTTTTCTACATGTTTTGTTATCTTTTTTGGTGCTTGTTGGTAGTTGTATGAGATAATTTGGTTTCTCTACACACCATGGGATAGACTCTATGAGTTATGCTCTCATATGACCCCTTTTTGCAGTTTTTGAGTGTTGTTAAGTGTTTAGTGGGTGTTGTTTCTTGTAGCATATAATCTCAGGGATCTTATGCTGCTTGGAATCAACAAATCTATCCTCTTTTCAACACTGTGTTGGTTTAGCCTAGTTCCTTTAAGTTGTTTAGGATGTAATCTTTTGTGGTTTTCATACCTTGGTTATATATATTTACATTTAACCAAAAAAGGATGAGAGAGAATATGAGGAACACCAAAGGATAGTGTTGGATACCTTGAAGAAGAACCAGTTGTATGCTAAGTTCTCAAAGTGTGACTTTTGGTTGGATCAAGTTAGTTTCTTGGGTCATGTCATTTCTGGAGATGGCATTAAGGTTGATCCGGCAAAGATTGAAGCAGTTGAGAAGTGGTCTAGACCGACTAAAGTTTCTGAGGTTAGAAGTTTTCTCGGTTTTGCTGGCTATTATAGGAAGTTTGTACAAGACTTCTCAAAGATAGCTGCAACACTTACCCGGTTCACTCAAAAGAATGTGAAGTTTGAGTGAACCAATGAGTGTGAAGGTGCTTTCCAGACATTGAACGAAAAGTTGACTACAGCCCCAGTTTTGGCAGTTCCGGAGATCTTCGATAACTACGACGTCTACACTGATGCTTTGGGACAAGGTTTAGGTTGTGTGTTGATGCAAGGAGGAAAAGTCATTGCCTATGCATCTAGACAGTTGAAAGTACATGAGAAGAGTTATCCAACACATTATCTAGAGTTGGAGGTGGTAGTGTTTGACCTAAAGATTTGGAGGCACTACTTGTATGGAGTTAAGGCTAGGATCTTCACCGATCACAAAAGTCTAAAGTATTTCTTTACCCAAGAGAATCTGAATATGAGGCAGATGAGATGGTTAGAGTTCATAAAGGATTACGACTTGGATATTCAGTACCATCCGGGTAAAGCCAATGTTGTGGCTGATGCATTAAGTAGGAAACCAATGTTTGCAGTTTCAAGTGTTGAAGATGTGGTAGAAGAGCTAGATGGGCTGAGAATCCAGAGTTTTGATCAGATTGAAGACCGGCAGTTTGTGGCGCCGTTGTTAGCAAGATCCATGTTGATGGATGATATTCAGGAAAAACAAGATGAAGATCCAGTTCTAGTTGATTTGAAGTGTGTTGCAAAAGAAAAGCCTACAGTGGGTTATGTTTTAGACAAGAATGGGAACCTTTGGTACCAGGATGGGTTGTGTGTGCCAAATGTCGGTGATCTAAGGCAAAGAGTTATGGAAGAGGCACATAGGAATGCTTTTGTAGTTCATCCAGGAGTTACTAAAATGTACAGAGACTTGAAAGAAAAGTTTTGGTGGCCCTCGATGAAGGTGAAAATAGCCAAGTTTGTGGTGAAATGTGATACTTGCCAGAAGGTTAAAGCAGAGAATAGAAGACCAGGAGGAATACTTAAGCTATTGGATATCCCTGAATGGAAATGGGATAAGATCACGATGGATTTCATCACTGGTTTACCTAAGACAAAAGACGGGCATGATGCGATTTTGGTGATCGTGGATAGATTGACCAAATCCGCTCATTTCTTACCATTTAAGGTTGATATGCTTTTGAAAATGATGACCACACTATACTTGGATAATATAGTGAAGTTACACGGAGTACCTATCTCTATTGTCTCGGATCGAGATAGCTGGTTCATTAGTCGGTTTTGGAAAGGTTTGCGCAAGCTTTTGGTATAAGATTGGATTTGAGCATGGCCTTTCATCCTCAGACAGATGCGCAGTCAGAAAGAAACATCCAAACACTTGAAGATATGTTGAGAGCTTGTGTTTTGGAAGTAGGCGGATCATGGGATTACTACCTACCTATAGCGGAGTTTTCCTACAACAACAGTTACCATGCAAGTATAGACATGCAACCGTTTGAAGCTTTTGTATGGGAGAAGATGTAGAACGCCGCTGTTTTGGGATGAAGTCGGGGAAATACAAGTCACCGGGCCAGAATTGGTTGAACGGGATAAAGAAATAGTTCAGTTGGTTAAGAAGAATCTGAAGGCAGCACAAGATAGACAGAAGAGTTGGACAGATGTTAGAAGAAGACCTCTTGAGTTTGAAGTCGGTGAAAAAGTTTATTTACGACCTTCACCAATGAAAGGAGTTAAACGTTTTGGACAAAAGGGAAAGCTAAGCCCGAGGTATGTTGGACCATTTGAGATTCGGGAAAAAATTGGACCTTTGGCTTATAAGCTTAAACTACCGGAATCAATGTCAAGAGTCCACTACGTGTTTCATATTTCGATGTTGAAAAAGTGTTTGACCATGACGGATGTTGAAACAACAGTCGATCCGGAAGTTCTTCAGGATAATCTTGCTTATGATGAGAAACCGATCAGAGTTTTAGACCGGAAGGAAAAGATGATTAAGAGACGATTTATTCTTTTGGTTTTGGTGCAATAGAGCAATCATTCACCCGAAGAGGCAACTTGGGAAGTTGAAGATGATATGATTAGCGAGTTCCCAGATTTTATGGACTTATCAGGTATGTTCTAGTTTTGAGGACGAAACTCCTTTTAAGGGGAAAGAAATGTATATTCCGATTTTCGGGAAAGGTCAGACGTGTCATTTTGCGAAAACGAAATAATGGGTTCAGTTTCTTTTATTCGGAGTTTAAGTATTTACATAAATATCTGTTTGTATGGCCGAAATATATATGTATATTTTAAGGGACATTCAAATTTATTTTCCTTAAATAAAAAGGGTAATTAGGGAAAAAGGTAATTAGGTTTTAATTTGGGAATTTTCTATTTAAGAAAATTAAACCCCCTTAACCTAATTACAATTCAGAAATTTGCTTTTACGTAAAAGAAGAAAAGCTCGAAAGCATTAGAAAGAGGCCTAGAGACTTCCTTCAATTTCTCAGTCGTTCGTTATCGGATTTCAGTTTCGAGAGAAGCATCTGAATCGTCGTAAGAAGAGTATCGTTTCAACCCAAGAAAGTTGAATCTTTGGCTAAGGTATGCATTTTGCCCTAAGGGCTGCTTTGATCGTTTATGGTGATCTTTTGTTCGTAGAAACATAGTTTGATAATTTTAGGAGCCTTTGATCGATTCTAATTCGTTTTAGGATTGGTCACCTAGGTGGTTGTGTAAAAGGCTCTGCTTTGCTGCAGAATTTCAGAGTTGAAGGTATGAAATTTTGCTTGATAATATAAGAGGATCTTCCTACAAGTTAATTTATGGTTTATTAGGTTTTATGTGAAGGTTTGATATGATTTTATGTTAGAAATCATACCTTCATGTTGCATAAGGATTTAGGGTTTTTATGGTACATAAAATTCATCTTTTTCTGCTATTTTTCTGAGTATTTTGATGTTGAACATGTTTGGATTTCAGTAGAGGTCAAAAAAGTGCAAAAAAACATGGTTAGAGAGTTTTATGCGCTTAGTGTGCACACATTTTTAAGGCTGAATTTGGACAGGTTCTGGAGTGTGCGTACATTCCCCTGGAACGTGCACACACTGGCCGGGCTGAATGTAATTTTCGCCCAATGTGCACACATTCCCCTGGAATGTGTGCACATTGCCCATGTTTTGATAAAATAAGCTGATTTAAGCCATGTTTGGGATTTTAAATGTTGATTCATGATCCAATAACATTAATTAAACGTAAACAAGCCTCGATTGAATATCTGATGCGTTTGGTTCCGGCACCGGATGTACTCTTAAAGGGAGTTGAAGTTCGGGACCGTCGGAAAGGCATGAAAGGGCTTGTGCTTTTGTGATCTAGAGCTCACTAATGTCTGTGTACTTGATAGGACGTGATGTCTAGCTGTCTAAGTGTGGGAGTAGAGTTGATATGGTGAGCTTTTCTTTGAAAACACTTAGGTGGCTAGTGATACATAATAATAATTACATAAGTGTAGTAAAAGCTAAAATGTCACTTATTCTCCGTTAGGCACTATTTCATATCGGCGATGTGATACGTCCATAAAAGGTGAACAATGCTGCTGGCTCAAAAGGCTGAAGGGTAGTGGTGGAAATTCATCGGACGTATATGTATACCGGGGAGATCCCGGGACTATCGGTGCTAATCACCGTAGTTGGAAAGTATATCTCGTGGTGGAATTTTCATCATGCACAGTGTCCTTGAGTAATGATGTAACCAAGATAAGCTAAGCTACAAACGTATAGTCATTAAGTGTCGATGGCATAGAATGAACCTTAGATTGAGTCGGTCTCATAAAGATAATTAGGTAACTAAAAACTATTAAAGAGCCTAATTAAATTGTAGCTTCTACTTCTTATTATGTACAATGTACTTACCTCAAATGCATGTTTATTTATGTGTTTGGGGGAGAGAAGACGAACATGTAATTTCAGAGTTCGAGGAGGACTTCGATGACGACGTTTAAGGACGCCGAAGTTCAAGAGTTTATTTATTTCGCTTTTATTTAGACTTGGAGTTGTAGGAAATTTTGTAATTTATTTTAGTATACTTTTGGATGTTTTTTGTACGTTTAGTTTCCGTTTGGTTTCTTTTCTTAATGTAATAAATGTTATATTTCTATCTTTAGATATTGAGTTTCTATTCTTGGTTGTTTGAAAAAAATTACCTGAGTCTTTTTGCTTAACTCGATAAGATGTAGTAGAGGCTTACGTATAAAGTGAATTTTATTTTATTTTATACGTGCCGAACGTTCATTTTCCGGATAAGGACTCGGTGTCCGGGAACGGGGCGTTACATTGTATGTGGCTAGGATGTTGTGTCTAGTTGTCCAAGTGAGGTTGTAGAGTTGTTAAGTGAGTTATGCCTTGAAAACACTTAGGTAGCAAGTTAATGATAAATAAAATACATACCTGCGTAGTAAAGTACTAAACATCATGCCATTCTTGGTAAGGCACCAGTTCATATCGCAATGTGTGGGTGGTCGGATAAAGTGAATAACTCCGCTGGCCTCAAAATGGCTAAATGGCAGGGGGACTTCGCCGAACACGTACACTATCGGTTTAGCCATGGCTATTGGTGTGATCCACTAATAGGTTGCAAACGATATCATTGGTGGTTATACATCATACGTAGTGCTATTGAGTGCGGATGTAACAAAGATAAGTTAAGTTAGAAACAGTTAAACATGACATGTTGATGAGCATGAAGTGAATCCTAGAATTGAGTCGGTCATATAAAGATAATCTAATAATAATGAACCCCTCTTTGTAAGTCTTAATTAAAACCTAGCTTCTATCTTTTAATGGGTACCTTTGTACCTACCTCAAACGCAATGTTTGTTTTGTGTTTGGGGATGAGAAGGTAAACAAGTGGACCGGAATAGAATGAGGATTTTGATGACAACGTTTGATGACGCCTTTGTTGACGCTTTTTATTCTTCATTTTTCTTTACTAAGACATTCTAGATTTTTTTTTGTATAACTCAAAATATTATTGATGTAAAACTGATGTTTAACAAGAGTCAAACCCTTTCCACCAAAAAATAGCGTCATCAACACATGTTTGCCGCCACCTCAAAACCTTAGTGCGGCGAACCCGAGGTGGGAAAATCCGGGTGCTAAGGAAAGAGTATGCCCCCCATGTGTTGGAAATCTCAACCTACTCAAAAGAAAAAGAACAACCAACTGAGGGGAGAAAATAAATAAGTAGGCCTATCTAGTTCATAATCAGCTACACCACAAAACGAAAGATAAATACAAAAATAAACATCTTCAAGTTGTGCAGCACCAGCATGAATAGGGGGAGCTCTTGAGCAGCCTCTTATACGAATTATATGTCAAAAGTAAACCAAGCAAGGCACAGATTATCCAAGCAGGCATGCTATGTTGAACTTCAGGGTACATGTGCAACTCCAAATCATATAGCTCAGGTGATGTCCCTTATTACGTCTTGCAGGCTGCAACCAAGTTCAAGCAATCAAGCAGATTATGTGCAGAGTTTTCCAAATGGTGATTGTTTCATAGTCAAACTTCAACAACTCCAAATAAATCAACCAGCAAAAAAGGTCTATGGCCAGCATCAAAGTGATCAAGAAGGGAAGAATCCAGCTGTAAAAAAAGGAGATAGACAACCTGTTTGCACCCTTCACCCAAATGAAGGGTGCTTCCCAGGGGTAGATGCCATTTAGGTGTCTTATTTCTTGACTCCGATGATTGGTAACTGAAGAAGATCTTTCTTTATAAGGAGCCCCAAAGTACCAGAGATTTGATGTCCTTCCATCTGATTGGATTCTTGGGTGCTGCTAGCAAGTTTTGCAAGGTAATTAGCTGCACCATTGGCTTCCCTGTGGATATGTGTAAGAGAAAAAATATGGTGTTGTACAAGAGTCTGAATTTGCTAAATATTAGTCACATACTTCTATGGGACTTGCTTAGTACCAAGAACCATGTCAGCCAGAATATGAGAATCAGTTTCAAGAGAGACATTCTTGAGATTTAGTTGGATACAATGCTGGATTCCAGGAAAATAAGGCCTTAATTTCAGCTAACATATTAGTCATAACACCATAGGCTTCATGAGCAGCAACCAGCACATTACCATAGGCATCTTGGATGATGTACCCACCACATGCCAAACTAGGTTTTCCAAGGGAAGAGACATCAGACTTCACATTTACAGGCAAAATCTTGTTGAAGAACTTTGAGATCCCTGACCCCCAGGCCATCTCCTATAACAGGATAACAAACTATTAAATTTTTTCCCAATATATGCCTTTTGCAGTTTTCAGTGTCCAACCATAGGAAATGGGATAATCTGTGTTCAATTTTATAGAAGACTGTAGCTGGGAGCCTCAAAGAAACAATAATATGTATAAGTATAGAAGACAAAACAAGCTTAATGAGGATTAATCTTCACATAATAGACATAAACCTAGCATACCAACCCTAGAACTTATTTTCTAGTTTTTGAATCAAGGGGTGAAATATGATGTTTTTGGTCTACCAGTGTATATAGGACATCCTAGGTAGGTAAAAAGGAAGGTGCCTTTTTTCATGCCAGTACAATCCTCTATCATGCGAATTGTGCTAGAAGGGGCATGTTTAGATATAAAGAAATAGCTCTTATTAGCATTGATTTTCTGACCAGAAGCTGCCTCATATTGTGACATGAAAATGAAAAGGTTCCTCACAGATTTTCTAGTAGCTCTAGCAAATAAAATGAGTTCATTTGCATCCATGCAATGAGTGACATATTTAAAATCTCTAGGAACATCATAGTGCTGAATAGAAGATTTAAAAATATGCTTAAGTCCTTTAGTAAGAGCTTCCGAAATTAGAATGAACAGATACGTAGAGAGGGGGGGTTCTCCTTGTTTTATACCCCTAGAGTTTTGGGAGAAACCAGCAGCACGCCCATTCATAATGATAGAGAACCAGCTGAATTTGAGAGTTCATCACTAAGGTAATAAAGAGATTGGAAAAGCCAAATTTGTTTAGAAGGGCAGCAAGAAACGGCCAATAGACCCTATCAAAATCTTTGGCAACATTAAATTTAAAAATCACATTGTGACCCTAGCTTTTTTATAGACAAACTGAACTATCTCTTGCACAAAAAGGACATTGTTAGAAATATTTTTGCCTTTCATGAAGGCAGTGTTGGTCCCAAAGAAGGGTAAAACTATAGTCAGGGGGGTGAATGACTATAGTGGAGTTTCAAAAACTTTTCTTGTATTTAAATGCTTTTGGGCAGCGGATAAGTCCCTTCGTAAAATATTGTTTCAAAGTAGATTATGCAATCACAAATATAGAGTATGCAATGAAATAAAATGTTGTATGGTAAATTGCTGAAAGTAAATAGACACAAAGGTTTATAGTGGTTTAGGGTGGTGTAATCCCTTAATCCACTCTTCTCTTGTGATGATTGGAGGAATTCACTATTGTTTTCACAGACACAATAGTACGATTGTCCTTGACTACTCAAGCTTCACAATCTTCAAGACTATCACTCCCTAGCTTCAAAAGCTTCACTGACTCAGTCTCTATCACTGCTCCTTGAGATCAAATCTTTCAGCAGCTATCACAAAGGTTGCAACTCCTTCTCAGATTTCTCTGATTCAATTGCCTCAGTTGATGTGAATTGGATTCACAAATTTGTTGATCAATCTCAGAGCTTGATTTGCAATTGATGTACTGATTCCTCAGTTGATCTCTAGATATTTCTTTTTAGTACAGATGAAGGGCTTTTCACTTTGACCAAGTTTCTGCTTGTATTTTTATCAGTCTTAATCGATTTATTTTTTTCTGTCAATGCCTTCTATTTATAGCCTTGATGATCCCTAATTTGAATTTCCGTCTATTGCCTATTTAATGTGGAGAATAATCCTTCACTTAATTCTTGATTCGCCCTTAATTATATTCTCCTTGATTTCAGTGAACGGATTTTTCCTCAATCGTTTATTAGGAAATCTGTCCTTGATTGATCCTCAATTGATTGTGCATTTAATGCTTGATCTTCATCATTTGAATTCTGAATGAGTAAAGTTTACTTGATCATTCCCTGAGGGGTTAAGTGATTCTTCTGACTTGGCTGTTTGGTTCTTTCTTCACTGCTCTGTCTTTACTCAGCCGAAAGTCAGTTTTCTTTGCCGTTTTGCTGCATTGTTGTTTTCTCTCATTCTTTAGAGTACTTTTCGTACTCCACTGATCCTTGATTTTGGTGAGATCAGTGTACACCATATTTGATAATATATTTCATTACTTAGACTTATCCAAGGTCATTACAGACTTCCTTGGTTATAAGTCAGACCATAATGTCTTCATTGCTTCTCTGCTGGTACTTGACTAGCATCACTCTGCTGAATATCTGTTCTTACTTAGTCGTCCTACCAACTAGTATAATACTTGTCTGACTCAACTTATACAACATTTCAGACTCTAAGTAAAGACTTATATTGAGAATTCTAACTTTTTTCACGTTTTCTATAACTGCTAGTATGTCCATCATCAAAACATAATAAAATGTTCCTAACCATTTCCCCTTTTTTGATGATGTCAAAACCCTCATAAGCCTGAACATAATAAAAATCAAAGGCATAGAGTAAATTAAAAACTTATGAAAAGGGTTGATTCTTCAAACCTGATGCCCATGCCTTTGCCTTTGATGCCCTTGCCCTTATCTGTTGGGCTTTCTTTCTTTCCACTGGAGCTTTCAGGCTTTGAGTTTCCTTACCCCTTTTTGGCAGCACCAAACCGTGCCTCAGATTCTGGGCGAGGACCATAATTTATCTCTAGAATTTTGTTGTTTGCTTTAGTGACATTGATGAGTGTGTTGAGTTGTTGGCCAGAGTAGTTCATAACCTCATCTAGATGGTGAAGTTGTTGTGTGTGAGCATTCAAGGTATCCACCAATGGTTTGATATTTTCATCAATCTTGGCAGCATGAAATTCGAGATTTGTTTGGACATAGTAGGGAATAAGATGTTGTAGATTGTAGAGTAAGTTGCCCTGTTTCTCCATCACCTCATCTTTAACCTTAATGTAACTGGTGAGGGCTTCAATTTTGTGACGGAAGGAGGTTGCATCACTCCTTAATGCATCTTTCAGATTTTGCCTGCTGTGGTACTGCTTTTCCATTACCACAATTAATGATTGGAGGTCCAGATTGAAGAGTCTCTCTGGATCAACTTCTTCTAGTGGTGATGCATCATCCTCATTTTCCACATCTTCCTCATTCTCCTCTTCTTTCTATTCTTCTTCCTGCTCTTCTTTTTCATTTCTTTTATCTCTTCTTCAGCACTCTCATGTTCAGGGAGAGAATGCTGAGAGGTGCTGGCACTTGCCTGGCCCTAGAACGACTGATTTTCTTTTTCATGTGCCGGAGACTTAATTTCATTGGCTGGTTTTCCCCCTTGATCAATGCTGGGGGTGTGGACAAGTTCGGCAGAGTGAGCTTGATCAGCTGGCTCACTCGACTGTTTGGCTACTTTGCTGAGGCTCCTAAAGAGTGCCTCTTGAATCGTCAGATCATCATAAGAAATGTCCATATTTTCTTGATCTCTTTAAATCTGATCTCCTTCCTGTGGGTCTTCTGTAATCTTTTCTGCCTCACTGTCAGTAGCAAGTTCTAAATCTTCACTATCTTCTTCATCAGATGAAATAAGATGATATCCTTCTTCACCTTCTTCCAGGTAGGTGACTTCTTCTTGTTTCTCTTCCTCAGTTGCCATATCATCACCGATCACAACAGGGTTGTCCTGGTTGCTGGCACTGACTACAGGGGTATCATCTCGTGCTTTTTGAGATCTGGTTCTTCGTCCCACTCCTAATCTACTGCTTTCAGGCTCTTTTCTTTTACTTCCGGCAGTGGGTTTGGGTTTCTAGGATGCCTTTACATTGGTAAACATTACCTTGGCTCTGTGTGGAGGCTGCAGGTTGATGGGTTTCACCTTCAATTTGTCAACAGGTGTTGAAGAGGGAACCCATAGGATTTCCTCTCCCAGAAGTCACCTTTCTTCTGCAAACCTTTGCTTGGTGCCGTAATTTCCAGATCAATTTCCTTCTAGATTTGACCTTTCAACCTGTTGAAAACAAACTGTGACCAGTTGAAGGGAATACCTTGATAGATAATCGCCATTAGCTTAACTTGTAGCTCAGTCAAGTTCTCCTTTGACCCTTTTCTTCCTTCAATGTTTTTGGTGATTACTGGTACAAATTCAGCAATTGAACGTTTGAGTGTTGATCTTGGGAGGTTGTATGTCTTGCTGTTATTTCTGGGATTCTGGGCTATTTCTATCCAGAATGTTTTGATGTCAATCTATATATTTTTCACATCAGCCGGACCAGTGTTGGGAAGGATCAGAAAAAGGTTGAGTAGTCCAGGTGTGATGACCACTTGTTTGCCAAATATGGAGCTCTTGATGCAATCGGGGTCACTTTTCTTTGTGCTGGGCAGAAACTTTGCATTTTCCCAAAATGCAATCAGATTTTCATAGCATATCCCATCGATTGGGGGGGGGGGGGTATATGAAGGTCATTAACCCCAGATTCATACAGCCATCAACCAATCGTTGAGCTTGTGTTTCAATGTCACAGAAGGGGAGGTAGTGTTCCGGCCTGAAAAATGATCCAGTGATGATCGATTTTTTGAAATATTGTTCTGTGGAAGAGATTGTAGACGATGAAGCCATTGGTGAATGCAATTAATATTTCGGAAGTTTTTGATTTTGAGAGAGCGTAAAGAATTCTGAAAAATCTCTAAGTGTTTTTTAAATAGGGTGATTCATGGTAGTGTGAACGTGGTTGAATATGGAAGGATTTTGTGACGTAATGGCGTGATTTTATGTGTATAAATCACGGTATTTGAGTGTAGTGGGGGAGTGGATTGAGGTAAGTAATGATAAATCCTGGGAATCGAGGTGATTGTAATTTAAAAAAAATGTAGTTACCTCCACAATTATTAATTGATCTTCACGTGAGTAATTTTCCACAGTATAATCCTCCATAACTTTTTGATTTTCCACGTATATAAACCTAATTTAGTTCACACTTTACTCTGCTGTTTACTCCATTGCATATTCCGGTGGAGTGACCTTGCTGGTCACTAAGCCGGTTTAGTGACTTCTTCCCTGAGCTGCTGATATACTTGTTCCTAACAATCAGTGTAGTTGACTTCACTGAGTATCAGTGCCTTACCTACCACACTATTTTACTTATTACGGCAAGGGTTCAGTCAGCTGATGAAGTTACTTGGCTGATTACTCCAGTTAGCTGCTCCTTAGCACTTAGTCAATTTCTATCATTCCCAACTCAGTTCTCAACTTGCTGAATCTTTCAAGACTGAGTGGTTTTCTGAAAATGTTAGCCAATTGATCTTCAGTAGGTATATATATCTTAGAATGACATCTCCTTTTTCAATATGATCTCTGATAAAATGATATCGCACATAAATGTGCTTAGTTCTTGAATGTAGTACTGGATTTTCAGTGATAGAAATTGCACTTGTGTTGTCACACATAATTGGAATTGTCTCCTCCTCGATTCCATAATCCATTAGCTATTGTCTGATCCATAGTACTTTTGCAGCTGCCTGCTGCTATATATTTACCTTCAGCTGTTGACGTAGATATGGAATCTTTCTTTTTACTAAACTATGAGACTAGTCTGCTGCCTAGCATTTGACAGGTTCCCGAAGTAGTTTTTCTATCTTTCTTGCATCCACTATAATCAAAGTGAGTATGATATTAACTTAAATCCTCCATCATTTGGATACCAAATTCCAACATTGATGGTGTTCTTTAGATATTTGATTATTCTTTTGGCTTCTAGGAGGTATGATTCCTTTGGTTGAGCTTGAGATCTTGCACATACTCCTACTCCAAGTGCTATATCAGGTCTACTTGCTGTTAAATAAAGTATGGATCCCATGATTCCTCTATAAAGCTTCTGATCTACATCCTTTCCATTTTCATCTTTTCCAAGAATAAATGTTGCACACATTGGTGTATCTGATGTCCCACTTGTGTCCATGCCATACTTGTGTATCAAGTCTTTTTTGTACTTGGCTTGATTGATAAAGATGCCATATTTCATTTTCTTGACTTGTAGTCCAAGAAAATAATTCAGTTCTCCCATCATGCTCATCTCCAATCATAGCTTTTCATCTTCTGATCCAAAAAGGATGTCATCAACATAAATTTGGACTATTAGAGTGCTTGTTCCTTCCTCTAGATGGAAGAGAGTCATGTCAATGGTTCCTTTGTTGAATCCAATGTTGATCAGGAATTGTGATAGTGTTTCATACCAGGCTCTGGTGCCTGTTTGAGTCCATAAAGTGCCTTTTTGAGCTTGTACACTTTATCTTCTTTCCCTTTGAGTTGAAAACCAGGAGGTTGTTCAACATATACTTCTTCTTCCAAAAGTCCATTTAGGAATGCACTCTTGATATCCATTTATAAAACGTTGAAGTCTTTGTGGGCAGCAAAGGCTAGAAATAGTTTGATTGCTTCCAATGTTGCTACTAGAGCAAAAGTTTCATCATAATCTATGCCTTCTGCTTGAGAATAGCCTTTTGCTACTAGCCTTGCTTTGTTTCTGACAACTGTCCCTAGTTCATCCATCTTGTTTCTGAATACCAATTTTGTTCCAATGATGTTGGCTATGTTTTGTCTGTCAACAAGTTCCCAGACCTCATTTCTTTCCAATTCATTTAGTTCTTCTTGCATGGCTGTAATCTAGTCAGCATCTTGAATTTCATCATCTATTGTCTTGGGTTCCACTTGTGATAGAAAACAAGTTAGCAAATTCTTCAGGTGTCTTCTGGTTCTGACTCCAGTATGAATGTGTCTAATGACTTGATCTTCAGGATGGTCTCTTAACCAGTTAAGGTCAGGTTGAAGTTGGTCTTGACTTGGTGCTTCCACTACTTCAGTTTGTGCATCAGCTTCATGTTCTTGTTTTGGTGCCTCTTCTATTGTATGTACTGGTGGCTTCTCTTGATTTCCAAAAGTGTGATTCAGAATTGTAGCTGGTACTGTTGTATTCATATAAACTTGCATTTGTGTTGCTCCTTCTTCTTATTCTTGAAGGCTTTCACCATTTGTGTTTTGTTCATCAATGACTACATGAATTGACTCTTCAATCACTAGGGTTCTTTTGTTGAGCACTCTGAAGGCTTTGCTAGTGTCTGAGTATCCAATAAAGATTGCTTTTTGATCAAAAGTATGTAACTGATTCCTGTTCAAAACAAAGCATTTAGATCAAAACATATGTAAGTGTAGAATGTTAGGTTTTCTTTCATTCCATATTTCATATGGAGTTTTTCCATGATGTTTGTTGATGATTGATCTGTTTTGAGTATAGCATGCTGTATTTGCTGATTCAACCCAAAATCTCTTTGGCAAACATGCTTCTGCAATCATTGTTCTGACTGCTTCTTTGAGTGTCATGTTTCTTCTTTCTACTAAACCATTCTGTTGTGGAGTCCCTGCTGCTGATAGTTGATGTAGTACTCCATTATCCTCACAGTAGGTTCTAATGTCTTAATTTAGAAACTTTGTGCCTCTATCTGATCTGATCTTGATGATTTTTAGTTCCTTTACATTTTGAATTCTTCTTAACAAGTCTGGCAGCTTTTTGAGTGTTTCTCTATTCTTTTTCATGAATATGGTCCAGGTGAATTTGGAGAAGTCATCCACCACTACTAGAGTGTATTTCTTTCCACTTACACTGACTGGTGTGACTGGTCCAAAAAGGTCCATATGCAATAGATGTAAGATTCTTGTTGTTGACTGATAGGGCTTTAACTAGAAGGAACTTTTAATTTGTATCCCTTTTTGACATGCATCACATAGACCTTCTTTCTGGAATGTGATCTCTGGTAGGCCTTCAACTAGCTTGTTCTTTGTCAGTGTGTTGATGGTTTTGAAGTTGAGATGATTCAATCTCCTATGCCAAATCTAGTTGTTTGACTGCTTGCTTTTGACAAGCACGCATGATTCTGCTCTTGTTGTCTTCCAATATACAACATACATGTTGTCCTCTCTCCTTCCTGTAAGTACAACTGTGTTGGTTTTACTATGAATCACTTTGCATCCTTCCTTCTTGAAGTGCACATTGTAGCCTTTGTCACAAAATTGACTGATACTTAGTAGATTGAAATCCAGTCCTTTAACATAAGCCATATTTTGAATCTTCAAACTATTTTGGAATATTATGCCTTCCCCTTTAATTTTACCAGGGTTTTCTTTGCCTCCAAAAGAAACTTTGGGTCCATCAAAAGCTTTAAAGTCAGTGATCCATCCATTGTTCTCTATCATGTGTCTGGAACATCCATTGTCTATGTACCTGACATCCTTCAAAACAAATTAATTTTGTTTAGGTACCCAACACTGTTTGGGTCCATGCTTGTTAGCAGTCATGCCTCCTACTCCAAGTGTATATCCAAATGATCTTCTCTTTGGATAGTTGAAGTCATCAACTTGATATGTATAAGGCATGGCATAATATCTTCTAATCTTTCCACTAAAGGTATTCTGATACTTTTCTCTACTTTTTGGTGCATTTGCATCCTTTTTTACTTTCCAGTATGTAGAGGGAACCTTATTTTCATGCTGCTTCTGGTGTCCAGGAATATGCCTTGGCTGGCTTTTCTTGAACACATGATGCATGTTATGAAATGGTTTCTTCTTATATTGGGGGTGTAACGTTCCAATCATCCTTAGAAGGGTAATGTCTTCCCTTACCTTTCTAAACTCCTTTGCCTTTACTTGGCTGGATTGATGATTTACTCTGATGTTTCACTACACTAGTATTTGACTTCACCGGTGCAGGATGAGTGGTAGAAACTATGACCTGTCCTTTTCTGAATTTTGGTCCATTCTTGGCCCTAGATTCCGATTTGAGTTGACCAATGTTTCTACTGTCATCCTGACTGTTGTAGCCAAGACCAGATCTGGATCCAAACCTTGTTGGGGGTTTGTAAGCTGGTTCACCAAGTGGTGCAGTGGTGATCTTAACTGGTACAAAGATTTTCGCAACTGGTCTTTCAACAATGGATGGGTGATCATCTGCTGCTTGTTGATCAGTTGAGTGGATCTTCTTACTAGTTTGTTCAGCTTTTACTTTGTCCAGTTATTTCTTTAATCTTTTATTTTCCTATCTTAGATTCTCACATTCATGTTCCAGAATTTCAAGATTCATCTCAATTTCTTCAAATTTTCTCATGAGATTTTGGATTAGTTTTGCAGAATCTAGTGGAAGAATAGAAGATTGGGCAGTGTCATATGTGGATGCACTAGATGATGAGTGTGAGCTGGATGTTACCTCAGCTTCATTAGATTCTTTATCCATAAGGCATATGTAAGCTTTTTCATTGTCTGAGCTGTCAACTTCATCATCATCTCCAGAATTATTTTCAGATGATTCTTCATTCTTTTCACTGCTAGTTTCAGCTTTGAGTGCCTTCTTGCTTTTTCTCTTATCAATTGTCTTGTATTTCTTTTCATCCTCATCTTTTTTCCTTTTCTTCAGGGCAATCAGCCTTGAAATTACCTTTCTTCTTGAAGTTGAAGCATTTGTATTCATCACGCTAAACCTGTCAAAACGTTTTACCAGTAAAGCTACATGTTCATTCAGCTCCAATGTCTCTTTCCTATTTGCATCAGCTGTGTTCCTTTGCTGGGATTCAATTAGTGCACTGGACTTATGTGCCTCTGCTGGTGCACTGTCTTTGCCGTTCAACTCAAATTCATGAGCCTTTAGTTGAGACATTAGAGTTAAGGTATCAGTGTTTGCAAGATTTGTTGTTCCCCTAATTACTGAAGTGATGATCCTCCATCTTTCAGGTAGCCTCTCAAGATCTTCAGGCACCCTTCTTTCTATGGATATGTTTGTCAAAGTTGTTGCAGTTCACTAATGATGCTTGAGAATATATTGTCCATTTGATCAATGGTTTCACTAGCCTTCATTTTGAAGTTCTCAAATTTATGTTTTGCAATAGACAATTTGTTTTCTTTAATTGCTTCTGATCCTTCATTGATCAGTGCCAATTTGTCCCACATCTCATTTGCTATTTTGCAATCTTTGATCCTCATGAACATATTACGGTCCAGAGTCTTCAAGATCAAGTCTTTTGCAACGAAGTCAAGGTTTCCTCTTCTCTTGTCATCCTTGGTCCAATCTTTCTTGAGTTTGTCTATTACTTTTCCTTGATCTGCTTGTGTGGATACCACAGTTGTGATCTCGATTGGGCCATCATTGATTACATCCAGCATCTCCTCATGAGTTGCTGCAAGATGAGACAACATTCTTATTATATATTCATCAAAATTTTTAACACTAGATATAGGTACCTTTGACATAAAATTTGAGGAATCCATAAATACAAAAAAAAGATATGTATATGTAAAGAAAGCACAAATTTGAAAAATACTTTGAAAATATGTGATCTCCTTGTTACCATAATTTAGATCTGAACAGGTTTTGAAACAAGGAACACTACTCCGATACCAATTGTTGGTCCCAGAGATGGGTAAAACTATAGTCAGAGGGGGGGGGGGGGGTGAATGACTATAGTGGAGTTTCAAAAAAATTTGTTGTATTTAAAAGCTTTTGGGCAGCGGATAAGTACCTTCATAAAATGTTGTTTCAAAGTAGATTATGCAATCACAAATATAGAGTAGGCAATGAAATAAAATGTTTTCAGGTAAATTGCTGAAAGTAAATAGACACAAAGGTTTATACAGGTTTAGGGTGATGTAATCCCTTAATCCACTCTTCTCCTGTGATGATTGGAGGAATTCACTATTGTTTTCATAGATACAATAGTATGATTGTCCTTGACTACTCAAGCATCACAATCTTCAAAACTATCACTCCCTGACATCAAAAGCTTCAGTGACTTAGTCTCTAGCACGCTCCTTGAGAACAAATATATCAGTAGCTATCACAAAGGTTGTAACTCCTTATCAGATTTCTCTGATTCCATTGCCTCAGTTGATGTGAATTGGATTCACAAATTTGTTGATCAATCTCAGAGCTTGATTTGCAATTGAAGTTATGATTCCAGAGTTGATCTCTAGATAGTTCTTTTTAGTATAGATGGAGGGCTTTTCACTTTGACAGAGTTTCTGCTTGTATTTTTGTCAGTCTTAATCGATTTATCTTTTCTGTCAATGCCTTCTATTTATAGCCTCGATGATCCTTAATTTGAATTTCCGTCCGTTGGCTATTTAATGTGGAGAATAATCCTTGATTTAATTCTTGATTCCCCCTTAATTACATTCTCCTTGATTTCAGTGATCGGATTTTTCCTCAAACATTTATCAGAAAATCCATCATTGATTGATCCTCTATTGATTGTGCATTAATGCTTGATCTTAATCATTTCAAATCTAAATGAGGAAAGTTTACATGATCGTTCCATGAATGGTTAAGTGATTCTTCTGACTTGGCTGTTTGGTTCTTCCTTCACTACTCTGTCTTTACTAAGCAAAAAGTCAGTTTACTTTGCCGGTTTACTGCATTGTTGTTTTCTTTCATTCTTTAGAGTACTTTTTGTACATCACAGATCCTTGATTTGAGTGAGATCAGTATACACCATATTATTTCTCAGACTTATCCAAGGTCATCACAGACTTCATTGGTTATAAGTCAGACCATAAATCCCCATTGCTTCTCAGCTGGTACTTGACTGGCTTCACTATGCCAAATATCTGTTCTTACTTAGCCGTCTTACCAACTTGTACAATACTTGTCTGAATCAACTTATACAACATGTCAGACTCTTACTAAAGACTTATACAGTGAATTCAAACTTATTTCAGGCTTGCTATAACAGCTAGTATGGCCATCGTCAAAACATAATAAAATGTTCCTAACTGGCAGATTGCTCATCAGAAATCAACATTGCCAACAACTTACAAAGTCTCGTGCAAAGGACTTTGGTCAAAATCATATTTATAAAGGTGCTTAGGGCTACAGGTCTAAAGTCAACAAAAGTACGAGGCACCTCTTTTTAGGGATCAAAGTGATTAGAGTGGTACTTATAGATTGAGGGATATTCCCTTCAGAGAGAATCAGCAGTGGCTTCCAAAACATCATGATAGATGGTGTTCCAACAGGCCCTAAACATCAATGGGAGATGGTCAAGATCCTAGACAGCCTTCTTGACCTCTACTAGAGTTATTTTTTGAAGGAGAGAGGAATTCATGTCATCAGTGACCAAATGAGGGATGAAGGCCAAAATGTAATCAAGAGCATTCAGATTGGGGGCAGTATCATATTTAAACAAGTTAGTGAAGAAATCCACAACAGCAATTTATATGTCCCCTTGGGTATCACACTATGTCTTTGCATTGTTCTTTATTTTATGAATGGTCAATCTTCTAATTTTATCCTTAACCGTTGCATGGAAGGAGCCAGTGTTCCTATCACCCTCTTGAAACCACTTATATCTACATTTTTGTTTCCACTACTCCTCTTGTTGTGCAAGACTGAAGTTATATAAATCATGTGCTCTAGAGATAGCTTCCATATTGCTGGCAGTAGGCATGTGGTCATAGGCAGCTTCAAGAATATGCACCTCTTGCTCATGTTTTTTTGACTTTTTCATTAATATCCCCAAAGGTGTTTTCGTTCCAAAGGGTATGGTCTTTCTTGAGTCCTTTTATTTTGAATATGAATTTTACCATACCACCTATATTTCCAAGAACATCTTGTGTTTAGCTATTATCAACAATGTTCAAGAAGTGGTCATCTGAGAGCCATATAGTCTGCAATTTAAAATATACGGGGTTCATAGTCTTCATCATAAAAGTGTAGAGCAGAGGAGCATGCTCTGAACCTATTATGTTAAGAGCAAGGACCTCCCCAACATTGTCCTCTTCAAGCCACTTGACATTGAACAAGCACCTGTCGAGTTTTTCCTTGATGTATGTGGAATGCCTCCAGCTAGCCCAAGTGTAGTTAGAAACAATAACTGGAAGTTCTAGAAGGCTACAAGAAGAGATCAAGTTATTAAAATCACTCATTGATCCTGCATTAGGATGAGAAACCCCAGAGTATTCCTCTACTCTTCTTATAGCATTGAAATCTCCACCAGCATGCAAGGCAATTCCATAGCAGAGATGTCAGACATATAATCCCACATGGCAGTTCTAAGAGTACTTGTACAGTTACCGTATACACTAGTAACCAAAAAAGGGGTTGGCTCTTCAAATTCGAGAGTAATAGTTTGTTCCATCACACTAACAACTTGAACCGAAAAAACAGATGTCCAGAAAAGTTAAAATTTATCATTTGAAGCAGCCAAGCTATTGTCAAAACCTAATTGCGGTGTTTTAGTATAACTGAGTAGTAGTCAACATGGGTTCAGAGATGGCTAGAAAAGGAAATTTTATGAAGTGTAATTAGCTTTTTTAAACTTCTGAAAGATTTCTTACCTTTCAGACCCCGTATATTCCTAAATAGACAATTCATTTTGTTGTAGGTTGAGCTTTGGAACTTGTGGCTCTGCTACATACTGTTGGCCTGAGGGTGGAGTATT
This sequence comes from Gentiana dahurica var. dahurica, assembly GCA_024500145.1. Classification (NCBI taxonomy): domain Eukaryota; kingdom Viridiplantae; phylum Streptophyta; class Magnoliopsida; order Gentianales; family Gentianaceae; genus Gentiana; species Gentiana dahurica. The sequence continues at coordinate 86,609,997 of CM044898.1, read as the reverse complement.
TCTTCATTCCCTTACACCTTGTAATGACCCTGTAGCTATCTGCCTCTTCAGTAGCAACAACCTTTCCCTTAAGTTGATCAAACTTTTTCTGAAATCTTTTGTTTAGGTCTTCGAGTGCAGCTCTTAGCAAATTGTGCATGCCTGGTTAAGATATGATGCTTTAGACTAGAATCATCTGAAACATTACCCTGCTCTGGTGTGTCTCCCTCATGAAGTGGTTCTTTCTCGGTGTCAGGAAGAATACTATCATCTATCACCTCATCATTGGTCAATGGGTAAAGTGTTGGGTATATTGCATATGTGAGGGTGCTAGGGCATTTGTCTAACTTAGTTTTATAGCTTGTGGTGTAGTACCTTCTGTATTAGAAGTATTTTCTCCATTTTTTGTACATACACCTAGAATTTGATCGTGCATAGATACAACTGTACCAGTCTACATTGTCTGTTGTTCTACAAATGTAGCACATCCTGTTGTCCCATTGTTAAAGGGGTATTTTCAGTATTTTGCATCTGATCCGTGGGCAATGCAGAGGGCTATTGTGGTGTCCAAATCGTAGCTGGAGGGCCCTTTTCTCTACCATTTCTGTATCATTTCCCAGATTCATTGTGTTATATTTCTGCATAATGAGGTTGTTGTGGGTTTTTCACCCTGCAAGACTCTTCAAGGTATCTAATATGATTCCAATACACCAAATATGGGGAAAGATCCGCTTCAAACTCAATAAATTGCCAGAATCCTGAAGATTCCCCTTGCTGGATCCAAATACGTCGAGGGAAAGGCTTAAGCATGTCTAATTCTGTCTAAAATGAGCCGTAGAAGGTCGTTTCAGAGAGGCAGTTAAAGCATCCACCCTCAATAATTTTCCATAACTCGATATAATCCCTTTGAGAGCATCTATGTTCATAAAGTGTGCAGGTAGCTTGGGTAAAAGAATCTAAGCAGGAACAAAGGAGGACTCAACATGAACATTAAAATCAGGCATCCATTTAAGGATGAGAATAAGATTACTGGTAACAAACAACTGACTACATGAGTATAATTGAATAAAGTTTTTCTTCCCTATGAAGTTAATGAGAATGTGCTTTGAATCAAAAACCCCAACCGAGTGTTAACCAGTATAATTTTGAACTTCTAGAAAATGCTTAATTGCATCGAGGGTTGGCTTAATTTGTGAAAATTTTCCAATTAGTGCATACTGAAATAGGGAAGCGAAGAGATCAATCTACTCCTTGGAGAACTGAATTGCAATTTCCCTTTTGTAAGACGTAATTTCCGGCAGGAAATTGGGCAGCGTAAGTTTAGGCCGAACTGCCTGAGCATAAGTCTTTGCTTGTGTAGGCATTGAAAAAAGGACCAAAAAATACCACAAAAGAGAATGAAAATCTAATAGGAGCAAGGATGAGTGCAAAAAAAAGCGAGATGAAGAAGAAATGCAGTGGCTGGCGTTACTCCGGCGAAGTTTCTGTCCGACATTCTAGATTTTATCACTTCATTTTGGGAACATGATGTACTTTTCATTCTAGACTTTGGAATTTTATTTGTTGAACTTTTGGGGGTTTTTGTACGTTGTAAGTTCGGGATTACGTTGTAATAAGTCTACCTTTCCATCTTTAGATTGGTTGTTTCTATTCTCGTTGTTGAAAAAAAACCCCTGAGTATTTAGCTTCCGTTAATGCTAAACTCATTACGACGTAGTAGAGGCTTACGTAAAATATAAGATTTATTTTATATTATTAATGTCGAACGTTCTATTTCGACAAGGACTCGGTATCCAGGAACGGGGCATTACATTCGGTATCAGTGCGAAGCGTCTTTAGCTCTCTAAGCAGCCTTCTTGAGAAAAGAATTCTTTAGCCCACTTAGTAACATTGTAATCTTTTTTGACCATAAAGAACGGTAGTTACAGGAAGAGGAGCCCATGGCGAAGAGGCCTTAGGGGTACGACAAGAAAGTCCGATACCAATGGTATTGTGTTGATGTAAGTCAACTAGATGATACTTTTTACGATGTTTTATCCCCATTTCTCATGCATTTATTGATATTCTAGTTTCAATTCGAGTTAGTATTTTCTTATTTTAATCCATATGTGTAGATAGTAATTGTTATGTAAAATATCATGTTTTGATAGGTTTTGTACCGGTTATAGTAACCGGAGCGTCATGTCAGGTTTACGCTTGGTATTCTGGTGTTGTATTACAGGATTATAGGTTGACCAAGACCCTGAGTGACGACATGTGTTTAGCCTAAACATGACTTTTTATGGCTATAAGAGTATGCCGGAAGCTATGAAATTCAAACGTATCATTTCTCCTTAGAAATTCAAGCATATCCCATCGATTGGGGGGGTTTATGAAGGTCATTAATCCCAGTTTCGTATAGCCATCAACCAATCGTTGACCTTGTGTTTCATTGTCACATAAGGAAAGGTAGTGTTTCGGCCTGTAAAATGATCCAGTGATGATCTCTTTTTCGAAATATTGTTATGTGGCAGAGATTGTAGATGATGAAGCCATTGGTGAATGGAATTAATATTTAGGAAGTTTTTGATTTTGAGAGAGCGTAAAGAATTCTGAAAAACCTCTAAGTGTTGTTTAAATAGGGTGATTCATGGTAGTGTGAACGTGGTTGAATATGGAAGGATTTGTGACGTAATGGCGTGATTTTATGTGTATGAATCACGGTATTTCAGTGTAGTGGGGGAGTGGATTGAGGTAAGTAATGATAAATCCCAGGAATCGAGGCGATTGTAATTTTAAAAAAATATAGTTACCTCCACGATTATTAATTGATCTTCACGTGAGTAATTTTCCACAGTATAATCCTCCATAACTTTTTGATTTTCCACGTATATAAACCTAATTTAGTTCACACTTTACTCTGCTGTTTACTCCATTGCATATTCCGGTGGAGTGACCTTGCTGGTCACTAAGCCGGTTTAGTGACTTCTTCCCTGAGTTGCTGATATACTTGTTCCTAACAATCAGTGTAGTTGACTTCACTGAGTATCAGTGCCTTACCTACCACACTATTTTACTTATTACGGCAAGGGTTCAGTCAGCTGATGAAGTTACTTGGTTGATTACTCCAGTTAGCTGCTCCTTAGCACTTAGTCAATTTCTATCATTCCCAACTCAGTTCTCAACTTGCTGAATCTTTCAAGACTGAGTGGTTTTCTGAAAATGTTAGCCAATTGATCTTCAGTAGGTATATATATCTGAGAATGACATCTCCTTTTTCAATATGATCTCTGATAAAATGATATCTCACATAAATGTGTTTAGTTCTTGAATGTAGTACTGGATTTTCAGTGATAGAAATTGCACTTGTGTTGTCACACATAATTGGAATTGTCTCCTCCTCGATTCCATAATCCATTAGCTATTGTCTGATCCATAGTACTTTTGCAGCTGCCTGCTGCTATATATTTACCTTCAGCTGTTGACGTAGTTATGGAATCTTTCTTTTTACTAAACTATGAGACTAGTCTGCTACCTAGCATTTGACAGGTTCCCGAAGTAGTTTTTCTATCTTTCTTGTATCCAATATAATCAAAGTGAGTATGATATTAACTTAAATCCACCATCCTTTGGATACCAAATTCCAACATTGATGGTGTTCTTTAGATATTTGATTATTCTTTTGGCTTCTAGGAGGTATGATTCCTTTGGTTTGGCTTGGGATCTTGCACATACTCCTACTCCAAGTGCTATATCAGGTCTACTTGCTGTTAAATAAAGTATGGATCCCATGATTCCTCTATAAAGCTTCTGATCTACATCCTTTCCATTTTCATCTTTTCCAAGAATAAATTTTGCACACATTGGTGTATCTGATGTCCCACTTGTGTCCATGCTATACTTGTGTATCAAGTCTTTTTTGTACTTGGCTTGATTGATAAAGATGCCATCTTTCATTTGCTTGACTTGTAGTCCAAGAAAATAATTCAGTTCTCCCATCATGCTCATCTGCAATTTGCTTTTCATTATGTTTGCAAATTTCTCACATAGCTTTTCATCTTCTGATCCAAAAATGATGTCATCAACATAAATTTGGACTAATAGAGTGCTTGTTCGTTCCTCTAGCTTGAAGAGGGTCTTGTCAATGGTTCATTTTTTGAATCCAATGTTGGTCAGGAATTGTGATAGTGTTTCATACCAGGCTCTGGGTGCCTGTTTGAGTCCATAAAGTGCCTTTTTGAGCTTGTACACTTTTTCTTCTTTCCCTCTGAGTTGAAAACCAGGAGGTTGTTCCACATATACTTCTTCTTCCAAAAGTCCATTTTGGAATGCAGTCTTCACATCCATTTGGTAAAATTTGAAGTCTTCGTGGGCAGGAAAGGCTAGAAATAGTTTGATTGCTTCCAATCTTGCTACTGGAGCAAAAGTTTCATCATAATCTATGCTTTCTGCTTGAGAATAGCCTTTTGCTACTAGCCTCGCTTTGTTTCTGACAACTGTCCCTTGTTCATTCATCTTGTTTCTGAATACCAATTTTGTTCCAATGATGTTGGCTGTGTTCGGTCTGTCAACAAGTTCCCAGACCTCATTTCTTTCCAATTCATTTAGTTCTTCTTGCATGGCTATAATCCAGTCAGCATCTTGAATTGCATCATCCATTGTCTTGGGTTCCACTTGTGATAGAAAACATGTAAGCATATTCTCCAGGTGTCTTCTGGTTCTGACTCCTGTTTGAATGTCTCTAATGACTTGATCTTTAGGATGGTCTCTGAACCAGTTAAGGTCAGGTTGAAGTTGTTCTTGACTTGGTGCTTCCACTACTTCAGTTTGTGCATCAGCTTCATGTTCTTGTTCTGGTGCCTCTTCTATTGTATGTACCGGTGGCTTCTCTTGATTTCCAAAATTGTGATTCAGAATTGTAGCTGGTACCGTTGTATTCATATAAACTTGCCTTTGTGCTGCTCCTTCTTCTTGGTCTTGAAGGCTTTCACCATTTGTGTTTTGTTCATCAATTACTACATGAATTGACTCGTCAATAACCAGGGTTCTTTTTTTGAGCACTCTGAAGGCTTTGCTAGTGTCTGGGTATCCTATAAAGATTGCTTTTTCATCAAAAGTATGTAACTGATTCCAGTTCAAAACAAAGCATTTAGATCCAAACATATGTAAGTGTAGAATGTTAGGTTTTCTTCCATTCCATATTTCATATGGAGTTTTTCAATGATGTTTGTTGATGATTGATCTGTTTTGAGTATAGCATGCTGTATTTGCTGATTCAGCCCAAAATCTCTTTGGAAAACATGCTTCTGCAATCATTGTTCTGACTGCTTCTTTGAGTGTCCTGTTTCATCTTTCTGCTACACCATTCTGTTGTGGAGTCCCTACTGCTGATAGTTGATGTAGTACTCCATTAACCTCACAGTAGGTTCTGATGTCTTAATTTAGAAATTGTGTGCCTCTATCTGATCTGATCTTGATGATCTTTAGTTCCTTTACATTTTGAATTCTTCTTAACAAGTCTGGCAGCTTTTTGAGTGTTTCTCTTTTCTTTTTCATGAATATGGTCCAGGTGAATTTGGAGAAGTCATCCACCACTACTAGAGTGTATTTCTTTCCACCTACACTGACTGGTGTGACTGGTCCAAAAAGGTCCATATGCAATAGATGTAAGATTCTTGTTGTTGACTGATAGGGCTTTAACTTGAAGGAAATTTTAATTTGTTTCCCTTTTTGACATGCATCACATAGACATTCATTCTTGAATGTGATCCCTGGTAGGCCTTCAACTAGCTTGTTCTTTGTCAATGTGTTGATGGTTTTGAAGTTGAGATGATTCAATCTCCTATGCCAAATCCAGTTGTTTGACTGCTTGCTTTTGACAAGCAAGCATGATTCTGCTCTTGTTGTCTTCCAATCTACAACATACATGTTGTCCTCTCTCCTTCCTGTAAGTACAACTGTGTTGGTTTTACTATGAATCCCTTTGCATCCTTCCTTGTTGAAGTGCACATTGTAGCCTTTGTCACAAAATTGTCGGATACTTAGTAGATTGAAATCCAGTCCTTTAACATAAGCCATATTTTGAATCTTCAAACTGTTTTTGAATATTATGCCTTCCCCCTTAATTTTTCCAGGGTTTTCTTTGCCTCCAAAAGAAACTTTGGATCCATCAAAAGCTTTAAAGTCAGTGATCCATCCATTGTTCTCTATCATGTGTCCGGAACATCCACTGTCTATGTACCAGACATCCTTCAAAACAAATTAATTTTGTTTAGACACCCAACACTGTTTGGGTTCATGCTTGTTAGCAGTCATGCCTCATACTCCAAGTGTATATCCAAATGATCTTCTCTTTGGATAGTTGAAGTCATCAACTTCATATGTATTAGGAATGGCCGAATATCTTCTAATCTTTCCACTAAAGGTATTCTGATACTTTTCACTACTTTTTGGTGCATTTGAATCCTTTTTCACTTTCCAATATGTAGGGGGAACTTTATTTTCATGCTGCTTCTAGTGTCCAGGAATATGCCTTGGCTGGCTTTTCTTGAACACAAGATACATGTTATGAAATGGTTTTTTCTTATATTGGGGGTGTAACGTTCCAATCATCCTCAGAAGGGTAAAGTCTTCCCTTACCTTTCTGAACTCCTTTGCCTTTACTTGGATGGATTGATGATTTACTCTGATGTTTCACTACACTAGTATTTGACTTCACCGGTGCAGGATGAGTGGTAGAAACTATGACCTGTCCTTTTCTGAATTTTGGTCCATTCTTGGACCTAGTTTCAGATTTGAGTTGACCAATGTTTCTACTGTCATCCTGACTGTTGTAGCCAAGACCAGATCTGGATCCAAACCTTGTTAGGGGTTTGTAAGCTGGTGCACCAAGTGGTGTAGTGGTGCTCTTAACTGGTACGGAGATTTTCTCAACTGGTCTTTCAACATTGGATGGGTGATCATCTGCTGCTTGTTGATCTGTTGAGTGGATTTTCTTACTAGTTTGTTCAGCTTTTACTTTGTCCTGTTATTTCTTTAATCTTTTATTTTCCTTTCTTAGATTCTCACATTCATGTTCCAGAATTTCATTATTCAGCTCAATTTCTTCAAATTTGCTCATGAGATTTTGGATTAGGTTTGTAGAATCTAGTGGAAGAATAGAAGATTGGGCAGTGTCAGATGTGGATGCACTAGATGATGAGTGTGAGCTGGATGTTACCTCAGTTTCATTAGATTCTTTAGCCATAAGGCATAGGTAAGCTTTTTCATTGTCTGAGATGTCAACTTCATCATCATCTCCAGAATTATTTTCAGATGATTCTTCGTTCTTTTCACTGCTAGTTTCAGCTTTAAGTGCCTTCTTGCTTTTTCTCTTATCAATTGTCTTGTATTTCTTTTCATCCTCATCTTTTTCCTTTTCTTCAGGGAAATCAGCCTTGAAATGACCTTTCTTCTTGCAGTTGAAGCATCTGTATTCATCACGCTAAACCTGTCAAAACGTTTTACCAGTAATGCTACCTGTTCCTTCAACTCTAGTGACTCTTTGCTGTTTGCATCAGCTGTGTTCCATTATTGGGGTACAATTAGTGCACTGGCCTTATGTGCCTCTGCTGGTGCACTGTCTTCGCTGTTCAACTCAAATTCATGAGCCTTTAGTTGAGACATTATAGTTAAGGTATCAGTGTTTGCAAGATTTGTTGTTCCTCTAATTACTGATGTGATGATCTTCCATCTTTCAGGTAAGCCTCTCAAGATCTTTAGGCACACTTCTTTCTGTGGATATCTGTGTCAAAGTTGTTGCATTTCACTGATGATGCTTGAGAATCTATTGTCCATTTGATCAATGGTTTCACCAGCCTTCATTTTGATGTTCTCAAATTTCTGTTTTGCAATAGACAATTTGTTTTCTTTAATTGCTTCTGATCTTTCATTTATCAGTGCCAATTTTTCCCACATCTCAATTGCTATTTTGCAATCTTTGATCCTCATGAACATATTTCGGTCCAGAGTCTTCAAGATCAAGTCTTTTGCAATGAAGTCAAGGTTTGCTCTTCTCCTGTCATCCTTGGTCCAATCTTTCTTGAGTTTGTCTATTACTTTTCCTTGATCTGCTCGTGTGGATACCACAGTTGTGATCTCGATTGGGCCATCATTGATTACATCCAGCATCTCCTCATGAGTTGTTGCAAGATGAGACAACATTCTTATTTTATATTCATCAAAATTATTAACATTGGATATAGGTACCTTTTACATAAAATTTGAGGAATCCATAAATACAAAAAAAAAGATATATATATATATGTATAGAAAGCACAAATTTGAAAACTACTTTGAAAATATGTGATCTCCTTGTTACCCTAATTTACATATGAACAGGTTCTGAAACAAGGAACACTACTCCGATACCAATTGTTGGTCCCAGAGAAGGGTAAAACTAGAATCAGAGGGGAGGGGGGGTGAATGACTATAGTGGAGTTTCAAAAAATTTTATTGTATTTAAAAGCTTTTGGGCAGCGGATAAGTACCTTCATAAAATGTTGTTACAAAGTAGATTATGCAATCACAAATATAGAGTAGGCAATGAAATAAAATGTTATAAGGTAAATTGCTGAAAGTAAATAGACACAAAGGTTTATAGTGGTTCAGGGTGATGTAATCCCATAATCCACTCTTCTCCTGTGATGATTGGAGGAATTCACTATTGTTTTCACAAATACAATAGTACGATTGTCCTTGACTACTGAAGCTTCACAATCTTCCAAACTATCACTCCCTGACTTCAAAAGCTTCAGTGACTCAGTCTCTATCACTGCTCCTTGAGAACAAATATTTCAGTAGCTATCACAATGTTTGTAACTCCTTATCAGATTTCTCTGATTCCATTGCCTCAGTTGATGTGAGTTGGATTCACAAATTTGTTGATCAATCTCAGAGCTTGATTTGCAATTGAAGTTATGATTCCTGAGTTGATCTCTAGATAGTTCTTTTTAGTATAGATGGAGGGCTTTTCACTTTGATAGAGTTTCTGCTTGTATTTTTATCAGTCTTAATCGATTTATCTTTTCTATCAATGCCTTCTATTTATAGCCTCGATGATCCTTAATTTGAATTTCCGTCTGTTGGCTATTTAATGTGGAGAATAATCCTTGATTTAATTTTTTATTCCCCATTAATTATACTCTCCTTGATTTCAGTGATCGGATTTTTCCTCAAACGTTTATCAGAAAATCCATCATTGATTGATCCTCTATTGATTGTGCATTAATGCTTGATCTTCATAATTTGAAATCTGAATGAGGAAAGTTTACTTGATCATTCCATGAACGATTAAGTGATTCTTCTGACTTGGCTGTTTGGTTCTTCCTTCACTGCTCTGTCTTCACTCAGCCGAAAGTCAGTTTACTTTGCCGGTTTACTACATTGTTGTTTTCTCTCATTCTTTAGAGTACTTTTCGTACTTCACTAATCCTTGTTTTGATTGAGATCAGTGTACACCATATTTGATAATATATTTCACTACTCAGAGTTATCCAAGGTCATCACATACTTCCTTGGTTATAAGTCAGACCATAAATCCTCATTGCTTCTCTGCTGGTACTTGACTGGCTTCACTATGCCGAATATCTGTGCTTACTTAGCCGTCCTACCAACTTGTACAATACTTGTTTGACTCAACTTATATAACATGTCAGACTCGTAGTAAAGACTTATTTCAGGCTTGCTGTAACAGCTAGTATGGCCATCGTCAAAACATAATAAAATGTTCCTAACTGGCAGAGTGCTCATCAGAAATCAACATAGCCAACAACTTACAAAGTCTCGTGCAAAGGACTTTGGTGATAATCATATTTACAAAGGTGCTTAGGGCTACAGGTCTAATGTCAACAAAAGTACGAGGCACCTCTTTTTGGGGATCAAAGTTATTAGAGTAGTACTTATAGATTGAGGGATATTCCCTTTAGAGAGAAAATCTATAGTGGCTTCCAAAACATCATGAGAGATGGTGTTCCAACAGGCCCTAAACATCAATGGGAGATGGTCAAGATCATAGAAAGCCTTCTTGACCTCTACTAGAGTTATTCTTTGATGGAGAGAGGAATTCTTGTCATCAGTGACCAAATGAGCGATGAAGGCCAAAATGTAATCAAGAGAATTCAGATTGGGGGCAGTATCCTTTTTAAACAAGTTAGTGAAGAAATCCACAACAGCAATTTATATGTCCCTTTGGGTATCACACCATGTCTCAGCATTGTTCTTTATCTTATGAATGGTCAATCTTCTAATTTTATCCTTAACCGTTGCATGGAAGGAGCCAGTGTTCCTATCACCCTATTGAATCCACTTATATCTAGATTTTTGTTTCCAGTACTCCTCTTGTTGTGCAAGACTGAGGTTATATAAATCCTGTGCTCTAGAGATAGCTTCCATATTGGTGGCAGTAGGCATGTGGTCATAGGCAGCTTCAAGAATATGCACCTCTTGCTCATGTATTTTTTTACTTTTTCATTAATATCCCCAAAGGTGTTTTCGTTCCAAAGGGTAAGATCTTTCTTGAGTCTTTTTATTTTGAATATGAATTTTACCATACCACCTATATTTCCAAGAACATCTTGTGTCTAGCTATTATCAACAATGTCCAAGAAGTGGTCATCTGAGAGCCACATAGTCTGGAATTTAAAATATACGGGGTTCTTAGTCTTCATCATAACAGTGTAGAGCAGTGGAGCATGCTCTGAAACTATTCTGTTAAGAGCATGGACCTCCCCAACATTGTCCTCTTCAAGCCACTTGAAATTGAACAAGCACCTCTCTAGTTTTTCCTTGATGTATGTGGAGTGCCTCCAGCTAGCCCAAGTGTAGTTAGAAACAATAACATGAAGTTCTAGAAGGCCACAAGAAGAGATCAAGTTATTAAAATCACTCATTGATCCTGCACTAGGTTGAGAAACCCTAGAGTATTCCTCTACTCTTCTTATAGCATTGAAATCTCCACCAGCATCCAAGGCAATTCCATAGCAGAGATGTCAGACATATAATCCCACATGGCAGTTCTAAGAGTACTTGTAAAGTTACCGTATAAACTAGTAACCAAAAAAGGGGTTGGCCCTTTAAATTTGAGAGTAATATTTTGTTCCATCACACTAACAACTTGAACCGAAAAAACAGATGTCCAGAAAATTTAAATTTTATCATTTCAAGCAGCCAAGTTATTGTCAAAACCTAATTATGGTCTTTTAGTATAACTGAGTAGTATTCAACATGGGTTTAGAGATGGCAAGAAAAGAAATTTTATGAAGTGTTATTAGCTTTTTTAAACTTCTGAATGATTTCTTACCTTCAGACCCCGTATATTCCTAAATAGACAATTCATTTTGTTGGAGGTTGAGCTTTGGAACTTGTGGCTCTGCTACATATTGTTGGCCTGAGGGTGGAGTATTTCTTCTTTCCCTTACACCTTGTAATGACCCTGTAGCTATCTGCCTCTTCAGTAGCAACAACCTTTCCCTTAAGTTGATCAACCTTTTTCTGAAATCTTTTGTTTGGTCTTCGAGTGTAGCTCTTAGCAAATTGTGCATGTCTGGTTAAGATTTGATGCTCTAGACTAGAATCATCTGAAACATTACCCTGCTCTGGTGTGTCTCCCTCATGAAGTGGTTCTTTCTCGGTGTCAGGAAGAATACTGTCATCTATCACCTCATCATTGGTCAATGGGTAAAGTGTTGGGTATATTGCATATGTGAGGGTGCTGGTGCATTTATCTGACTTAGTTCAATAGCTTGTGGTGTAGTATCCTCTGTATTAGAAGTATTTTCTCCATTTGTTGAACGTACACCTGGCATTTGATCGTGCATAGATACAACTGTAGCAGTCTACATTGTCTGTTGCTGTACAAATGTAGCACATCCTGTTGTCCCATTGTTAAAGGGGTATTTGCAGAATTTTGCTGCTGATCCGTGGGCGATGCAGAGGGCTATTGTTGTGTCCAAATCTTAGCTGGAGGGCCCTTTTCTCAACAATTTCGGTATCCTTGCCCAGATTCTTTGTGTTATATTTCTGCATAATGAGGTTTTTGTGGGTTTTTCACCCTGCGAGACTCTTCAAGGTATATAATATGATTGCAATACACCAAATATGAGGGAAGATCCGCTTCAAACTCAATAAATTACCAGAATCCTGATGATTCCCCTTGCTGGATCCAAATACGTCGAGGGAAAGGCTTAAGCAGGTCTAATTCAGTCTAAACATGAGACGTAGAAGGTCATTTTAGAGAGGCAGTTCAAGCATCCACCCACAATAATTTTCTATAACTCGATATAATCCCTTTGTGGTCATCTACGTTCATCAAGAGTACATGTAGCTTGGGTAAAAGAATCTAAGTAGGAACAAAGGAGGACTCAACATGAACATTAAAATCAGGCATCCATTTAAGGATGTGAATAGGGTTACTGGTAACAAACAACTGACTACATGAGTATAATTGAATAAAGTATTTCTTCCCTGTGAAGTTAATGAGAACGTGCTTTGAATCAAAAACCCCAACCGAGTGTTAACCAGCATAATTTTGAACTTCTAAAAAATGCTTAATTGCATCGAGGGTAGGCTTACCTTGTGGAAATTTTCCAATTAGTGCATACTGAAAGAGGGAAGCTAAGAGATCAATCTACTCCTTGGAGAATTGAATTGCAATTTCCCTTTTGTAAGACGTAATTTCCGGCAGGAAATCCGGCAGCGTAGGTTTAGGCCGAACTACCTGAGCATAAGTCTTTGCTTGTGTAGGCATTGAAAAAAGGACCGAAAAAAACCACAAAAGGGAATGAAAATCTAATGGGATCAAGGATGAGTGCAAAAAAAAAGCGAGATGAAGAAGAAATGTAGTGGCCGGCGTTACTCCGGCGATGTTTCTGTCCGACGTTCTAGATTTTATCACTTCATTTTGGGAACATGATGTACTTTTCATTCTAGAATTTGGAATTTTATTTGTTGAACTTTTGGTGGTTTTTGTACGTTGTAAGTTCTGGATTACGTTGTAATAATTCTAGCTTTCCATCTTTAGATTGGTTGTTTCTATTCTTGTTGTTGAAAAAAAACCCTGAGTATTTAGCTTCCGTTAATGCTAAACTCATTACGACGTAGTAGAGGCTTACGTAAAATATAAGATTTATTTTATATTATTAATGTCGAACGTTCTATTTCGACAAGGACTCGGTATCCAGGAACGGGGCATTACATTTGGTATCAGAGCGAAGCGTCTTTAGCTCTCTAAGCAGCCTTCTTGAGAAAATAATTCTTTAGCCCATTTAGTAACATTCTAATCATCTTTTGACCATAAACAACGGTAGTTACAGGAAGAGGAGTCCATGGCGAAGAGGCCTTAGGGGTACGACAAGAAAGTCCGATACCAGTGGTAGTGTGTTGATGTAAGTCAACTAGATGATACTTTTTATGATGTTTTATCCCCATTTCTCATGCATTTATGGATATTTTCGTATCAATTCAAGTTAGTATTTTCATAGTTTCATCCATATGTGTAGATAGTAATTGTTATGTAAAATATCATGTTTTGATAGGTTTTGTATTGATTATAGTAACCGGAGCGTCATGTCAGGTTTACGCTTGGTATTCTAGTGTTGTATTACAGGATTATAGGTTGACCAAGACCCTGAGTGACGACATGTGTTTATCCTAAACATGACTTTTGATGGCTAGAAGAGTATGCCTGAAGCTATCAAATTCAAACGTATCATTTGTCCTTAGTGCTTCTACCATAGCCTATCTTCAACGGAAATTTGACCCAACATAGATTAACGTTCTGGAGAAGACTTCTGCATGAGCGTTTTAGATATTCCAACGAGCTTTCCAACACATTTTGAATCATGTCAATCGGAGGTATACAACTCATGTTATGACCATTTTACCGAACTGCTGTGAAGAACCGGCCTAATACGGCGCTCGCCGGGAGTCACAAAAGAAGCCGTCAGAGATATTTTTACCGGCGCGCACCGGACCTTTTCTGGCACATGCCGGAGGTCACAAAAATCAGATTTCAGCATTAGAATCCCCTTTTTTATCGAATTTTACCTAATTTGTTTGCCTGAACTTCATCCTCTCCAATATTCATCTTTGTGCTGCAACCAAAGCTGCTCCAAGGGTCTCCTCCTAGGCAAAAATCAACCCCCAATTTTTAGCTAATTTCATCACATGTGTAATCCTTAGAATGCTAGCTTAATCTTTTGGGTAATTGATTGGAGAAGGCTCAAGCTTTGTGTGCTATCTCAATTGATGCCATTGAAGATGAATGCAAGCTTCCCTTTGCAAACTAATCATTTGTGATTGGTAAAATTCTAGTTTTATCTTGTTTTGTTTGTTCTTGTTATTATGATTGCTAATGTTGATATGTTAGTTATTATGGTAATAAGTAGCTAAATTTGTAACTAGACAAGATGATGTTGTTGTGATAGTTAGTTAATCTCTTTTGTTGATTGGGAATGGTTGTTTATGTTGTAAGTTTCAATTGTGATGCCTACTTGCAATGTATTGCTTGTTGGTGGTGGATTGATCACCTAGCACTAGCACCCACACACTTAGTTGAGACCGAAAGGAGATATTGGGTGTGGGAGAAGGAATACGAGAACTTGGAGGTAAAATTGACCTTAATTGGAATTTGATTTCTTATCCGGGGGATGTTGACATTGTCATTGCATTCAAGTGCTTATCATACCAATTCATTAGGTTTAGGACACCTAGGCCAAGGAGGAGGTATAGAGTAGTTTCATACACTCGTATGAGGGGAAAGTACCTGCGTAGGCATGCACTGTTTCACACTTTTAAACACCATTGGTTGGATGGAGGGAAATCATTCCCATGATACTATGAGAGATTTTATATTCTACACATTGTCTTGGTTGGGCTTTTTATCACTTTATCACCTTTGTAGTAGTAGAATCATAGATACATTTACTTCCTTGAATTATTGCGACTTAGATCAAGATTATCATAGCTTTTCAGTGTTCAACCTCACAATCCCCGTGGATACGACCTTGACCACTAAACTTGACTACAATTTACCTAGTACCCTGCCAGTAAGATTGGACACCTAGAAAAGTGCCATCATGTTTTTTGGTGCCATTTCCGGGGATTGTGTAACGGCTCATACTTATACTAGCTTATAATTCTTGAGAATAAGTCAATCTTTAATTTCTATTTTGTTTTTGGTGCGTACCACTTTGGTATGTTACCAAGTCTTATGTGATTGTGTTCTTGTTGTTTCTCTCTTGTAGTGGATGAACCATTCTCGTTGAGGAAAGGCACCCGACACTCCCATTATTCCGGATATCAATACGTATATTAAGGATTTGGTTAAAGAGAAGAAAGGTAGTCAAGCTCGTCGTACTTTGGAACTTGGTGAAAAATCTTCCCAAGCATCATCCTATCAAGAAGAACAAATGGATTATAATATTGAGAATGCACAAGGATGGCATAACCACGAAAATGCCCTTTTTGAACAAAATCCCTTAAATCCAAATGACTATCCTCCTCCACCACCACACAACCACATCCATATGATCCACCTCCAAATCCACCCTACCAATATATACCACTTTGTGAGCAAGCCACACAAAGAAAAAATCAAGTTCATAATCCTATTCGGCTACCTCACATTGATGCAAAAAACTTTTCAATCAAGTCTCATATGTTCGGTCTAGTGGAGAGTAGAGCTCAATTCAATGGAAATGTCCATGATGACCCGCATTCACATCTTTATACCCTTGAAGAAATATGCAATACGGGATTCCAAAATAGTGCTTGTGAAGAATTTACCCGTGTTAGGATCATTTTATTATTTTTTTATGATGGCAATACTAGCTGTTATAGCAAGCCTGAAAGAAGTTAGAATTATTTGTATAAGTCTTTACTTAGAGTCTGACATGTTGTATAACTTGAGTCAGACAAGTATTGTAATAGTTGGTAGGACGGCTAAGTAAGAACAGATATTCGGCAGAGTGAAGCCAGTCAAGTACCAGCAGAGAAGCAATGAAGACATTATGGTCTGACTTATAACCAAGGAAGTCTGCGATGACATTGGATAAGTCTAAGTAATGAAATATATTATCAAATATGGTGTACACTGATCTCACCCAAATCAAGGATCAATGAAGTACAAACATACTTTAAAGAATGAGAGAAAACCAGTAAATCGGCGAAAGTAAAATGACTTTCGGCAGAGAAAAGACAAAGCAAGGAAGAAAGAACCAAACAGTCAAGTCAGAAGAATCACTTAACCATTAAGGGAACGATCAAGTAAACTTTACTCATTCAGATTTAAAATGATGAAGATCAAATATTAAATGCACAATCAATTGAGGAACAATCAATGACGGATTTTCTGATAGTTGTTTCAGAAATCCGATCACTAAAATCAAGGAGAATATAATTACGGAGGAATAAAGAATTAAATCAAGGATTATTCTCCACATTAAATAGCCAATGGATGGAAATTCAAATTAAGGATCATCAAGGCTATAAATAAAAGGCATTGACAGAAAAGAAATATCGATTAAGACTGATAAAAATACAAGCAGAAACTCTGTCCAAGTGAAAAGCCCTCCATCTGTACTAAAAAGAAATATCTAGAGATCAACTCAAGAATCAGAACTTCAATTGAAAATCAAGCTCTGAGATTGATCAACAAATTTGTTAATCCAATTCATATCAACTGATGCAATTGAATCAGAGAAATCTGAGAAGGAGTTGCAACCTTTGTGATAGCTGCTGAAAGATTTGTTCTCAAGGAGCAGTGATAGAGACTGAGTCAATGAAGCTTTTGAAGCCAGAGAGTGATAGTCTTGAACATTGTGAAGCTTGAGTAGTAAATGACAATCGTACTACTGTATCTGTGAAAACAATAGTGAATTCCTCCAATCATCACATGAGAAGAGTGGATTAAGGGATTGCACCACCCTGAACCACTATAAACCTTTGTGTCTATTTACTTTTAGCAATTTACCTTACAACATTTTATTTCATTGCATACTCTATATTTGTGACTAAGTAATCTACTTTGAAACAACATTTTATGAAGAGAATTATCCGCTGCCCAAAAAGCTATTAAATACAAGAAAAGTTTTTGAAACTCCACTATAGTCATTCACCCCCCCCCCCCACCCTCTAACTATAGTTTTACCCTTCTCTGAGACCAACAATTGGTATCGGAGCAGTGTTCCTTGTATCAGAACCTATTCAGATCTAATTTCCGGTAACAAAGTGATCACATATTTTCAAAGTAGTTTTCAAATTTGTGCTTTATATATATATATATATATATATATATATATATATATATATATATATATATATATATATATATATATAGTTTTTTTCTATTTATGGATTCCTCAAATTTTATGTCAAAGGTACCTATATTCAATGTTAATATTTTTGATGAATATAAAATAAGAATGTTGTCTCACCTTGCAGCAACTCATGTGGATATGCTGGATGTAATCAATGATGGCCTAATCGAGATCACAACTGTGTTATCCACAAGAGCAGATCAAGGAAAATAAAAAGACAAACTCAAGAAAGATTGGACCAAGGATGACAAGAGAAGAGTAAACCTTGACTTCGTTGCAAAAGACATGATCTTGAAGACTCTGGACAGTAATATGTTCATGAGGTTCAAAGATTGCAAAATAGCAAAGGGGATGTGGGACAAATTGGCACTGATCAATGAAGGATCAGAAGCAGTTAAGGAAAACAAATTGTCTGTTGCAAAATAGAAATTTGAGAACTTCATTATGAAGACTGGTGAAACCATTGATCAAATGGACAATAGATTCTCAAGCATCACCAGTGAACTGCAAAAACTTGGACACACATATCCACAGAAAGAAGTGTGCCTGAAGATCTTGAGAGGCTTACCTGAAAGATGGAAGATCATCTCATCAATAATTAGAGGAACAACAAATCTTGCAAACACTGATACCTTAACACTAATGTTTCAACTAAAGGCTCATGAATTTGATTTGAACGGCGAAGACATTGCACCTACAGAGGCACATAAGGCCGGTGCACTAATTGCACCCTAGCAAAGTAACATTGCTGATGCAAACAACAAGGAGACACTGGAGCTGAAGGAACATGTTGTTTTATTGGTAAAACGTTATGACAAGTTTAGAAAGAAGAAGCAATTCAATGGAGGATCATCATCATACAAGAAGTCTAGCACAAGAAAAGACATGAACAAAAAGGATGATGAATACAGATTCTTCAACTGCAAGAAGAAAGGTCATTTCATGGCTGATTTCCCAGAAGAAAAGGACAAAGATGAGGATAAAAAGAAATTCAAGACAATTGATATAAGAAAAAGCAAGAAGGCACTCAATGCTGAAACTAGCAGTGAAAAGAATGAAGAAACATCTGAAAATGATTCTAGAGATGATGATGAAGCTGACAGCTCAGACAATGAAAATGCTTACTTATGCCTTATGGCTAAAGAATGTAATGAAACTAAGTTAACATCCACCTCACACTCATCATCTAGTGCATCCACATCTGACACTGCACAATCTTCAATTCTTCCACTAGATTCTAAAAACCTAATCCAAAATCTCATGAGCAAATTTTAAGAAATTGAGATGAATCTTGAAATTCTGGAACAGGAATATGAGAATCTAAGAACGGAAAATAAAAGATTAAAGAAAGAACTGGACAAAGTAAAAGCTAAACAAACTAGTCAGAAGATCCACTTAACTGATCTACAAGCAGCAGATGATCACCCATCTAATGTTGAAAGACTAGTTGAGAAAATCTTCCTACCAGTTAAGATCACCACTGCACCACTTGTTGCACCAGCTTACAAACTCCCAAAAAGGTTTGCATCTAGATTTGGTCTTGGCTACAACAGTCAGGATGACAATAGAAACAATGGTCAACTCAAATCTGAATCTAGGACCAAGAATGGACCCAAATTCAGAAAAGGACAGGTCATAGTTTCTACCACTCATCCTGCACCAGTGAAGCAAATATTAGTGTAGTGAAACAACAGAGTAAATCATCAATCCAGCTAAGTAAAGGCAAAGGAGTTCAGAAAGGTAAGGGAAGATTTCACCGTTCTGAGGATGATTGGAACATTACACCCCCAAAATATAAGAAGAAACCATTTCATAACATGCATCTTGTGTTCAAGAAAAGCCAGCCAAGGCATATTCCTGGACACAAGAAGCAGCATGAAAATAAGGTTCCCTCTACATATTGGAAAGTGAAAAAAGAGGTAAATGCACCAAAAAGTAGAGAAAGGTATCAGAATACCTTTAGTGGAAAGATTAGAAAATATTCTTCCATGCCTTATACATGTGAAGTTGATGACATCAACTATCCAAAGAGAAGATCATTTGGATATACACTTGGAGTAGGAGGCATGACTGCTAACAGGGATGGACCCAAACAATGTTGGGTACCTAACAGGGATGGACCCAAACAATGTATGTGGTAGATTGGAAGACAGCAAGAGCAGAAACATGCTTGCTTGTCAAAAGCAAGCAGTCAAACAGCTTGTTTTAGTTTAGGAGATTGAATCATCTCAACTTCAAAACCATTAACACACTGACAAAGATCAATCTAGTTGAAGGCCTTCCAGAGATCACATTCAGGAAAGAAGGTCTATGTGATGCATGTCAAAAGAGGAAACAAATTAAAAGTTCCTTCAAGTCAAAGCCCTATCAGTCAACAAGAACAATCTTACATCTATTGCATATGGACCTTTTTGGACCAGTCACACCAGTCAGTGTAAGTGGAAAGAAATACACTCTAGTAGTGGTGGATGACTTCTCCAAATTCACCTGGACCATATTCATGAACCAAAAAAAGAGAAATACTCAAAAAGCTGCCAGACTTGTTAAGAAGAACTCCAAATGAAAAGGAACTAAAGATCATCAAGATCATATCAGATAGAGGCACAGAGTTTCTAAATTTAGTCATCAGAACCTACTGTGAAGATAATGGAGTACTGCATCAACTATCCGCAGCAGGGACTCCATAACAGAATGGTGTAGCAGAAACAAGAAATAGGACACTCAAAGAAGTAGTCAGAACAATGATTGTAGAAGCATGTTTGCCAAAGATATTTTGGGCTGAAGCAGCAAATACAACATGTTATACTCAAAATAGATCAATCATGAACAAACATCATGGAAAAACTCCATATGAAATATGGAATGGAAGAAAAATAACATTTCACACATACATATGTTTGGATCTAAATGCTTTGTTTCGAACAGGAATCAACTACATACTTTTGATGAAAAAGCTGATGAAGCAATCTTGGTTATTGAAGAGTCAATTCATGTATTCATTGATAAACCAAACACAAATAGGAAAGCCTTCAAGAACAAGAAGATGGAGCAGCACAAAGGCAATTTTATATGAATACAACAGTACCAGCTACAATTCGGAATCATAATTTTGGAAATCAAGATGAGCCACCAGTACATACAACAGAAGAGGCCCCAGAACTAGAACATGAAGCTGTTGCAAAAACTGATGTTGTGGAAGCACCAAGTCAAGAACAACTTCAACCTGACCTTAACTGGTTAAGAGACCATCCTGAAGATCAAGTCATTGGAGACATTCATATAGGAGTCAGAACCAGAAGACTACTGGAGAATATGCTAACATGTTTTCTTACACAAGTGGAACACAAGACAATAAATAATGCAATTCAAGATGCTGACTGGATTACAGCCATGCAAGAAGAACTAAATGAATTTGAAAGAAATGAGGTATGGGAACTTGCTGACAGACAAAACACAGCCAACATCATTGGAACAAAATGGGTATTCAGAAACAAGATGGATGAACAAGGGACAGTTGTCAGAAACAAATCAAGGTTAGTAGAAAAAGGCTATTCTCAAGCAGAAGGCATAGATTATGATGAAACTTTTGCTCCAGTAGCAAGATTGGAGGCAATGAGACTATTTCTAGCCATTACAGCCCCCAAAAACTTCAAAGTTTACCAAATGGATGTCAAGAGTGCATTCCTAAATGGACTTTTGGAAGAATAAGTATATGTGGAACAACCTCCGGGTTTTATACTCAAAGGGAAAGAAGATAAAGTGTACAAGTTCAAAAAGGCACTTTATGGATAGGAACCCAGAGCCTGGTATGAAACACTATACCAATTCCTGAACAACAATGGATTCAACAAAGGAATCATTGACAAGACTTTATTCAAGCTAGAGGAAGGAGCAAGCACTCTATTAGTCCAAATTTATTTTGATGACATCATTTTTGGATTAGAAGATGAGAAGCTATGTGAGAAATTTGCAAAATTAATGAAAAGAAAATTTCAGATGAGCTTGATGGGAGAACTGAATTATTTTCTTGGACTACAAGTCAAGCAAATGAAAGATGGCATCTTTATCAATCAAGCCATATACACAAAAGACTTGGTCCACAAGTATGGCATGGACACAAGTGGGACATCAGATACACCAATGTGTGCAAGAGTTATTCTTGGAAAACATGAAAATGGAAAGGATGTAGATCAAAAGCTTTATAGAGGAATCATTGGATCCCTACATTATTTAACAGTATCTCAACCAAAGGAATCACACCTCCTAGCAGCCAAAAGAATTATCAAATATCTGAAGAACACCATCAATGTTGGAATTTGGTATCAAAAGGATGGAGGATTTAAGTTAATATCATATTCAGACTCTGATTATGCTGGATGCAGGATGGATAGAAAAAGTACTTCTGGAACCTGTCAAATGCTAGGCAGCAGACTAGTATCATGGTTTAGCAAAAAGCAAAACTCCATATCTACATCAACAGCTGAAGCAAAATATATAGCAGCAGGCAGCTGCTGTGCACAAGTACTATGGATCAGACAACAACTAAGGTGTTGGACTTATTCCTGGGATTTATCATTACTTACCTCAATCCACTCCCCCACTACACTCAAATACCGTGATTTATACACATAAAATCACGCCATTACGTCACAAAATCCTTCCATATTTAACCACATTCACACTACCAAGAATCACCCTATTTAAACAACACTTAGAGTTTTTTCCGAATTCTTTACGCTCTCTCGAAATCAGAAACCCTATTTCCTTCTATGAAAAATCGAAGCCTTCCTAAATATTAATCCCATTCAATAATGGCTTCATCCTCTATAATCTCTGCCATGGAACAATATTTCAAAAAATCTATCATCACTGGATCATTTTTCAGGCATGAACACTACCGCTCATTCTGTGAAAATGAAACACAAGCTCAACGATTTGGTTGATGGCTGTACGAATCTGGGGTTAATGACCTTTCTTAACCCCCCAATCGATGGGATATTCTATGAAAATCTGATTGCGTTTTTGAAAAATGCAAAGTTTGTGCCCAGCACAAAGAAGAGTGGCCCCGATTGCATTAAGAGCTCCATATTTGGCAATCAAGTGGTCATCACACCAGCACTACTCAACCGTTTTCTGAACCTTCCCAACACTCTTCCGGCTGATTAGAAAAATATAAAAATTGACATCAAAACATTCTGGACAGAAATAGCCAAGAATCCAAGAAAGAACAGCAAGACATACAACCTCCCAAGATCAACACTCAAACGTTCATTTCCTGAATTGGCACCATTAATCACCAAAAACATTGATGGAAGAAAAGGGTCAATGGAGTACATGACTGAGCTACGGGTTAAGCTAATGGCGATTATCAATCAAGGTATTCCCTTCAACTGGTCACAGTTTGTTTTCAACAGGTTGAAAGGTCAAATCAAGAAGGAAATATTTCTGGCAATTACGCAACCAAGCAAGGGTTTGCAGAAGAAAGGTGACATATGAGAGAGGAAATCTTATGGGTTCCCTCTTCAAAACCTGTTTGACAAATTGAATGTGAAACCCATCAATCTGCAGCCTCCACACAAAGCCAAGGTAATGTTGCCTATGTAAAGGCATCACAGAAACCCAAACCCACTGCCGGAAGTAAAAGAAAAGAACCTGAAAGTAGTAGATCAGGAGTGGGATGAACCAGCAGACCTCAAAAAGCATGAGATGATACCCCTGTAGTCAGTGCCACAACCAGGACAACCTTGTGGTGATCGGGGTTGATGTGGCAACTGAGGAAGAGAAAAAAGAAGAATTCACCTACCTAGAAGAAGGAGAAGAAGGATATTATCTTACTTCATCTAATGAAGAAGACAGTGAAAATGAAGAACTTGCAACTAACAGTGAGGCAGAAAAGATTACAGAAGACCCACCAGAAATAGATCAGTTTGAAAGAGATCAAGAAAATATTGACATTTCTGATGATGATCTGACGATTCAAGAGGAACTTGCCTACACCCCCAGCATTGATCAAGGGGGAAAACCAGCTGAAGAAAGTAAGTCTCCGGCAGATGAAAAAGAAAATCACTCGTTCTAGGGCCAGGCAAGTGCCAACACCTCTCAGCAACCTCTCCCTGAACCTGAGAGTGCTGAAGAAGAGATAAAAGAAATGAAAGAAGAAGAGAAAGTAGAGGAGAATGAGGATGATGAGGAGAATGAGGATGATGCATCAGCACCAGAAAAAGATGATCCAGTGAGACTCTTCAATCTGGACATCCAACCATTAATTGTGGACATGAAAAAGCAGTACCACAACAGGCAAAATATGAAAGCTGCATTAAGGAGTGATGCAACCTCATTCAATCACAAAATTGAAGCCCTCATCAATCACATTAAGGTTCAAGATATGGTGATTGAGAAACAGGGCAACTTACTCTGCAATCTACGGCATCTTATTCCCTACCATGTCCAAACAAATCTCGAATTTCATGCTGACAAGATTGATGAAAATATTAAACCATTTGTGGATACCTTGAATGCTCACACACACCAAATCCCCTATCTAGATGAGGTTATGAACTACTCTGGCCAACAACTCAACACACTTATCAATGTCACTGAAGCAAACAACAAAATTCTTGAGAAAAAGTATGGTCCTCTCCCAGAATCTGAGGCAACCAACAAAATTCTTGAGGCACGGTTTGGTGCTGCAAAAAAGGGGGAAAGAAGCTCAAAGCCAGAAAGATCCAGTAGAAATTAATGAGTTTTGTTCTGTTATTTATTATGAAAAAATTGATACACTTATGTTCAGGCTTATGAGGGTTTTGGCAACATCAAAAAAGGAGAAATTGTTAGGAACATTTTATTTTGTTTTGATGATGGCCATACTAGCCGTTATATCAAGCCTGAAATAAGTTAGAATTCTTTGTATAAGTCTTTACTTAGAGTCTGACATGTTGTATAAGTTGAGTCAGACAAGTATTGTACTAGTTGGTAGGACGGCTAAGTAAGAACAGATATTCGGCAGAGTGAAGCCAGTCAAGTACCAGCAGAGAAACAATGAAGACATTATGGTCTGACTTATAACCAAGGAAGTCTGTGATGACCTTGGATAAGGCAAAGTAATGAAATATATTATCAAATATGGTGAACACTAATCTCACCCAAATCAAGGATCAGAGAAGTACAAAAAGTACTTTAAAGAATGATAGAAAACACAGTAAATCGGCAAAGTAAAGTGACTTTCGGCTGAAAAAAGACGGAGCAGTGAAGGAAGAACCAATCATCCAAGTTAGAAGAATCACTTAACCGTTCAGGTAACGATCAAGTAAACTTTACTCATTCAGATTTCAAATGATAAAGATCAATCATTAAATGCATAATCAATTGAGGATCAATCAAGGACGGATTTTCTGATAAACGTTTGAGGAAAAATCCGATCACTGAAATCAAGCAGAATATAATTAAGGGGAAATAAAGAATTAAACCAAGAATTATTCTCCACATTAAATAGCCAACGGACGGAAATTCAAATTAAGGATCATCAAGGCTATATGTAGAAGGCATTGACAGAAAAGAAATATCGATTAAGGCTGATAAAAATATATGCAAAAACTCTGTCAAAATGAAAAGCCCTCCATCTGAACTAAAAACAAATATCTAGAGATCAACTTAGGAATCATAACTTCAATTGAAAATCAAGCTCTAAGATTGATCAACAAATTTGTGAATCCAATTTACATCAACTGAGGCAATTGAATCAGAGAAATCCGAGAAGGAGTTGCAACCTTTGTGATAGTTGCTGAAAGATTTGTTCTCAAGGAGCAGTGATAGAGACTGAGTCACTGAAGCTTTTAAAGCCAGGGAGGGATAGTCTTCAATATTGTGAAGCTTGAGTACTCAAGGACAATCGTACTATTGTATTTGTGAAAAAAATAGTGAATTACTCCAATCATCACAGGAAAAGAGTGGATTAAGGGATTACATCACCCTGAGCCACTATAAACCTTTGTGTCTATTTACTTTTAGAAATTTACCTTACATCATTTATTTCATTGCATACTCTATATTTGTGACTGCATTATTTACTCTGAAACAACATTTTAAGAAGGGACTTATCCACTGCCCAAAATCTTTTAAATACAAGAAATTTTTTTGAAACTCCACTATAGTCATTCACCCCCCACCCCCCCTCGACTATAGTTTTACCCTTCCCTGGGACCAACAACCCGTCTTGCATTATTTCATTTGTCTTTGAAGGGTCAAGAAAAGGTGACTTCTGGGAGAGGAAATCTTATGGGTTCCCTCTTCAACACCTATTTGATAAATTGAATGTGAAACCCATCAATCTGCATCCTCTGCACAAAGCCAAGGTAATGTTTACCTATGTAAAGGCATCCCAGAAACCCAAACCCACTGCCGGAAGTAAAAGAAAAGAGTCTGAAAGCAGTAGATCAGGAGTGGGCAAAGAACCAGATCTCATAAAGCATGAAATGATACACCTGTAGTCAGTGCCACAACCAGGACAACCCAGTGGTGATCAGGGATGATGTGGCAACTGAGGAAGAGAAACAAGAAGAAGTCACCTACCTGGAAGAAGGTGAAGAAGGATATCATATTACTTCATCTGATGAAGTAGGCAGTGAAGATGAAGAACTTGCTACTAACAGTGAGGCAGAAAAGATTACAGAAGACCCACCGGAAAGAGATCAGTTTGAAAGAGATCAAGAAAATATGAACATTTCTGATGATGACCTGAAGATTCAAGAGGCACTCCTTAGGAGCCTCAACAAAGTGGCCAAAGAGCCGAGTGAGCCAGCTGATCAAGCTCACTCTGCCGAACTTATCCATACCCCAGCATTCATCAAGGGGGAAAACCAGCCAATGAAATTAAGTCTCTAGCACATGAAAAAGAAAACCAGTCGTTCCAGGGCTAGGCAAGTGCCAGCACCTCTCAACAACCTCTCCATGAACTTGAGAGTGCTGAAGAAGAGATAAAAGAAATGAAAGAAGAAGAGCAGGAAGAAGAAGAGAAAGAAGATAAGAATGAGGATGATGAGAACAATAAGGATGATGCATCAGCACCAGAAAAAATTGATAGAGAGAGACTCTTCAATCTGAACATCCAACTATTAATTGTGGACATGGAAAAACAGTACCGGAACATGCAAAATCTGAAAGCTGCATTAAGGAGTGATGCAACCTCCTTCAATCACAAAATTGAAGCCCACATCAGTCACATTAAGGTTCAAGATGAGGTGATGGAGAAACAGGGCAACTTACTCTGCAATCTACAACATCTTATTCCCTACCATGTCCAAACAAATCTCGAATTTCATGCTGACAAGATTGATGAAAATATCAAACCTACTGAATCTAGCATTTGAACTCACACACATACACTACTGAGTATCTAATACTTAGTATCATATTTAACAACAAGTAATAAGGCTTAATTTTTTATATAATTCCGCTGCACAAATTCAGTAAACTCAACTGTCAGTAGACTACTATGTATCAGCAGGCTACTGAGGTGTCAGCAGACTGCTGAGGTATCAGCAGGCTTCTAAAGTTGCTGAGTTTGTTAACTCCAAAAGTTTTAAGTGTTAAGTTTATTCACCCCTCCCCCCTCTAAACTTAACCAAAGCCTTTTCAAGGGACCAACATAAGGGAATATGGAATGGAGGAGAAGACAATTCCAATTATGTGTGACAACACAAGGGCAATTTCTATCATTGAAAATCCAGTACTACATTCAAGAACTAAGAACATTGATGTGAGACATCATTTTATCAGAAATCATGTTGAAAAATGAGATGTCATTCTAAGAAATATACCTACTGAAGATCAATTGGCTGACATTTTCCCAAAACCACTCAGTCATGAAAGATTCAGCAAGTTGAGAACTGAGTTGGGAATGATAGAAAATGACTAAG
Source organism: Gentiana dahurica var. dahurica (assembly GCA_024500145.1). Lineage (NCBI taxonomy): Eukaryota > Viridiplantae > Streptophyta > Magnoliopsida > Gentianales > Gentianaceae > Gentiana > Gentiana dahurica. The sequence continues at coordinate 86,582,771 of CM044898.1, read as the reverse complement.
TGTTGAGGACCAGCTAACTGGAGTAATCAGTCAAGTAACTTCATCAGCTGACTGAACCCTTGCCTTAATGAGTAAACACATGTGGCAGGTAAGGCACTGATACTCAGTGAAGTCAACTACACTGATTGTTAGGAATAGGTATATCAGCAGCTCAGTGAAGAAGTCACTAAATAGGCTTAGTGACCAACAAGGTCACTCCACCAAAATATGCAATGGAGTAAACAGCAGACTAAATTGTGAAGTAAATCAGTTTTATAGACGTGGAAAATATAAAAGTTATGCAGGATTATACTGTTGAAAATTACTCACGTGAAGATCAATTAATAACTGTGAAGGTAACTATATTTTTTTTTAAAATTTCAATCGCCTCGATTCCCAGGATTTATCATTACTTACCTCAATCCACTCCCCCACTACACTCAAATACCGTGATTTATACACATAAAATCATGCCATTACGTCACAAAATCCTTCCATATTTAACCACATTCACACTACCAAGAATCACCCTATTTAAACAACACTTAGAGTTTTTTCCGAATTCTTTACGCTCACTCAAAATAAGAAACCCTATTTCCTTCTGTGAAAAATCGAAGCCTTCCTAAATATTAATCCCATTCACCAAAGGCTTCATCCTCTACAATCTCTGCCAAGGAACAATATTTCAAAAAATTTATCATCACTGGATCATTTTTCAGGCATGAACACTACCTCTCATTCTGTGATAATGAAACACAAGCTCAATGATTTGGTTGATGGCTGTACGAATCTAGGGTTAATGACCTTTCTAAACCCCCCCAATCGATGGGATATTCTATGAAAATCTGATTGCGTTTTTGAAAAATGCAAAGTTTGTGCCCAGCACAAAGAAGAGTGGCCCCGATTGCATTAAGAGCTCCATATTTGGCAAACAAGTGGTCATCACACCTGCACTACTCAACCGTTTTCTGAACCTTCCCAACACTGGTCTGGCTGATTAGAAAAATATAAAAATTGACATCAAAACATTCTGGACGGAAATAGCCAAGAATCCAAGAAAGAACAGCAAGACATACAACCTCCCAAGATCAACCCTCAAACGTTCATTTGCTGAATTTGCACCAGTAATCACCAAAAACATTGATGGAAGAAAAGGGTCAATAGAGAACATGACTGAGCTACGGGTTAAGCTAATGGCGATTATCTATCAAGGTATTCCCTTCAACTAGTCACATTTTGTTTTCAACAGGTTGAAAGGTCAAATCAAGAAGGAAATTGTTCTGGCAATTACGGCACCAAGCAAGGGTTTGCAGAAGAAAGGTGACTTATGGGAGAGGAAATCTTATGGGTTCCCTTTTCAACAGCTGTTTGACAAATTGAATGTGAAACCCATCAATCTACAGCCTCCACACAAAGCCAAGGTAATGTTGCCTATGTAAAGGCATCACAGAAACCCAAACCCACTGCCGGAAGTAAAAGAAAAGAGCCTGAAAGTAGTAGATCAGGAGTGGGACGAAGCAGCAGATCTCAAAAAGAACGAGATGATACCCCTGTAGTCAGTGCCACAACCAGGACAACTTTGTGGTGAACGGGGATGATGTGGCAACTGAGGAAGAGAAACAAGAAGAATTCACCTACCTAGAAGAAGGAGAAGAAGGATATCATCTTACTTCATCTGATGAAGAAGACAGTGAAGATGAAGAACTTGGAACTAACAGTGAGGCAGAAAAGATTACAGAATACCCACCAGAAATAGATCAGTTTGAAAGAGATCAAGAAAATATTGACATTTCTGATGATGATCTGACGATTCAAGAGGAACTCCTTAGGTGCCACAACAAAGTTTCCAAACATCCGAGTGAGCCAGCTGATCTAGCTCACTCTGCTGAACTTGCCTACACCCCCAGCATTGATCAAGGGGGAAAACCAGCCGAAGAAATTAAGTCTCCGGCAGATGAAAAAGAAAATCACTCGTTCTAGGGCCAGGCAAGTGCCAGCACCTCTCAGAACCTCTCCCTGAACCTGAGTGTGTTGAAGAAGAGGTAAAATAAATGAAAGAAGAAGAGAAAGAAGAGGAGAATGAGGTTGATTAGGAGAATGAGGATGATGCATCAGCACCAGAAAAAGATGATCCAGTGAGACTCTTCAATCTGGACATCCAACCATTAATTGTGGACATGAAAAAGCAGTACCACAGCAGGAAAAATATGAAAGCTGCATTAAGGAGTGATGCAACCTCCTTCAATCACAAAATTGAAGCCCTCATCAGTCACATTAAGGTTCAAGATGAGGTGATAGAGAAACAGGGCAACTTACTCTGCAATCTACAACATCTTATTCCCTACCATGTCCAAACAAATCTCGAATTTCATGCTGACAAGTTTGATGAAAATATCAAACCATTTGTGGATACCACTACTAGAATTTTGCCTTTTATTGAGGAGAATTCTCCTCATAAATTGTCCATTTCTCCCCATTAAAAGCTTTTAATGAGGAGAACTCAATCCTCATTGCCGCTTCCGCCACTAATGACATATAATGAGGAGAAATGGATCTTCTCATTAATTAAGGCATACATTTAATGAGAATATTTTCTCCTGATTATAAGTCTTATTAATGACGACTAATCTCCTCATTATCATGTTATTCACTCCTCATTGAAATAAAAATTCAATATAACACAACTCCTCATTAAAAGGCTATTTGCTCCTCATTAAATCCTGATATACGAATGATACATCTCCCCATTTTAAGGCTATTGACCCATCACTAAATTGTAACAATATTGTTGTAATTTTTTTGTAAACATGAACATAAAAGATTTACATTTTCATAACAATATCAATGCTATAATTTTGAAGCCAATATTAAAAAAAAAAGGCAAATATAAGCTTTGTACTAATCAAATACATCAATATAGATAGATTATTTCCAAAAGATAAATTACATGTGGTGGTATATTTAAAGGATTTTATTTTGCTTTGTTCACTCAGAAAAACCAAGGAGAAAAACATACTATACTCGATTTCAGCCTTCAACAGAGCGATAGCCAACTCTTGGTGTCCAGTCTGCCATTCAAACCGGCAATGACTAATAAAAATTTCAACTAAACCAAGCTCCAGATGAACAAGAACATTGTCCTTTGAAGGTTGACCAAAAAAATAACCCTATAGATTGGTATAACCTTGTAGATTGGTGGTTCTGCAGAAAACAATAAAATAAAATAATAAAAAAGATGTCAGAGACCAGTAACTTAAGCCACAAATGAAATATAGACTATAACATAATTGCTAAAGTAATTATTTTCAAGACAGAAAGAACAGTCGAGAACTTTCTTGTGACGACTAGAACAATCGAGCAACAGATAAAAAAAAACGTTTATGACAGTGAGTAATAAAAGATCAAATGGATATCAATCAACTATGTAGCAGAAAATACCTTGTCATATAACATGTTCTCAAAGGAACATGAGGATGTGAAAGTGAGAACCTGCCTATGCTGCTTGTTGCATGCACCGGACAAAGCTTGCATGGCATTTGCGAACAATTTTCTCATCTCAGAGACTTGAAATCTTGAAAGCTCACCATGGATGACCCGCAAAAATTCCTTCCAAAGCCTGTGATTCATAGAATTAAGAACTAGAATCTTCTCCCATCTACCAATCAAGATATCACTGCCATATCTGCTCTGACATGCATTCAAAAGAAAAAGAAGCAACTGTTCATTCTCAGGATTAGCTTAGTTGCCTTTTCCAGTATACTGATCTTCTTTTCAAGGGTCTGTAAACGAGCACCATTATGGGGTTGCATGCTGGCAACCTTGTCTTTAAAATCTGCAATTGATATCCACACCTTTTAAACATAAGGCCTTTCCCTCGTTAACCTGTTGAACTCCTTCGTTCGGCAAAACACCTCATCATGCAAATTGAATGTGGTGACATTCTTTGAAGTGGTATGAAAAAATAAACACAATATTGTTGCATCAGCTTCCATTTGGTCCTCATTCATGCAAATTGAATATAATTTACTTCTTAAAATGGCAATACCTCTAAAAAACAAATCCAAATTATAATAATGGTAATGATAATAACAGATTTTATATATTGTCAAGGAAATCAAATAAATAACAAATATCATCAACCCCTAACTTTCATTATTATAGCACTTAAAACGGATGTAAGAACATCATTAGTAGCTTACCTTTCTAGGGAACAATCACGAGGACGTCTTCTGGAAACCCCATTGGAAGCAACATCTCAGGTCTGAACATTCCCGAATATCAGGTCTCTACCGTTTCCTAAGACCTTCATGAAAATTTCCATGCTTAAATCGGTGTTTGATTTTACACAGAGTACAGATCAGTATACTCTGCATCACTTCTAAAAGAGAATCAAAACGATTACACCTTCCTTTATCGTCAACTATGAAAACTCATTCATGTAATTACTTTCATTAACACACAAATATTCAACACTGGTTGTTGTCTCCCATATGTTGTACTTCGAAAGCTTCAATTCACAGACAGCTCTTTATCCCCATTTCTTTGTCAACTTCAAAGCCGTTTCAACACCTTCTGCCCCGGTATTCATTGGTAAGACCATTTCATACCCGAACGTTCTTGTTAAACACTCTGCAAATACCAGAAACGTATCATTATAGAAGGATCTAGAACCAAGTGTGAGCCTTTCAGCCTGTTCTACTAATGCAGACTATAAATATTTTGCAGGTCTTAAAACAAACAACGTACGGCTCAGAAGAATATATAGCAAAAGAAACAGACTGTAAAAAGAGACTGAACTTTCAGTCAAGATTCAAGCTTGATAATCAAGGTGTACCACCAAGATTATCAGGACTGATCTTGTATAGAATGAAAACAGGTTCAGGTTCCTATAGCTATTGCCTAATGCTATTTCAAGTTGTTCTCAATAAACAGATTCAGCAGGATTGCAGGTAGATAGAGCAAATGTAGCAGGAGCCGATATTCAGCAATGATAACAGACTCCAGACTCACAAAACAAGGGGTGTTCCAAAATTGAATAACAGCAACACACAAGTCTATACCGATGCTCAAAATCAGAACCAACTGGAAGAAGCCACTATGTCAACTACTTCTTGGTTGGATAAGACATCCCATATCTATTAATTTGCAAAAATTCATTAAATTAAACAAGTTTCTTAAAGTAGGAATAAGTAGAGTATGTAATATAGGCTACTACCCCATCGGATGCCAAGACAAGAAACGCATCTTTCTCTGTGAGACGTCTGAATGAGATTATAGGCACAGAGATGACCCCAAAACCCTTGAGACAGAAATCCCTGAGTGCACGAGCCATAGCAAGCCCAGGAGCATCACCGTTGGGAAGCCAAACTCTGGCAACTTCAGGTTCTTGGGTAAGAGCATATACACTCCCTTTACATTTGCGTATCCTCTCTGCTTCAGCTGTTAAGGTTGTGAACATATATCTATAATAATCTTACAAACACATGTCTCCATAAGATTTGCACTATTTCATGCTCTCGTTATCTTCCGGAAAATCATCAGATTGTAATATAGAAAAAAGAGACAACAAAATATATGCAAAGGAAATCCAAAGTTCCATATTTAAGTACTTGTTTGGAAGCTAGTTAAAATATGTTGTAATAAACCTACAAAAGTTTTACCTGGAAGACTTGGTTTGAGATCAACAGTCAATCATTCTCATCCTTAGTAGCTAGATTGTCAAAAGCTTGAGAACTTTCGACAGGCAGTCGAACCATTTATCTCTGGGGATGGGGTTGGGGTTGGGTTATCCTACTTAGAAATTCAATGATTTCACGGATAAATCCTGATTTCCAAACGAATGCAATCTCATTAATGTCATTCTAACCTAAATAAAACGGTTAAAATTTACTAATAATCTATTCATTCAAGTAGCAGAAAAATCATAAACAAATAAATCCAAGACTTGGACTTTCCTATTTAGACACAAAATTAAATCCCATTATAACTAAGACAAATATACAAACAGCAAAAAGCCATTGAGGTGTGATTTGAACCTCAACGGATTTGTGTGAACATAATCAAAGGAAATCTGTTCAGAATCTCCAATTTCATATCCTTCGAATCACAGCTTTAAAAGCTCGTATAGGCCTCTAATTAGTGAAAGATCAATCCTTTCACACGTACCCTTCACGAAAACGCAATGGGCACAAAATCAGGATAGCAGTCGTTCGAATCAAAATAATAAATGCTCGAAATTAACAGAGTGTAGAACGAGTTCACCTTGTCAAAACGAGTTGACTGTGAATCACTGAATTCTGAGTTTTAAATGCTCGAATCAGCACCGTATCAAAGAAAGGGCAAGCCTTTCATACACAATCCTTCACAAAACGCATTCAGCAAAAAATCAGAGCAGAAATCGGTATTGGCAAAATGTTAACGGTTACTTCCCTGACATAGATGAATACAAGTGTAAAGCTTCGATTTTGAACACTGAAACGCCAAGCAATTAATGTTTTGATAGCTGCGAATCAAACCTTCAAGGATTGCAGCATGTGCCGTCCAGATTTTCGGGAGAATGGTTGCAGAATAGAGACGATTTCAATTTGAAATCGAATCAGATGATTAAGGAAATAAATCACAACATTGGAGCCTTCACGAGTCAAGAGATTCGCGTTTCCATACGCAAACCTTCCATAAGAAAAATAAGCACGAGGGTGAAAGCAAGAGGCAGGATTGCAGAGAAACGGGGAGGCATTTACTCAGGAATTTAGAGCATTGAAGAAGAAAGAGGTGTTTTAGGGTTGGGATTTGGGAATGACGTGAAGTGGAATGGGTGGGTTGTTTAGAATGTATTAATATTTGTATGTAAAATCAGAAAAATGTTTACTTCATAAGAAAATATTAAAAATAATGAGGAGATTTTTATTTTGGGACAAGTAATGAGAAGAAAATTGATCAATAATGAGGAGAATGAAAATTTGGTCATCAACCAACAAAACAATTTAGGTCTCCTCATTATATGTATCATTTAATGACCGAATTTCACCTCCTCATTAAATTCTCCTCATTAAAGTGTAGTTTTCTTGTAGTGTACCTTGAATGCTCACACACAACAAATGACCCATCTAGATGAGGTTATGAACTACTCTGACCAACAACTAAACACACTCATCAATGTCACTGAAGCAAACAACAAAATTTTTGAGAAAAAGTATGGTCCTCTCCCAGAATCTAAGGCAACCAACAAAATTCTTGAGGCACGGTTTGGTGCTGCCAAAAAGGGGGAAGGAAGCTCAAAGCCAGAAAGCTCCAGTAGAAATTAATGAGTTTTGTTTTGTTATTTATTATGAAAAAATTGATACACTTATGTTCAGGCTTATGAGGGTTTTGGCAACATCAAAAAAAGGGAAATTGTTAGGAACATTTTATTTTGTTTTGATGATGCCATACTAGCCGTTATATCAAGCCTGAAATAAGTTAGATTTCTTTGTATAAGTCTTTACTTAGAGTCTGATATGTTGTATAAGTTGAGTCAGACAAGTATTGTACTAGTTGGTAGGACGGCTAAGTAAGAACAGATATTCGGCAGAGTGAAGCCAGTCAAGTACCACCAGAGAAACAATGAAGACATTATGGTCTGAATTATAACCATGGAAGTCTGTGATGACCTTGGATAAGGCAAAGTAATGAAATATATTATCAAATATGGTGTACACTAATCTCACCAGAATCAAGGATCAGTGAAGTACAAAAAGTACTCTAAAGAATGATAGAAAACACAGTAAATCGGCAAAGTAAAGTGACTTTCGGCTGAGAAAAGACGGAGCAGTGAAGGAAGAACCAAACATCCAAGTTAGAAGAAACACTTAACCGTTCAGGGAACGATCAAGTAAACTTTACTCATTCAGATTTCAAATGATAAAGATCAAGCATTAAATGCACAATCAATTGAGGATCAATCAAGGACGGATTTTCTGATAAACGTTTGAGGAAAAATCCGATCACTGAAATCAAGAATTAATTAAGGGGGAATCAAGAATTATTCTCCACATTAAATAGCCAACGGACGGAAATTCAAATTAAGGATCATCAAGGCTATATATAGAAGGCATTGACAGAAAAGAAATATCGATTAAGACTGATAAAAATACATGCAAAAACTCTGTCAAATTGAAAAGCCCTCCATCTGAACTAAAAAGAAATATCTAGAGATCAACTAGGGAATCATAACTTCAATTGCAAATCAAGCTCGAGATTGATCAACAAATTTGTGAATCCAATTTACATCAACTGAGGCAATTGAATCAGAGAAATCTGAGAAGGAGTTGCAACCTTTGTGATAGCTGCTGAAATATTTGTTCTCAAGGAGCAGTGATAGAGACTGAGTCACTGAAGCTTTTGAAGCCAGGGAGCGATAGTCTTAAACATTGTGAAGCTTGAGAAGTCAAGGACAATCGTACTATTGTATTTGTGAAAACAATAGTGAATTACTCCAATCATCATAGGAGAAGAGTGGATTAAGGGATTACACCACCATGAGCCACTATAAACCTTTGTGTCTATTTACTTTCAGCAATTTACCTTACATCATTTTATTTCATTGCATACTCTATATTTGTGACTGCATAATCTACTCTGAAACAACATTTTAAGAAGGGACTTATCCGCTGCCCAAAATCTTTTAAATACAAGAAATGTTTTTGAAACTCCACTATAGTCATTCACCCCCACCCCTCTCGACTATAGTTTTAACATTCCCTGGGACCAACAACTCGTCTTGCATTATTTCCTTTGTCTTTGAAGGGTCAAGAAAAGGTGACTTCTGGGAGAGGAAATCTTATGGGTTCCTCTTCAACACATGTTTGACAAATTGAATGTGAAACCCATCTATCTGCATCCTCCGCACAAAGCCAAGGTAATGTTTACCTATGTAAAGGCATCCCAGAAACCCAAACCCACTGCCGGAAGTAAAAGAAAAGAGTCTGAAAGCAGTAGATCAAGAGTGGGACGAAGAACCATATCTCAAAAAGCATAAGATGATACACATGTGATGCCCGAAAGACAATTTTGTAATTGTTTTATTTAATAAATGAAATGATGTTATTATTCATATTTATTATTCTCATATTCACCGATGTGACAATAGTATTTACACTACAGAAAACCCTAAAGTATATCGTTTATGTAATCACTTAACTCAGTGTATGGTATATACACAGGAGGATTGAGTTAGTGAAGATGTACTTAAAATACAATTAGCCCGTAGTGAAGTTAATCGAGAGTATCGGGTCTCTCCTTTAACGTGCTATTAATGTGCCCAGAACACAATAGGTGTGATTGCCTTATCCGGACTTTCGGTTAAGAGAACCTAATGGGGCATTTATATATGATAGATATATCATATAGGGCTGGACCGATTTGATTAGAGTTCACGATATATTTCCGTAATCGAGAAGTCTTATCGAATCAATGGATGGTTATATTTATGGATATATCTTAATCCTGAGGTGATCACAGCCAACTGCTTGAATCAGTATGAAGTTTGACTTGACGGTTAGGGATTACACTGAGTCTGTGGTCTGAATTACCCCATCTTGGCATTGTACTGGACTGAGTGAGTAGTCTGTGTTATCACAGATACGGAATCCATTCCTTCCATTTTTGGAAGTAGATAGAGAGTTCCCTTATTTGTTGATCCTAGAAACTGATCGATCGTACGAGTTCATATTACACTGATTAGCTACCAGTGAGTTGCATGAATTAATTGATCACTAGGGGGTTAATGGTAAATAAGGATAAGAGGTTCTTAAAAGGGTTAACGGTAACTTCCCGATTTAGAATGAACAGTCTATGGAGGATTAATCCATATGTAATGATTATATCAATGGACGCTTATTATTATTCTCGTGAGGAGATAAATATAATCTTATAATCGGAGGAGTGCAGTCACGGGATTATGGTGGCATATTCTTGTGATTGATTTATCGAATATGATTATTCTATAATTATTTATTTGATTTATCGGAGCCGCTGATTATTAGTCCATGGTCCCCGACGTGCCTCCTAATATAGCATAGCTATTCTCGGACGTCGAATCCTAATAATATTAATTTAGTTCTTGTTGGACTTTATTAAAACGATATGTGAATTAATTGTTTAGTGGACTATTAAATTAGTTGGGCTAAATAATTAAATATGTGAAAAGACATTTTTCATAAACTTGGCCCAAATGTGTTATAGCGAAAATTAATTATGACTAGGTCATAAATTAAAAGTTGCGCCCCTTCTTATTTTTTGGAACAAGAAATTAGTTTTCTTGTGATTAATAAGACATGTGCATAAAATATTTATTGGATAAATATTTATGGTAAATAATAAAGATAAATATTATTCTAGATTTGTTCTAGAATATTATGGAATTATCTTTTATTAAAGGATTTATTTTGTTTGATAAATAAAAATCCTTGGAGGCTAAGTTTTACTCTCCTATATAAAGAGAGTTCTCCCAAGCCTTAATGTACACATAAAATTTCGACTTCTCTCTATAGTAGAGAGAAGAAAATATTTTCGGCCAAGGGTGAGTAGAGGAAAATCTTGGAGATTTTTCCGGTAGCATATCGGAAGGGTTCGAGTCGAGAATTCCTTCCACCGGGAATTGCTTGGATCACACGATCCGAAGACTGTGGTGCTCTTCACATCTTCACATTCATCCTTTGCGGTTCTTCAACTTGGATTTTGAGATCCAAGACGTATGCTCTACGTCCCCCTTGTAGAATAGATCTAGTTGTTTTATTACGTGTATTATATAGATCTAGATCCATAAATCGCTTCCGTTGCGGATGGTATTACTATCAGTGGTATCAGTCGCCATGGTGATCTATATTTATACGTATAAAATATTAGATCTAGGAGTGGTAAAACATGTAGATTTTTTGTCCCAAATTTTTTTTAAATAGGGCCGACGCATGTTTATTTATTTTTTATGTTCTAAATGTCTTGGTTGAAGAGATGGATTGGGGTTGGTACTGTTTACTCGTTAGATCTATTGTAGCTCCTTTGTTTAGTAACAATTGAGCATAGGAATTGTATTTTTTTTATGTCTTTTTTTTCGAAATTTATGTAAAAGTAGCATCTTTTATTGTAATTTTGATTATCCGGTGATGGAGGACCATCCAAGGAGCTTACAAAAGATCCTTTGAAGATAAGAGATGGACCAGTGACGATTCCAAGCCAAAAGGATGAAAGAAGCATTAAATGCGCTTGTTGTTGAGTTGCATGACAAGGCATCAATGGTAAAAGAAGATCCACTGAAAGAGCCACTATTGGTGAATATAATCCAAGCTCGAGAGGGTCAAAATGATGATTGGACTATGCTAGAGCAGCTGGAGTGAACAGAACACAAGTTTCAAGCACAATAGGCTATAATATGGGTTTGGCACCACTTAGCCTACTTTTACTAGTTCTTGGGCTTGTAATTTGTATTTTATTATTTCTTATCATATTATAATAGTCCAATAAGGCCCTCTACACTTGGAATTTCGTGCATGAGTGTCCATTAGGGTTTAGGGTTCAATCAAATCTTCATCTTATTTTTGGTAGATAATCAATCAATCTGATTGGGGGATTATTTACTAATTTGTGATTTGAAGATCTTTTTTATTTTTGGAATTACCTTTTTCTTTATTTCATCTAGACTTAGGAGTTGTCTAGGTTCATTTTTATTTTATATTTTCTTATTTTGTTTTCATTTTCTAGAAAATAAAATGCCAACATCCTTAGCCTATAAAAGGAGGGGCACACCATATGTATTTGACACCTTGAATTATAATTATATTGAGAGTTTTCTCTTGGAGTTTTTACAACTTTTATTAAGTGCATTTTAAGTTTGTGAGCATAGCTTAAAGTGATTCATTGTAGTCTTTGGTTTAAGGATCATTAGAAGGGTTTTGGCTTCTTCATAGCCATTGGTTCTTCTAGTCTCATCCTTGAGTTAAACTATTTTTGCTCAAGTCTTTTCCTTCATCTAATTCTATTTTCCTTTTTATTTCGGGATATTCATTGTATTACTTAGGGTTCTTAACAATTTCATTGTTAGGGGTCCAAGGTATACATCAGTTGGTATCAGAGAAGTGGTTCAATCCATTTGTTTGGTGTTGCTGATTTGACACCCGTTTTGTTTCAATTCGTTTAATACTCATAAAACCTCAAAAAAAATCTGAATTTTTTATCACAAATAAATCACCAATAGATCTACGTTTTCTCTTTTTATTGTATCTCAAAATTCGAATCAGATCATACTGAAAACTGCATTGCAACACAGAATACTCTGTTCTGAAATTCTGCAGCAGTAGATCTTCTTTCAAATTTCGTTTGAGTGGGTTATCAAATTCAAAATTCATTGAAAATTGGTGGAGTGATAGGAAATTTCCTGTTCTACAACTTTATCTTTTGAGTTTTTCCATATTCGTTATAGTTTGATCACAATCGGCAAAATAAGTCACTGCTACAACTCTGGAAAATTTTGACATATTGAGTTAGTTGACAAGAAACGATTGTTTGTTCAACCTATAAAAGTCCAAAAAATCTGAATTTTGGGTATCATCTACATAACTCATTATTCTACAAATTTCCTTTTTGCTTCCTGTTGAAATTCGTTTTTGTTTGGGCTGCACGTGCCAATAAGTGCAGGGCTGAATTTCTGGGTAAAATCAGGAAGTTGTCACCGAACTCCAGTTGAAGTGCTAATCGTTTAGGCACTGATTAAAATGTGATAATCTGATCTAATCCAAGTTCTTCAGAGTTTTTTTTGAGTCAAAAAAAAAAACACAAAAAAAAAAACACAAAACAAAAAAAAAACACAAAACAAAAGCAAAAAAAAAGGTCATATAAAGGGCCAGTCACTCAAAAGGTGCCCAAGTCTGTTACATCTTTGGTCCCTTCCACTTCTCTTCCATTATTTTGTCTTTTCTTCTCACTTTTGAATCCATCCTAGCCTTCTCTTCTTGTGATTTGAGGACTAAGGATACAGTGATTCACAGAGCATTGCAAACATATTATTGTGCACTTTTTAATCGTTTAATACTCTAATTGAGAAGAGCGGTAAAAGGCAATTGTGTGGTGAGTCTATAAGAGGGGAGAGAAAAGCCAGAGTGAATTTTCAATCACCCCACAAAGAGCGCAATTATGAGGATCAAATTGTGTGTGATGTGATTCCTATGCATGCTACACATGTTTTACTTGGTAGACCCTGGCAATTTGATAAGAAAGCAATTCATGATGGTTTTTTGAATCAATACTCTTTTAAGCATAATAATAGAAAAATTGTCTTGACTTCTTTAAATCCAGAGCAAATCCATGAAAGTCAAGTAAAAATGGCTAAATCTAGAAAAGAACATGAATTGAATTTAAAAGAAAAAGCCGTGGTGAGTAGTGTGCAAACTGAGGGTGTTGCGTCTGAGCTTAAGGAAAAGAAAGAAGCATCGAAAGCACTTAAAAATAAACCTAACTTCTTTGCTAAAACAACTCACGTGCATAAGGCAATTCTGGAAAAGCGTCAAGTGTTTGTCATAATATTTAAAGAATGCTTGTTAAGTACGGGTGATATATCCCCGTCTATGCCTGTTATGTTTGTTGAGTTGTTGCAGGAATATCAAGACGTGTTTCCAGACGAGGAACCATATGGATTACCACCCTTACGTGGTATTGAACATCGATTGACTTTGTTCCCGGGGCGTCATTGCCCAATAGACCTGCCTGTAGAGCAAGTCCAGAGGAAACAAAGGAAATACAGAGGCAGGTAAGTGAACTATTGGAAAGGGGTAAGGTGAGGGAAAGCACTAGTCCTTGTGCCGTTCCTGTCATTTTAGTTCCCAAGAAAACTGGAGAATGGCGTATGTGTACTGATTGTAGAGCAATTAATAAAATCACAATCAAGTATAGATATCCCATTCCTCGGTTGGATGATATGTTGGACGAGTTACATGGTGCTATACTTTTTACTAAAATAGATCTAAAAAGTTGATACCATCAAATAAGAATAAAAGAGGGAGACGAATGGAAAACTGCATTCAAGACCAAGTTTGGTCTATATGAATGGCTAGTTATGCCATTTGGACTCACTAATGCACCGAGTACTTTTATGCGCTTAATGAACCATGTTTTGCGTGAGTATACTGGTAAATTTGTGGTGGTCTATTTTGATGATATTTTGATCTATAGCAAGAGTCAAGATGAGCATTTGCATCATGTACGTGTTGTTTTGGACACACTTAGAAAGGAGTCTTTGTATGCTAATTTTAAAAAGTGTTCATTTTGCATGGATAAAGTGGTATTTCATGGGTTCATTGTTGGAGCCAACGGTATTGAGGTTGACCCCGAAAAGGTCAAGGCCATTAAAGAGTGGCCCACGCCTAAAACTGTTACTGAAGTGAGGAGTTTTCATGGCCTAGCTAGTTTCTATAGGCGTTTTGTGAAAGATTTCAGCACTATTGCATCTCCTTTAAATGAGTTGGTTAAAAAGGAAGTTTCTTTTCATTGGGGAGTAAAACAACAACAAGCTTTTGAACTCTTAAAAGAGAGGTTAACTAGTGCGCCTGTCTTAGCATTACCTAATTTTGATTGTGCATTTGAAATTGAATGTGATGCTTCTGGGATTGGGATTGGGGCTGTTCTTATTCAAAATAATCGTCCCATTGCCTATTTTAGTGAGAAGTTAAAGGCTGCACAATTAAATTACTCCACTTATGATAAAGAGATGTATGCGTTGGTAAGAGCATTGAAAACTTGGCAGCATTACCTTTGGCCCAAAGAATTTGTGATTCACACGGATCACGAATCCTTAAAGTACCTTAAGGGTCAAGGGAAGTTAAATAAGAGGCATATGAAGTGGGTAGAATTTATTGAAACATTTCCTTATGTTATCCGGTATAAATGTGGTAAAGAAAATAAAGTAGCTGATGCATTATCTCGAAGGTATACTTTAATCAGTACTTTAGATTCTAAACTGCTTGGGTTTGAAATGATTAAGGAATTGTATCATAATGATGTTGACTTTTCCTCTATACATGTTGCATGTGAGCAATCTGGTTTTAAAGATTTTTATAGGCATGATGGTTATCTTTTTCGTGGTAAACAAATTTGCATACCTAAATGTTCTATAAGAGAGTTGTTGGTAAGTGAAGCTCACGGGGGAGGTTTAATGGGTCATTTTGGGATGAATAAAACGTTAGAAGTCCTAAAAGAACATTTTTATTGGCCTAATATGCGTGTGGATGTTAATAGAATTTGTGATCATTGCATTACATGTAAACATGCTAAATCCAAAACCCAGCCTCATGGTTTGTATCAACCACTCCCAATTCCAAATGAACCTTGGACAGATATCTCTATGGATTTTGTTCTTGGTTTACCAAGGTCTAAAAGTGGTAAGGATTCGGTCTTTGTAGTAGTGGACGGATTTTCGAAGATGGCACACTTTATTGCTTGCACTAAAACAAATGATGCGACATATATTGCTAATTTATTCTTTAAAGAAGTTGTGCGTTTACATGGAGTTCCACGTACTATTGTGAGTGATCGTGATGTGAAATTTTTGAGTCACTTTTGGAAAGTTTTATGGAGTAAGTTAGGTACTAAATTACTATTTTCTACTACTTGCCACCCCCAAACTGATGGTCAAACTGAAGTGGTTAATAGGACTTTAGGACAATTACTTCATTCAATAATACAGAAAAACCTTAAAAATTGGGAAAATTGTCTTCCTTTTGTTGAGTTTGCGTATAATAGAGTTCCGCATAGTGCGACTAAATTTTCACCATTTGAAGTAGTGTATGGCTTTAATCCATTGAGCCCTCTTGATTTAATCCCCATACCTTGTGAATAAAAAGCAAGCTTGGATGGGAAAAACAAAGCTGAGTCTATTAAAGCATTGCATGAAAAAGTTAAAGCTAATATTGAGAAACGGACTCAGGTTTACTCCAAACAGCACAACAAGGGAAGGAAAGAGGTTTTATTTGAACCCGGTGATTGGGTTTGGTTACATCTTCGAAAGGATAGGTTTCCTATTAAACGGAGATCCAAGTTGCAACCCAGAGGAGATGGACCATTTCAAGTTGTGGCAAAAGTGAATAATAATGCCTACAAGCTGGATCTACCTGGTGAATACAATGTAAGTGCTACTTTTAATGTTTCAGACTTAACCCCATTTGATGCAGGAGATTTGAGGACAAATCATTTTCAAGAGGGAGGGGATGATGGAGGACCATCCAAGGAGCTTACAAAAGATCCTTTGAAGATAAGAGATGGACCAGTGACCAGATTCCAAGCCAAAAGGATGAAAGAAGCATTAAATGCGCTTGTTGTTGAGTTGCATGACAAGGCATCAATGGTAAAAGAAGATCCACTGAAAGAGCCACTATTGGTGAATATAATCCAAGCTCGAGAGGGTCAAAATGATGATTGGACTATGCTAGAGCAGCTGGAGTGAATAGAACACAAGTTTCAAGCACAATAGGCTATAATATGGGTTTGGCACCACTTAGCCTACTTTTACTAGTTCTTGGGCTTGTAATTTGTATTTTATTATTTCTTATCATATTATAATAGTCCAATAAGGCCCTCTACACTTGGAATTTCGTGCATGAGTGTCCATTAGGGTTTAGGGTTCAATCAAATCTTCATCTTATTTTTGGTAGATAATCAATCAATCTGATTGGGGGATTATTTACTAATTTGTGATTTGAAGATCTTTTTTTATTTTTGGAATTACCTTTTTCTTTATTTCATCTAGACTTAGGAGTTGTCTAGGTTCATTTTTATTTTATATTTTCTTATTTTGTTTTCATTTTCTAGAAAATAAAATGCCAACATCCTTAGCCTATAAAAGGAGGGGCACACCATATGTATTTGACACCTTGAATTATAATTATATTGAGAGTTTTCTCTTGGAGTTTTTACAACTTTTATTAAGTGCATTTTAAGTTTGTGAGCATAGCTTAAAGTAATTCATTGTAGTCTTTGGTTTAAGGATCATTAGAAGGGTCTTGGCTTCTTCATAGCCATTGGTTCTTCTAGTCTCATCCTTGAGTTAAACTACTTTTGCTCAAGTTTTTTCCTTCATCTAATTCTATTTTCCTTTTTATTTCGGGATATTCATTGTATTACTTAGGGTTCTTAACAATTTCATTGTTAGGGGTCCAAGGTATACATCATCCGGGCTGGAAAAGATGAAGATCTTGCTGAAAAATTGAAGATCAAGTCGAAACCCAAGGTATGAACGTGGAGAAACGGATGAATTTTATTATAAAACTGCTACAGGACTTTCTGCGACGCTGAAAAGCGTCGCTATAAGTCCTGTTTAATAAAAAAGATGCGGCTAGGGTTTTATTTTAGATGCGGCTGCACCATTTTTTTTTTGTGACCTAAATTTTTTTTTTATTCAACAGCCGAATGATAAAAATAAAAATAAAAAAAAATTATTTTTTTGGAAAATAATTAAAAGCAGCCACATGTAATATAATAAAATAAAATATATGATTAATTAAAATAAATTGGATTTATTTAATTAAAAAGACCTTTTCTCCTCTCGGGTGTTCGTGGTTCGTGATCCGGCGGTTCGAGTTCAAGATTCAAGATCAAGACTCAAGACAAGAAGATTGTAATTTATTTTTCCTAGGATAGATTAGTTATGGGGGTACCAACAATCCATCTCGGTGTTTAAATTTCCGCAATTTATTTTTTTATGTGTTCGATCATAAAATAGATATAAAATCGGAATTACCATGGCATGCATCATATCATAAATCCACTCCATGCATACATGTAGAATTTTAATTTTGGTAATTAAAATAGGCATGTATACAAACTCGTGTAATTAGTTGAAATTTAATTAATACGTGGTAATTAATAAATTTAGTAACTAATTAATGATCCGAGGACGGGTTATGAAATCGTTAGGCCTTTCGGTGTGTGTTCTCGGTGAACCGCCTTAAAGCCCAAACGAGATCACGTTTTCAATTCGTAGTGTCTACGAGATTGAATGATGGTAAAAGAACAATAAATCTTGGATAAAAAGACGGTTCGCTTATAGGTTGGGTGGTCAACTGAGCTAGGCTCGACCGACTTAACCCTCCTAGTGTGATGTATGCACGGGGTCCGGCAAGACTAAGCTACACCGGAGAACGGAGGGGTGATTCCTTCTTATCTCAATGAGGCTGTCTTGACCCGATTTCGTCCGACTGTCACATATGTTCCAACGAATAGGACGGGTAGGCTTGCCTACGTTACCGACACCATTCGGAATCCTTGATTTGATGAGCTTTTGTGATAACATCAAAAAGACGTGGTTAGTTAACCCACAACCACTTCCAAATTATTGAGTGGGAGCGGGGGAGGCGACAGCCAACCCCACGGCCTCTACTATAGATACAAGTAAGTGAGAGAAGGGTGACGCCTCGAGGCGCTTTGATTTCGTCCCCCTAAGGATGGTGTTCGCCCCTATCAACATTCATGGCTTGGTCTCCGAAAGGATAGGTTTTCTAGGTACTCGTCGGGTCACTGACCTATCCTAAGACGGCATACTCGGGGCGTACCTAATAGAACCGATATAGTAGGTCACACTCATAATGGGTATTCTTGATAATATCTAGGCTAAAAAAGGAAGGTAGTCAATGAATAAAGGGATGTTCGATTCCCGTGGGATGTCTGATTCTCACAAGTTATTCATTGATGAGATTGTCTCGATTTAACCGTCATCTCTTTGACCTACCCTAAGGCGGCACTGAGATGCGAGGTTAAAACCTTGGAATGGTAGAGTAGACTTATTTTTTAGTTTACAATTCCTAAAATTTAATATAGTAGTGTTAAACTTGAATTAATACATGTAATTTTATTTTCAGCAAAATGTCTGCTCAAATTTCTGCTTTACTGTCTGAAAAATTAACGGGAAACAACTTTAGGAAATGGAAGAGTAACTTAAACGTGGTGCTCACGTATGAGAATGTGCAACATGTACTTACTTCTGAATGCCCTACGCTGGCGATCCAAAAACCTGGTAAAGCTGAGATCGAACAGCGTAATCGCTGGATCGAAGCAGATAACCGGGCTCGTGGGATCATCCTAGCGGCAGTGTCGGAGGTTATTAGGACCCAGATTGAAGAGTTTGAGTCTGCAGGAGAAATCATGCGGAAACTTACTACGATGTTTGGATCACCTAGCAACCAAGCAAGACACGATGCCATCAGGTTGGCCGTCAACACGAAATTGAAGAAAGGTCAAGCAGTGAATGGTCATGTTCTGAATATGATCAGTTACTTCAATGACGCCGGTATTCATGGATCAAAGTTTGATGAAGCAACTCAAGTATCAATGATTTTGGAATCGTTGACTCCTGAGTTTATCCCGTTCAAAACTCAGTATCTGATGGGCAAATATGAGTTGACCATGACACAGATGCTGAATGAACTGACTATCTACGAGGGCCTGCTATCGAAAGATAAGGTCCAAGTAGGGGATAAGAAAGTTGAAGCCAATATGGCGAAGCCAAGTCATCAAACAAGCCTAAGGCAAAAGCGAAGAAGAAGGGTAGTGTTGCACCCGTGCCCAAGCCAATGAAGAAAAAGGCTGCCAAGAAAGTTGACGAGTCCAAGCCCAAGGGCAAATGCTTTTACTGTAAGGAGGTAGGACATTGGCGACGCCATTGTCCCGAATACCTTCGTGATGTGAAAGATGGTAAAGTCAAGGCTGCCGCTGGGAAAGATAAGAAAGGTAATTTGGAATTACTATTCTTGGAATCTTTTAATGTAGCTAAAGATGTGTCAACTTGGATACTTGATACTGGAGCTACTAACCATGTATGTTCTTCATTGCAGATTCTTAGTTCGTACGAGGAGCTGGAAGAGGGTTCTCAAGTGATGCGAGTAGGCACTGGGGCGGTCATTTCGGCTAAAGCAGTGGGAGCTGTGGACTTGCATTTTAATAATAGAATTTTACATTTAGACAATGTTTATTTTATTCCCAATTTCAGGAGAAATTTGATTTCTTATTCTGCCTTAGTTGAACAATCATTTTATGTTTCAAGTTTGAATGGTGAATTTGTTATTTCAAAGAATGGCTTTGAATTGTGTTCAACTATAAATGAAAACGGTTTATATTTTGTAAGACCACATAAAGCTCCCCTACTTAATACTGAAATGTTTAAAACTGCTCATCAAAGATCTGCAAAAAGCCAGAAAGTTTCTCAAGTAAAAGAAGATAAAACATACTTGTGGCATCTAAGGCTTGGCCATATTTCCTTAGAAAGAATCAAAAGACTTGAAAAGGTTAATGCCTTAGGTGAGTCATCTGTTGACACACTGCCTGTCTGTGAGTGTTGCCTGGAGGGAAAAATGACTAAGCGTCCCTTCTCATCAAAGGGTAATAGAGCCACAGGAACTCTAGACTTAGTGCATTCAGACCTTTGTGGTCCGATGAACGTACAAGCTAGAGGCGGATACGAGTACTTTGTGACTTTCATTGATGATTACTCGAGATTCGGTTATGTTTATCTACTGCATAGAAAGTCCGAGGCTTTTGGAAAGTTCAAGGAGTTCCAAGCGAAGCGAAAGGCAACTAGGCAAGTCATTGAAATGCCTCCGCTCGGATCGTGGAGGTGAGTATTTAGATACTGAGTTCATTGACTACTTGGCTGAAAAAGAATTTGTTTCCAACGTTCAGCGCCTAGGACACCTCAGCAAAACGGAGTTGCTGAGAGGAGAAACAGGACATTGATTAACATGGTTAGATCAATGATGAGCTACGCCTCACTACCTATATCCTTTTGGGGTTATGCTTTAGAAGCAGCGGTCTACATTTTGAATTCAGTACCGTCAAAGTCTGTCGAAAAGACACCCATTGAGATGTGGTCCGGACATCACGAAAGCCTTCGTCACTTCCGCATATGGGGTTGTCCTGCACACGTGCTGATGGACAAGACTACCAAGCTACAATCACGTACGAAAGTATGTTTGTTTGTAGGCTATGCAAAAGGTACACGTGGTGGTCTATTTTACGATCCGGAAGATAACAAAGTGCTAGTCTCGACTAACGCTACGTTTTTGGAGGAAAGTTATATGAAAGACCACAGACCTCAAAGTACAATTGTACTAGAGGAATTACTCTCCGATGACGCCAGGCCTATTGTGGCTGCTGATGTTCCTGTAAACAACACTAATAATACAACAGTCACTTCCGACATTCTGTTCCACCCAGACGTACTGCGAGAGTGGTTCGCCACCGGCTCGGTACGGCATGGATTTAGAGGCAAACGTAGTCGCCTCGATGGGGTGGAAGATGATCCTCCGACCTATAAGAAGGCCTTCCTGGATCACGATAAGGATAAATGGATTGACGAATGAATCAAGAGATGGAGTCTATGTACTCTAACTCAGTCTGGAAACTTGTAGAACTTCCTCGGGGTGAAAGGCCCATTGGATGTAAATGGCTCTACAAGCGAAAGAGAGGAGTAGATGGGAAGGTTGAAACCTTCAAAGCACGGCTGGTAGCCAAAGGTTACACACAGCGAGAGGGTATAGACTACGAGGAAACCTTCTCACCGTGGCCATGATGAAAACCATCCGCATCCTCCTTTCGATTCTTTGCATGTCCGGATTATGAAATCGGCAAATGGATGTTAAGACAGCGTTTCTAAACGGCTTTCTTGACGAGGAAATCTATATGCAGCAACCAGAGGGATTCATTGAAGAAGGTCGAGAGCACATGGTGTGCAAGTTGCTCAGATCCATTTATGGGTTGAAGCAAGCATCTCGTTCCTGGTATCATAGATTCGATCACACGATCAAGTCTTATGATTTCGAACAACACTTTGCTGAATCTTGTGTGTACAAGAAGGTTATCAAAGATAGTGTTGTATTTCTAGTGTTGTATGTTGATGACATACTCCTAATTGGCAACGATAAGGGGATGATGTCCGACGTAAAAAGTTGGTTGACCACGCAATTCCAAATGAAAGATTTGGAAGAAGCGAGTTATGTTCTAGGGATCCAAATTATAAGGGATCGTAAGAACAGGATGTTAGCTCTGTCCCAAGCAACTTATGTAGATAAGGTGCTGGCACGCTTCAGTATGGAGAACGCAAAGAAGGGTTTTCTACCAACCCATCACGGCGTTTACCTCTCTAAGACTCAGGGGCCTCAAACCCCTGAAGAGGCTGAAGCTATGGGAAGAGTGCCATATGCCTCAGCTGTTGGTAGTCTTATGTATGCTATGAGGTGTACGAGACCTGACATTTGTTACGGCGTTGGATTAGTCAGCCGTTTTCAGTCAAATCCAGGGCAACCGCACTGGACAGCAGTAAAGAATCTCATCAAATATTTGAAGAGAACCAGAAATTATATGCTCGTCTATTCGAGTGGGAGTTTGGAGCTAGCGGGGTACACCAATTCTGACTTTCAGTGTTTACGCTTGGTGGCGGTGCAGTAGAATGGAGAAGCCAAAAGCAATCCAGCACAGCCGATTCAACAATGGAAGCTGAGTTCATAGCGGCCTCGGAGGCAGCTAAAGAAGCGGTTTGGTTAAGAAAGTTCATCAGCGGATTAGGCGTTGTCCCGAATGCTGAGGATCCTATTACTCTCTATTGTGATAACAATGGGGCCATTTCAACTCTAGGGAACCTCGAAAGCACAGTAAGTCGAAGCATATAGAGAGAAAATCTGGGTGATCAACGATTTTTTCGATAGAGGGGACATTTCCGTCAAGAAAATCGCCTCCGCCGATAATCCTGCTGATCCATTCACCAAGACGCTGTCGATTGAAGCTTTTAGTCGACACTTGGAGACTATAGGTATTAGAGACATGTCTCATTTGCTTTAGAGCAAGTGGGAGTGATAGTTTGCTGTATTTTAAATAATAGGGTGTGCTCTAAAACAATTAATCACATGCTTTCGTGCAAGTGGGAGATTGTTAGGCGTGATGCCCGAAAGACAATTTTGTAATTGTTTTATTTAATAAATGAAATGATGTTATTATTCATATTTATTATTCTCATATTCACCGATGTGACAATAGTATTTACACTACATAAAACCCTAAAGTATATCGTTTATGTAATCACTTAACTCAGTGTATGGTATATACACATGAGGATTGAGTTAGTGAAGATGTACTTAAAATACAATTAGCCCGTAGTGAAGTTAATCGAGAGTATCGGGTCTCTCCTTTAACGTGCTATTAATGCGCCCAGAACACAATAGGTGTGATTGTCTTATCCGGACTTTCGGTTAAGAGAACCTAATGGGGCATTTATATATGATAGATACATCATATAGGGCTGGACCGATTTGATTAGAGTTCACGATATAATTCCGTAATCGAGAAGTCTTATCGAATCAATGGATGATCATATTTATGGATATATCTTAATCTGAGGTGATCACAGTCAACCGCTTGAATCGGTATGAAGTTTGACTTGACGGTTAAGGATTACACTGAGTATGTGGTCCGAATTACCCCATCTTGGCATTGTACTTTGGATTGAGTGAGTAGTCTGTGTTATCACAGATACGGAATCCATTCCTTCCATTTATGGAAGTAGATAGAGAGTTCCTTATTTGTTGATCCTAGAAACCGATCGATCGTACGAGATCATATTACACCGATTAGCTACCAGTGAGTTGCATGAATTATTTGATCACTAGGGGTTAATGGTAAATAAGGATAAGAGGTTCTTAAAAGGGTTAACGGTAACTTCCGATTTAGAATGAACAGTCTATGGAGGATTAATCCATATGTAATGATTATATCAATGGACGCTTATTATTATTCTCGTGAGGAGATAAATATAATCTTATAATCGGAGGAGTGCGATCACGGGATTATGGTGGCATATTCTGTGATTGATTTATCGAATATGATTATTCTATAATTATTTATTTGATTTATCGGAGCCGCTGATTATTAGTCCATGGTCCCCGACGTGCCTCCTAATATAGCATAGCTATTCTCGGACGTCGAATCCTAATAATATTAATTTAGTTCTTGTTGGACTTTATTAAAACGCTATGTGAATTAATTGTTTAGTGGACTATTAAATTAGTTGGGCTAAATAATTAAATATGTGAAAAAGACATTTTTCATAAACTTGGCCAAAATGTGTTATAGCCGAAAATTAATTATGACTAGGTCATAAATTAAAAGTGGCGCCCCCCCTCTTATTTTTTGGAACAAGAAATTAGTTTTCTTGTGATTAATAAGACATGTGCATAAAATATTTATTGGATAAATATTTATGGTAAATAATAAAGATAAATATTATTCTAGATTTGTTCTAGAATATTATGGAATTATCTGTTATTAAAGGATTTATTTTGTTTGATAAATAAAAATCCTTGGAGGCTAAGTTTTACTCTCCTATATAAAGAGAGTTCTCCCAAGCCTTAATGTACACATAAAATTTCGACTTCTCCCTATAGTAGAGAGAAGAAAATATTTTCGGCCAAGGGTGAGTAGAGGAAAATCTTGGAGATTTTTCCGGTAGCATATCGGAAGGGTTCGAGTCGAGAATTCCTTCCACCGGGAATTGCTTGGATCACACGATCGGAAGACTGTGGTGCTCTTCACATCTTCACATTCATCCTTTGCGGTTCTTCAACTTGGATTTTGAGATCCAAGAGGTATGCTCTACGTCCCCCTTGTAGAATAGATCTAGTTGTTTTATTACGTGTATTATATAGATCTAGATCCATAAATCGCTTCCGTTGCGGATGGTATTACTAACAACACATGTAGTCAGTGCCACAACCAGGACAAACCAGTGGTGATCAGGGATGATGTGGCAACTGAGGAAGTGAAACAAGAAGAAGTCACCTACCTGGAAGAAGGTGAAGAAGGATATCATATTACTTCATCTGATGAAGAAGACAGTGAAGATGAAGAACTTGCTACTAACAGTGAGTCAGAAAAGATTACAGAAGACGCACCGGAAAGAGATCAGTTTGAAAGAGATCAAGAAAATATGAACATTTCTGATGATGACCTGACGATTCAAGAGGCACTCCTTAGGAGCCTCAGCAAAGTGGCCAAACAGCCAAGTGAGCCAGCTGATCAAGCTCACTCTGCCGAACTTGTCCATATCCCCAGCATTGATCAAGGGGGAAAACCAGCCAAAGTAATTAAGTCTCTGACACATGAAAAAGAAAACCAGTCATTCCAGGGCTAGGCAAGTGCCAGCACCTCTCAGCAACCTCTCCCTGAACCTGAGAGTGCTGAAGAAGAGATAAAAGAAATGAAAGAAGAAGAGCAGTAAGAAGAAGAGAAAGAAGAGGAGAATGAGGATGATGAGAAGAATAAGGATGATGCATCAGCACCAGAAAAAGTTGATTTAGAGAGACTATTCAATCTGAACATCCAACTATTAATTGTGGACATGGAAAAACAGTACCACAACATGCAAAATCTGAAAGCTGCATTAAGGAGTGATGCAACCTCCTTCAATCACAAAATTGAAGCCCACATCATACACATTAAGTTTCAAGATGAGGTGATGGAGAAACATGACAACTTACTCTGCAATCTACAGCATCTTATTCCCTACCATGTCCAAACAAATATCGAATTTCATGCTGACATGATTGATGAAAATATCAAACCATTGGGGGATACCTTGAATGCTCACACACAAAAACTCCACCATCTAGATGAGGTTATGAACAACTCTGGCCAACAACACAACACACTCATCAATGTCACTGAAGCAAACAACAAAATTCTGGAGAAAAAGTATGGTCCTCTCCCAGAATCTGAGGCAGCCAACAAACTTCTTGAGGCACGGTTTGGTGCTGCCAAAAAGGGGGAAGGAAGCTCAAAGCCTGAAAGCTCCAGTGGAAATTATTGAGTATTGTTCTGTTATTTATTATGAAAAAATTGATACACTTATGTTCAGGCTTATGAGGGTTTTGGCATCATCAAAAAGGGATAAATTTTTAGGAACATTTTTTTTTATGATGGCCATACTAGCTGTTATAGCAAGCATGAAATAAGTTAGAATTCTTTGTATAAGTCTTTACTTAGAGTTTGGCATGTTGTATAAGTTGAGTCAGACAAGTATTGTACTAGTTGGTAGGACTCCTCAGTAAGAAAAAATATTCGGCAGAGTGAAGCCAGTCAAGTACCAGCAGAGAAGCAATGAAGACATTATGGTCTGACTTATAACCAAGGAAGTCTGTGATGACCTTGGATAAGTCTAAGTAATGAAATATATTATCAAATATGGTGTACACTTATCTCACCCAAATCAAGGATCAGTGAAGTACAAAAAGTACTCTAAAGAATGAGAGCAAACAGCAATTTAGTAAATCGGCAAAGTAAACTGACTTTCGGCTGAGAAAAGACAAAGCAGTGAAGGAAGAACCAAACAGCCAAGTTAGAAGAATCACTTAACCGTTCAGGGAACAATCAAGTAAACATTACTCATTCAGATTTCAAATGATGAAGATCAATCATTAAATGCACAATCAATTGAGGATCAATCAAGGATGGATTTTCTGATAAACGTTTGAGGAAGAATCCAAACATAGAAATCAAGGAGAATATAATTAAGGGGGAATCAAGAATTAAATCATGGATTAATCTCCATATTAAATATCCAACGGACGGAAATTCAAAGTAAGGATCATCAAGGCTATATATAGAAGGCATTGACAGAAAAGATATATCGATTAAGACTGATAAAAATACATGCAAAAACTCTGTCAAAGTTAAAAGCCCTCCATCTGAACTAAAAAGAAATATCTAGAGATCAACTCAGAATCAGAACATCAATTGCAAATCAAGCTCGAGATTGATCAACAAATTTGTGAATCCAATTCACATCAACTGAGGCAATTGAATTAGAGAAATCTGAGAAGGAGTTGCAACCTTTGTGATAGCTGCTGAAAGATTTGTTCTCAAGGAGCAGTGATAGAGACTGAGTCCCTGAAGTTTTTGAAGCCAGGGAGTGATAGTCTTGAAGATTGTGAAGATTGAGTAGTCAAGGACAATCGTACTACTGTATGTGTGAAAACAATAGTGAATTACTCCAATCATCACAGGAGAAGAGTGGATTAAGGGATTACACCACCCTGAACAACTATAAACCTTTGTGTCTATTTACTTTCAGCAATTTACCTTACATCATTTTATTTCATTGCATACTCTATATTTGTGACTGCATAAACTACTTTGAAACAACATTTTAAGAAGGGACTTATCCACTGCCCAAAAGCTTTTAAATACAAGAAAAGTTTTTGAAACTCCACTATAGTCATTCACCCCCCCCCCTCGACTATAGTTTTACCCTTCCCTGGGACCAACAACCCGTCTTGAATTATTTCCTTTGTCTTTGAAAGGTCAAGAAAAGGTGACTTCTAGGAGATGAAATCTTATGTGTTCCCTCTTCAACACCTGTTTGACAAATTGAATGTGAAACCCATCAATCTGCAGCCTCCGCACAAAGCCAAGGTAATGTTTACCTATGTAAAGGCATCCCAGAAACCCAAACCCCCTTCCAGAAGTAAAAGAAAAGAGCATGAAAGCAGTGGATCAAGAGTGGGACGAAGAACCAGATCTCAAAAAGCATGAGATGATACACCTGTAGTCAGTGCCACAACCAGGACAACCCTGTGGTGATCGGGGATGAAGTGGCAACTGAGGAAGAGAAACAAGAAGAAGTCACCTACCTGGAAGAATGTGAAGAAGGATATCATATTACTTCATCTGATGAAGAAGGCAGTGAAGATGAAGAACTTGCTACTAACAGTGTGGCAGAAAAGATTACTGAAGACCCACCGGAAAGAGATCAGTTTGAAAGAGATCAAGAAAATATGAACATTTCTGATGATGATCTGGCGATTCAAGAGGCACTCCTTAGGAGCCTCAGCAAAGTGGCCCAACAACCGAGTGAGCCAGCTGATCAAGCTCACTCTGCCGAACTTGTCCACACCCCAGCATTGATCAAGGGGGAAAACCAGCCAAAGAAATTAAGTCTCTGGCACATGAAAAAGAAAACAAGTCGTTCCAGGGCAAGGCAAGTGCCAGCACCTCTCAACAACCTCTCCCTGAACCTGAAAGTGCTGAAGAAGAGAAAAAAGAAATGGAAGAAGAAGAGAAAGAAGAGGAGAATGAGGATGATGAGAAGAATAAGGATGATGACTCAGCACCAGAAAAAGTTGATCTAGAGAGACTCTTCAATCTGAACATCCAACTATTAATTGTGGACATGGAAAAACAGTACCACAACATGCAAAATCTAAAAGCTGCATAAAGGAGTGATGCAACCTCCTTCAATCACAAAATTGTAGCCCTCATCAGTCATATTAAGGTTCAAGATGAGGTGATGGAGAAACTGTGCAACTTACTCTGCAATCTACAGCATCTTATTCCCTACCATGTCCAAACAAATCTTGAATTTCATGCTGACAAGATTGATGAAAATATCAAACCATTGGTGGATACCTTGAATGCTCACACACAAAAACTCCACCATCTAGATGAGGTTATGAACTACTCTGGCCAACAACGCAACACACTCATCAATGTCACTGAAGCAAACAACAAAATTCTGGAGAAAAAGTATGGTCCTCTCCCAGAATCTGAGGCAGCAAACAAAATTCTTGAGGCACGGTTTGGTGCTGCCGAAAAGGGGGGAGGAAGCTCAAAGCCTGAAAGCTCCAGTGGAAATTATTGAGTATTGTTCTGTTATTTATTATGAAAAAATTGATACACGTATGTTCAGGCTTCTGAGGGTTTTGGCATCATAAAAAAGGGGGAAATTGTTAGGAACATTTTATTTTGTTTTGATGATGGCCACACTAGTTGTTATAGCAAGCCTGAAATAAGTTACAATTCTTTGTATAAGTCTTTACTTAGAGTTTGACATGTTGTATAAGTTGAGTCAGACAAGTATTGTAGTAGTTGGTAGGACGGCTAAGTAAGAACAAATATTCGGCAGAGTGAAGCCAGTCAAGTACCGGCAGAGAAGCAATGAAGACATTATGGTCTGACTTATAACCAATGAAGTCTGTGATGACCTTGGATAAGTCTAAGTAATGAAATGTATTATCAAATATGGTGTACACTTATCTCACCCAAATCAAGGATCAGTGAAGTACAAAAAGTACTCTAAAGAATGAGAGAAAACAGCAATGTAGTAAATCGGCAAAGTAAACTGACTTTCGGCTGAGAAAAGACAAAGCAGTGAAGGAAGAACCAAACAGCCAAATTAGAAGAATCACTTAACCGTTCAGGGAACGATCAAGTAAAATTTACTCATTCAGATTTCAAATGATGAAGATCGAGCATTAAATGCACAATCAATTGAGGATCAATCAAGGACGGATTTTCTGATAAACGTTTGAGGAAAAATCCGATCACAGAAATCAAGAAGAATATAATTAAGGGGGAATCAATAATTAAATCAAGGATTATTCTCCACATTAAATAGCCAATGGACGGAAATTCAAATTAAGGATCATCAAGGCTATAAATAGAAGGCATTGACAGAAATGAAATATCGATTAAGACTGATAAAAATACAAGCAAAAACTCTGTCGTAGTGAAAAGCCCTCCATCTGTACTAAAAAGAATTATCTGGAGATCGACTTAGGAATCAGAACTTCAATTGCAAATCAAGCTCTTAGATTGATCAACAAATTTGTGAATCCAATTCACATCAACAGAGGCAATTGAATCAGAGAAATCTGAGAAGGAGTTGCAACCTTTATGATAGCTGCTGAAAGATTTGTTCACAAGGAGCAGTTATAGAGACTGAGTCACTGAAGCTTTTGATGCCAGGGAGTGATAGTCTTGAAGATTGTGAAGCTTGAGTAGTCAAGGACAATCGTACTATTGTATCTGTGAAAACAATAGTGAATTCCTCCAATCATCACAGGAGAAGAGTGGATTAAGGGATTACACCAACCTGAACCACTATAAACCTTTGTGTCTATTTACTTTCAGCAATTTACCTTACATCATTTTATTTCATTGCATACTCTATATTTGTGACTGCATAATCTACTTTGAAACAACATTTTAAGAAGTGACTTATCCACTGCCAAAAGCTTTTAAATACAAGAAATGTTTTTGAAACTCAACTATAGTCATTCACCCCCCTGATTATAGTTTTACCCTTCTCTGGGACCAACAACCCGTCTTGCATTATTTCCTTTTTCTTTGAAGGGTCAAGAAAAGGTATGGCTTATATCACTTCACCACCACCACTTGCAATCATGGGATGCTATACAAACCGGGTTTTTGAAGCAATACTTTCCACCGGGTAGATATTTGGAGTTGAAGGTAAGAGTTACTAATTTCAAGCAAGATTTAATTGAATCTTTGGATAATACTTGGGACCATTTTATTAAGCTTTTGAGGGCATGTCCAAACCACGATTATACTTTGGACATGCAAGTCCAATTATTTTGTAGAGGCTTGCATAAATTGTCTTGGAAAAAAATTGATTCGGCATGCCATGTATAACTTATGATGAGCACGGCCCAAGATGTTTATAAGGCTATTGAAAGAGTGACAAGAAATGAGACATTGTGGGATCCCGGTCCAAGTGAAACGGAAGTTTCCATTGGGGATGAGAAGATTTCGAATGAGGAAGAAATTTTGAGAGAAATGGTGGTGATAAATAAGAAGATGGATGGATTACAAGTGAGGGAAAGAGAGAGTTGAAACAAAAAAATTGTGATGATATGACATTTGGTGTTTTTCAAATCGAAGAATTATCAAACTCCGATGTACCTACACAAGATAAATGAGTTTATTCAGACAACATCGGGATTTGAATTACACTCACACCAATGTTCTTGAACCACATCTTTTTTACCAACAAGTTCCTACTCAACAAGCCCTTGTTCATCAAAGTTCTCAATCAACGGAGGAGGTTTCTCATTTGAAAAGCATGATGGAAAACTTGATGGGAGTTGTTGCTACTCAAGCCGCCAATATGCAAAAGGTTGGTACTTTGAAAACATCTATGAGTGGGTACGAAATGAGAATGAGAACGAATGATGCATCAATAAGAGTTATTGAAGACCTTTTGACTTCGGAAGGCGAGAGACATAGTAGTAGACCACCGGGTGGATTACCAAGAAACACCGAGAGAAACCCGAGCAAAGTCAATGCCATTATCACTCTAAGTGGAGAGTTTGTGGAAGTAATAGGGTGGAAATTCATGGAAACAAGGAAGTTGAAGATGACTTGGGCAAGGAATGTGAAGACCAAGAGTTGAGCAAGGAAGAAGAAGAAATTGTTGACGGTTTCTTAAGAAATGATGGGTATGTTGAGGTAAAGGAAGACGAAGAATGGATAAAAGTCCCGAGACTATTGAAAAACCCAGGAGCTTGTAACTTAAGGACCTTATTCAACGGACATGTTGGAGAGGAAACCGTCAAAGGCAAGTCGGCTCACACCGGATGTAGTCCGGTTCACACTGAGGTTAAGGAAAAAGTTTCTAGGCCACTTGCAAAGAAATTGGTGAATAATGATGACACATGTCGTGCACTAAATGCACAAACATTCAAAGAAGCTTCACCATCTTCATCAAACGACATGAGTAAGGGAGGTATATATTCTAACCCCACTTTAATTGATCTTGAGTCACTTCCCTATCCCCCCAAGAGGAAATTAAGAAAATGAAGTTGGATAAGAAATATGCACGTTTTCTTGACACTTTTTGACACATAACCATAAATATCCCTTTCACCGAAGGACTCACTAATATGCCGGCGTATGGTAAGTTTCTTAAGGACATACTCTCCAAAAAGAAATGGTTGAAAGAGTATGAGACGGTATGTTTAAGTGTTCTGCCGTATCTATCAATTTCGGAATCCATTGGTGTTAGTTAAAAAAAATCAAAAATCCAAAAAAGTTTCCAAAATCAATTGAAGTTCAATAAAGTTGTATATAAAGTTCAATAAATGGATAGTCAAGAAAATCCTTTTGAAGACTAGTTTATCAAATTCAAGTAACTCAAGCTTTGGGAAATTGTGTTGAATTGAAGCAGTGTTTTTTTTATTTCTTTTGTTCTTTGTTGAAGTGGTCACCTTGATGATATTTGAAAAAGAAGAAGAAGAGGTACCAATTTGACATTTTTTGAAGTGAAGGTGTAGAGTCTTGCTATCTTGCTTGATCTCTTTGATATATCCTTTTTACCCTTCGCTTACCCAACTACCCGGGCCTAACGTTACAAGCTTTCAAGTCCTACCCGATCTAACTTCTTGACTCCGAATGCCTAGATTAGTTCAGATTGGTATCATTATTATGCCTATGGTTTGCACTTAATAAGTCTTGCATGCATGATTTCATAATTGTTTGCTTGGTAACAAATTTGAGGAATATCCACACACACACTCCACTACTTTTCTGATTACGGTTAACATGTGGTTATATGTACAATTGGTTGCATCTTCTAGTTTAGCTCTTACTTTTTGTTGTTTTACGACCTTGTCTCTTGACTTGAGTTGTTTTGTCGCTTTATTTGTTCGATGACGAGCAAAAGCTAAGTGGGGAGTGGTTGATGTAGGTCGACTAGATGATACTTTTTACGATTTTTATCCCTATTTCTCATGCATTTATTGATGTTTTCGTATCAATTCGAGTTAGTATTTGCTTAGTTTCATCCAGATGTGTAGATAGTAATTGTTATGTAAAATATCATGTTTTTACAGGTTTTGTACCGGTTAAAGTGAGTGTCATGTCGGGTTTACGCTTGGTATTCTGGTGTTGTATTACAGGATTATAGGTTGACCAAGACCCTAAGTGTAGACACATGATGAGCATAAACACATCTTTTGAGGGCTATAAGAGTATGCCGGAAGCTATCAAAGTCAAACGGATCATTTGTCCTTAGTGCTTATACCGTAGCCTATCTTCAACGGACATTTGACCCAAATTAGAAGCATTTTATGGTGAATACTTATTCATTAGAGTTTTAGATATTCAAAATATCTTTTCAACGCATTTTTAATCATGTCAATCGGAGGTCCACAACTCAAGTTATGACAATTTTACCGAAGTACTGTTGACGATACCAAATCTCGCACCTCCACATGGCGTCACGAGATGGGCCTCCTGAACAAGAATAAGTGATAGCCCAAGGGTTGAATTACAGGTTGAGACATCGACAACCGATATGATCAGGGAACCGAGATGATGGGCCCATCTCGATACCGTAAGTCGGAAAGCTCGGGGTGAGGACAAAGCCCACTCTAAACACGCAGGCCCATTATCCATGTGGTTACTTTCATAAGTGGGTAAAGCCCATACGAGCTGGTAAAAGCCCAAAGGGGTAATACTGTATTTTACCCAAACCGACATGGTTTAGGGTTAGGTAATGAACTCCCTATAAATATACACTTCCAGGAACTACGTGTGACTTGATTCCTGGACAATTACATGATACGTAGGCAACCTGAGAGAGGCAATTGGTGTGATTGTCTTATCCGGACTTTCGGTTAAGAGAACCTAATGGGGCATTTATATATGATAGATACATCATATAGGGCTGGACCGATTTGATTAGAGTTCACGATATAATTCCGTAATCGAGAAGTCTTATCGAATCAATGGATGATCATATTTATGGATATATCTTAATCCTGAGGTGATCACAGTCAACTGCTTGAATCAGTATGAAGTTTGACTTGACGGTTAAGGATTACACTGAGTATGTGGTCTGAATTACCCCATCTTGGCATTGTACTGGATTGAGTGAGTAGTCTGTGTTATCACAGATACGGAATGCATTCCTTCCATTTATGGAAGTAGATAGAGAGTTCCCTTATTTGTTGATCCTAGAAACTGATCGATCGTACGAGTTCATATTACACTGATTAGCTACCAGTGAGTTGCATGAATTAATTGATCACTAGGGGGTTAATGGTAAATAAGGATAAGAGGTTCTTAAAAGGGTTAACGGTAACTTCCCGATTTAGAATGAACAGTCTATGGAGGATTAATCCATATGTAATGATTATATCAATGGACGCTTATTATTATTCTCGTGAGGAGATAAATATAATCTTATAATCGGAGGAGTGCAGTCACGGGATTATGGTGGCATATTCTTGTGATTGATTTATCGAATATGATTATTCTATAATTATTTATTTGATTTATCGGAGCCGCTGATTATTAGTCCATGGTCCCCGACGTGCCTCCTAATATAACATAGCTATTCTCGGACGTCGAATCCTAATAATATTAATTTAGTTCTTGTTGGACTTTATTAAAACGATATGTGAATTAATTGTTTAGTGGACTATTAAATTAGTTGAGCTAAATAATTACATATGTGAAAAAGACATTTTTCATAAACTTGGCCCAAATGTGTTATAGCCGAAAATTAATTATGACTAGGTCATAAATTAAAAGTGGCGCCCCCCCTCTTATTTTTTGGAACAAGAAATTAGTTTTCTTGTGATTAATAAGACATGTGCATAAAATATTTATTGGATAAATATTTATGGTAAATAATAAAGATAAATATTATTCTAGATTTGTTCTAGAATATTATGGAATTATCTTTTATTAAAGGATTTATTTTGTTTGATAAATAAAAATCCTTGGAGGCTAAGTTTTACTCTCCTATATAAAGAGAGTTCTCCCAAGCCTTAATGTACACATAAAATTTCGACTTCTCCCTATAGTAGAGAGAAGAAAATATTTTCGGCCAAGGGTGAGTAGAGGAAAATCTTGGAGATTTTTCCGGTAGCATATCGGAAGGGTTCGAGTCGAGAATTCCTTCCACCGGGAATTGCTTGGATCACACGATCGGAAGACTGTGGTGCTCTTCACATCTTCACATTCATCCTTTGCGGTTCTTAAACTTGGATTTTGAGATCCAAGAGGTATGCTCTACGTCCCCCTTGTAGAATAGATCTAGTTGTTTTATTACGTGTATTATATAGATCTAGATCCATAAATCGCTTCCGTTGCGGATGGTATTACTAACAACACATGTAGTCAGTGCCACAACCAGGACAAACCAGTGGTGATCAAGGATGATGTGGCAACTGAGGAAGTGAAACAAGAAGAAGTCACCTACCTGGAAGAAGGTGAAGAAGGATATCATATTACTTCATCTGATGAAGAAGACAGTGAAGATGAAGAACTTGCTACTAACAGTGAGTCAGAAAAGATTACAGAAGACGCACCGGAAAGAGATCGGTTTGAAAGAGATCAAGAAAATATGAACATTTCGATGATGACTGACGATTCAAGAGGCACTCCTTAGGAGCCTCAGCAAAGTGGCCAAACAGCCGAGTGAGCCAGCTGATCAAGCTCACTCTGCCGAACTTGTCCATATCCCCAGCATTGATCAAGGGGGAAAACCAGCCAAAGTAATTAAGTCTCCGGCACATGAAAAAGAATACCAGTCATTCCAGGGCTAGGCAAGTGCCAGCACCTCTCAAAGAACCTCTCCCCGAACACGAGAGTGCTGAAGAAGAGATAAAAGAAATGAAAGAAGAAGAGCAGTAAGAAGAAGAGAAAGAAGAGGAGAATGAGGATGATGAGAAGAATAAGGATGATGCATCAGCACCAGAAAAAGTTGATTTAGAGAGACTATTCAATCTGAACATCCAACTATTAATTGTGGACATGGAAAAACAGTACCACAACATGCAAAATCTGAAAGCTGCATTAAGGAGTGATGCAACCTCCTTCAATCACAAAATTGAAGCCCACATCATACACATTAAGTTTCAAGATGAGGTGATGGAGAAACATGACAACTTACTCTGCAATCTACAGCATCTTATTCCCTACCATGTCCAAACAAATATCGAATTTCATGCTGACAAGATTGATGAAAATATCAAACCATTGGTGGATACCTTGAATGCTCACACACAAAAACTCCACCATCTAGATGAGGTTATGAACTACTCTGGCCAACAACACAACACACTCATCAATGTCACTGAAGCAAACAACAAAATTCCGGAGAAAAAGTATGGTCCTCTCCCAGAATCCGAGGCGGCCAACAAACTTCTTGAGGCACGGTTTGGTGCTGCCAAAAAGTGGGAAGGAAGCTCAAAGCCTGAAAGCTCCAGTGGAAATTATTGAGTATTGTTCTGTTATTTATTATGAAAAAATTGATACACTTATGTTCAGGCTTATGAGGGTTTTGGCATCATCAAAAAGGGATAAATTTTTAGGAACATTTTTTTTATGATGGCCATACTAGCTGTTATAGCAAGCATGAAATAAGTTAGAATTCTTTGTATAAGTCTTTACTTAGAGTTTGGCATGTTGTATAAGTTGAGTCGGACAAGTATTGTACTAGTTGGTAGGACTCCTCAGGAAGAACAAATATTCGGCAGAGTGAAGCCAGTCAAGTACCAGCAGAGAAGCAATGAAGACATTATGGTCCGACTTATAACCAAGGAAGTCTGTGATGACCTTGGATAAGTCTAAGTAATGAAATATATTATCAAATATGGTGTACACTTATCTCACCCAAATCAAGGATCAGTGAAGTACAAAAAGTACTCTAAAGAATGAGAGCAAACAGCAATTTAGTAAATCGGCAAAGTAAACTGACTTTCGGCTGAGAAAAGACAAAGCAGTGAAGGAAGAACCAAACAACCAAGTTAGAAGAATCACTTAACCGTTCAGGGAACAATCAAGTAAACATTACGCATTCAGATTTCAAATGATGAAGATCAATCATTAAATGCACAATCAATTGAGGATCAATCAAGGATGGATTTTCCGATAAACGTTTGACGAATAATCCAATCACGTAAATCAAGGAGAATATAATTAAGGGGGAATCAAGAATTAAATCAAGGATTAATCTCCATATTAAATATCCAACGGACGGAAATTCAAAGTAAGGATCATCAAGGCTATATATAGAAGGCATTGACAGAAAAGATATATCGATTAAGACCGATAAAAATACATGCAAAAACTCTGTCAAAGTGAAAAGCCCTCCATCCGAACTAAAAAGAAATATCTAGAGATCAACTCAGAATCGAACATCAATTGCAAATCAAGCTCGAGATTGATCAACAAATTTGTGAATACAATTCACATCAACCGAGGCAATTGAATAGAGAAATCGAGAAGGAGTTGCAACCTTTGTGATAGCTGCTGAAAGATTTGTTCTCAAGGAGCAGTGATAGAGACCGAGTCCCTGAAGTTTTTGAAGCCAGGGAGTGATAGTCTTGAAGATTGTGAAGATTGAGTAGTCAAGGACAATCGTACTCCTGTATGTGTGAAAACAATAGTGAATTACTCCAATCATCACAGGAGAAGAGTGGATTAAGGGATTACACCACCCTGAACAACTATAAACCTTTGTGTCTATTTACTTTCAGAATTTACCTTACATCATTTTATTTCATTGCATACTCTATATTTGTGACTGCATAAACTACTTTGAAACAACATTTTAAGAAGGGACTTATCCACTGCCCAAAAGCTTTTAAATACAAGAAAAGTTTTTGAAACTCCACTATAGTCATTCACCCCCCCCCCTCGACTATAGTTTTACCCTTCCCTGGGACCAACAACCCGTCTTGAATTATTTCCTTTGTCTTTGAAAGGTCAAGAAAAGGTGACTTCTAGGAGATGAAATCTTATGGGTTCCTCTTCAACACTGTTTGACAAATTGAATGTGAAACCCATCAATCTGCAGCCTCCGCACAAAGCCAAGGTAATGTTTACCTATGTAAAGGCATCCCGAAACCCAAACCCCCTTCCAGAAGTAAAAGAAAAGAGCCCGAAAGCAGTGGATCAAGAGTGGGACGAAGAACCAGATCTCAAAAAGCATGAGATGATACACATGTAGTCAGTGCCACAACCAGGACAACCCTGTGGTGATCGGGGATGAAGTGGCAACCGAGGAAGAGAAACAAGAAGAAGTCACCTACCTGGAAGAAGGTGAAGAAGGATATCATATTACTTCATCGGATGAAGAAGGCAGTGAAGATGAAGAACTTGCTACTAACAGTGTGGCGGAAAAGATTACTGAAGACCCACCGGAAAGAGATCAGTTTGAAAGAGATCAAGAAAATATGAACATTTCGATGATGATCTGGCGATTCAAGAGGCACTCCTTAGGAGCCTCAGCAAAGTGGCCCAACAACCGAGTGAGCCAGCTGATCAAGCTCACTCTGCCGAACTTGTCCACACCCCAGCATTGATCAAGGGGGAAAACCAGCCAAAGAAATTAAGTCTCCGGCACATGAAAAAGAAAACAAGTCGTTCCAAGGCAAGGCAAGTGCCAAGACCTCTCAACAACCTCTCCCCGAACCCGAAAGTGCTGAAGAAGAGATAAAAGAAATGGAAGAAGAAGAGAAAGAAGAGGAGAATGAGGATGATGAGAACAATAAGGATGATGACTCAGCACCGGAAAAAGTTGATCTAGAGAGACTCTTCAATCTGAACATCCAACTATTAATTGTGGACATGGAAAAATAGTACCACAACATGCAAAATCTAAAAGCTGCATAAAGGAGTGATGCAACCTCCTTCAATCACAAAATTGTAGCCCTCATCAGTCACATTAAGGTTCAAGATGAGGTGATGGAGAAACAGTGCAACTTACTCTGCAATCTACAGCATCTTATTCCCTACCAAGTCCAAACAAATCTTGAATTTCATGCTGACAAGATTGATGAAAATATCAAACCATTGGTGGATACCTTGAATGCTCACACACAAAAACTCCATCATCTAGATGAGGTTATGAACTACTCCGGCCAACAACGCAACACACTCATCAATGTCACTGAAGCAAACAACAAAATTCCGGAGAAAAAGTATGGTCCTCTCCCAAAATCTGAGGCAGCAAACAAAATTCTTGAGGCACGGTTTGGTGCTGCCAAAAAGGGGGGAGGAAGCTCAAAGCCTGAAAGCTCCAGTGGAAATTATTGAGTATTGTTCTGTTATTTATTATGAAAAAATTGATACACGTATGTTCAGAGCTTCGAGGGTTTTGGCATCATAAAAAAGGGGGAAATTGTTAGGAACATTTTATTTTGTTTTGATGATGGCCACACTAGCTGTTATAGCAAGCCTGAAATAAGTTAGAATTCTTTGTATAAGTCTTTACTTAGAGTTTGACATGTTGTATAAGTTGAGTCGGACAAGTATTGTACTAGTTGGTAGGACGGCTAAGTAAGAACAAATATTCGGCAGAGTGAAGCCAGTCAAGTACCGGCAGAGAAGCAATGAAGACATTATGGTCTGACTTATAACCAATGAAGTCTGTGATGACCTTGGATAAGTCTAAGTAATGAAATATATTATCAAATATGGTGTACACTTATCTCACCCAAATCAAGGATCAGTGAAGTACAAAAAGTACTCTAAAGAATGAGAGAAAACAGCAATGTAGTAAATCGGCAAAGTAAACCGACTTTCGGCTGAGAAAAGACAAAGCAGTGAAGGAAGAACCAAACAGCCAAATTAGAAGAATCACTTAACCGTTCAGGGAACGATCAAGTAAACTTTACTCATTCAGATTTCAAATGATGAAGATCGAGAATTAAATGCACAATCAATTGAGGATCAATCAAGGACGGATTTTCCGATAAACGTTTGAGGAAAAATCCGATCACGGAAATCAAGAAGAATATAATTAAGGGGGAATCAATAATTAAATCAAGGATTATTCTCCACATTAATAGCCAATGGACGGAAATTCAAATTAAGGATCATCAAGGCTATAAATAGAAGGCATTGATGTAAATGAAATATCGATTAAGACCGATAAAAATACAAGCAAAAACTCTGTCGTAGTGAAAAGCCCTCCATCTGTACTAAAAAGAATTATCTGGAGATCGACTCAGGAATCGAACTTCAATTGCAAATCAAGCTCTTAGATTGATCAACAAATTTGTGAATCCAATTCACATCAACAGAGGCAATTGAATCAGAGAAATCGAGAAGGAGTTGCAACCTTTATGATAGCTGTTGAAAGATTTGTTCACAATGAGCGGTTATAGAGACCGAGTCACTGAAGCTTTTGATGCCAGGGAGTGATAGTCTTGAAGATTGTGAAGCTTGAGTAGTCAAGGACAATCGTACTATTGTATCTGTGAAAACAATAGTGAATTCCTCCAATCATCACAGGAGAAGAGTGGATTAAGGGATTACACCAACTGAACCACTATAAACCTTTGTGTCTATTTACTTTCAGCAATTTACCTTACATCATTTTATTTCATTGCATACTCTATATTTGTGACTGCATAATCTACTTTGAAACAACATTTTAAGAAGTGACTTATCCACTGCCAAAAGCTTTTAAATACAAGAAATGTTTTTGAAACTCAACTATAGTCATTCACCCCCCTGATTATAGTTTTACCCTTCTCTGGGACCAACAACCCGTCTTGCATTATTTCCTTTTTCTTTGAAGGGTCATGAAAAGGTATGGCTTATATCACTTCACCACCACCACTTGCAATCATGGGATGCTATACAAACCGGGTTTTTGAAGCAATACTTTCCACCGGGTAGATATTTGGAGTTGAAGGTAAGAGTTACTAATTTCAAGCAAGATTTAATTGAATCTTTGGATAATACTTGGGACCATTTTATTAAGCTTTTGAGGGCGTGTCCAAACCACGATTATACTTTGGACATGCAAGTCCAATTATTTTGTAGAGGCTTGCATAAATTGTCTTGGAAAAAAATTGATTCGGCATGCCATGTATAACTTATGATGAGCACGGCCCAAGATGTTATAAGGCTATTGAAAGAGTGACAAGAAATGAGACATTGTGGGATCCCAGTCCAAGTGAAACGGAAGTTTCCATTGGGGATGAGAAGATTTCGAATGAGGAAGAAATTTTGAGAGAAATGGTGGTGATAAATAAGAAGATGGATGGATTACAAGTGAGGGAAAGAGAGAGTTGAAACAAAAAAATTGTGATGATATGACATTTGGTGTTTTTCAAATCGAAGAATTATCAAACTCCGATGTACCTACACAAGAAGAAATGAGTTTATTCAGACAACATCGGGATTTGAATTACACTCACACCAATGTTCTTGAACCACATCTTTTTTACCAACAAGTTCCTACTCAACAAGCCCTTGTTCATCAAAGTTCTCAATCAACGGAGGAGGTTTCTCATTTGAAAAGCATGATGGAAAACTTGATGGGAGTTGTTGCTACTCAAGCCGCCAATATGCAAAAGGTTGGTACTTTGAAAACATCTATGAGTGGGTACGAAATGAGAATGAGAACGAATGATGCATCAATAAGAGTTATTGAAGACCTTTTGACTTCGGAAGGCGAGAGACATAGTAGTAGACCACCGTGTGGATTACCAAGAAACACCGAGAGAAACCCGAGCAAAGTCAATGCCATTATCACTCTAAGTGGAGAGTTTGTGGAAGTAATAGGGTGGAAATTCATGGAAACAAGGAAGTTGAAGATGACTTGGGCAAGGAATGTGAAGACCAAGAGTTGAGCGAGGAAGAAGAAGAAATTGTTGACGGTTTCTTAAGAAATGATGGGTATGTTGAGGTAAAGGAAGACGAAGAATGGATAAAAGTCCCGAGACTATTGAAAAACCCAGGAGCTTGTAACTTAAGGACCTTATTCAACGGACATGTTGGAGAGGAAACCGTCAAAGGCAAGTCGGCTCACACCGGATGTAGTCCGGTTCACACCGAGGTTAAGGAAAACGTTTCTAGGCCACTTGCAAAGA
Organism: Gentiana dahurica var. dahurica; assembly: GCA_024500145.1. NCBI lineage: Eukaryota > Viridiplantae > Streptophyta > Magnoliopsida > Gentianales > Gentianaceae > Gentiana > Gentiana dahurica. The sequence continues at coordinate 86,541,099 of CM044898.1, read as the reverse complement.
AATTGGTGAATAATGATGACACATGTCGTGCACTAAATGCACAAACATTCAAAGAAGCTACACCATCTTCATCAAACGACATGAGTAAGGGAGGTATATATTCTAACCCCACTTTAATTGATCTTGAGTCACTTCCCTATCCCCCCAAGAGGAAATTAAGAAAATGAAGTTGGATAAGAAATATGCACGTTTTCTTGACACTTTTTGACACATAACCATAAATATCCCTTTCACCGAAGGACTCACTAATATGCCGGCGTATGGTAAGTTTCTTAAGGACATACTCTCCAAAAAGAAATGGTTGAAAGAGTATGAGACGGTATGTTTAAGTGTTCTGCCGTATCTATCAATTTCGAATCCATTGGTGTTAGTTAAAAAAAATCAAAAATCCAAAAAAGTTTCCAAAATCAATTGAAGTTCAATAAAGTTGTATATAAAGTTCAATAAATGGATAGTCAAGAAAATCCTTTTGAAGACTAGTTTATCAAATTCAATTAACTTAAGCTTTGGGAAATTGTGTTGAATTGAAGCGGTGTTTTTTTTTTTTATTTCTTTTGTTCTTTGTTGAAGTGGTCACCTTGATGATATTTGAAAAAGAAGAAGAAGAGGTACCAATTTGACATTTTTTGAAGTGAAGGTGTAGAGTCTTGCTATCTTGCTTGATCTCTTTGATATATCCTTTTTACCCTTCGCTTACCCAACTACCCGGCCTAACGTTACAAGCTTTCAAGTCCTACCCGATCTAACTTCTTGACTCGAATGCCTAGATTAGTTGAGATTGGTATCATTATTATGCCTATGGTTTGCACTTAATAAGTCTTGCATGCATGATTTCATAATTGTTTGCTTGGTAACAAATTTGAGGAATATCCACACACACACTCCACTTCTTTTCTGATTACGGTTAACATGTGGTTATATGTACAATTGGTTGCATCTTCTAGTTTAGCTCTTACTTTTTGTTGTTTTACGACCTTGTCTCTTGACTTGGGTTGTTTTGTCGCTTTATTTGTTCGATGACGAGCAAAAGCTAAGTGGGTAGTGGTTGATGTAGGTCGACTAGATGATACTTTTTACGATTTTTATCCCTATTTCTCATGCATTTATTGATGTTTTCGTATCAATTCGAGTTAGTATTTGTTTAGTTTCATCCAGATGTGTAGATAGTAATTGTTATGTAAAATATCATGTTTTTACAGGTTTTGTACCGGTTAAAGTAACCGGAGCGTCATGTCGGGTTTACGCTTGGCATTCCGGTGTTGTATTACAGGATTATAGGTTGACCAAGACCCTAAGTGTAGACACATGATGAGCATAAATACATCTTTTGAGGGCTATAAGAGTATGCGGAAGCTATCAAAGTCAAACGGATCATTTGTCCTTAGTGCTTCTACCGTAGCCTATCTTCAACGGACATTTGACCCAAATTAGAAGCATTTTATGGTGAATACTTATTCATTAGAGTTTTAGATATTCAAAAGATCTTTTCAACGCATTTTTAATCATGTCAATCGGAGGTCTACAACTCAAGTTATGACAATTTTACCGAAATACTGTTGACGATACCAAATCTCGCACCTCCACATGGCGTCACGAGATGGGCCTCTGAACAAGAATAAGTGATAGCCCAAGGGTTGAATTACAGGTTGAGACATCGACAACCGATATGATCAGGGAACCGAGATGATGGGCCCATCTCGATACCGTAAGTCGGAAAGCTCGGGGTGAGGACAAAGCCCACTCTAAACACGCAGCCCATTATCCATGTGGTTACTTTCATAAGTGGGTAAAGCCCATACGAGCTGGTAAAAGCCCAAAGGGGTAATACTGTATTTTACCCAAACCGACATGGTTTAGGGTTAGGTAATGAACTCCCTATAAATATACACTTCCAGGAACTACGTGTGACTTGATTCCTGGACAATTACATGATACGTAGGCAACCTGAGAGAGACTCTCAGGCTCAGTCTAAAATCACCCCCAAAATCATCCTTGATTAGATCATCCCTAGATTAAATTGACCCGAAATTATACATGACAAAATCCAGCATCGTCATTGGCGCTAGAAGGAGGGCTTGCTATCGGTGATGGATCAAGGAGTGATGGTGATCATGTTAATGGTAAAATAAGGCCAAAAACGCAGCGAGATCGGCGGCTAATTTATGGAGTTTCAACCGTTGGAATGAAAATTCCTCATGTCAAATTGAAGAAGAAGGGGGAAAAACAACCCCTCCAAATTTCAGACCGATTGGAGTGCGTCTTGATGCCCGATTGTCGTCAAGAATTTGCTGCTGTATCAAAAGACGCAGCATAACCTTAATTGGGAGCAGACAGGTCGGCAACCTATTTCCGCCAATTGAACCGTTGTAAAAACAAGTCCACCGGTCATAATCAAGGACTATCAGGATCGAACAAGACCTAAAAGTTTCAGGCCAATCAGAGTTCGTTTAATTGCCCGATCGTCGCAAAGAAGATGCGGCTGTACTATAGAAATGCAGCAGAACCCTAATAAACAGTTTCAGGTCGGCGGCCTGTTACCCGCAATTCAACCATTGGATTGAAATTTCCTCCGGTCATATTAAATAATGCAGAGAGAATAAAAATCTCTAAAAATTTCATGCCGACCGGTGTCCGTATTGATGCCCAATCGTCGCATAGGAGCTGCTACTGTATCAAAAGACGCAGCAAAACCCTAATTGGGAGTAGAGAGGTCGGCAGCCTTTTTCCGCCGATTTAACAGTTGGAACAACAATCCCACTGGTCAGAATCAATTATTAGGAGTTTCGAAAAATCCCTCAAAATTACAGGTCAATCAAAGTTCGTTTGATTGCCCGATTGTCGCCAAGAAATTGACTGCCAGCCCCGAAAACGCAGCAGAACCCTAATTGTCATCAGACAAGTCGGAAGAAATTTTCCGCCAATGGAACCGTTGGAACAACAAATCCACCGGTCAGATTCAAGAGTTATAAGGACCGAACGATCCCTCAAAATTTCAGACCGATCGGAGTTCGTTGGATTACCTGATTGTGACAAGGAAGTTGCTGCAGGGCACCAAAAAAGCAGCAGGATTCTGGGCAGCAGCTGCCAGATCGGCGGCTTATTCCTGTAGATTGAACCGTCGAAAGAACAATTCCACCTGTCACATCGAAGAAAAGTGAGGGAAGAACGATCCCACCAAATTTCGTGCCGATCGGAGTCCGTTTCGAGGTCTGATTTCCATCGAAAAGACACTACTGTGGCGCCCGAGAAAGCTGCGAATTATCTACCGTATCTACCTATCCATGAAGCAAGTTCTCGAGCTCCAAGGATCGAGCTGAGCTATTTAGCTCTCCAAGTTCTTACAATCGTTATTTGAAATTCTTATTCACTTTGTAAGCTTGTATTATATATGCATTATTTTTTATCATAATCACATTGCACCACAAATACTCGTGATATCGAGCACCGGCATTAGAGCTTTACGGACTCCTCTTGCCCGAAGGCTGATCTCAGCCTTGACATCATATTTGGAGCTCTCTCGAGTGAATCCTCTATAAGACCTAGCTCAATTGACGATGCTGGATCTCGTCTAGTAATAATCCGGGCAGTTTAATCTAGGTTAATATGAACGAGGGATGGTTTTTTGGGTGATTTTTAGACTAAGCTTTAGAGTCTCTCTCAAGTTGCCTACGTATCCTGTTATGTTCAGGAATCAAGTCTCCGTAGTTGTTTAGGGTTGTTTATAAGGGACGATTTATCCCTTTCCTTGTCCTGCAAGGAATTATATTATTATTATTATTATTTCCCTAAGGATTAATACATGTAAATTCCTATAATTTAAAGATAATTATGGACATATTTAAATGACAAGATCAATGTCATTATGTCATCGGATTCTTTCCGTGTTTATCAGGTATTTTTAAGAATGTGTGCCAAATACGATTAAGGAAGGCTCTGGCCGACCTATGTCGAGCCCCCCGGGCAATCCCGAGCTGTACCGCATTACCCGACCTCCACTCTTACCAAGCCGACATACGGTGGTAAGTTAAGAAAGGCCGAGCTGACCTCCCACCTTGGTTCATGTCTGCTTTCTCAGTTAAACTCTAGGGCTCTTGGCCTTTATTAGCTATTAATTCTCTATGTTCAATTAATGGTTAGCCAATATAAAGATGACACGTGGCGAGGGCTAGTCCGACCCTCGTCATAAGCCCCCTAGATCTGACTGAACTACTTGTTGTGAGGTCGGATCTGTTGGAGGTGTTGTTCGGTCACTGTCATATAGACTTGTAGAATTTTACAATGACATACTCTGCCAGGTGGCAGAGCTACTGTTATAATGTTGTTTACGCTTCGCTGCTGGCAGTGTCAACTTTTGTTGAGCTACTTGCTGATGTGAACGAGGAGGAGGTCCCCAAAGATGACCATAGTGAGACTAATCAGGGCTCAGAGAGGACCAAGAGCATTGATCTGCAGGCGACCCGATATGTGGGTACCGTCCTGAATTCCCCTTCAGCTCGGCATTTATTCAAGCTTCTTGACGACGTACCTGGGTCACCCTTCGTGTGCGAAGGGGTTCCTTTTTTAAAAGCATATGTGGATGCAGAGGAGAGAGATGAGGAAGTGGACGAAGTCAGCCTTCAGAGGAAAAGGCAGGTTATAACTGTTGCTACTCGACAATGAGGTAGATCCAAAAAGAGAAGGCATGAGGCTCGTCCGGCTGACGATATCGAGGACCTGACCGAGGATAGACCTTCCTCGGGTCAGAGGCACCTGTCTGATCATGACCTGGCAGCGATGATATATATTCCACATTTTTCTTGACTTTGCCCTCTTGTATTGCTGTGTTTTCCTCCTGACGTGCATGGTTTTAAGTCAAAAGATGAAGAAATCGAGCTCTAAAGGAACGGCTCGGAGCTCGGGAGGCTGAGCTCAAGCAGACAGAGGTTCGGCATATCCCTGAGCTTCAAGCTGCACTTGACAAGTATACGGCGGAGAACTCTGAACTAGGGAGGGCCTTGGCTAAGGTTTGTGTGGAGAGGAATGCCCTGGAAGCTTCTACCCCTGTTCGGAATGACCAAGCCATTCACGAGTACAAGTCTTCTGACCACTTTTCGAAGGCCCTGAAGGTTCTGTTAAACCCCGTTATGCAGCATGGATAAACTACCGGAGTTGAAGAGGCTAAAGAGCAATGCCGGGCTGGTTCTTCCCGACCTTCCTCACTATCGAACCATGTACAAGGTAGGTGTGAGTCAGGTCTACCATGACCGATTGGGAGAGTTTAAGGAAGGAGAGGACATTGGGGCTAAGCATATTAAACGCAGCCCTGTTTCTCAGAGCCGGATCCTTCCTCAGCGGAGTAAAATCCTAGTGCCCATAATTGATTGCCCATTCTCCTATTTCCAAGACATACTTGTTTTTTGAAATTTCTAAAAAACTTGTATGATTTCTAGATGTTTGTGGTGCTCTGCCCACTGTACATTTATTTTGAAATTTATTGTGAGGTTTGAGTACTTACATGGTACCCTGTGCACCCCCTTAGTATGGCATGCATTACTTATTGTAGTGGATGGCATACTTTGTTTTTTTATTTTGAGCTCTATATACTCTTTACGTTTTGGTTTTAGCCTGACCTGCAGACTCGGGAAAGTTTGTCCTCTGCAATCTTTCTGAGTCTGACCTACAGTACTCAGTTAAAAATTTAGCCTGACCTACAGATTCGGGAAGTTTTTCCATTGTATGCTTTCTGAGTCTGGCCTGCAGTACTCAGTTTTCTGTCCGTCATGCCGGCTTAATAAAATTTGATGACATATGTTTGCTGAGTCCGACCGACGGAGATCAGGTGCCAGTTTTAATGATTTGAGCAGAGTCCCTTCTTCGGAGCTTGGCTTGTCTGTCTTACAGACATAATTTTTAGGAGTCTGCTCAGGCAGACTTAATTTTTTGAAGTCTGACTTGCAGACTTAGCTTTTTTGTCATATCAAAGTTGTGTAAGTACGAAAATTGCAGCACATGAATTTTTTTGCAACTTACCTTGCCCTTTCCCGTTGTTTTCCTTGCAATTTTTTCGGCTGTCTGTTCATCTAATATGCTCTTCCAGCCCTCCAGTATACCACGCAATAACTTAACAGTTTTTGGATGGCATACTAAATTTAAAGTTTGTCCTTTGCGAACTTTCTGAGTCTCCTTTGCAAACTTTCTGAGCCTAACCTGCAGACTCGGAAAGTTTGTCCTTTGCAATCTTTCTGAATCGACCTGCAGTTCTCAGTTCAAAATTTAGTGACTTGCAGACTTGGGAAGTTTGTCCTTTACAAACTTTCTGAGTCTGACCTGTAGTACTCAGTTAAAAAGTTAGCCCGACCTGCAGACTTGGGAAATTTGTCCTTTGCAAACTTTCTGAGTCTGACCTGCATTACTCAGTTAAAAATTTAGCCTGACCTGCAAACTCAGTATGTTTTTGGTATTCAAACTTTGTGAGTCTGACCTGCATGTTGGAAATAAAATTTATGTTTTGATGATGATTCATCACTTATTTAGTCATTGTTCTAAACCCCATTGATGAAGTGTCATAACTAGCTGTTATAGTGCAAAGCAAAAAGATGTCTAGATATCAATGTATAGGATTTAATAGAGTCCGTTATTTGTATAAGTTAAATCAGACAAGCACTGTAACATTTCTAGGTTGAGAACTGAGATAACGAGAAAACTGAGATAACAAGAAAACTGAGATGATAAGAAAACTGACTTAGGATACACCAATATGAAACTGAAGAAGATAAGTTCGCTGAGGGACACAAACTCGTTTGTCTTATCTAGTAGATGAAGAACTGAGGGTTCAAACTCAGTCGATGAAAAAATAAGGGTCACAGACTCAGTTACAAAAGAATGAAGAACTGAGGGTTCAAACTCAGTTATGAAGATTATAAGTCGAGACTATAAAGTTAGACTTCAGGCAAGATTGTGATAACCTGAATTGACTTTATGGATCTTGTATTGGGAGCTAAGACACATTAGGACAATGATGTCTTTGTTGATTATTTTCCTCGTGTACTCTGATTAAATCTACTATAATCAAATGTAAAATAGAGTACTGACTGTTGAAGAAGAGTAAACATTCAGTTAAAGCTCTTACAAACTGAAAACTGATAATGTTCATAGTAAATCAGTTTCGGAACTAATGGCTTAACCAAACTGAAGGAAAATCTAACCATTACTGTTCAAGAACTATGATTGGATGATATTCTATCCGTTCTGACAAGTAACGTACAAGCAAGAAAGCAGGATCTCTAACGGCTATAAGGATTCAAACCCACATGAATTTGACCGTTAGAAAACCCCCTATAAATAGGCTACCTCTATCAAAAAAAAGAGGTGAGAAGGGTGAAAACCAAAGGAATTCTAAGAATCAATCTAGTCATGGAAAATCAAATTAAAGGGGGAAAAGCCAATTTGAAAGAGTTCCAACAAAACACTTAATTGCGAGATCAAGAAATTCTTCAAGTGTTTATTAGCATTCAAAGAAAGATTAAGTTCATTCATTTGAAGAAAAACAGAGCTGTGCATAATTTATATATCTAGAAGAAAAGCTCAAATCAAAATTGAATCATAGTTATTGATTCAAGTCCAAACTTTGATTCTATCAATGGTTTAGACTGTGAAACACCAAGAAGGTGTGAAGGACAGTTGAGTGCAGTCAGGAAGACTGTGGTTGTGATGAGCTGGTGAAAAGGCAATTCCACCCTCCAAGGATCAGTGTTTCAAACAATTGAAGAGCAGCAATTCTACCTGTTCTACAAGCGTTTAGATAGTGAAGCTGGGGATTAGTCAAGGACTATCAGTTTAGAACTTTTTGTAATCAGGCCATCTCAAAGAAGTTCTAGTGGAATTTTCCTGCACATCACATGGGAAGAGAGGACTGGTAGAATTACACCACCTGGAACCTCTATAATATTTGCCTTATTTACTTTACGCATTTATTTATTTATTTAGCATTTTGATAATTGATTGTTATACATCTCACAGTTCACAGATTGACATTCAACATAATTCAGTTTAACACACTCAGCTTTCATAGAGAATAACAAGATCAAGAAATATGCTAGAATTATATCCTCTGCCGGTTGACTCTGTTTTGGTTAAGTCAGTTTGACTTAAACTCAGCTTAGTCAGCTTAACTCCACACAAGTTTTAACTGAACTATAATTTGCTTAAAATCCTGTTTTAGGGACAAGTTTATTCACCTCCCCCTCTAAAATTGTGTTAGCCTTTCCAAGGGACCAACAATTGGTATCGGAGCGGTTCTTCCGTTTGGAAGTGATCCAAAGATCTTATAAACCAGTTGTAGAAAACCCATTTTCTTTAAAAAAAAAATTTCTAATGGATACATCTAGAATTAGAAGTTGGCTGAATAACCCCCTGACTGATTATTTACAAAATGCTATTTTTGAATTTCAGGATCATGTATTTGAAAGATTCAGTACTACATGCTCTCACACAAATCCTGAACCTCATTTCAGTTATGATGAAGATATTAACTTTAATGCGCATGACGATGATTCCAAAGGATTTCCATCCCTATGTGATCTTTTAGAAGAAGCAGAAAAAGAATGCCTACGAATAGCTGATTACATAGAAGAAAAATTGATTAAAGATCCATCCATCGCAAAGGCCAAAGATGTTGTTTTACCCATGAGTTATGAAGGTGAAAGTGATGAGGAAATCATACTACTTGGAGCATCACAGATAAATGCTAATGATAAAGGGAAGCAAGTTCTAATTGATGATGATTCGTCGACAGAAAATTCATCTATCAAACATCCGGAGGTAATTGCATCCACATCCAGCACTCACATTACCATGAACAATCAGAGAAATGAAGATTTCGATGAAACTCTGGACATACTCATAAAGGAATTAGAGGTAATTCAAAAGAATTACGAGAATGTCAAAAAGGAGAAAAAGTTATTGAAAACTGAAATTTCGAGATTGAATGCTGAGATCAATTTAATCAAGGCTAATAATGGAACTAAGGTAATTCGACCAACTGATGAACTGACAAAAGTAATAAACATCAGAGAATCATCAGTTGATCCAATCCCTAGTGTTCATTTCAAACCTAGAAAACCATTTGGAGACATATCTGGTTTAGGGTTTGTTAATCAGCAGAATTCTAAGTCAAGACCAAGTTCAGTTGCAGTAAAATTTGTGACTGCACAACAGTCAGGAACTCAGAAAACTGATAAAATTATTAGAACTAACAATTACTCAGCACAGCCAAATGCACAAACTGAAATAACTGAAAAATCAGTTGGTAAAAACACCAAACCAACAGATTTTACAGGAAGACTCAGAAGGCTGAAAATGGTAAAAGTGATGAGAGATCAGTAAGAAAAATCTTCAAGTCTCATCCATCTAAGAATGAAAATCATTCATGGAATAATAGACTCAGAGGAAAAGGAAGACTATTTCCCACTGATGAAGATTGGAATGAACCATCACATCAGTTTCAAAAACTAAACAAACAAACTGTTAGGACAAAACATGAAAAGTTTGTGAAAGCTGACTTTACTCAGTCAAGATGTCAAGGGAGGTATAAGGTCAAAAATAGAATTATTTCATTAAAAACTAATCAGTTAGGACCCAAACAGATATGGGTACCAAAAATCTCTCATTCTGTTTTGTAGGAGAATATCGCTAACTAAGAACTGAAAAGGTGTAATTCACAAAAATGAGTTGTGTTCACAACTGAGTTTTTGAATTTAGTACGAGACTGAACTTATACAGCTATAGATACACCTCATCTACCCTACTTACTACTGTCTAGCTACAGATGTCAAGAAAAGACGTGATCTTTCTCAATCTAAACCGTCCATACTTTCCACTCTTCCTCTTTTTCGCAATCTCAAAACGTTTATGACAAGACGTTTTGAGTCCTACCCAATTTTTAACTACCTTGCTACAAATTATAAATGACCCAGGATTTTCTTTTATAATTTCTTACACTCAAATTTTGCATTTACTCTCTAAATGTCTGAATTTTCAATCTTCAATCAAATCCAGAAAACAATGGCTTCTACTCTTGTTGAACCTGGAATGATCATTTCTCTTGACCAGTTTATTGCAAAATATACTGATCAAACTCTAGCCAAATCAATTGCAGCAAAAATTCTAGAAAATCAATGGATTGGATGTTGTATTCAACATCGATCTGAAAAGTGTATGTCTGGAAAGCATTGGAGACTTCTGTGAATTTGGAAGTACAATTCTAGAAGGAGAAGGCACACACACATTTACCACAACTGTCAATGGTAAACAGATCATAGTTACTTAAGACCTAATTACAAAGATTTTTGAGTTTGACAAATCTGGAGGAACATCAGCTATCAAATTGACCAAAGAACATAAAGAAAAACTATGGAAAGATATAGCAATTGATGCAAACTCCACATTTTCATAGACCGGGAGCACAAGTTTACTCAAACCAGAATTCAATTTTCTCACCAAGATGCTAGCAAATTGCGTAATAGGAAATGCATGAAATTTTAGCAACCTATGTGGAGCAAAATTGGATTTACTTTATGTAATTTGTTTGAAGAAAGTTTTAATTGGCAAAGATATCTATTTGATCAATTAGTAGCCCAATCAATCGATGTACCCAAAAAGAAGACTGATGTCAAGAAAGGTCGTTTCTATCACAAGAAGACTCTTGCACTGGTGGTCCAAAGAATACTCGATCATTTTGGAATCACAAAGAGGAAAGAAACACCAATTGCCGATGGTAAGATTGTTATTAAAGAAGAAAAAGCTGGAAAAAGAAAACCTGAAGGTTCTGTAAGTGAACCGAAAAAGAAGAAAAGCAGGAAAATGAAAAGAAAGTTGTAACTGGAGATGAAGCCCTGGAACAAGTTGAAGAGTTAAGTAAAAGAAAGAAACAATTGGAAGAATCAGAGAAGAACAAATCTGATCTTGTTTCACCAACAAAAGTCAACACTTCAGTTGCTGAAGGATCAGCACAAATAGTAAGAACTGAAGCTACACCTACCGAATCAGTTCGAGCGTCTGTAACTGAAGCTTTACCAATTCAAGAGCCAGTTACACATACACCAGAAATTGAAATGACAAAAGAAACTGAAGTTGTCAACAGAGAACAGAACGTTGAAGCTGAATCATAGAAGGAAGTTGACACTCAGGGGGAACAGAGAATTGAGCATGATGATGAAGAATCTAATAGTGAAGAAAGACTGATTGACAAAGCTACTTTGGACATGCTTTTATTACTTTGAAAATCTATATCTACACCGTAAAAATCTGCTACCAGATTAAAATTTGAAGAATCAGTGAAAGAAGTTTCGGCGTCTCAATTTGAAGATAAATGAGCTGAAGTTGAATCAGGATCGACTATGATCATTCACTTGGACGAGCTGGTTCATGAAGAAGAACTCACTAAATCTATAATGGAAGAAGTTCCAGTTACTGAATTGGAACTGAAGCCTGTTAAAGAACAAGTTGCCGAAGAACTTGTTAGTAACAAGATTTTGGAAATTGAGCCGATAATCTCAGTTTCAGCCAATGAAAAAGATACATCAGTCAAATAAATCACTATTAAAGGAGGAACCAGCAGAACTGACCCTATTCAAATTGAAGGTGTTATTTTGGAAAATGAACAGGAGGTCACTAGAGAATCTGAGGAGATTGTCCTTCAATCTAAGTCATAAATTGATTATGGAGAATTAATGTCAGCTGATTATGAGCGATTGCGCAAAACTCAAACCTGGAAATTCAGTTTTATTGCCAATCAAAAGAGTCAGCTAGTAGAAATGGAAATTACTGAAATATGGGTATTTGATCTCTGCAACATCACAAATCTTTCAGAGATAATCAATACCAATGAATTCTTGAATCTAGGATATGCACTGATCAGAAATGGTTATTGGAAGGAAACCACAGCTAGTGGAAGTTCCAAAAAGGGTGATGAAAATGATTCTCAGGAAGATCCCAAATTGCAAAAAGGGATTCTTGCATCTCTACAAGAAAAGAAAACTGAAAATGATCAGAACACTGATGATGATTCTAGTAGTTCTGAAGAAACCAGTGGAAGTTCCAGTTCTAAAAATGTGTCTAATGCACAACAAGAAGAAGAAGGAGGTTTTCAATCTCCTACTGATAAGTCTATGCTACAAATAGCAAGAACAGTGGCAAATATGGCTGAAGAAGAATCAGATGAAGAATTTAACGTACAAATGTCACCTGCAAGAATTGTTGATCAATCAAGCCTAGAAGAAATTTGAAAACTGAAGCAAGTTGCTCTCTCACCGCTAAAGCAAACTAAATCAACTGCGGCTGAGACAAGCAAAACCAATGAAGAACAAGTAGGAAGCTCAAAAGATGTACATGCTCAGGTTGATCTCATTAAATTCTATAATAATGAGATAATCATAATTCAAAAGGATGATAACAGCTTATTTGGAAAATTTCTGAAGTCCTTAGAGGCTAGCAAAGATGTAAGAAGCAAACATGAAAAGAAGATGGATGTCGTCACTGATAACTGTCAAAACACTCGATTGTGCTTCGAAAAACAACCATTGAGAATGATGCAAGAAGAGATGAAACTCAAGACAGATGGGAAGGCATTCTCAGTAATCTGGTTGACAGAATGATTTTAATGGAACAAGGCATGAAGGATTCAGTTGTAGCTCAAACCATTTTGGCATCAACTCAGCAAAATCTGAACAGTTACATGAAAAGTCTGATTATTAAAGATGATGTCAATAAGGGGGAAAGTTTGGACATCTTAAAAGTCCATGCTACTGAGATGCCATAAGTCCTTACAATCATTGATGACAAAATGATTGAACTAAAGAAAGCTAGAGCAGAATTCACTGATGAGGAAATAGAGCTGATTGCTAAATTCTCAGAGCCAACTGATAAAAGAATTGGCTTGGATTCTCGTCTATACAGTTTATTCAAAGCTCTACCTGCCAGAGAAGGAGAACCAAGAGAAGAATCTCTAGAAAAAGCTAAATATGAATTTGTTCAGAATCTACTGAAAACAGCCAACAGTGAAAGGTTGAGAACATCTATTTTTACCTTCGCTGTTCTTTTCAAAAGAAAATTCTTTGGGAAGCAAAACTTATCGGAATCTTGGAACATTTGGGCTAGCATTCATGGAATAGAAAGCAAAACTACAAATGATACTATGAGGAATGTTGCTGAAGCTTATGACAATCGTTTGAGTTTGTCTGTTAAGTGAAAAGAAGCTGTCTGTTTAGCTCTTTTTATTTTTGTTGTATTTTATTACCTTACTTTGTTATCAATAAAGGTTTCAGTTTCTCAGTTCACTATGTTATTTTCTGTATCTTGTTTTATCTTTTTGCATTGCTTTTAAGGAGGGTATTGACATGATCAAAATGGGGGAAATTGTTGGAAATAAAATTTATGTTTTGATGATGATTCATCACTTATTTAGTTATTGTTCTAAACCCCATTGATGAAGTGTCATAACTAGCTATTACAGTGCAAAGCAAAAAGATGTCTAGATATCAATGTATAGGATTTAATAGAGTCTGATATTTGTATAAGTTAAATCAGACAAGCACTGTAATATTTCTTGGTTGAGAACTGAGATAACGAGAAAACTGAGATAACAAGAAAACTGAGATGATAAGAAAACTGACTCAGGATACACCAACATGAAACTGAAGAAGATAAGTTCGCTGAGGGACACAAACTCGGTTGGGTTATCTAGTAGATGAAAAACTGAGGGTTCAAACTCAGTAGATGAAGAACAGAGGGTCACAGACTCAGTTACAGAAGAATGATGAACTGAGGGTTCCAACTCAGTTATGAAGATTATAAGTCGAGACTATAAAGTTAGACTTCAGGTAAGATTGTGATAACCTGAACCGACTTTATGGATCTTGCATTGGGAGCTAAGACACATAAGGACAATGATGTCTTCGTTGATTATTTTATTGGTGCACTCTGATTAAATCTATTATAATCAAATGTAAAATAGAGTACCGACTGTTGAAGAAGAGTAAACATTCAGTTAATGCTCTTACAAACTGAAAACTGATAATGTTCACAGTAAATCAGTTTCAGAACTAAAGGCTTAACCAAACTGAAGGAAAATCCGACCGTTACTGTTCAAGAACTATGATTGGAGGATATTCTATCCGTTCTGACAAGTAACGTACAAGCAAGAAAGCAGGATCTCTAACGGCTATAAGGATTCGAACCCACAGGAATTTGACCGTTAGAAAAACCCCTATAAATAGGCTACCTCTATCAAAAAGAAAAGGTGAGAAGGGTGAAAAACAAAGGAATTCTAAGAATCAATCTAGTCAAGGAAAATCAAATTAAGGGGGAAAAGCCAATTTAAAAGAGTTCCTACAAAACACTTAATTGCAAGATCAAGAAATTCTTCAAGTGTTTATTAGCATTCAAAGAAAGATTAAGTTCATTCATTTGAAGAAAAATAGAGTTGTGCATAATTTATATATCCAGAAGAAAATCTCAAATCACAATTGAATTATAGTTATTGATTCAAGTCCCAACTTTGATTCTGTCAAAGGTTTAGACTGTGAAACACCAAGAAGGTGTGAAGGACAGTTGAGTGCAGTCAGGAAGACTATGGTTGTGATGAGCTGGTGAATAGGCAATTCAACCCTCCAAGGATCCGTGTTTCAAACAATTGAAGAGCAGCAATTCTACCTGTTCCACAAGCATTTTGATAGTGAAGCTAGGGATTAGTCAAGGACTATCAGTTTAGAACATTTTGTAATCAGGCCATCTCAAAGAAGTTCTAGTGGAATTTTCCTCCGCATCACAGGGGAAGAGAGGACTGGCAGGATTACACCACCTGGAACCTCTATAATATTTGCCTTATTTACTTTACGCATTTATTTATTTATTTAGCATTTTGATAATTGATTGTTATACATCTCACAGTTCACAGACAGACATTCAACAGAATTCAGTTTAACACACTCAGCTTTCATAGAGAATAACAAGATCAAGAAAAAGGCTAGAATTATATCCGCTGCCGGTTGACTCAGTTTTGGTTAAGTCAGTTTGACTTAAACTCAGCTTAGTCAGCTTAACTCCACACAAGTTTTAACTGAACTATAATTTGTTTAAAATCCAGTTTTAGGGACAAGTTTATTCACCCACCCCCCTCTAAACTTGTGTTAGCCTTTCCAAGGGACCAACACTGCAGGACTCAGTTAAAAATGTGTCCTGACATGAGGACTCAAGAAGCTTGTGGTATTCAAACTTTCTAAGTCTGACCTACAGGACTCAGTTAAAAATGTGTCCTGACTTGATGACTCAAGAAGCTTGTGGTATTCAAGCTTTCTGAGTATGACCTGCAGTACTCAGTTAAAATTATGTCCTGACCTGAGGACTCGAGAAGCTTGTGGTATTCAAGCTTTCTAAGTATGGCATGCTGTACTCAGTTAAAATTATGTCCTGACCTGAGGACTCGAGAAGCTTGTGGTATTCAAGCTTTCTAAGTCTGACCTGCAGGACTCAGTTAAAAATATGTCCTGACTTGAGGACTCGAGAAGCATGTCGTATTCAAGCTTTCTAAGAGTGACCTGCAGTATCAGTTAAAATTATGTCCTGCCCTGAGGACTCGAGAACTTGTGGTTTTCAAGCTTTCTACGTATGACATGCTGTACTCAGTTAAAATTATGTCCTGACCTGAGGACTCGAGAAGCTTGTGGTATTCAAGCTTTCTAAGTCTGACCTGCAGGACTCAGTTAAAAATGTGTCCTGACTTGAGGACTCGAGAAGCTTGTGGTATTCAAGCTTTCTGAGTGGGACCTGCAATACTCAAATAAAATTATGTCCTGACTTGAGGACCCGAGAAGCTTGTGGTATTCAAGCTTTTTGACTATGACATGCAGTATTCAGTTAAAATTATGTCCTGACCTGAGGACTCGTAAAGCTTGTGGTATTCAAGCTTTCTGAGTCTGACCTGCAGGACTCAGTTAAAAATGTGCCGTGACCTGAGGACTCCAGAAGCTTGTGGTATTCAAGCTTTCTGAGTATGACCTACAGTACTCAGCTAAAATTATGTCCTGACCTGAGGACTCGAGAAGCTTGTGGTATTCAAGCTTTCTGAGTATGACCTGCAGTACTCAGCTAAAACTATGTTCTGACCTAAGGACTCGAGAAGCTTGTAGTATTCAAGCTTTCTGAGTATGACCTGCATTACTCAGCTAAAATTATGTCCTAACCTGAGGATTCGAGAAGCTTGTGGTATTCAAGCTTTTTGAGTATGACCTGCAGTACTCAGTTAAAAATTTAGCCTGACCTGCAGACTCGGGAAGTTTTTCCGTTGCAAACTTTCTGAGTCAGACCTGCAGTACTCAGTTAAAAACTTTCTGTGTCTGACCGGAAGTGCTCCGTTCGAAATATCTGACCTGCATATTTGGAAAGTTTTAACTTTTGCAAACTTGATCAGAGCCATCACGTATGATAGAAAAGATATTTGCTATGATAACACAAAGTAGCAAAATTGAAACTGAAAAAATAAAGCAATTTAATGAAGTTTGGAACCTGTCTTAGATGCGTAATTTGCAGAGGTTGCTGGCATGCCAACTTCATGGAATGGTCCTTCCATTATGGAGGGCTCGTACTTGGAGTGCTGAAGAGCTCGTATTTGAAGATCTGAAGAGCTGAAGAGCTCGTATCTGAAGAGCTGAAGAGATCGTATCTGGTTATGAGCCGAGCTCGGTCTTATAGGAGAGATTCCGGGCCGAGATCGGTCTGATGCCGAGGCGAGCTCAGTCATATAAAAGATTCACTCAAGGTGAGCCCCAAATATGGTGCCGAGTCCGAGCTCGGTCTTATAGAAGATTTGCTCGAGGAGAGCTCCAAATATGATGCCGAGTCCGAGCTCGGTCCTATAGATGATTTGCTCGAGGATAGCTCCATGTATGATGCCGAGCCGAGCTCGGGCTTATTAAAGATTTTCTTGAGGAGAGCTCCAAATATGATGCCGAGTCTGAGCTCGGACTTATTAAAGATACGCTCGATAGAGCTCTAAATACGATGCCGAGCCTGAGCTCGGTCTTATTAAAGATACGCTTGATAGAGTTCCAAATATGATGCCGAGCCTGAGCTCTGTCTTATTAAAGATACGCTCGATAGAGCTCCAAATACGATGCCGAGCCGAGCTCGGACTTAATAGGAAATAGCTCATTTAAATTGTAGGAAATAAATTATAATGAGGGCTAGTACCTGGAGAGCTCGTACTTGGAGATTTTGGGAGCTTATACGGGGTGATCTCACACTGCGTGGGCTCATTCGGGCCGAGCTCATTCTAGTGGAGCTCGTTATGGCCGAGCTCTGGAGATTTGGATGGAGATCTTGGATGGAAAATTCGCAGCTGCTTTTGGTGATACAACATCATCTTTCCAGCAACGATCGGGTATCGAAACAGACTCCGATCGGCGCGAAATTTGATGGGAATGTTCACTCTCCTTCTTCTTCACTCTGAACGGTGGAATTCTTGTTCCAACGGTGAAATCTCTGGCAATAAGCCTTCCATCTGACTGCGTTTTTTATGATTGCTGCGTTTTTGGTGATACAACAGCAGCTATTTGGCAACGATCGGACATCTAAACGGACTCCGATCGGCACAAAATTTGGAGGTATTGTTCGTCCTTCTTTATTCTTCAATCTGAACGGTGAAAAATTATTGTTCCAACGTTTCAATCTCTGGAAACTAGCCCTCGATCTGACAGCTGCGTCTGCTTCATTTTCTATGATACAACAGCAACTTTCCGGCAACGATGAGGCCTTTAAACGGACGCTGATCGGCACAAAATTTGGAGGGCTTGTTCACCCCTCATTCTTCTTTTATATGAACGGTGGAATTTTTATTACAACGGTTCAATCTCCGGAAATAAGCTCCGGATCGGACCGCATTTTTGGCATGTTTTTGCTATTAACTTGATCACGAGCCACCTCGATCCATTACCGATAGAAGGCCCTCCTTCTAGCATGAATTGACGATGTTGGATCTCGTCTAGTAGTAATCCGGGCCGTTTAATCTAGGGTAATATGAACGAGGGATGGCTTTTTGGGTGATTTTTAGACTGAGCTTGAGAGTTTCTCTCAAGTTGCCTAGGTATCCTGTTATGTTTCAGGAATCAAGTCTCCGTAGTTCCTTAGGGTTATTTATATAGGGGACGATTTATCCCTTTCCTTGTTGTTGGTCACTTGAAAAGGCTAACACAAGTTTAGAGGGGGGGTGAATAAACTTGTCTCTAAAACTGGATTTAAAACAAATTAAGGTTCGGTTAAAAACTTGTGTAGTGTTAAGCTGACAAAGCTAAGATTAAGTCAAACTGACTAAGCTGAAACTGAGTCAACCGGCAGCGGATATGATTTTAGCCTTTCTATTGATCTTGTTATTCTGTTATGAAAACTAAGTGTTGTGAACTGAATTTTGGTGAATGTCAGTTGTGACTGTGAGGTGTATAATAATCAAGTATCACAATGCTATAAGTAAATGCTGAATAAATAAATAAATGCGTAAAGTAAATAAGGCGGATATTATAGAGGTTCTAGGTGGTGTAATCCTGTACGTCCTCTCTTCCCCTGTGGTGCGGAGGAAAATTCCACTAGAACTTCTTGAGGTGAACTGTTACAAAAAGTCCTATACAATAGTCCTTGGCTAATCCCTAGCGTCACTATCTAAACAATTGTAGAACAGGTAGAATTGCTGCTCTTCAAATGCTTGAACCACTGGTCCTTAGAGGGTAGGATTGCCTCTTAACCAGCTACCACCACAAACACAGTCTACCCGACTGCTTGTCACAACTGTCCTTGGCGAAACCTTCCAAGTTTGCTTCACAGTCTAAAACCTTTGATGTTGAATCAAAGTTGGGCTGAGAATCAATAAATTGATTCTTGTTTGTGGTTCTTCAAAGTGTTGAATTCTTGATAAGTTCTTTGTGGCTTGAACACATGAAGAAATACTAGATATGATCTTGTTATTGTTCAGAGATAGATAGAATAGACTGATGCACAAAATTGCTTGTTGATTCTTGTATATGCTCTGTTCTATATATATTTTGTTGTTTGTGGAAAGTCTTCTATTTATAGTGTGAAGTCCAACGTTCTTCTGGCTTCAATTTGAATTGTATCAACGTCTATCTTGTAACGGCTATATTGTCTGACCGTTCTGCTGTGTCAGTAATTCATCCAATGAAATTGTTTCCTTTGCAACGTTCGACTGTACTTTCAGTTTGTTGGATGGCTGACTTATAAAACTGAGTTACCTCATCAGTTTTGTACTGAGTTTTTCTTTTGTCAGTTTCCTGACTTGGAGCGTTAACTGAGATTTTACTCTTCTTCAAATGTCAGTACTCCAGTTTTCATCTGATTATAATTGACTTGATCAGAGTACACCATGATTCATTATCATCTAAGAGTTCATTGTCCTTATGATTCTTATGTCTTCATACAAGATCTATAAAATCAGTTCAGGTCACCACAATCTTGCCTGAAGTCAAAATTTACAGTCTCGACTTATAATCTTCATAACTGAGTTTGAACCCTCAGTTCTTCATTCTTCAATAACTGAGTTTGAACCCTTAGTTCTTCATTCTTCTAGATAAGTCAACTAAGTCTGTGACTCTCACCGAACTTACCTTCTTCAGTTTCATGTAGGTGTATTCTGAGTCAGTTTGCTTATCTCGATGATTTCTAGTTTCCTGAATGATTTCCAATTTTCAGTTTTACGACACACTAACAATTATAGTGCTTGTCTGATGTAACCTATACAAATATCAGACTCTAGTAAAACTTATACATTCAGTTCTAGACATCTTTTAGCTTTCCACTATAACAGCTGACTTCAGCACTTCATCAATGGGGTTAAGATAATATTTTAACACATAAGATGAATTATCATCAAAACATAAATTTTATTTCCAACAATTTCCCCCTTTTTGATGATGCCAAAACTCTCCCTAAAAGAAAATCTTAAAGATCAAAACAATGTAAAACAATGTAAAACTGGAAAACTGGTTTTCATTAGAATGAGCAAAAACTGGATAAGTACATTTTGTTCAAATAACTGTGATTAAGGACTAAGCTTCTTCTTAGCTTTTTGCATGACTGAATCATATCTTTTTGCTTTGTCATACAAGCAAAAATCTTCTTCAAGCTTGGAGTCTTCCTTTGAGAAGGTCTTGTTGTAGTCAACTTGACTACTTTCTTTCCATCTTCTCCATTCAATTAGCTTGGGTAAGCTTGAGTCTTTCGAGTAGTAATTTTCAAATTCAACAAGATCGGTTTTCATTTGTTCAGTCTTGTCTTTAATCTTCAGTTTATCATCAATCCTTTGATTCTTCTTATGTTGTGCAATTCTTTGTTTTGAGTAAATATCAGCCAGAAAGTAGTTCAAGGATTCCTCAACTGTTCTGTCCTTGTACTTGGTTTTAATAGGATTGTAATCTTTGATAAACTGTGTCCACAGATCCTTTGTAATAGTAACTCTTCTGTCTCCAGGTTGATTGTATTTTTCAATAAGTTGATCATCAGTTAACTCTTTCTTCAAAAAATTAGGATCTGATATGTATCTTTGTAGTTCTTCTTCAAGTCGCTTCATTTCTCCAAGTAATTTCAGATTTTCTTCTTCAGCTTCCCCCTTTTTGGCATCATCTAACTGATCTACCAGGGTATGGGTTGCTTTTTGATCTTCTGAAATCTGTCGCTGAGAAGCAAGTACTTCTTTAAGCTGAGTTTCTAACCCGTAGATATGCTGATTTATATGCCAATGGGCATGAGCATGAGTTTCTCTATCTATTGCGATTGAATCTTCGAGTTGTTGTTTGAGTAACACAATCTCGGAAGCAGAACTTGAACTTGATTCGTGAATCATCTCTAGTCTTGCATGAACTGAAACATCAGTTCTAGTTCTATAATCAAGATATCCAGAGATGTTTGACAAAAGTCCATTCTGTGTATCTCTCTGACTGAGTACAATTTTCAAGTTTTCATGAACTTTGGCCAATTCATCCTTTGATAAAAAATCAGAAGGATCATATGTAGCTTCTATTTGATCCTTATCCTGAGTATTATCATCAATAACCATCAGTTGTCCGATTTCATCAGCTGCTTGCTGATTGTCAGTTGTCTGATTTCCAACTGGCAATCCTTCTTGCTGTGGTACAGTTTGCGTTGCTAGAGGTTGAGATTGAGTGACTGTTTGCAAGACTGTAGTATCATCAGCTTCTTTTCTTGACTTATCATGATCTTCATCATCATTTTTCTTTGAACTGTCTTTAGATGATGTGCCTGATTCTCTTCTTTTGGCTAATTCGGTAAATCTTTTGAAACAGTTGTCAAGAAATTCAGAAATAGGAAACAGAGAGTAAAGATCTCTAACTTCCAATTTCTCTAAGAGTAATTTTTCTTCAGTCTGTAAACTGACATCTCGAGAATCTTCTGGTTGAAGTTTCATTTTCATCAGCTTAATGATTTTGTCAGCTTCGAAGACTGGTGCTGATTGCTGAACCGATTGCTGTTGTATCTGAGAAGTATGGTCAGCAGTGACATTCTCTTGAGTAACTTCAGTTGTCAATTGATGTTGTTGTTCCCCCTCAGTTGGTGCTTTCTCACTTGAGATTTCAGGGTACAAACATCTTACAACTGATCTTCTTTCTGTGGATTCAGCTTTTCGCTTAGTCCCTTTGTGTTCAGCTTCCTGCTGAGACACAGTTGTCTGACTTGCTTCAGGTTGGGAAGTTGTTTCTGCGATTTCCTTCGATGTTGCAGTTTGCCTTGCTTGCTTCCCTTCCTTAATTCTTTCTAGATAAAACTGAATGATTCCACTAAGAGTCTTCTTCATTCGGAATCGCCATCGGTTACTTGTCCTTCACTTGAGCTCTTTTCACACTCTCTAATTCAACTAAGTGTTGCTTCTTGAACTGATTGACTATGTATCCTGCCCAATTAAATTCTATGTTATCCCAGATTATGTTCATCAGCAAAATATTTTCTTCCGAAAGTATATTAATTCCTTTGGATTTTCCAATGACGTGTTTCTTGAGCCATCTGCTGAGATGTCCAAATTCGGCTTGATTTTGTCGATATGAATTCCAGGTATGATTGGTTATGTAGACGAAGCAATCATTTCGAGAAAAAATTCCTTCTTCAATGGTAGAGTGGCTAACTCTGTTGAAGTTGTTGTTGTATTCGCGAACCCAAAGAGTGACCTCATGACTCTTTCATTGAGAACAATGCGATCTCCACGAACTGTAGTTATCAAGGAGTCTCGACTAATCGCATATTTTGCCAAAATTGCAAAATGCCTTCCACATCTCGTCTTTCTTTGAAGTGAACTTCGAGGATGTTGTTCAATCTTGGTTGTTTTTCGATTTTATCTCGTACACAGCTGGCTAACAAGTTGTTTTGACACATACCTTCATACATTTCAAGTGTTAGTTCATCCAGCTCTGTGATCAATCGTTTGTCTTTCAAATCATCTGAAGTGGCCATTTTTGAGTGTGAACACAAAGGTTTTATTTTTGAAAGAGAGGGTTGCAAAGAGTCTATTTTGCTTTCTGATAATAATTTGAATTTAGATAGGGAATAGTGTGAACGGAGGTTGAATAAATAGTTAGGATATTCTGGCGGTTGAGTGGTACAACTTTTCAAATTCCATGATGGTTTTGATAACCGATACGAGTACTGTTCTGAAAATCGTGGGGTGTACACGCAAAACTCTGACAAAAAGAACTGTGGTAATTTAATGCGATATAACCGCTGTTGATTCTATCTTATCAACCTTGGACTAAACTTGACTGGAATGAAAACTGATGCTGAGGTCAGTTCTAGAGATAATTCAGTTGCATCAAATTATTCAGTTTGTCAGTTTGAGATTGTTGATGTCAATGACTAATCTGTTAAGTGAGCGCACCCAACATAACAAAGATTAATCCCCTTGACGAATCTCTGGCTTAACTGACTTAACTAACTTTTATTATTCCCAACTCAGTTCTTAATTTGGAAAATCTTTCTTTGTCCAATGGTTTAGTAAAGATATCTACCAACTGATCTTCAGTAGGTACATAAAGAACTGTTATATCCTTTTTCTCTGAATGATCTAGTATAAAATGGTGACGGACATCAATGTGCTTTGTCCTTGAGTTTAAAACTGGATTATCAGTAATTGCAATTGCACTTGTGTTATCAACATTATGGGAATTGTTCCTTCTTCTATCCCATAGTCTCTTAATTGCTGTCTGATCCATAAAACTTGAGCACAACAACTCCCAGCTGCTATATATTCAGCTTCAGCTGTTGAAGTTGATATTGAGTTTTGCTTCTTGCTAAACCATGACACAAGTCTATTTCCCAATAACTGACTTGTGCCTGATGTGCTTTTTTCTATCCACTTTGCATCCAGCATAGTCTGAATCTGAATAAGAAATCAGCTTGAATTCTCCCTCTTTCGAATACCAAATTCCAACTCCATCTGTGTCTTTCAAATATTTGAAGGTTCTTTTCACAACTGTGAGATGACTTTCCTTTGGTCTTGACAGAAATCTTGCACATACACCGACAGTAAAAGATATGTCTGGCCTACTTGCTGTAAGATAGAGTATGCTTCCAATCATCCTTCTGTAGAGTGTTTGATCAACATATTTACCTTCTTTTTCTTCATCTAATCTGATGTTGGTCCCCATTGGTGTAGAAATTCCAGTAGATTTCTCCATACCAAACTTTTTGATAAGTTCTCTTGTGTATTTGGTTTGGTGAATGAAAATTCCATCAGCTAATTGTTTAACTTGCAATCCTAGGAAATAATTTAATTCTCCCATCATACTCATCTGAAATTTGCTTTTCATCAGGCTTGCAAATTTCTCACATAACTATTCATTTTCTGATCCAAAAATGATATCATCTACATAAATTTGAACAAGTACATTATCTTCTCCATTCTTCATCCTGAATTAGGTTTTGTCGATTGTTCCTTTGATAAATCCATTATCCACTAGAAACTGAGATAGAGTTTCGTACCAAGCTCTTGGTGCTTGTTTAAGTCCATAAAGAGCTTTCCTCAGTCTGAAAACTTTATCTACTTGATCTTTGATTTCAAATCCGGGTGGTTGTTGAACATATACTTCTTCTTCAAGAATTCCATTTAGAAACGCACTTTTAACATCCATCTGATAAACTTTGAATTTCTTGTGAGCTGCATAAGCAAGAAATAGTCTGATTGCTTCTAGTCTTGCAACTGGTGCATAAGTTTCATCAAAGTCTATGCCTTCGCTTGAGAGTATCCTTTGGCTACAAGTCCGGCTTTGTTTCTTATGATGTTCCCATCTTCATCAAGTTTATTTCGAAAACCCATTTGGTTCCAATGATATTGACATGATCTGGTTTATCTACCAATTCTCATACTTGATTTCTCTCGAATTCATTGAGTTCTTCTTGCATAGCTAATATCCAATCTGGATCTTTCAAAGCTTCTTCAATTTCTTTAGGTTCTGATTGAGATAGAAAGCATGCGATCATTGCATCTAGTTGATGTCTTGTTCGAACTCCAGCTTGAGTTTCACCAATAACTTGATCTTCAGGGTGATCTCTCATCCATTGATGTGTGTGTGCTTGTATCAACTGATTTGCATTTTGTTCAACTGATTCTTCAAAAACTGGTTCTTGAACTTGTTCAAATGAATCTGAATGAAGTTGTTCAAATTGTTGAGCAATTGGAAACTGAGGCTGATCTTGATCTGAACATTCTGAAATTTGTAGTCTTCCAATGTCAACTGAAACTGGTTCTGGTGTGACTGGTAACTGAGACTGAGAAATTGGTTCTGGTCGGTCTTAAGTTGTTTCACCAGGGAAGTTTGGTTCATCAAATACTACATGTATTGATTCTTCATGATTGAGTGTCCTTTTATTTAGTACTCTAAAAGCTTTGCTGACACTTGAATATCCTAGGAAATTCCTTCATCAGCTTTGGGCTGAAAAACGTGAAGTTGATCTTTTCCATTATTGTGTATGAAACATTTGCTTCCGAAAGCATGAAAGTATGAAACATTTGGTTTTCTTCCATTCCAAATTTCATAAGGAGTCTTCTCATGTCTCTTGTTCATGAGAGCTCTGTTCTGAGTGTAAGAGGCTGTGTTAACTGCTTCTGCCCAATATCTTTCGGGTAGTTTAGCTTCACAGATCATAGTCCTCCCAGCTTCTTTGAGTGTTCTGTTTCTTCTTTCAACTACTCCATTTTGTTGTGGTGTTCCTGTGGCAGCAAGTTGGTGTAAGACACCATTTTATTCACAATATTCAATAATCACACTGTTGAGGAATTCAGTTCCTTTATCCGATGTTATCTTCACAACTTAAACTCATTTCTGATTCTGAAGTCTCTTGAGAAGTTCTATGAGTTTTTGCTTGGTTTCACTTTTCTTGGTTAAAAAGATTACCCAAGTATATCTTGAAAAATTATCTACTACCACCATTGTATATTTCTTTCCACTGATACTAATTGGTGTAATATGTCCTAATAAATCCATGTGTAGCTATTCCAAATGTCTTGTTGTTGAATGCTGAGACTTAGTCTTGAAACTTGCTTTTGTTTGTTTTCCTTGTTGACATGCATCACATAAGCTGTCATTCTTATATGATATCTCTGGTAATCCAATGACTAGCTGCTTCTTAACAAGTGTATTGATGTCATCAAAATTGAGATGACTGAGTTTCTTGTGCCATAGCCAACTGATTTCTGATTTGCTATGCACGAGCAAACAGGTTTCAGCAACGGCAGTTGTCCAATCTACCACATACATGTTTTCTTTTCTTCTTCCGGATAGGACAACTTGATAAGCTGATTCGCTGATGACAACACAGAATTCTTTATCAAAAGTAACTTTGTATCCCATATCACAGAATTGACTTGTGCTGAGTAGATTGTAGTGTAGGCCTTCTACATAAGATACATTCTTGATTGTAAGTCCATTTCTGATTAAGGTGCCATAACCTCTGGTGTAACCAGGTTTATCTTTACTTCCAAAATTGGCTTTTGGTCCATCCTTTGTAATAAAATTACTGAGACAGTCTTTGCTCTTTGTCATGTGTCTAGAGCAACCACTGTCAAAGTACCAAATATCCTGCAATGAAAATTAGTAGTTTTTAGGTACCCAACTCAGTTTGGGTCCATGAGGGTCAGTTGTCAGTACAACTCTGGGAATATATCCTTTTGGGATTCTTCAGATATTGTTGCACTTGTTTTCATATATGTAAGCCACACTCCCATAGTATCTATGTTTGGATTGTGTCTTATTTATATGATTTCTCAGATCTTCTGACTGAAATTTGTTTCCATGTTGATTTTTGTTATTAAAACTAGAGTGATAACCCTCATTCCTTCTGTACTGAGGTCTAGATTGACCTTTGTACTGTGTCTTATGCTGAGAACTGAGATTAGTCCTCTGCTAAGTTTTGGACTGAAACTTGTGATAAGTTTTTGGTCTGGAATGATTGTCATTATCAGTTTTACTAACAAATTCAGTAAAATTCCAATCATCATCAGTGGGATATAATCTTCCTTTCCCCCTGAATGTGTGAATCTTTGAATGATTGACATTCTTGGATTTATTTTGATTGTAATTTTTCTGGTTCCTGACTTTATTTGTTTTTGTGGATCTGGCAGTTGATTTTCCGTTTCGGTTTCCATTGGATACAGCTGATCTACCATTTGACTTACCTTTGTTGGTAGATGCAGTTGCCCTTTTTGGAAACTGATTTATCCTGTGTGATACTGGCTTTACTGGTTCAGCAATTTTCTCAATTTGTGGAAGTTGCTCAGCTACAAACTTAATACCAGTTTTCGTACTAGGCCCAGCAGCTTTGCTAGTTCCACACTTTGAAGATTGCTATGTATCAAATCCTAAACCAGTTTTGTCTCCATATGGTTTTCTTGATTTTAATCCAGTAATTGAACTTGACTCAGCAAACGATTCAGTTGCTGCTGCTGATGCAGTAGACTGATGCTGAATCTTTTCTTTATCAGTTTTAGTCGGTTTCAACATTTTTAGTTCAGACTTCAATCTTTCAAATTCAAGAATTAGACTTTCTTTCTCAGCTTTGATTGATTCATAACTAGCTTGTATGGTTACTAGTTGATTCATCAATTCATCAAGAGTTTCTTCTAATTCTAGATTTTTTGGATTGGAGTCAGCAGTCGAAGAACATGCATTTATCATGGAAATCTGAAATGAAGAGTATTTAGAGTTTGATTCACATACCTCATTTGGATCTTCCATATGTGCCATTAAAGCTGTGTCATCTGATAATCTTTCAGTACCAGCTTCATTATCTGATTCATCTCCAGAAGGAGTGCTCTTCTACCAACTCTTCTTGGTGGGGTCTTCTTGATCGATTCTGGACATTCAGCTTTATAATGTCCTGGTTTCTTGCAGTTGAAACAGAGGTATTCATCGTCTTTTCTTTTCTCATGAGTCCTTTTGATGAACTTTTGAGTGACTGGGTGTCCACTATTCGTTCTTCGAATTCTGTTAATCATTAGAGCCATTTGTTCTTCCATTTCATCCAATTCATGAAGATTGTTAGATGAGTTTTCTTGAGTCTCATTTGATGCTGCGGCAAGTGCTATGGTCTTTGGTTCTTCCAGAGCTTTGATAATTGCAGATGTGGTTGTGAAATCTTCGTTGAATTCATAAGCTTTCAGATCTTGAATGAATCTTCTACATCAAGTCTCCTAGATTCTTCCATAGCAGTGACCTTCATCTTCCAGCACATTGGTAATGCCTTCAAGATTCTTGTGTTGATGACTTTCTTTGAGTATTCAATCTTGAGTAGATCTAGTTCATCCATGATAGCACTGAATCTTGTCTCCATTTGGTCAATGGTTTCTCCAGATTTCATCTTGAAATTCTCAAACTTTTGTTTTTCAACGGAAATTTTATTTTCCTTGATTGAATCTGTTCCTTCACAAACTAACTGAAGTTTGTCCCACATTTCTTTGGCAGTTGTGCATTCTTTCACCTTCAAGTACATGTTGTTGTCAAGAGTTCTGAGGATAAAGTCCATGGCAACATTGTTGAGATTGTTTCGCTTGCGATCATCACGAGTCCATTCGGATTTGGGTTTTGCAACTCGAACCTACTCTCCACCAATAGTTTGCATATGAGTGATTTGAATTGGTCCATCGGTGAGTACATCCATCATTTCATCACGAGTAGCTGCTAGAAATGCCTGCATACGAAATTTATATTCATCAAATCTGTCCACGTTGGACATAAGAATTTGTCTTGCATATTGATTGTTATCCATTGTGAGTGAGTGAAGACTGACAGTAGATTAACTGGAAAATAGAGCTTTCAAATAAGAACAACTAGAGGAGATAAAGAGCAAATGATATATTGTTAAAGAAACACTGCTCTGATACCAATTGTTGGTCCCTTGAAAAGGCTAACACAAGTTTAGAGGGGGGGGGGGTGAATAAACTTGTCCCTAAAACTGGATTTAAAACAAATTAAGGTTCAGTTAAAAACTTGTGTGGAGTTAAGCTGACAAAGCTAAGATTAAGTAAAACTGACTTAAGCTGAAACTGAGTCAACCGGCAGTGGATATGATTTTAGCCTTTTTATTGATCTTGTTATTCTATTATGAAAACTAAGTGTTGTGAACTGAATTCTGGTGAATGTCAGTTCTGACTGTGAGGTGTGTAATAATCAAGTATCACAATGCTATAAGTAAATGCTGAATAAATAAAAAATGCGTAAAGTAAATAAGGCGGATATTATAGAGCTTCCAGGTGGTGTAATCATGTACGTCCTCTCGTCCCCTGTGGTGCGGAGGAAAATTCCACTAGAACTTCTTGAGGTGAACTGTTACAAAAAGTCCTATACAATAGTCCTTGGCTAATCCCTAGCGTCACTATCTAAACAATTGTAGAACAGGTAGAATTGCTGCTCTTCAAATGCTTGAACCACTGGTCCTTAGAGGGTAGGATTGCCTCTTCACCAGCTACCACCACAAACACAGTCTACCCGACTGCTTGTCACAACTGTCCTTGGCGAAACCTTCCCAGTTTGCTTCACAGCCTAAAACCTTTGATGTTGAATCAAAGTTGGTGAGAATCAATAAATTGATTCTTGTTTGTGGTTCTTCAAAGTGTTGAATTCTTGATAAGTTCTTTGTAGCTTGAACACTTGAAGAAATACTAGATATGATCTTGTTATAGTTATGATAGATAGAATAGACTGATGCACAAAATTGCTTGTTGATTCTTGTATATGCTCTGTTCTATATTTTTTGTTGTTGGTGCAAAGTCTTCTATTTATAGTGTGAAGTCCAACGTCCATCTGGCTTCAATTTGAATTGTATCAACGTCTATCTTGCAACGGCTATATTTTCTGACCGTTCTGTTGTGTCGTAACTCATCCAATGAAATTGTTTTCTTTACAACGTTCGACTGTACTTTCAGTTTGTTGGATGGTGGCTTATAAAACTGAGTTTCCTTATCAGTTTTGTACTGAGTTTTTCTTTTGTCAGTTTCCTAACTGACTTGGAGCATTAACCGAGATTTTACTCTTCTTCAAGTGTCAGTACTCCAGTTTTCATCGATTATAATTGACTTGATCAGAGTACACCATGATTCATTATCATCTAAGAATTCATTGTCCTTATGATTCTTATGTCTTCATACAAGATCTATAAAATCGATTCAGTCACCACAATCTTGCCTGAAGTCAAACTTTACAGTCTCGACTTATAATCTTCATAACCGAGTTTGAACCCTCAGTTCTTCATTCTTCAATAACTGAGTTTGAACCCTTAGTTCTTCATTCTTCTAGATAAGTCAACTAAGTCTGTAACTCTCAGTGAACTTACCTTCTTCATGTAGGTGTATCTGAGTCGGTTTGCTTATCTCGATGATTTCTAGTTTTCTAATTGATTTCTAGTTTTCAGTTTTACGACACACTAACAATTACAGTGCTTGTCCGATGTAACCTATACAAATATCAGACTCTAGTAAAACTTATACATTCATTTCTAGACATCTTTTAGCTTTCCACTATAACAGCTGGCTTCAGCACTTCATCAATGGGGTTAAGATAATATTTTAACACATAAGATGAATTATCATCAAAACATAAATTTTATTTCCAACAATTTCCCCCTTTTTGATGATGCCAAAACTCTCCCTAAAAGAAAATCTTAAAGATCAAAACAATGTAAAACAATGTAAAACTGGAAAACTGGTTTTCATTAGAATGAGCAAAAACTGGATAAGTACATTTTGTTCAATTAACCGTGATTAAGGACTAAGCTTCTTCTTAGCTTTTTGCATTCTTGAATCATATCTTTTTGCTTTGTCATACAAGCGAAAATCTTCTTCAAGCTTGGAGTCTTCCTTTGAGAAGGTCTTGTTGTAGTCAACTTGACTACTTTCTTTCCATCTTCTCCATTGAATTAGCTTGGGTAATCTTGAGTCTTTCGAGTAGTAATTTTCAAATTCTACAAGATCGGTTTTCATTTGTTCAGTCTTGTCTTTAATCTTCAGTTTATCATCAATCCTTTGATTCTTCTTATGTTGTGCAATTCTTTGCTTTGAGTAAATATCAGCCAGAAAGTAGTTCAAGGATTCCTCAACTGTTCTGTCATTGTACTTGGTTTTAATAGGATTGTAATCTTTGATAAACTGTGTCCACAGATCCTTTGTAAGAGTAACTCTTCCGTCTCCAGGTTGATTGTATTTTTCAATAAGTTGATCATCGGTTAACTCTTTCTTCAAAAAATTAGGATCCGATCTGTATCTTTGTAGTTCTTCTTCAAGTCGCTTCATTTCTCCAAGTAATTTCAGCTTTTCTTCATCAGCTTCCCCCTTTTTGGCATCATCTAACCGATCTACCAGGGTATGGGTTGCTTTTTGATCTTCTGAAATCTGTCGCTGAGAAGCAAGTACTTCTTTAAGTTGAGTTTCTAACCCGTAGATATGCTGATTTATATGCCAATGGGCATGAGCATGAGTTTCTCTATCTACTGCGATTGAATCTTCGAGTTGTTGTTTGAGTAACACAATCTCGGAAGCGGAACTTGAACTTGATTCGTGAATCATCTCTAGTCTTGCATGAACTGAAACATCGGTTCTAGTTCTATAATCAAGATATCCAGAGATGTTTGACAAAAATCCATTCTGTGTATCTCTCTGACTGAGTACAATTTTCAAGTTTTCATGAACTTTGGCCAATTCATCCTTTGATAAAAAATCAGAAGGATCATATGTAGCTTCTATTTGATCCTTATCCCGAGTATTATCATCAATAACCATCGGTTGTCTGATTTCATCACCTGCTTGTCGATTGTCGGTTGTCCGATTTCCAACCGGCAATCCTTCTTGCTGTGGTACAGTTTGCGTTGATAGAGGTTGAGATTGAGTGACTGTTTGCAAAACTGTAGCATCATCGGCTTCATTTCTTGACTTATCATGATCTTCATCATCATTTTTCTTTGAACTGTCTTTAGATGATGTGCCCGATTCTCTTCTTTTGGCTAATTCGGTAAATCTTTTGAAACAGTTGTCAAGAAATTCAGGAATAGGAAACAGAGAGTAAAGATCTCTAACTTCCAATTTCTCTAAGAGTAATTTTTCTTCATCAGAAATCGACATCTCGAGAATCTTCTGGTTGAAGTTTCATTTTCATCGACTTAATGATTTTGTCACCAAGACTGGTGCTGATTGTTGAACCGATTGCTATTGTTTTTGAGAAGTAAGGTCAGCAGTGACATTCTCTTGAGTAAATTCAGTTGTCAATTGATGTTGTCGTTCCCCATCGGTTGGTGCTTTCTCACTTGAGATTTCAGGGTACACTAATCTTACAACCGATCTTCCTTCTGTCGATTCAACTTTTTGCTTAGTACCTTTGTGTTCAACTTCCTGCTGAGACACGGTTGTCTGACTTGCTTCAGGTTGGGAAGTTGTTTTTGCGATTTCCTTCGATGTTGTTGTTTGCCTTGCTTGCTTCCCTTCCTTAATTCTTTCTAGATAAAACTGAATGATTCCACTAAGAGTCTTCTTCAGTCGGAATCGCCATCGTTATTTGTCCTTCAGCTTGAGCTCTTTTCACACTCTCTAATTCAACTAAGTGTTGCTTCTTGAACTGATTGACTATGTATCCTGCCCAATTAAATTCTATGTTATCCCAGATTATGTTCATCAGCAAAATATTTTCTTCCGAAAGTATATTAATTCCTTTGGATTTTCCAATGACGTGTTTGCTGAGCCATCTGCCGAGATGTCCAAATTCCGGCTTGATTTTGTCGATATGAATTCCAGGTATGATTGGTTATGTAGACGAAGCAATCATTTCGATAAAAAATTCCTTCTTCAATGGTAGAGTGGCTAACTCTGTTGAAGTTGTTGTTGTATTCGCGAACCCAAAGAGTGACCTCATGACTCTTTCATTGAGAACAATGCGATCTCCACGAACTGTAGTTATCAAGGAGTCTCGACTAATCGCATATTTTGCCAAAATTGCAAAATGCCTTCCACATCTCGTCTTTCTTTGAAGTGAACTTCGAGGATGTTGTTCAATCCTGGTTGTTTTTCGATTTTATCTCGTACACAGCTTGCTAACAAGTTGTTTTGACACATACCTTCATACATTTCAAGTGTTAGTTCATCCAACTCTGTGATCAATCGTTTGTCTTTCAAATCATCTGAAGTGGCCATTTTTGAGTGTGAACACAAAGGTTTTATTTTTGAAAGAGAGGGTTGCAAAGAGTCTATTTTGCTTTCTGATAATAATTTGAATTTAGATAGGGAATAGTGTGAACGGAGGTTGAATAAATAGTTAGGATATTCTGGCGGTTGAGTGGTACAACTTTTCAAATTCCATGATGGTTTTGATAACCGATACGTCTACTGTTCTGACAATCGTGGGGTGTACACGCAAAACTCGACAAAAAGAACTGTGGTAATTTAATGCGATATAACCGCTGTTGATTCTATCTTATCAACCTTGGACTAAACTTGTCTGGAATGAAAACCGATGCTGAGGTCAGTTCTAGAGATAATTCAGTTGCATCAAATTATTCAGTTTTGTCAAATTCTTCAGTTTGTCGGTTTGAGATTGTTGATGTCAATGACTAATCTGTTAAGTGAGCGCACCCAACATAACAAAGATTAATCCCCTTGATGAATCTCTGGCTTAACTGACTTTTATTATTCCCAACTCAGTTCTTAATTTGGAAAATCTTTCTTTGTCCAATGGTTTAGTAAAGATATCTACCAACCGATCTTCAGTAGGTACATAAAGAACTGTTATATCCTTTTTCTCTGCATGATCTAGTATAAAATGTTGACGGACATCAATGTGCTTTGTCCTTGAGTTTAAAAATGGATTATCAGTAATTGCAATTGCACTTGTGTTATCACACATTATGGGAATTGTTCCTTCTTCTATCCCATAGTCTCTTAATTGCTGTCGATCCATAAAACTTGAGCACAACAACTCCCAGCTGCTATATATTCAACTTCAGCTGTTGAAGTTGATATTGAGTTTTGCTTCTTGCTAAACCATGACACAAGTCTATTTCCCAATAACTGACTTGTGCACGATGTGCTTTTTCTATCCACTTTGCATCCAAAGATAGTCTGAATCAATAAGAAATCAGCTTGAATTCTCCTCTTTCGAATACCAAATTCCAACTCCATCTGTGTCTTTCAAATATTTGAAGGTTCTTTTCACAACCGTGAGATGACTTTCCTTTGGTCTTGACTGAAATCTTGCACATACACCGACAGTAAAAGATATGTCCGCCTACTTGCTGTAAGATAGAGTATGCTTCCAATCATCCTTCTGTAGAGTGTTTGATCAACATCTTTACCTTCTTTGTCTTCATCTAATCGATGTTGGTCCCCATTGGTGTAGAAATTCCAGAGATTTCTCCATACCAAACTTTTTGATAAGTTCTCTTGTGTATTTGGTTTGGTGAATGAAAATTCCATCAGCTAATTGTTTAACTTGCAATCCTAGAAAATAATTTAATTCTCCCATCATACTCATCCGAAATTTGCTTTTCATCAGGCTTGCAAATTTCTCACATAACTATTCATTTTCCGATCCAAAAATGATATCATCTACATAAATTTGAACAAGTACATTATCTTCTCCATTCTTCATCCTGAATTAGGTTTTGTCGATTGTTCCTTTGATAAATCCATTATCCACTAGAAACTAAGATAGAGTTTCGTAACAAGCTCTTGGTGCTTGTTTAAGTCCATAAAGAGCTTTCCTCAGTCTGAAAACTTTATCTACTTGATCTTTGATTTCAAATCCGGGTGGTTGTTGAACATATACTTCTTCTTCAAGAATTCCATTTAGAAACGCACTTTTAACATCCATCTGATAAACTTTGAATTTCTTGTGAGCTGCATAAGCAAGAAATAGTCTGATTGCTTCTAGTCTTGCAACTGGTGCATAAGTTTCATCAAAGTCTATGCCTTCTGCTTGAGAGTATCCTTTGGCTACAAGTCTGGCTTTGTTTCTGATGATGTTCCCATCTTCATCAAGTTTATTTCTGAAAACCCATTTGGTTCCAATGATATTGACATGATCTGGTTTATCTACCAATTCCCATACTTGATTTCTCTCGAATTCATTGAGTTCTTCTTGCATAGCTAATATCCAATCTGGATCTTTCAAAGCTTCTTCAATTTCTTTAGGTTCTGATTGAGATAGAAAGCATGCGATCATTGCATCTAGTTGATGTCTTGTTCGAACTCCAGCTTGAGTTTCACCAATAACTTGATCTTCAGGGTGATCTCTCATCCATTGATGTGTGTGTGCTTGTATCAACTGATTTGCATTTTGTTCAACTGATTCTTCAAAAACTGGTTCTTGAACTTGTTCAAATGAATCTGAATGAAGTTGTTCAAATTGTTGAGCAATTGGAAACTGAGGCTGATCTTGATCTGAACATTCTGAAATTTGTAGTCTTCCAATGTCAACTGAAACTGGTTCTGGTGTGACTGGTAACTGAGACTGAGAAATTGGTTCTGGTCGGTCTTAAGTTGTTTCACCAGGGAAGTTTGGTTCATCAAATACTACATGTATTGATTCTTCATGATTGAGTGTCCTTTTATTTAGTACTCTAAAAGCTTTGCTGACACTTGAATATCCTAGGAAAATTCCTTCATCGGCTTTGGGCTGAAAAACGTGAAGTTGATCTTTTCCATTATTGTGTATGAAACATTTGCTTCCAAAAGCATGAAAGTATGAAACATTTGGTTTTCTTCCATTCCAAATTTCATAAGGAGTCTTCTCATGTCTCTTGTTCATGAGAGCTCTGTTCTGAGTGTAAGAGGCTGTGTTAACTGCTTCTGCCCAATATCTTTCGGGTAGTTTAGCTTCACGGATCATAGTCCTCCCAGCTTCTTTGAGTGTTCTGTTTCTTCTTTCAACTACACCATTTTGTTGTGGTGTTCCTGTGGCAGCAAGTTGGTGTAAGACACCATTTTATTCACAATATTCAATAAT
This sequence comes from Gentiana dahurica var. dahurica, assembly GCA_024500145.1. NCBI lineage: Eukaryota > Viridiplantae > Streptophyta > Magnoliopsida > Gentianales > Gentianaceae > Gentiana > Gentiana dahurica. The sequence continues at coordinate 86,505,583 of CM044898.1, read as the reverse complement.
CACACTGTTGAGGAATTCAGTTCCTTTATCCGATCTTATCTTCACAACTGAAACTCCTTTCTGATTCTCAAGTCTCTTGAGAAGTTCTATGAGCTTTTGCTTGGTTTCACTTTTCTTGGTTAAAAAGATTACCCAAGTATATCTTGAAAAATTATCTACTACCACCATTGTATATTTCTTTCCACTGATACTAATTGGTGTAATATGTCCTAATAAATCCATGTGTAGCTATTCTAAATGTCTTGTTGTTGAATGCTGAGACTTAGTCTTGAAACTTGCTTTTGTTTGTTTTCCTTGTTGACATGCATCACATAAGCTGTCATTCTTATATGATATCTCTGGTAATCCAATGACTAGCTGCTTCTTAACAAGTGTATTGATGTCATCAAAATTGAGATGACTGAGTTTCTTGTGCCATAGCCAACTGATTTCTGATTTGGTATGCACGAGCAAACAGGTTTCAGCAACGGCAGTTGTCCAATCTACCACATTCATGTTTTCTTTTCTTCTTCCGGATAGGACAACTTGATAAGCTGATTCGCTGATGACAACACAGAATTCTTTATCAAAAGTAACTTTGTATCCCATATCACAAAATTGACTTGTGCTGAGTAGATTGTAGTGTAGTCCTTCTACATAAGATACATTCTTGATTGTAAGTCCATTTCGATTAAGGTGCCATAACCTCTGGTGTAACCAGGTTTATCTTTACTTCCAAAATTGACTTTTGGTCCATCCTTTGTAATAAAATTATTGAGACAGTCTTTGCTCTTTGTCATGTGTCTAGAGCAACCACTGTCAAAGTACCAAATATCCTGCAATGAAAATTAGAAGTTTTTAGGTACCCAACTCAGTTTGGGTCCATGAGGGTCAGTTGTCAGTACAACTCTGGGAATATATCCTTTTGGGATTCTTCGGATATTGTTGCACTTGTTTTCATATATGTAAGCCACACTCCCATAGTATCTATGTTTGGATTGTGTCTTATTTATATGATTTCTCAGATCTTCTGACTGAAATTTGTTTCCATGTTGATTTTTGTTATTAAAACTAGAGTGATAACCCTCATTCCTTATGTACTGAGGTCTAGATTGACCTTTGTACTGTGTCTTATGCTGAGAACTGAGATTAGTCCTCTGCTAAGTTTTGGACTAAAACTTGTGATAAGTTTTTGGTCCGGAATGATTGTCATTATCGGTTTTACTAACAAATTCAAAAATTCCAATCATCATCAGTGGGATATAATCTTCCTTTCCCCCTGAATGTGTGAATCTTTGAATGATTGATATTCTTGGATTTATTTTGATTGTAATTTTTCTGGTTCCTGACTTTATTTGTTTTTGTGGATCTGGCAGTTGATTTGCCGTTTCGGTTTCCATTGGATACAGCTGATCTACCATTTGACTTACCTTTGTTGGTAGATGCAGTTGCCCTTTTTGGAAACCGATTTATCCTGTGTGATACTGGCTTTACTGGTTCAGCAATTTTCTCAATTTGTGGAAGTTGCTTAGCTACAAACTTAATACCAGTTTTCGTACTAGGCCCAGCAGCTTTGCTAGTTCCACACTTTGAAGATTGCTGTGTATCAAATCCTAAACCAGTTTTGTCTCCATATGGTTTTCTTGATTTTAATCCAGTAATTGAACTTGACTCAGCAAACGATTCAGTTGCTGCTGCTGATGCAGTAGACTGATGCTGAATCTTTTCTTTATCAGTTTTAGTCAGTTTCAACATTTTTAGTTCAGACTTCAATCTTTCAAATTCAAGAATTAGACTTTCTTTCTCAGCTTTGATTGATTCATAACTAGCTTGTATGGTTACTAGCTGATTCATCAATTCGTCAAGAGTTTCTTCTAATTCTAGATTTTTTGGATTGGAGTCAGCAGTCGAAGAACATGCATTTATCATGGAAATCTGAGCTGAAGAGTATTTAGAGTTTGATTCACATACCTCATTTGGATCTTCCATATGTGCCATTAAAGCTGTGTCGTCTGATAATCTTTCAGTACCAGCTTCATTATCTGATTCATCTCCAGAAGGAGTGCTCTTCTACCAACTCTTCTTGGTGGGGTCTTCTTGATCGATTCTGGACATTCACTTTATAATGTCCTGGTTTCTTGCAGTTGAAACAGAGGTATTCATCGTCTTTTCTTTTCTCATGAGTCCTTTTGATGAACTTTTGAGTGACTGGGTGTCCACTATTCGTTCTTCGAATTCTGTTAATCATTAGAGCCATTTGTTCTTCCATTTCATCCAATTCATGAAGATTGTTAGATGAGTTTTCTTGAGTCTCATTTGATGCTGCGGCAAGTGCTATGGTCTTTGGTTCTTCCAGCTTTGATAATTGCAGCTGTGGTTGTGAAATCTTCACTGAATTCATAAGCTTTCAGATCTGAAAAGATCTTGAATGAATCTTCTACATCAAGTCTCCTGGATTCTTCCATAGCGGTGACCTTCATCTTCCAAAGACATTGGTAATGCCTTCAAGATTCTTGTGTTGATGACTTTCTTTGAGTATTCAATCTTGAGTAGATCTAGTTCATCCATGATAGCACTGAATCTTGTCTCCATTTGGTCAATGGTTTCTCCGGATTTCATCTTGAAATTCTCAAACTTTTGTTTTGCAACGGAAATTTTATTTTCCTTGATTGAATCTGTTCCTTCACAAACTAATTGAAGTTTGTCCCACATTTCTTTGGCAGTTGCGCATTCTTTCACCTTCAAGTACATGTTGTTGTCAAGAGTTCGAGGATAAAGTCCATGGCAACATTGTTGAGATTGTTTCGCTTGCGATCATCACCAATCCATTCGGATTTGGGTTTTGCAACTCGAACCTACTCTCCACCAACAGTTTGCATATGAGTGATTTGAATTGGTCCATCGGTGAGTACATCCATCATTTCATCACGAGTAGTTGCTAGAAATGCCTGCATATGACGTTTATATTCATCAAATCTGTCCATGTTGGACATAAGAATTTGTCTTGCATATTGATTGTTATCCATTGTGAGTGAGTGAAGACTGACAGTAGATTAACTGGAAAATAGAGCTTTCAAATAAGAACAACTAGAGGAGATAAAGAGCAAATGATATATTGTTAAAGAAACACTGCTCCGATACCAATTGTTGGTCCTTGAAAAGGCTAACACAAGTTTAGAGGGGGGGTGAATAAACTTGTCCCTAAAACTGGATTTAAAACAAATTAAGGATTCGATTAAAACTTGTGTGGAGTTAAGTTGACAATGCTAAGATTAAGTAAAACCGACTTAAGTCAAACCGAGTCAACCGGCAGCGGATATGATTTTAGCCTTTTACTTGATCTTGTTATTCTATTATGAAAACTAAGTGTTGTGAATCGAATTCTGGTGAATGTCAGTTGTGACTATGAGGTGTATAATAATCAAGTATCACAATGCTATAAGTAAATGCTGAATAAATAAATAAATGCGTAAAGTAAATAAGGCGGATATTATAGAGGTTCCAGGTGGTGTAATGATGTACGCCCTCTCGTCCCCTATGGTGCGGAGGAAAATTCCACTAGAACTTCTTGAGGTGAACTGTTACAAAAAGTCCTATACAATAGTCCTTGGCTAATCCCTAGCGTCACTATCTAAACAATTGTAGAACAGGTAGAATTGATGCTCTTCAAATGCTTGAACCACTGGTCCTTAGAGGGTAGGATTGCCTCTTCACCAGCTACCACCACAAACACAGTCTACCCGACTGCTTGTCACAACTGTCCTTGGCGAAACCTTCCCGGTTTGCTTCACAGTCTAAAACCTTTGATGTTGAATTAAAGTTGGTGAGAATCAATAAATTGATTCTTGTTTGTGGTTCTTCAAAGTGTTGAATTCTTGATAAATTCTTTGTAGCTTGAACACTTGAAGAAATACTAGATATGATCTTGTTGTAGTTCAGAGAAGATAGCATAGAATAGACTGATGCACAAAATTGCTTGTTGATTCTTGTATATGCTCTGTTCTATATATTTTGTTGTTGGTGCAAAGTCTTCTATTTATAGTGTGAAGTCCAACGTTCATCTGGCTTCAATTTGAATTGTATCAACGTGTATCTTGCAACGGCTATATTTTCTGACCGTTCTGCTGTGTCAGTAACTCATCCAATGAAATTGTTTTCTTTACAACGTTCGACTGTACTTTCAGTTTGTTGGATGGATGACTTATAAAATTGAGTTTCCTTATCAGTTTTGTACTGAGTTTTTCTTTTGTCAGTTTCGACTTGAAGCATTAACTGAGATTTTACTCTTCTTCAAATATTAGTACTCCTGTTTTCATCTGATTATAATTGACTTAATCAGAGTACACCATGATTCATTATCATCTAAGAGTTCATTGTCCTTATGATTCTTAGGTCTTCATACAAGATCTATAAAGTCGGTTCAGTCACCACAATCTTGCCTGAAGTCCAACTTTACAGTCTCGACTTATAATCTTCATAACTGAGTTGGAACCCTCAGTTCTTCATCCTTCAATAACTGAGTTTGAACCATTAGTTCTTCATTCTTCTAGATAAGTCAACTGAGTCTGTAACTCTCAGGGAACTTACCTTCTTCAGTTTCATGTAGGTGTATTCTGAGTTAGTTTGCTTATCTCGATGATTTCTAGTTTCTGAATGATTTCCAGTTTTCAGTTTTACGACACACTCACAATTACTGTGCTTGTCTGATGTAACCTATACAAATATCAGACTCTAGTAAAACTTATACATTCAGTTCTAGACATCTTTTAGCTTTCCACTATAACAGCTGGCTTCATCACTTCATCAATGGGGTTAAGATAATATTTTAACACATAAGATGAATTATCATCAAAACATAAATTTTATTTCCAACACTTGTCCTGCAAGGAATTATATTATTATTATTATTATTTCCCTAAGGATTAATACACGTAAATCCATATAATTTAGAGATAATTATTGACATTTTTAAATGACAAGATCAATGTCATTAGATCATCGGATTCTTTCAGTGTTTATCATGTATTATTAAGCATATGTGCCAAATACGAATAAGGAAGGCTTTGGCCGACCTGCGTCGAGCCCTCCCGGCCATCCCGAGCTGTACCGCATTACCCAACCTCCACTCTTACCGAGCCAACATGCCGTGGTAAGTTAAGAAGGGCCGAGTTGACCTCCCACCTGGGTTCATGTCCGCTTTCTCAGTTAAACTCTAGGTCTCTTGGCCTTTATTAGCTATTAATTCTCTATGTTCAATTAATGGTTAGCCAATATAAAGATGACACATGGCGAGGGCTAGTCCGACCCTCGTCATAAGCCCCCCAGATCTGACTGAACTACTTGTTGTGAGGTCGGATATTTTAGAGGTGTTGTTCGGTCACTGTCATCTAGACTTGTATAATTTTACAATGACATACTCTGCCAGGTGGCAGAGCTACTGTTATGATGTTGTTATTCGTACCCATGTCTTCTGAAGCGGAACGGTTTTTGAGAACGTTGTTGCAGCTCCTTATTTAGTTCCTTCTGCGGCTGCTGCTTCTGCTTCAACTGCTCCTGTCGAGCTGCCTCGGGTCAATGCTTCCATGGAGAATCTTACTCCTGCTACAGAGTCTGGGCTGAACTCAGTCCTTTAATAAGTTCAAGTTCGACTCGGCATCTGATCTTGGAACTATTTTATTTAGGAACTCTCCTAGCCAAGCGTGGCGGGACGAGCCTTCATATTTTGGGAACTCTCCTAGCCGAGCGTGCCGGGATAAGCCTTTTTATTTTGGGAACTCTCCCCATGGAGGGTTGAGGTATCTTATTTTGGAACACTCCTAGCCGAGCATGGCGGGACGATCCTTATTTTTTTGGGAACTCTCCTAGACGAGCGTGGCAGGACGAGCCTCCTTATTTTGGGAACTCTCCCCACGGAGGGTTGAGCTATCTTATTTTGGAACTCTTCTAGCCGTGCGTGGCGGGACGAGCCTTCTTATTATGGGAATTCTCCCCACGGAGGGTTGAGCTATCTTATTTTGGAACTCTCCTAGCCGAGCATGGCGGGACGAGCCTTCTTACTTCGGGAACTATCCCCATGGTTATTGCGAATTTTTGACTAGTGTCTTGCGTAACTCGAGGATCCACTCCACAAAGGATCTACTCAACGGTCTATGAGGATCCGCAAGTCGGACGCCTTCAGTGTCGACAGTCAACGTTTATAAGTCCAAATGGGACGAAAACGCAATGGCATCGATGTCCGAGTCGACAGCGACGTAATCTGACTCCTAAGGGAGATAATTTACTAGGACATCGAGGTTGGGCAACATGATCATTTCGATCGAAAACCAGTGAAGCTAAAAGTTCCATTTAACCAAAAAGCTAAGGCATCAAGTTTGGACAATGTCCAAATCTCTCAGCAGTCATGTGTCATGAGTCATTCAAAGAAACACCACGACACCGAGATCTGGAGTGATAGTTACGTATTACCAGTCTTTTTAGACAGTATTTACTAGGACATCGTAGCCGGAAATATATATTGACAGCCGAAAGGGCATCGATTTCGACAAACGAAAGGAGACAGCCAGGGGCATCTCTTCTACTACGCAACAACAAAGAAAAGTCAGAGATTTGGTACTTAGGAAAAATGAAGCAAGCCGACAAGAACCAACCGGAAAATTGGAACCGAATTGGGAAGGCCCATATCAGATTCTGAAGGTTCACCCCAAAGGGTCCTACCAACTCGGACGAGCTGATAGAACCACGGTTCCTCGACAATGGCACGCCAACAACATGAGGAAGTATTACGTTTAAGCTAAGCTTTATCTCGATTAATTTCTGTTTTTACATTTTTATTTCTTATAATAAGTCCATGTGACAATTTCATAAATATTCTTGTAGAGTGTTTGAAATATCTTCAGATCTACTGAGAGAAGTATTTCATTTTGGACCTGGAAATAATGCTCCCACCAATCCAGAAGCAATGAATCTGCCAAGGATGAAGTTTGTGGATACAATAAAGACAAATCAGAAGATATCTTCATCACTAAGCATTAATGTGAAGCATATTGGATATGAGTATAATCTGCTGAGAAAATTAATTGCCAAGACCATTTTGGGATTCATTGGGAGTCTAGATACACTGTCTGGACCTAAAATAGACCTACTGATCATCATCCGTAGAAGCATGAAGTTTGATTAGGCTGGATTCTTTATACACTACATGAAGAAGGTGTTTACTGAAGATAGAGATGGTATAAGGAAGTCCAAAACCAAGCCCCTAGGTCTACTGATTCAGACTTTGTTGAATCATTTTCAGATACCTGATATTTCATCTGAAAAGATTAGCAAATCCAGATACAAGCCAGAAGTTGCTACTCCTATTTCTGGATTAGATGATGACGAAGATGTAGATGATGAGGCTACTGAGAGTGATGATGGAGGAGATGATGATGCTGGTGGTGAGCAGGTTAAGCAAGTTGCTAAGTCTGCTGCACCCAAGAAGACTGTTGAGAAGAGAAAGGCTGATGATACAAGAAAGATCACAGAAATGTTAAAGCCTAGGAAGACAAGAAAGCAAACAGCAGAGACTGCTGAGTCAACTGAGGGTCCAGTTGAAGTTAAAATTATTGATATTGCTGAAATTACAAGAAAGAGGAAAGCTGCTGAAGTTGAATCAGAGCAACTTTCCAAAAGAATGAAAGAAATATGGCAAAGGGCAACAGTTAAGGATTCTGGAGGCTCAGAGGGAAGAAGAGGAAGAATAGGCTATTGAAGCTAAGCCCTTAACAATTATCAAGCCTACTGAGGAAGAACAGGTTGCTGTTGATCAACCTACTGGAGAAACACATCAGACTACTGAACCTTAGCCTGCTGAAGAAGTTGTTGAATCCTCCCTTGTAAAGGCTGTTGAGCTTACTAAAACTGTAGAAGTTGTTGTTGAGCAACTTCTTGAAGACCCACGGCAGACTACTGATTCTGCATCTGCTGTGGAAGTTGAAAATCTGGTACAAGACCCTACAAGTTCTGCAATAGTTCAGGGGGAAGAGCAAGTTGTTGCTAACCCTGCTGATGAGCATGTTAGTCAGGGGGAACCCAGTGTGGAACAGATGGAGGTAGTAGGCACTAATGTACAATCTGAGCAACCTACTGACCTAGAAGCATCTGTTGAAGAAACTCTTAACTTACTTGTTGAGACCTTTGGAGGTCAGCAAGGTACTCAAACTGCTCCCAGAAGGCCAACCATGCGCTTTGAAAGGAAAGAGAAGAAAAAGAAGGAGGGGTGTGTTGATCCTAAGCTCCAGCTGGTTGCTAACTACTTTCAATAGAAGTTTGGATATTACAAGAAACAAAAATCAGCGGCTGAGCCTATGACAGACTTTGAGGAGTGGGCTTTTGAGAGGTTAGGAGTGGAGAATTTGAAGGATTTGGTTGATACCTCTTTGTTGGAAGCAAGATTGATGGATATCTTTGATCAGCAAAAGAAGGAATATGGTATTGTAACGAATTTTATCTAAGCAAAATAAACAAGTAATAAATTTATAAATCCGGTATACCCCAAGTGTAGGGATCGTAGTATAGAGGTTGATACCGGGTCGATCTTACGGGGAATCGGGGTTGTTTAATCTAGTTTTTATTATCTAACCTAACTATGTCACGATTACTACTAAAAAGATACGAAAATAAAACAGTGAAAACTAAAACGAGAAAAACGAAACTACAAATAAGAATAACTGGACAGAAGATCGAGATCTAAAGCCAGGAAAATATGGTTGCGAACAAATTATCTAATCTAAATCTATTCTAGATCTATTACGAAATAAAGATTGTAAATTTACTAAGCAATTCAAGTTCAAGTGGTTTAATCAATGGTTTACGAACGAACAAGCTATTGATCCACCTATCCTACAACAATCAATCTCTATCTCGATTATTTCGTGACTCTTAACCAAGTTGTGATTCACCTAGCCAAGGTATGAACTCCTAATTTCTTAGACAAGTTCGCCTATTAATCTTCTATCTTTCGATCCTAAAGATTAACGCTTTCAAATCAAAGATGTGAAATCTCTCAATTTCTAACCTAGAAATTCAACCTAACCAACTCTCGTTATTTTTAGGTTAAAGACCTAATCTTTATTATGGTGATCTAGGGTTTAACAAGATTTTCATCAATACAAACAATCAACATGCAAGGATCTTTCGATATAAATTGCATAAAATCAACATAGACATAATAAAGATACAACTTGAATTAAAAACTCACAAGACAAATGAGAATCGAAACTGAATTGTTGATCGGACGGCATCACAATGCTTGTTCAATAGAGGTCTAGCCTCTTAGCATCCTCTTGAAGATCGAATTATTTGAATAAAAATACATAAAAAGTGTTTGAATCTAACTAGAGAATAAAAACAGTAAAAACTGAGCCGCCCCTAGGGTTTAGGGTTCGAAAATCTGATGATATTGTGTGGAAATAATGCAGCTATATATAGAATTTTAAGTCGGCTGCTGCTATGTCGGCCACTGAACGCCCGTCTGATGGGTTGAACGCCCGTCCAGGTAGCTTGAAAACTTTGAATCGGGCCGAGTCATGATTAGACGCCCATCCTTCTTTAATTTGGACGCTCGTCCATCAATTTTGGGAGAACTCTGAATCAAATTTCTTCTTCTGGACGCCCGTTCACTTTCTTAGACGCCCGTCCATTGGACGGGAAAATGGACGCACGTTCAGTGGACTGGATTTTCAATTTCTCCATCTCTATCTCTTTCCTTCTATTCAAATCTTCCTTATCTCTTTTTTTCATCAATTAAATCCGACCTTTTATCTTCATTGAATCATCTTTTGAGCCGCGATTTGCATCTACAAGTCATTAAAAATATCCCAAAATGTAATATCATCCAAATAATCATAAAATCATCAATAAAACACATAAATCAACTAATTTTGCGAATAAACCGTTTAACAACTCATTTCCTCAATAACTCAATTAAACACTTAATTTCTATGCGAATTATACGAATATGGAGGAAATTGTTACAAAATATAACGTTATAAATCATATAAAATCACCCTTAACAACTCCCCACACTTATCTTTTGCTCGTCCCGAGCAAAACAAGACGAAACCAAGGCTCGGAACAAAGATAGACATCTCAGCAAATATAACACATATTCAATAACTTAGAGGTTCACCCCGGTGTGTGTGCAAAGCCATAACAAACTTCCACTAAGTCCAAACTTGTTTATTTCAAGAAAACTAGCTAATACCCCCTTCAAACTAGATATAATTGACACTTATAACATGCACCCTACAAAACGTAACATATCCTGAAAAGGATGATAGAATGCATTTAGGGCCTTTCTGATCTACGTAGAGGATAATCCCTACAACATATCTGTCAGTTTATACTGGGGAGAAGATATACGATAACTAAGTCTTTCATTCATTTCATACCACTTCTTATATAAGTTGAGTTAACTATTTTCACATTCAAACGCACATCAGAATGAGCTCTTGCCCTGTCATAGCAGAATAGGACATTCGAGATATACCCTACCTTACTCAAATCATAAGGCAGCTTCTTCTGACTGTCGTGAGCTTTTGGTCATCATGGTGGTATAGGACATTCGAGATACGACCTACCGCACTCCAATCATCGACCAGCTTCCAGCACACCCAATAATTCTTCATATTTAAAACAACTTTTTCAACAATATTAGTTACGTTTTACTTATCACATTCAAACCTCAGATATTCACAGTATATCAAACTTTGGATCTAAACACAAACTATTATAATCGTTACGATATGTGCATTAGCACTAAGCACACGACTTATAAGATAATCAAAAACCACAAGTAAAAAGGGGTATAGCTTTATATTATAGCTCATCATTCACTATGGCTCGTGAAAAATATATATATCGGGTGAAACAACTAACTTACTGGACATACAATATATAGCATCAATGACTATAACAATAACGAACAAAGATATGCATTGCTTACTCGGGACAGAACAAAAACAAAAATTTTAGAAAATTTAGCTCATTTTGCATACAAACATAACGAAGTAAGAAAATGATCGATACACATAAACCAGTCCCCTCCCCCACACTTAAACCACAATGTGTCCTCAGGTTGTGCAGAACTTAAAAGAGACAAAATACTTAGCTGATTGCAATAGATACTCGAATCGTTGGTCAGGCCGGAGCCTTTGTAGTGACAAATAGAACTCGTATCAGCACGATGTAAAAGCTAGCTCGACAATACAGCTAGAAATATTCCTGCACCACTCGACAAACACGGAAAAATCTCGGGGAAAACGGGGGAAGTATACCATGATGAGAGATAACGAAATGATTAGATCAAAAGAGAAAACATCCAATACAATGAAAATCGAAATCATAGTAATGTCAAATGAAAGTACGGAATGCCTTAAGGCTTACAAGATTCATCGAGAAAAATAGACAGTAGCTAACACGAAAAGTACAATGAATTAAGTAATGTAAAGTAGTAAGACAATACAACCATCGTATCAAAGAAAAATAAAAGCTAGAATGAGAAAAATAAGATCAGGTCTGCCCCGGCGCCGCAGAATCATCAGCAGGAGGCGATCCACCCGTAGGAGAGTCAGTCTGCTCCTCATCCGAAGACGACTCGGAATCATGAAGAACAACCGCAATGGCTTGCTCAATCTCATCCGAATAGACGTAATCTATAATGCTCGGGTTGAAGACTCTGTCGTCCCTCGGAGGCCGGTCATCACTTGTGCACCGCAAAATAGTCAAGATATTGTTCTGGGAAGTCCTAATATCCTCCATCCAGTTCCGTACACTGTTAGCCATACTCAACCTCCTCCGGACTGAGGGAGATAAAGATGGAAGGGAAGGTGCTCGAGGTGGTGCTGAGGATGAACCGGGCTCACGTGCTGCCCCAGCCTCAGACTGTCCCGAAGACTTCACTTTCTCCCGCTGCAAGTACCTAGGATTCTTCGGTTTGTGATCGGTCTTGTACTGAACTGACAGACCTAAACCTAACCTTGGAAATGGCGCCAGAAAGCTGACGGACATTACCTAGGCTATACAGATCCTAACCGGCAGTGTACCGGGTCAAATTGTAGTGCTAGTGTGGTGAGTCAGGTCGTATTCCTCAGGGAAAACATGGTAATTCTTTTAAGTGGGGTTAAACACCAAGAAGCTATTATTAACTCGATCTAAGTCGCAGTTTATACATTTTCCTCGGGTTAGATAGTTAGATCGATTAGATGTTAGAGTAAATGTGTAATTAAAATTAAACAATACTAATATAATATATATAAATATATATAGATGTACATAGATTGTAAAATATATATATATATATATATATATATATATATATATATATATATATATATATATATATATATATATATATCTAGCCAAAGTATATGTAATCAATTTACTCGATCTTTTCAATTAATGAAATGTGTTCGATCTTTTCCTTTTAGGTCCAATTGAGTAAATGAAACGGTGTACTCCTAAACTAGACAACTCCTCCTCACACGAGCGTATGAAATTGTCATATGTCCATTGTCATCAGTCCAAGGTCCACAACTGTTACGGTTTTTCTGAACAGGTCCCGAGTACAAATCTACCTTTAGATAAAAAGGAGTCATTCCGTTCGTCAAACGGTCAATTTTATTTAAAGGCTCCGGTTGTCAAAGCCGGACGATTTAACTTTCCGGTTTAAGTTTCAATTAAACTGATGATTTAACATTATTACGATCTCGAGTACAAATTATAATAAGATTCATTTCTCCCAAAACAAATCTACCCCCGGGTAGGAAATCGGATTCCGTTATCACGTTATTCACACGGCCAATTTTACCCTCCGGTTTTTCTATTAACGAGTTCATACCCTAACTACGAGGCGTCAATTCATAATTAGATTATGAATTCCTCAGATCGATTAAATATGTCAATACGAATACGATCAAAATAGAAAAAGATTCAATTAACTCAATTTTAATCATTTTAACTTAACAACATTTCCTTAACGAAAAGATCGAATTAAAACGATTACATAACTTTGGCTAGTTATTAGATCTAGCCTAATAACATTATAAAAGATAAAAAGATGAAAATAACAAAGAAAAACATAAACATAAATACTATAGAAAATTACCTGATTACAACCGCTGACTCAGAAATCGTTTTTTTCCGGGCATTACAACGACTTCAGCAACACCGATCTTCCGGGAATTTCCCGAGCATTACTACCGTACTACTACTACTGAATTTATTTCGGCATAAGGCCGATTTACAAACTACAAAATAAAAAGGGAGAAAGAGATATATATATAGTATATGGTATATATATATTTTTTAGGTACACCCGATTGCAAAGCTGATGGATCCATATATATAGGCAATTTCACCTTCCCGGATCGGTCCGGAATGGGTGCCGGATCGATCCGGTATCCATCATTACTAATGATTACTCCATGTTCTGCATGTTACCGGTGATATAAATTATATATAATTACATAATTAACTTCTAAAAATCATAACTTAATCTCCCGAACTCCAAACATTGCAAACGAAATGCCAAAATTAAGATCTCGAGAAACTCTACAACTTTCATTAAGGACTCTTCTTCATGAAACACCTTCTTGATTACCTCGTGTTCCTCCAAAGATATTTCGGGATTTTTATTAATTGAAATCAAATGACCACTTGATCACCATTTGAGTTGTAGACCGCCATTCTTCATAATTCAATTTGCATCAGAAAGCTTATACAAAGATCTTCAACTTCCGTGAAGAACACTTTCTCTGAAAACGTCGTTTTGACGAGCCATTCCCAATACGTGTCGTTTTCGGGATTGACCACTTGATCTAGTGACGTTTCATATCTTGAGTTCTAGAAGTCCAATTGACGTGATTCAAAGTGCATCGGAACGTTTATATGAAGATCTACGACTTTCATTAAGGCCACTTCTTCAGAAAATGCCGTTTTGATAGGCAATTCCCATCGATACTCGGGATTTTCATTCTTAAGAAACGATTAACCCTTTGATCATTTGACTTAGTGACGCTTTATAATTTCCTTCCAATGACTCGAATTGACTTCAAAAAGTGTCTATACTCGGGATTTCAGTTCATCTTAGGATTCTGCAAAGAAATAAACAGAAAATACCCACGTAAAACAGACACGACACTCCGGTCACTAAAACCGGTACAAAACTAACAAAAACTTATAAAAATACGATAATTTATATAATAACTACTACTTACATATTTAGATAAAACATAGCATTTATGACTTGATTTGATATAATAATGTTCAAAATGGTATCAGAAATGGGGCGAAATGTCATAAAAACGAACATAAATTTATCTCTCATCACAACCCCCTACTTAGCTTTTGGTCGTCCTCGATCAAAACAAGCGATAAAACAAAATGAATAAGAGATAAATTCATGAAGATAGAAGGTATAAGGAACAACCAGATAATACAACCTTTAGAATTATAACCAGGCTTTAACCTCAATATAAATGTATAACAGAGTGTGTGTGTGACAAGCCTTTTCAATTTCCACTATCCTCTCTTGAATAATTCAAGCAAACGCACAAATATCCATTTAGACAGCCCTAATGACTTTCCTAGGTATAAGCAGTAGCAGTTCCACACAAAGTTCTCCTGTGTATTTATTAGGATAATTCCTAAAGCATATCATTCAGTTTATACTGGGGATAGTCAGAAGATAACTAAATTTTTAACCACATTCTATTTTTTTCATAGAATACTAACATATCCGAACTCATTGCCAAAATCGACTATCTTGCAAGCGTCATGAGGTGAGATCAAATACATTAATACCTATCTAACTCTTTTTCTTTTTCTCTTTTTTTTTTTTTTTTTCATATGTGTAGCATATGCCCTCATTCCCAGCAATAGGACGTTTCGTGATAACACCCTAGCTGGACTACTATCATCAGGCAGTCGGGAGCTTTTAAACCTCATAGTGATATAGGACATTTCGTGATAACGCCCTACTGCACTCAAATCATTGGTAGCTACAACCAACATATAGATAGTTCATCTTTATTTATTTTTTTATTTTTTTATTTTTTTTTCATAAACTTAACTTATATCCTCTCTATCACATTCAAACCTTCAGATATTCACAGTACACGTTCAAAAATTAGGTACTAAGTTACTGCTATTTCTCTAGAATAACCACTAGGATACTGAATGGATACAGTTTAAAATTTTCGCTTCAATATCAAAGGCTTACGTGAAGGAATTCATGTTACACAACTATATTTGGAATTACATTGCACTTACGGTTCACATTGGTTATACACATCCAAATTGATCATTACATCTTCAAATCCATGAAATATATACCTTATACAGTTTATTTTAATCAACTAAATAATGCTCGAAAAAGATCGAAAACTAAGGGATTTATTGATACAAAATAAACATTAATGCCATTGCTAGACCAACGACTCCACTCCCCACTTACGAACTTACATTGTCCTCAATGTAAAGTGAGTGTAAATAAGTTGTTGGGAAAGCAATGGTGCACTAAAACAAGTCAAAACAAATACTCGGATGATAAAAAGGGTGGGTGGGTGGGTCAAAGTTATGACCGTTGTGTGTGCAAATGAAATAAAAGTGTGTGGAGTGTGACAGTGTAATGCAAAAGGGTAGATAAACACACCACATAAACTTTTATTGATTTAAAACACACAATATTCCACAGTAGTTGAACTAATACATGTCACACATTATTTTTGAAATTTAAAACAGACTAGATCATGATATGAAATATGTGACAAGTATTAACTCTAAGTCTTTATACCCAGATCCTCAAGGGTTATTTCAAATTGTTCTAACAACCTAAGTCTAAGAAATGATGCATTTGAATTTTATCTTTGTTATCCATCAGGATTTTCGGATAACCACCTAATCGTTCCCGTTTAATGTCATTCAAACATTCATCCTAAGACTTGGTGAAACAAAATGAAAATCAATCCGAAGTATTACCAAAGTATCATCCAAAGTATGAGTAATTATTATATTTAACATTTTTACGGGCTGCCTCCCGGTAGCGCTTTTGGTTAACGTCGTTTGCTCGACCAAAATGATAATGATTAACTAATATAATATACTAAACAAAACGGGATACTTCTAACAATTACTCACAAAAGCACGTAACAATTAAGCACATAATCCACTAAAAATAAATGCTTAAGGAGTAAAAAGGAAGGATAGTACCCGTCATTGACTACATTTATAGTCTATAGCCAGACTTTATCGTGCTTTAGTTTTCTAATGTACTGGTGGTGGGTCATCCTCACGCACCGCATCCTTCTTCAATACTGGTTTCCAACAGAGGTTAGACAATTTCCACCAATCCACACGATTCTTGAACTTTTTCTTTGATTTTCGAGCTTTCGGTTTGCGAGCCTTCATATTATTGCTAAAGTCATCTTCTTCAATTACCTGCGTGTTAGTACAATCCACAACAAGGGGACACAAAGTGTCTACACAAGATCTAGTTTCTAGTGTAATGCATGGATATTTCAATGAAATGTAAATGTTGAAGACAACGCTCTCATGATTAACTCCCAAACTAAACTCTCCCTTACAAACATCGATGAAAGGGATATTAATATTTAAGCACCGAAAAGTGTCGAGAAAACATGCATACTTCTCATCGTTAAACGAAGATGGTAAAGCTTCCTTGAATGATTGTGCCTTTTGAGGACATTGTGTGTCATCATTCAGTACCTTTTTCTTCAAAATATGCACTGGATATGGTGTTGTCCTATCTGGTTGAACCGAGATGAATTTGGATTGAGCCGGATAAGGTTTGGTTTGAATTGGCCCTTCCAAACTTGATTCATTCTCAACATGATCATTGGTCAAGGTCCTACTCATTCTTGGATTTTTCAATATTCTAGGAATCTTGACCCATTCCTCATTTTCAGGTTCAATATATCTGTTCTGTCTTAGGAAATCTTCAATAATGTCCTCTTCCTCTTTAGTGAATTCCGGTTTATTTTCCATATCCTTTTCAAATTTACCATCTAAATCATCCTCTAATTCATTAATTCTCATGTTTTCTAATCCATTACTTCCACAGATTCTTCTACTTCTAGTAATAACAACATTTACCTCTCCCGGGTTTCTTTCGGTATTACTTGGCAGCTCTCCTGGAGGTTTACTGATTTTACGTTCCTCTTCTCTACTCAAATGATATTCCAAATTCCGTAATGAAGCTTCTACAATTCTCATTCTGGTATCATGTCCACTTATAGATGTTTTCAACGTACTCATATCCTTAGTGACTGTACCTATAGAAGTCATCATGGTTTCCATATTTTGAGCTTGAGTTGACATCATACCCATCAGATTTTCGATTAATTTCTCCCATTTATCAACTCCTTCAGGTTGAGTTGAACTTTGGGTGACTGGTATGTTTTGAGTGGTATATTGTGGATACGATCTAGGTAATGATTGTAGATTCTGATTCGAGGTATCTCCTTGATAAATTAGATTTGGATTCTTATATTGGATTGGATACGGTGGTTGTCCTTGCTTACTAGGGGTTTCAGACCAATGAAAAGTAGGGTGATCTCTTCTTATAGCATTAAACGAGTTTGAATATGCATTGTTCAAATTCATATGCTGTAAAAAACTCACCTTTTCCCTTGAATATCCTTTTGGTTCTTCCATCCCTAATGACACATTATCATGATTTGAGTAGTCATTTGGTATGATATTTTCTGAGTTTACATTTTTACTGGCTAATAAGCCGTCAAATTTCCTACTCTAATTCTCCAAGTGTGCAAGAACTTCTGCATTCGATGTACATTCTCCTGCAAAGGCTAATTTTCTTGTGCTAGAACCGGTTTCCCACATACGATTATTTTTGGAAATATTTTCTATAGCATCGTAAACTATTTGGGCTTCACTCATCATTAACGAACCACCACATGCATGATCTACATCTGCAGGTGAGTCTTTCCTTAATTTACGACAGAAAAGTTGGATTTGCATATCTAAGGAATAACCATGATCGGGACAAGCTCTTAATAATTTTTTAAATCTTTCCCAAGAATTCCCAAGCATTTCTTCAGATCCTTGTTTAAAGTTGGCAATTTCGACTATTAATTCCAATTTTCTACCAGGAGTAAAATATTGCTTTAAGAACTCGGATTGAATCTCCTCCCAACTAGTCAATGTGGAAGTGACAAAAACCAATCTCGTGCTCTTCCTTTTAAAGAAAAAGGAAACATAGACATCCTCGTTAATTCCTGATGAGCACCATGACTTTTGGCTGTATTACACAATTCTTCGAAAAGATAGAGGTGATGATGTGGATCCTCATCATCTTCTCCTAGAAATTGGGCTCTTGTGTCAATTAAACCAAAAAGATGAGATTTTATTTCGAAATTATTTGCTCCTTTATTGGGTAAACGAATTGGATTATTAATCTGGTACCTTCTTACAGTCTGATCACATATAGGTCTCGGGTTAGGCTGGTTTCGATTATTACGATTATGCTTATTCCGATTCTGATTATTTCTATTATTCTGATTCTGGTTATTAGGTTGAGGTAAATTCTGATTAAGGTTTTGGCCATACCCTTGAGCATGAGCAATCCCTTATTCAGGTGTTTCACCAACGGTTTCGGCCATTTTCGTAACTCGATTTGACAATTCTTGTGGAATAGAAAATATCGAATAGAAAATAACACAAAATCGATAAAAAAAACCACTTTTTTTTTCTCCTCGGTAATTACCGAATCCACTCGATATTTACCGAGTAGTTTTTTTTTCGGTTTTTTTTTTCTCTCTCTCTCTCGGTAATTACCGAAGCCACTCGGTATTTATCGAGTATTTTTATAAAAAAATTGATATCTTACCAAATAGGTAGGTACCAATGAAAATAAAAATACAAATGAGATTGAGAAATGTATTGACTTATCCTCGGCTGTTATGACCACGTTTACTTTCTACTATCGAAAATAGAAAATAACTCGAATTTGGTAGAAAAAGAAAATTGATAACTAAAAGAAGGTAGATACCAACGGAAAATAAAAATAGAAATGTGATAAGAAGAGTGTTGACTTATCCTCGAGAATTTTGAGCTAATACAAGTAGTAACCCTAGACACAAAGAAAGAAATTAGCGACGTTTTCCCCGGCAACGGCGCCAAAATGCTGACGGACCTAAACCTAACCTTGGAAATGGCGCCAGAAAGCTGACGGACATTACCTAGGCTATACAGATCCTAACCGGCAGTGTACCGGGTCAAATTGTAGTGCTAGTGTGGTGAGTCAGGTCGTATTCCTCAAGGAAAACATGGTAATTCTTTTAAGTGGGGTTAAACACCAAGAAGCTATTATTAACTCGATCTAAGTCGCAGGTTTATAACATTTTCCTCGGGTTAGATAGTTAGATCAGTTAGATGTTAGAGTAAACAGTAAATAAAATTAAACTATACTAATATAATATATATAAATATATATAGATGTACATAGATTGTAATATATATATATATATATATATTATATATATATATATATATATATATATATATATATATATATAGGTACCAAAATATAATATATAAACCAAACTAGCCAAAGTATATGTAATCAATTTACTCGATCTTTTCAATTAACGAAATGTGTTCGATCTTCCTTTTTAGGTCCAATTGAGTAAATGAAACGGTGTACTCCTAAACTAGACAACTCCTCCTCACACGAGCGTATGAAATTGTCATATGTCCATTGTCATCAGTCCAAGGTCCACAACTGTTACGGTTTTTCTGAACAGGTCCCGAGTACAAATCTACCTTTAGATAAAAAGGAGTCATTCCGTTCGTCAAACGGTCAATTTTATTTTAAAGGCTCCGGTTGTCAAAGTCGGACGATTTAACTTTCCGGTTTAAGTTTCAATTAAACTGATGATTTAACATTATTACGATCTCGAGTACAAATTATAATAAGATTCATTTCTCCCAAAACAAATCTACCCCCGGGTAGGAAATCGGATTCCGTTATCACGTTATTCACACGGCCAATTTTACCCTCCGGTTTTTCTATTAACGAGTTCATACCCTAACTACGAGGCGTCAATTCATAATTAGATTATGAATTCCTCAGATCGATTAAATATGTCAATACGAATACGATCAAAATAGAAAAAGATTCAATTAACTCAATTTTAATCATTTTAACTTAACAACATTTCCTTAACGAAAAGATCGAATTAAAACGATTACATAAATTTGGCTAGTTATTAGATCTAGCCTAATAACATTATAAAAGATAAAAAGATGAAAATAACAAAGAAAAACATAAACATAAATACTATAGAAAATTACCCGATTACAACCGCTGACTCAGAAATCGTTTTTTTCCGGGCATTACAACGACTTCAGCAACACCGATCTTCCGGGAATTTCCCGAGCATTACTACCGTACTACTACTACTGAATTTATTTCGGCATAAGGCCGATTTACAAACTACAAAATAAAAAGGGAGAAAGAGATATATATATAGTATATGGTATATATATATTTTTTAGGTACACCCGATTGCAAAGCTGATGGATCCATATATATAGGCAATTTCCCCTTCCCGGATCGGTCCGGAATGGGTGCCGGATCGATCCGGTATCCATCATTACTAATGATTACTCCATGTTCTGCATGTTACCGGTGATATAAATTATATATAATTACATAATTAACTTCTAAAAATCATAACTTAATCTCCCGAACTCCAAACATTGCAAACGAAATGCCAAAATTAAGATCTCGAGAAACTCTACAACTTTCATTAAGTACTCTTCTTCATAAAACACCTTCTTGATTACCTCGTGTTCCTCCAAAGATATTTCGGGATTTTTATTAATTGAAATCAAATGACCACTTGATCACCATTTGAGTTGTAGACCGCCATTATTCATAATTCAATTTGCATCAGAAAGCTTATACAAAGATCTTCAACTTCCGTGAAGAACACTTTCTCTGAAAACGTCGTTTTGACGAGCCATTCCCAATACGTGTCGTTTTCGGGATTGACCACTTGATCTAGTGACGTTTCATATCTTGAGTTCTAGAAGTCCAATTGACGTGATTCAAAATGCATCGGAACGTTTATATGAAGATCTACGACTTTCATTAAGGCCACTTCTTCAGAAAATGCCGTTTTGATAGGCAATTCCCATCGATACTCGGGATTTTCATTCTTAAGAAACGATTAACCCTTTGATCATTTGACTTAGTGACGCTTTATAATTTCCTTCCAATGACTCGAATTGACTTCAAAAAGTGTCTATACTCGGGATTTCAGTTCATCTTAGGATTCTGCAAAGAAATAAACAGAAAATACCCACGTAAAACAGACACGACACTCCGGTCACTAAAACCGGTACAAAACTAACAAAAACTTATAAAAATACGATAATTTATATAATAACTACTACTTACATATTTAGATAAAACATAGCATTTATGACTTGATTTGATATAATAATGTTCAAAATGGTATCAGAAATGGGGCGAAATGTCATAAAAACGATCATGAATTTATCTCTCATCACAAACCCTAGCATCTTGACAGATACTGTGGATCGATTGGGACATATCAAACACCTAACATGGACCTTCTGATTCGTGGCTATCTCATCAAAAATGGCTTGTCCGACATCAACATTCAGCTTGAAATTCAACGCATATAACATCCCGAGGTCACCAATGTGAAAATGAGTCAGGTTGTTCTTAGGTAACAACATGTTCTGAATAAACCGACATTGGACCTTCCAATCCTCCGTCCAACTCGTCGTCACCAATTCCTTCCTATCGCCACCCGGTCTAAGTGTCCACGGCACCTCCGGGCACACCAACAATCTCAACTCCTCCAACGGATCCTCCCCCGCATCATGCTTGGCCTTTATTGCCTCCTTGTAGTCCAACCCCTCAAAAAGTGCCAAGTTATACTTCTCGTTTATAACCTTAGGCGTAAACGGCACCTTTACCCCCCGAACCATCACAATTCCGGCTTCCAAATCTGTTTCCGAGCAATTGGCATAAAACTCTCGGACTAATGTAGCATTAACTGGGGTCCTCGGAGTTCTCATCAATGCTCCCCACTTTCTATCCGTAAGCATTTTAACAAAAGCGGGATCAACCTTGGTCTCAAGGACGGCTCGCTCTACTAACATCGTCCTCGTAACATAGTGCTTATTGTATACCTCGAAAGCCTTAGGATTTATGAACCTACGAGCCAAGGGGATAGGAATAGGAGGTCTCACATTCTGTCTAACCGGCTCAACCCTCTCAGTTGCTTCCTCGGCTTGCTCAGCTCTAACCCTAGGTGCGTCTCCACTCCCATCAGCCCTAGGTAGTCTCACTAGGGGTACATCATCATCAGTGTCTGACCCAGACTCAGACTCATCCCGTAGAGGAACCCTAGATTGACCTCTAGGAGGATTTTGACGTTCACCAATATGGATGCCTCGGTTCGGATTGACTAATGCGGGGTCTACAACCTTCATCTTCTTAGGAGGTTCATTGGCAACTCCCTTACCATGCCTCTTTAGTACCGCTTTACGAACCATGGTGAACTAAGGCTACACAAACAACAATCCCAACCCTAAAATCAAACAAAACCACCCGTTTATCGTCCAAACGGGATTTCCCAAACAAAACAACACAAAACCACAACAAACCACAATGCAGCCCATCCATTATCATCCATAACCATCCCAGATCACCACAAAGGAAGAAAGAATAAACAAAACAAGAAGAAATAAACAATAAGGTGAATTTCATGTAAAAGAGTCGACTCGAAGATCGAACTCAAAAAAAACGTGAAATAATCTACGAAAAGCTTATAAAATCTTACCTAGTACGTTGAAGGGATGATGATGATGATGATGAGAAGTCCTAACCGTGAACAATCGAACCCAAAGATTGGATTTTTCCCAAAAGAAAACCGCACAAGCTAGGTCACCCAATCGAATTATCTGTTGTTTGTTGGAGGATTTGGGTTGAAGAATCAACGAGAGGGGTTTGAGAGCTGTTTGTGGGACTTTGAATCGCCCAATTTGGTTTAGAAACAAGGATTTTAGGGCAAAAGAGGTCAAAAAGTCGGGTTTTGCAATTTTGGAAATTCTGATTGCGAAATAAATTTAGAAGCAGGGGTATATATAGCAGCAGGCTTGGACGGGCGTCCAGTTACGCGGACAGGCGTCCACAGGGTGTAGCATGAACTGGACGGGCGTCCAAATATGCAGACGCTCGTTCAGATGTTCAAATTAAGAACAAAGTTGGAGGGAATCTTGCAGACGGGCGTTCAAGAAATTTGGACGCTCGTCCAAAATTTTCAAAGGACGGACGGCCGTCCAAAGGCATGGACGCACGTCTGAGGAAGATTAAAAAAAACACTAGAAGTAGTGGGTTGCCTCCCACCGAGCGCTTTTGTTTAACGTCGTTTGCTCGACGAAACAGCCTAACGACGCTAGTCATCGTAAATCTCCGCCCAATCCACAATCCGGGTCAGACGGCGGATCATGTCAATAGCAGGAGGAAAATCATACTCGTCCTGTAGAGCCCAGTCTTCGCCAGCAACATCCACTCCTTGGAAATGCTCAGCTTGCAGCACTAGCGCCAAGTCAGTCAGCATCGGATCATTGAGGATTGTATACGGTCATCCTAAAGTCTACTGCAGGTCCTCTGAGCTAAAATCTCCACCTCCCGAAGATTGGGGTACAATGAGAACATACGTAACGGTCCTGATGCGGGTATTAATATCAAAGTCTACGTCCAAAATGATAGTCCCTCCGGGTCCGTCACCTAGAGTGATAAGCGGGATCCTACTAATGAAAGGAAACTCCTGTGGTAGAACTCCGTAATCCATATCTAAAACACAGCCAAACTAAACAGATTCAAACAAAATCTTAATCAGACTTACGATAAAAACTAATCAAAGAAAAATAAACAACATAAAAGAGAGTGCTAATATAATAAAGGATATCTAGGATGCCTCCTAGTGGCGCTGTTGGTTTATGTCGTTAGCTCGACACTCTTTTAGATCAGCCTGGATCAGGCCATTTAACTTTTCTGCCAGCCACTACCTCGTATAGGCTTTGATCAGTAGTGTGGCTGCAGAAACAGCATCTAACACATGGGGCAAATTCTTTAATTGCCTTCCACACACGTTTAAACCTCCCCATGGCTGATTTCTTCTTCTTCTGACGACGTTTCAACTGTTGCTCTTTCGCAAACTCTTCCATGTCCCAACTACCTACTAGAACTTCTTCAGAGGGACCACTACCGTCATCCTCAGAAAAAAAATTAGGCGAAAACTCGTCAAATTTATCGACTTCTGAGGTACCACACCCGAGGATATCGAGAAATCGAACAATCAAAGGTTGTTCCTTGGCTTGACCAATGTAATGCTTGCACCTTTGACCATTCACTCGGAACGGCTGGTCACCATAACCTCGTAGTTCTAGAACACCTCCAGGAATGATTTGGAGAATTTCAAAGGGACCGGACCATCGTGTCCTCAGCTTACCAGGGAACAGATGTAACCTGGAATTGTACAATATAACTTGTTCCCCTACTTGAAATTCTCGCTTCTTGATTTTGGCATCGTGAAGGAGTTTCGACTTTTCCTTACATATCCTGGCACTTTCATAGGCCTGAAGTCTAAATTCATCTAACTCATGCAACTGTTGCAATCGATGTTTTCCATGGGGGTCTTATAGGCAGTTCGATACGCCCACAGCACATCATCCAACTTTAGACTCCAGTCTTTTCTATGACTGTTAACTGGTTTCTCCAGGATCTTCTTTAAACTTTGGTTGCTTCTTTCAACCTGACCACTAGTCATAGGATGGTATGGTGTACCAGTTTTATGCCGGACACCATATTTCTCAAGCACTTTCTCCAGGGGTCGGTTGCAAAAATGTGTCCCTTCATCACTAATTAAGGCGCGTGGACACCCGAATCTCACGAAGATGGTTTTCTTTAAAAACTTCATGACTGTCTTATGATCATTGTGAGATGTGGCTTGAGCCTCCACCCATTTCGATACATAATCCACGCAGACTAAGATGTATTTATTTCCACAAGATGATGGGAATGGTCCCATAAAATCGATGCCCCATACATCAAAGACTTCACATTCTAGGATGGGTTTCAATGGCATGTCGAAACACCTTGTTAATGTTCCGGTTATTTGACACCTATCACAAGCTTTACAGAATGTTTCTGTATCTTTAAAGATCGTGGGCCAATAGAAGCCGGATTGAAAGATCTTAGCAACGGTTTTCCAAGGACCAAGGTGACCGCCAGTGGGTCCACTGTGGCATTGCTCAATAATATCACGTTGCTCAGTTTCAGGAACACATCTTCTCAGCAAACCATCTTTACAAATCTTGAAGAGGTAAGGTTCATCCCAAACGAAGGTTTTCATAACAGAGAAGAATTTCTTCTTCTCCTGATAAGACAATTCTGGATCAAGATATTGGGAATGAAGGTAGTTTACATTGGAAGAATACCAAGGAACATCTGGAGGGCAACCGTCGATAAGCATGATATTCTCCAGAGGAAAGTAAAGATCTATATCGTCAGGGTCATCCTTTTCCTCACTCAACATTCTTGAAACGTGATCAGCCACTACGTTTTCACTGCCCTTTTTGTCTTTAATCTGGACATCGAACTCTTGTAGGGTCAGTATCAAACATAGTAAGCGCAGTTTAGCCTCTTTCTTTGTCATCAAGTATCGCAAAGCTGCGTGATCAGTCCACACAACTACTTGAGCACCCAACAAGTAACTACAAAACTTGTCCATAGCAAAGACTATGGCCAATAATTCCTTTTCAGTCATCATGTAGTTTACTTGGGATGGATTTAGCGTGTGACTGGCGTAATAGATTGGCTGGAATTTCCCTTTTATTCTCTGTCCTAAGACTGCGCCAACAGCATAGTTTGACGCATCGCACATAAGTTCAAAGGGGAGATTCCAGTCAGGCGAAATAAGGATCGGCGCAGATATTAATCAACTTTTAAGCTCCTCAAACGCTTGTTTGCAACTTCCATCAAAATCGAATAAAACGTCTTCTTTAAGTAGCATAGACAGGGGCTTGGCTATCTTGGAAAAGTCCTGAATGAATCTCCTATAGAACCCGACATGTCCAAGAAAACCTCTGACTTCGCGCACATTCTTAGGATAACTCATCTTCTCGATAGCTTCTACTTTGGCCCTGTCTACCTCAATACCTTTGGCGGAGATCTTGTGGTCAAGAACTATTCCCTCATCTACCATGAAATGGCACTTTTCCCAGTTTAGGACTAAGTTCTTTTCCACACATCTGGATAAGACATGGTCAAGGTTGTCAAGACAATCATCGAAGGATTGACCAAAGACCGAAAAGTCATCCATAAAAATTTCCATACACTTTTCAACTAGCCCGTCAAAGATGGCCAGCATACATCTTTGAAATGTAGCTGGGGCATTGCAAAGACCAAATGGCATTCGCCTGTAAGCGAATGTACCATAAGGGCATGTGAAAGTGGTCTTTTCTTGGTCAACTGGATCGATGGGTATCTGAAAATATCCTGAATATCCGTCCAGGAAGCAGTAGAATGCGTGTCCCGCCAGACGCTCAAGCATCTGATCAATGAAAGGAGGGGGGAAATGATCTTTCATGGTTACCTCATTGAGTTTCCTGTAATCAATGCATACTCTGTAACCAGTAACAAGTCTCAATGCTATTTCTTCTCCCTTCTCATTCTTCTCAATGGTAATTCCTCCATTCTTGGGAACTTCCTGAGTAGGGGATACCCATTCACTGTCAGCGATTGCGTATACGATACCCATATCTAAAAGCTTGATAATTTCCTTCTTGACCACCTCTTGCATATGAGGGTTGAGCCTCCTCTGGGGTTGTCTAACGCATTTCGCACCCTCTTCAGTCTTGATCTTATGCATACAGATGTCAGGAGATATCCCTCTGATGTCCCCTACTTGCCAACCAAAGGATTTCTCATTTTTTCTCAAGACGTTTACCAGCTTCATTTCTTCTAATCGAGATAGCTTGGCAGATATAATTAATGGAAGCTTGTCACCTTCTCTTAAAAACACATACTTTAGATGTTTAGGCAACGGCTTCAGTACCAGATCTGTAGGGGGGTCTTCCAAACTTGATTTAAGATCTCCACTTTTCAACTCAACATCGCTGAGTTTACTTAGTGGTCCCACTGCCAAAACTTCTCCTTTCAACAACTCATCCTCAATTTCAGCTTCAAACTGTTCTAGACTCACCACACCATGATTATTCAGTTTCTCAACTAGTCGCTCGTATTCAGTTGTAATAGCCATGACTTGCTTTTCCATGAAATCATTGAAGTCATCAGACATATCGTCAATGGAGAAGCCGGTTGGTCTTTTAGAGGGTTTCTGGCTAGCTTTGGAAACATTGTAACTCACCTCTTGATCACCAACACGTATCGTCACTTGCCCACCATCACAGTCAATGAGGGCTCTAGCTGTAGACAGAAATGGCCTCCCAAGAATTAGAGGGACATGCTCATCCTTCTCTATGTCCAGAACGTACCAGTCCACCGGAAAGGTAAATCTACCAATTTGAACTAACACGTCCTTTAGTATTCCCGCAGCTTTCTTAGAAGATCTATCCACGAATTGAAGATTCATGGTGGTGGGTTCTAGAAGATTGTCTAACCCAAGCTGTTTGCAGACAGACAATGGCATCAGGCTTATGGATGCACCCAGGTCACATAAAGAGTTTGGAAAGACTAGGCCTCCCATCAGCAATGTGAACACAAATTTCCCAGGGTCACCCCTCTTGATTGGTAGATCTTCATAATTGATCATAGAGCAGTCCTCACCAATCAACCAATCCATGTCTGCTAATTTCTTCTTAGAAGAAACAACATCCTTGATGAATTTGGTATACTTAGGCATCTCAACCAAAACCTCGGATAATGGAAGATTAACCTGATTATTTTTAAGAAGGTTTAGCACTTTTTCATACATTTTGTCCTCATTCAAGGAGATGTTGCTTTTTCTAGGTAGAAATGGAAGCTTTTTCAAGTCACTCTCAGAAAAGGCTTTCTTCGAGGATGAACTAACAGCTTTGTCTTCCAAGTCTTTCCACCTTACCACTTTTTCATTCTTCTTACTAGTCAGGGGATCAGCCTCCTGACTCTCACTTGATTCTTCATTCCTCAGGGGTTCAGCCACCTGAGGACATCCAACTCTTTCACCTCTCAGGGGATCAGCCACATTAGTATTCTCTTGCAGCCAAGGGAAACGTAGGTGCTCGACTTCCCCTCCTGCTTATCGCTGGCAGGAGGGGTTAGTGGTTTCCCTGGTGAGAGGGACCACTTAATTGAGTACCTGACCTTAAGTTCATCGCACTAGCCTCTTCCCTACCATACGGAATTGAAGGCACCAGGTCAGTGCATTGGCTATTATTCAGATCGGTCTGAGCAACTTGACCACCCTTTGGATTCTTTTCCGTGAAGCTGGGCAACTGCCCTGGGGGTCTAGAAGCTAACTGTTCAGCCAATTGCCCTAGTTGCCTCTCAAGATTCTTGAGTGTCCTGTTTTGCTCCTCTCGAAAGGAGCTCCATTCAGCTTGGATATCACTCGAGTGCGAGGGCCCTTGAGAGTTTTGGAAGTTTTGCGGGTAATGCTGGCCGGACCGATTCTGAAACGTAGAATTAGAATTGTTAGGCCAATTCTGACTGAACCTTTGATTCTGATTGGAAAAATTGGAGTTCTGGTTCTGGTTGTAAGTAGGGTTTCGATTGAAGTTTTGATTTTGATTAAAATTTGAATTTGAATTAAAATTTTGATTCTGGCTGAAACCTTGGTTTTGAGGATTACTCTGGCCAGAGAATTGATTATTAAACCTCTGATTGGTCGGGCCAGAGAAAGCGTTTACTTCAGCACTCTGTCCGTTCATAGGACAGAAACGAGATGTATGCCCCACATTGTCACAGTTCTGACATGTGACTGGATTATACTGTCCATTGTCATGAACAATATTAACTTGATAAGCAGAGGGAGAAACAAATTGACACTGGCCAATCATATGGCCAGTCTGACAATAATTCTCACAGTACAGAACTTGAGAGTTCTGTTGAGGGGAAAGATTCTGATTGATCGTATTAGGAGAAATTTGAGAAGCTTCCATCTGCTTTTGCAGCATGGCCATCAGAATTTGCATATTTACTTCCTCGATCTTAGGAGGAGGAGGAGGTGCTTGAATAACTTGAGAGGGGGCGTAATTGTACTTGGCAATATCCTCAAATAGTGCCCATCCTTCTTCAGGTGTCTTTCTCAAGAATGCCCCACCAGAAGAACTATTGACCATGCCCTTAGTGAGCTCGGTCAATCCACTGAAAAATGTATTGACTTGCCTCTGCAAGTCAATACCATGATGGGGACATTTCCGAAGAAGAGATTTGAACCTCTTCCATGCATCAAAGAATGACTCGTTTTCCTTCTGATAAAATGTAAAAATTTCACTGAGGCATTGGGCTGTCTTGGAAAGTGGGAAATATTGACTTAGAAACTCTTTTTCAAGTCCAGCCCAAGTGGTGATGGATTCAGCAGGGAGAGAGTTCTACCACTCTTTTTCCTCCCCCTTCAAGGAAAATGGAAACAATTTCAGCAATGGCATCCTCGCTTACACCTTGAATGCGAGTCGTACCACATATCTCCAGAAATGTGTGTACGTGAGTGTGCGGATTTTCAGACTGATAGCCATGGAAGATAGATGCATGTTGCATCATTTGAATGAGACCATGCTTGAGTGTGAAGGTCTGGGCATTTATGGTTGGTAGGACGATAGCCGGGTTGACCTTGACTACGCAAGGCATGGCGTAGTCAGCCAACGACGTCTATCTTCAGCAGCCATAATGACTATATTTTCGATCTCTCGAGCTAGATCTTGTTCGATATCTCGATCGACTGTGTTCTCTTCGTCGGGGAGGTCCGCAAAACGTAGCCTTCTCTGTTTGGTTGGACTATGGTCCGCTCGAGGTCGGGGGTATATAGCAGTGGCCCTTTTTGACTCGAGTTTGCATAAACCGATACCAAGATCTAGTTGTTTAACCTTTAAATCAAAGGTTAAAACCGAGAAAAGATTTTGAAGAGAAAGCGGTCGACGGGCGTCCAGATTAGTGGACGGGTGTCTGCCTGGAAGATGAACAGGACGGACGTCTACATAACCAGACGCTCGTTCGACTAGGTAAAAACGACCAGAGTTATAAAAAATTGACGGACGGGCGTCCACTACTTCAGACGCCCGTTTACTAAAACAGAAATGAAACAGAAAATAAATAAAATATCTAAATTAAATTACTAACGAAAATAAAAACTAGACAACCGTCCGGTTCCCCGGCAACGGCGCCAAAAACTTGTCACGGATTTTATCTAAGCAAAATAAACAAGTAATAAATTTATAAATCCGGTATACCCCAAGTGCTGGGATCGTAGTATAGAGGTTGATACAGGGTCGATCTTACGGGGAATCGGGGTTGTTTAATCTAGTTTTTATTATCTAACCTAACTATGTCACGATTACTACTAAAAAGATACGAAAATAAAACAGTGGAAACTAAAACGAGAAAAACGAAACTACAAATAAGAATAACTGGACAGAAGATCACGATCTAAAGCCAGGAAAATATGGTTGCGAACAAATTATCTAAACTAAATCTATTCTAGATTTATTACGAAATAAAGATTGTAAATTTACTAAGCAATTCAAGTTCAAGTGGTTTAATCAATGGTTTACGAACGAACAAGCTATTGATCCACCTATCCTACAACAATCAATCTCTATCTCGATTATTTCGTGACTCTTAACCAAGTTGTGATTCACCTAGCCAAGGTATGAACTCCTAATTTCTTAGACAAGTTCGCCTATTAATCTTCTATCTTTCGAGCCTAAAGATTAACGCTTTCAAATCAAAGATGTGAAATCTCTCAATTTCTAACCTAGAAATTTAACCTAACCAACTCTCGTTATTTTTAGGTTAAAGACCTAATCTTTATTATGGTGATCTAGGGTTTAACAAGATTTTCATCAATACAAACAATCAACATGCAAGGATCTTTCGATATAAATTGCATAAAATCAACATAGACATAATAAAGATACAACTTGAATTAAAAACTCACAAGACAAACGAGAATCAAAACTGAATTGTTGATCGGACGGCTTCACAATGCTTGTTCAATAGAGGTCTAGCCTCTTAGCATCCTCTTGAAGATCGAATTATTTGAATAAAAACAGTAAAAACTGAGCCGCCCCTAGGGTTTAGGGTTCGAAAATATGATGATATTGTGTGGAAATAACACAGCTATATATAGAATTTAAGTCGGCTGCTGCTATGTCGGCCACTGGACGCCCGTCTGATGGGTTGAACGCCCGTCCAGGTAGCTTGAAAACTTCAAATCGGGCCGAGTCAAGATCGACGCCCGTCCTTCTTTAATTTGGACGCTCGTCCATCAATTTTGGGAGAACTCTGAATCAAATTTCTTCTTCTGGACGACCGTTTACTTTCTTAGACGCCCGTCCACTGGACGGGAAAATGGACGCACGTTCAGTGGACTGGATTTTCGATTTCTCCATCTCTATCTCTTTCCTTCTATTCAAATCTTCATTATCTCTTTTTTTCATCAATTAAATCCGATATTTATCTTCATTGAATCATCTTTTTAGCCACGATTTGCATCTACAAGTCATTAAAAATATCACAAAATGTAATATCATCCAAATAATCATAAAATCATCAATAAAACACATAAATCAACCAATTTTGCGAATAATCCGTTTAACAACTCATTTCCTCAATAACTCAATTAAACACTTAATTTCTATGCGAATTATATGAATATGGAGGAAATTGTTACAAAATATAACGTTATAAATCATATAAAATCACCCTTAACAGGTATCAAGTTCAGAGATCCTAGAGATGAATCAGATAGTGATGATTCTTCATCATATGATTCTGGTGATGATCATCCCTCTGGACTAGGAGAAATTAGTGGGACTGCTTTGATTAATGAACCAAGTATGCAACAGTCCCCTGATACTGGTAGGTCTGCTGAGGGCCAGCCGACTAGTCAAATGGAGGAAGATCTGGAGGATCTTACCATGGATGATCTGGAGGCACAAATCAATGAGGGTATACACATTGGTGCAAATAGGCTGGTTGGTGTGTCTGATGCTTTATTTGTTGTTGAATCTGTTGAACATCCTGAAGATCAGCAGAATGTAGATTTAGATGAAGAAAGTGTTAATGATCTTAGTGAACCTGATGTCAGTTCTGAGGATTCAGTTCAATATCAAGACTGGATTGACACTGAGGGCACCTTATCCAAAACTGCTAATACTCTAAGAAGGATTGCTCATGCTAGAGGGTTTCAAGATGAAAATAAGGCTGAATTCCCTACAATCCTTGTACAGAGAGTACTGACCACTGAGGAACAGTCAGTGATTTCTTAGAGGTTACACGTGGTGGAAGGATTTGAAGGATCACCTTTGTTGATTGAGGAGGTACAGGTTGCTGAGGAACAGACAGCACCTGGACAAAGGTTGGAACAGGAGGTACAGGCTGCTGAGGTACAAACAGCACCTGGACATAGGTTGGAACTATCTATTGGTTTGTAGGAAACCCCTGCTGTTATTGTTGAACAAGTTGCTGTAGTAGAGCCTGCTGGAGGAAAGTCCACTATAGGGAATGATAGTCAGCAGACTGCTGTTATTGATGAGGATGAGCAGCTGCAGGACTATGACTACAGTGATGAGGAGTTTCAAGTGCCTGAAGAAGAACATATTGCTGATGAACCACAACAGGCATTTGTACCCATTTTTGAGGAACTTGCCCTAGATCTTATA
Source organism: Gentiana dahurica var. dahurica (assembly GCA_024500145.1). Classification (NCBI taxonomy): domain Eukaryota; kingdom Viridiplantae; phylum Streptophyta; class Magnoliopsida; order Gentianales; family Gentianaceae; genus Gentiana; species Gentiana dahurica. Next base: position 86,472,661 of record CM044898.1, on the reverse strand, counting down.
CTAGAGGAGTTCTAGGGTCCTAACCCTGCTGGGAGAGATATGAGCTGGGCCATGGTTGTCAGTAGACAGAGGGCACAAGACAATGTTGAAGAGCCTGCTGATGAAGCTGCTGGACATATGGCTGGAGGAATGGCTGGTGGGGTACCAGTAGAGATTTTGGATGAGTTGAGGACTGTCAGAAATGACATAACAAGTTTAAGAAATCAACTTGACAGGCAAGAGCAGAGGTTTGAAGATTTGATGAATTTGGTGGAAAATAGAGGAGGACTACAGAAACAGTTGCCTCCAATATTACCTCCACTCAGTATGCTCTTGCTGACCTTGCTCTGGATGTAAAGGGGATCAGACAAGTAAATACAATGAAGGAGAAGTTTCTGAAAGACCAACTTGAAGCCATTCACCAGAAACTTGATAAACTTGCTGAGGCACCCAAACCTGCTGAGGCTGAGCCTGCTAGAACACTTCACTCTGCTGGATTGGATCCTAAATTCACTGAGAGGATCAATGTAATTGAGCAAACAATGCAAGAGAGGATCACTGCAGTTGATACTAGAATAGAGATCATGGAAGGTCAACTGAACAATCTAGTGATCACACAAGAAAGTGTTCATGGCCTGCTGTCCCATTTTGTTGATGATGTCAATAAGGGGGAAGAGAGCCAAACAGCAGTAGCAAAAGAGGCTGTTAGGATTTTTGCACAGAAAAGATGGGTGGCTGATACAAATGCATTTAGAGAGCCTGCACCTAGCAGACTTCAGCTTACTGATGATCTTTTCAGGCAGTACAAAAATCTGTACTATAACAAGAGAAGACCTTATCATGACAAGAGATGTCATGAAGAGCTGAACTCCTTTTTGGGTTTGAAGTTTTGGGAAGCAAGAGTCAAATCCATGAGATCCAAAGGTGGCAAAAGTGGAAGAGGTGGTAGAGGTGGAAGGAGTTTACCTACCACATCAACAAAGGATTCACTGAATGAATTCAAGGAAGTATACATGCGCTTAGGCTTTAGAGTACATCAGATCAACCTTACTCTACCTGAGGCATGGAAATGGTGCAAAGAAGTGAATCCTCAAATTTATTTCTTTCTTATTGAAAATGAATGGATGAGAGAAATGGTTAGAGAAATAAGAGCTTATCATGAACAGCAAGAGAAGGAGAGACAAGAAAGGGAAAGAAGACACTCGATCAGCTTACTAGCATTTGCTTTTTATATTTGCTGAATCTAGCTTGTAATACTTTTGAACAATATGATTATAATGAGAAATGACTATATTTGTTATGTTTTTGTTTTTACTCTTTTTGCTTTGCTGTAAGGAGGGTATTGACATCATCACCAAAAAGGGGGAAATTGTTGGACTTATTTTTAAGTTTTAGTGATGTGTGCGAGACTAGATTTTATAGAGAAAAGGCAAAAAGATGTCTAGATCAAATGTACAGGCTTATTAGAGTTTGATCTTGAATAGGTTTGATCAAACAAGTACTGTAAAAGGTCAGCTGACTTTCATTAGCAGACCTGTCTAGATCAGTAGGGTACCTGAGTCAGTAGACTAGTTTAGGAACCTACTGAAGACTGAAGGCTGAGGGTTCAAACTCAGTTATTGAAGGCTAAGGGATCAAACTTAGTATTTAAAGTCAAGGATATGGAATCAGAATTTAAGGAAGTCTGTGATGACCTAAACTGTTTACATATACCTTGTGTACAAGGTATAAGTTCCACAAGTTAAGTGGTGATTAAAACTTAGTTATATTTCAAATGCTGTAATCTAACTAAATAATAAAAAGTTAGATATAAGAGAAGTCAGCTGAAGTGTTTTTATAAACACAGCAACCTTGGAACAGCTGACTGATAAGCATTTCAGCAGACTTACAATCACAGGAACCTGCAGACATATATTTTGGATTATTCAAAGGTTACATTGAAAGAATACAAGGATAAGGCCATATAACAACCTCTGATTTTATCAAACAAATCAATGGTTAAGATTAAATGGACGTTGGAAAGAAACAGAGGATTATCCAATGGATACAAGTCAAAGGGTGGAGAGACTGTAAACTGTCAAAAAGCATTCTGACAGTGTCAGTACTATGAACAGTGACACAAAGCACGTCAAATAGGAAAAATCTGAAACGGCTATGTTTGAATTTCAAACATAAGTCACAAAGACTCCTACCTATAAATAGAGGACTCCTAATTTAGATACAAGTGATGAAAATTAAGGATCTATCTTGAGCTATCAGATTTCAATCGATTAAACACCCTACTGATCCTACTGAGCATAAAGCTACTGATCCAGTAAATTACTTCAAGTGTAATCTACTTTCAAGCTACATCAATTTTACACACTTGAAGACCTGAAGCTGCTGATCATATCATCTTGATCAAGCTGCTGAAAGCTGAATCACTTACTTGATTCAAACTTTCTTTTATAAGAAATCTGCTAAAGACAGTGAAGCATCTTTGGGTGTCAAGGACTGTTGTTTGTGGTGGAGCTGGTGAAGAGGCTATCCTAACCTTCAAGGACCAGTGGAAGACTTTGGTGCAGCAATCCTACTTGTTCCAAGTGTTCAGTTTGTGAAGCCATAGTTATTGGTGAAGGACAAACAACTTTGGTATTTTTGTAACAGCTACCTCAAGAGTCTCTAGTGAATTACCTCCAACATCACAGGAGAAGAGTGGACTGACAGGATTACACCATCTGAAACCACTATAAAAAAATTGCCTACTTACTTTCTGCATTTATATTCTGCACTTAGTATATTTAACACATCAATCTACTAAACAAGCAACTGAATCACACACATACACTACTGAGTATCTAATACTTGGTATCATATTTTAACAACAAGTAATAAGGCTTAATTTTAATATATTCTGCTGCAACAAATTCAGTAAAGTCAATGGTCATCAGACTTCTGAGTGTCAGCAGACTACTAAGCTATCAGGCGGCTGAAGTTGCTGAGTTTGTTAACTCCAAAAAGTTTTAAGTATTAAGTTTATTCACCCCCCCCCCCCTCTAAATTTAACCAAAGCCTTTTCAAGGGACAAACAATTCTAATAAACATGTCTTTCCTCAAGGTGCTTTTTTGTGTGTTAGGATTTACGGCCTAAACATTATAAGTCAAACGCGATACAAAATGTCAAAGGCAACGCAGTCGACAACGAGAATGGAAAGTCCGCAAGTCGGATCCCTCAATATAGCCAAAAGCAAAATGAGCCTGCAAGGCAAAAAATGCTAAGGCTAAACATTCGAACAGCCGAAAAGCAAAACGAGCCTAACGGGCAAAAAATGCTAATGCAGAGGGATGGTTCGCAAAGTCGGACCACACGCCCAGAGAATGATACATCTGTGGCAGAACTAGTCCGTGTGACAAAAAATGCTAAGATGATCAAGTCGATCTCAAACAAACTAGACTCGCAAATACAATAAGAGCCAAAGGTTCATAATACACTTGGGGGGCAACACGACATCGATGAAGGAAACGGCAAATATTTCCAAAGTCTCGACAAGCGAAGAGCTAAAAGACAACAAAGAAATAGGAATCGATATGTAACAAAAGTGTTTGACATCAAATACTTGTAAAAATTTCAGCAAAAATAACAAAAAAAGCCTACTCACGAATACTGGCCAAATAGTTATAGCATTGCAAATTTGCGAATTCAGAAGTTTCAAAATCAGAACAAATTGAAGTTCAAATTACATAATATCATTGGGCAGTCAGGTTTGTCAGAATTCTCAGTCGGTGGCTGTTTACGACTAATTTTGTGGTTTATATTGAGTTATTCCGTAACAATATCTTCCGTGTTTTGGTGTCTTTTTATAGAAAATCACTTGCTAAAAGTTCAAAATTGGAAGAATGGGTTTAGAATTTGTTAGAGTGTGAAAATCGAGCTATTTATGTGGTTTTTATTTATTTATGTACGATTTTACACTTTGCTCGTTTCCATCGCCTTGTAGGTATGCTTGCATGTTGTGAAAGGAGCTAGAACGGTGTTTGATTGAAGATTAAAGGAAGGAGAAAGATTCAAGTTTGAGATTGGCATGAAGATTTAAATGGCTGAACTGGCGTCCATTGCATCCGTCCAGTGGACGGGCGTCTAAAGCATCAGACGAGCGTCCAGGAGAGGAAATCACATACAGAGAGTTTGGACGCAGCCTGGACGGACGTCTGGAGCAAAGTCAAGATCGAGTGGACGGGCGTCCACCAGACTGGACGGGCGTCCGCCGGCCGACGTAACCCTAGCCGCCTCAAATTCCTATAAATACCAGCCTATTCTGAACCCTAAAGATCATCAGAAAACACGGCCGCTGAGACCTAATATCAGAGCAGCAGCCGCACCACATATACACGGAGGAGATTAACTTTTCCAACCCAATAATCGTGTTCAACAACATGATTGTTGGCTAAGCACATCGCGGTGGGACAACGGATGGAACCGATCAACATCAACACCAACTAGATGATTTTTAGCTACATGTTTAGTGAGTAAAAGTTATAGTTTTTCATCAATTGGATCTTGTTCTTTATTGTTTATGTTTTATTTGAATCAAAAGATTGATGAAACTACTTCTATGCTTTGAATTTGTATGAGAATATCGTTCAAGCCTTAGTCTTTCAATTGATGCAATTAGTTGTAATTCGAGAGATCGTTTATAATTAATTGAGTAGAGTTTTGGAGACAATCTAATGATCTTGTTTTGCTCGAGAAAGAAAACGAAACCCTAGAATTTGCTTAAAGGAATTTAATCGAATTCGTGATAGATCATTACTAAAAATCGTATCTTTAACTTGCCATCTAGTTGGGGTTGGGTTGGTTGATTGGTGGATTCCCGTTGCCTTGCCGTTCCTTTTAATTATTTGATAAACCAAATCGTTCGTATCGACTTTGATTGCTTAGTTTAGTTGTTTTTCTAAAACCCTAGTTTTTACATACTGTTTTCTGCATATTTTCTGTTTTTAGATCATAATCGGACACCCGTCCACATAAGTGAATGCCCGTCCATAGTCGAATTTTCCTGTTTCTTGTTTTAGTTTAGTTTTACTCATCGTTTTTATATTATAGTTAGTATAGACCTTAGTTTTAGATAATACCTTGTGACATAATCGATAGAATAACTGCACTTTAATCCGATAAACATTCGACTCCCTTAGGACGACCCGTTAACACCCTATACTGCGAACCTTATACTTGGGGTGTTTCGGTTTATAAATTTAAAACGAGTTTTTACCGAACAAGTTTTTGGCGCCGTTGCCGGGGAGTCGGTAACGGTTGTCGGATTCTTCATATTGTAGTTTTCTGAGTCGACAGTATTTTGGCCATAACTTTCGGCTCGAGTGTCGGATTGGCGCGCAAGACCCCAATTCGGAAAGCTCGTTCCGACGCCGACGACGTGGTGAACGCCTATGGCCGTTCAACACCGTTTTCGAGGTCAAAATCCACTGTTTTCCCTCCCATTTTAGCCTTAGAAGATTTCAACACGTTTTTTTTCACCGTCTTAGTGTTTTTCCGGTTTTAAGTTTTTCGTAGGTAGTTTTCTTTTCCTGTTTCTGTTTAGATATTATTTCTAAATTAATAAAAAAATTAAAAAAAAAATTAAAAAAGAAACTTTCTGAACGCCCGTCTGCCTCCAGTTTGTCTTCTGGACGCCAGTTCAGTAACTTGAACGAGTGTCCACTTCCAGAATTTCCCTTGAACCAGCGTTCACTCATACTGAACGCCAGTTTACTCTCTTCAATTGTCACTTCTTTTCTCTTCTCTCGTTCTCATCAACCCTAAGGTTGATTTCTTTCCATTCTGCTCTTCTGGTTTATGCAAACCAGGAGTAAGAAGGGACCTCTTATCTTTAATCCTGAACCTGAGCGATCTATTATCAGGAGAAAGCTCTTCCCTAATCCAGATATCATGGCTAATGAAGTTCCGAATGCAGACCCTCAAGCCCAGATGAATCTGATCCTTCAACAGATGCAGGAAATACAGCAACAACAGAATCAACAAGCTGGGATAAATAATCAGTTTCAACAATTCCGTCAAAACCAGCTAAACCAGTTAAATCAAGACCCCTATGCTCCCTATCTTGACCAAGACTTTCTGGAAGGGCATAGACCTATTCGTACTCCAGACATGGGGCAAGCGAACTTCGATCTGAAAAATGGAGTGGTAGGACTGGTCTAGAATAGTTCTTTTCATGGCACTGCTGACGAAGATCCTCATGACTTCTTGTCCACCTTCGTTCAAGTCTGCGAAGCAGGCCACTATCCTGGTGTTGATTCTGAGATTGTCAAGTTAAAACTCTTCCCGTTTGCTCTAAAGGGTGAAGCAAACCGTTGGTTCAAATCTTTAGCCCATCATTCTCTCCGTACCTGGAATGATGTCAAAAGAGCCTTTGCTCTGAAGTTTGTCTCACCTGGGACAATCATGGACATGAAAAGGGAGATAGCCACATTTGAACAACTTGATGGTGAGAGTGTGGGGAAAGCATGGGAGAGATTAAATCTGTTGATGAGGAAGTGCCCCAACCATGGATACAGTAGACATGAGTTACTAGAGTTGTTCTACAGAGGTGTTTCTCAACCAAATAGAGACTTCCTTGATTCAACTGCTCATGGATCATTCCTAGGGGGAGGTGATGACGCTGCTTACAGGGTAGCTGAAACTATAGCCAAGAATAACATGTGGTCAAGTCCTAGGAAGACCAATCTTAGTGGGAATAAAAAAGAATCTGCTGCGAGCAATTCTGAGACGAAGGTGTTAGTTGCTCAAATGGAAGTAATTAGCGAGCAGCTAGCCGATTTACAAATGCAGCAGCAACAAGGGCAGCCAGATGTGAATTACCTGGGAATGCAGGCGGGAAATGAGATGACTGAGGAAGTAAATTTAATGGAGAATCATAACCAACCCTTCAGAAACTTCAATCAGAATCAGAATTATTCCGGATTTCAATGTCCCAATCTTAATCAATCCAATGCACCACCTGGCCTATCAAATTCCAAACCTTCCTTCAGCTCAAGTTATCAAAGACCACCTCCCGGGGTGGTTAATCAATCTCACAATCCTAACTCTCAGAGACCTCAAGGTGGTTGGAATCAAAACCAACCTCATAACCAAACCACCTCTTGTGTCCCTCAACATAAGTTCGATGAGCTAGTAGACATGGTGAAGACCCTGGCTACTAGTGTCAAGACAATAGAGAGACAGGTTGGTCAGATGGCAGACCAACAAGCAAACAGACCCCACGGTAAACTTCCAAGTTATACCGAAAGAAATCCTAAAGCAGATATCAATGTTTGCACTGCCATCACACCTCAATGGGATTATGGAAATGAAGAGCTGAATGAGGTTACTTTAAGGAGTGGTAAGCAGGTAGTACCCGGAAAGATGTCGGGAAACGAGTAGCCCCTCCTAACGCCATAAGTTCAGGAGGGGGCAATCAGAAGTTAAATACCGAAGGAAGAAACAGCGAGGAGGAGCTTAATGATGATTCTTCGGGTGATGAAAATGATTCTGATAGAGAAATGAGGAAAAGTCAGGTGGATGTACCCCTGACAAAGAAGAGGGAGGAAAAGTTTGTCAGATGGAAGGATAAGGAAGACGAAGCCATAAAAAATCAAGTCATGAACAATGATAAAGCCCTTCCTTATCCACCGAAGAAGAAAGAGGATACCCTCAGTCATGACAGACAATATGACAGAGTGAGGAGGATGCTTAGAGATACCAAAGTGAGTATACCCATAGCTGAGGTATTGACTGAAATGCCAAAATGCTCTAAGTATCTTAAGGAAGTTTGTGGAAGCAAGAAGAAGCTTCAAGGGATGGCAGAAGAAGTTTTAAGAGAAGATTGCTCTATGGTTTCACAGAAAGTTGCTACTAAGCGAGGTGACCCCGGGAGACCTTCGATCTCTTGTGAGATTGAAGGCCACATGTTCCAAAACGTCTTATGCGACTCAGGGGCCTCCATAAATGTGATGCCATTGAACGTCTGCAAAAAGCTCGGTTTAGATAAAAGAATGCGGGAACGCCTTATTTCTCTTCAGATGGTAGACCGATCAAGCCGCTCAGCAGCGGGTTGTGTTGCTAATGTTCTTCTCCATGTTGGAGGCTTGGTTTTCCTACCGACTGGGTTATCTTAGACTATCCACCGACAAAGAGATGCCCCTAATTCTCGGCCGGACCTTTTTGGATACCTCTGCCACCCTCATCGATTTCTGTTAGGGTCAGATTACGCTTAGAGTCGATGATACATCTGTTACCTTCACACGAGGGAAAAGTCCTGAGGAAACCTTGATTGAAGAAATCTCGTTCGTTGAAGCAATTTATGGGGACGAAGAAGATGCCAACTCTGAAGAAGCGATAGAGATAACAGAGATAGGTGTTTTCGAAGCTATAAACGTTACAGATCAAGCTGACTGTGGACCATCTTCTGTTTCATTACCGGCTTTAGTCACTGAGCCTGTCAATGAACAAGAAACATGGAGATTCCCAGCAATGAATGCTGATTTCAAAGAGCTGTATCGGGAAGACTTTAACCCTGTGGAAGAGGAAGCCCTTATGGGTAGTTGGGATGAAGTGGATTTCTGGAGAGAGACTACTCATTGGGAGGTTGATGATTGGGAACAGCTAGGAGAGGAGCTAGAAGGAGAAGAGTTGAGAAAGATGATCAAGCATCAGAAGGAGAAAGAGGGTGCTGACAGAAGGATCCATATGGATGATGTGATCCAGTACCTTTCTGGGGTTATACCTCGGGAAGATGAGGTATTCTTCATTCAACCACTTCAAGCCCATAAGGAAAAAGGTGGCCCCTTAAAATCCAGTATTGAGCAACCACCTATTGACTTGGAGCTTAAACCGCTTCCGCAACACCTTAAGTACATTTTTCTTAAGGATGGTGATAAGTTACCCTTGATCATCTCTTAAAAACTCGAGCCCGAGCATGAAGCACTGCTGATAAAAGTGCTTGAAAAGAACATCCTCGCGTTCGGTTGGCAAGTGGGTGATATCCGAGGAATCAGCCCCGATGTGTGCATGCATAAAATCCGAACGGAGGAAGGAGCTAAGAAAGTAAGACAACCTCAGCGAAGGCTGAACCCGCACATGCAGGAGGTTGTCAAGAAAGAAGTTATAAAGTGGTTAGACATGGGAATCATCTATGCAATCGCCGACAGTGAGTTGGTTAGCCCCACCCAAGTTGTGCCAAAGAAGGGAGGTATCACCGTTGAAAAGAATGAAAAGGGAGAAGAGATAGCTTTACGCCTTGTGACTGGCTACAGAGTCTGCATCGATTATCGCAGATTGAATGAAGTCACCGCCAAAGACCATTTCCCCTTAACCTTCATTGACCAGCTTTTTGAAAGACTGAGTGGTCATAAGTATTATTGTTTCCTCGATGGATATTCTGGTTACTTCCAGATAGCCATCGACCCTAATGACCAGGAGAAGACCACGTTTACGTGTCCATCAGGCACTTTTGCCTTTCGCAGAATGCCTTTCGGGTTATGCAATGCACCAGCAACATTTCAACGGTGCATGTTGGCCATTTTTGATGGACTTGTGGAGAAATGTATGGAAGTCTTCATGGATGATTTCTCAGTCTATGGCGATAGCTTTGATGAGATCTTGGAAAATCTAGATATGGTGCTTCAACGCTGTGTTGAAAAGAATTTAGTGCTTAACTGGGAGAAATGCCATTTTCTAGTAGATGAAGGGATTGTTCTGGGACACAAGGTGTCCAGAAGTGGTATTCAAGTTGATAAGGCTAAGGTAGAAGCCATTGAAAAAATGTCGTACCCGAAAACTGTCAAAGAGGTACGCGGTTTTCTTGGTCATGTTGGCTTCTACAGGCGATTTATTAAGGACTTTTCCACAATAGCCAAGCCCTTATCTAACCTTCTTAAAGATGATGTTATGTTCTTGTTTGATGAGAAATGCAAAGAAGCTTTCAATTGCCTAAAGGATAAACTCATAAGTGCCCCTATCTTAATCGCACCTGACTGGACTAAGCCTTTTGAATTATTATGTGATGCCTCTAACTACGCAGTTGGCGCAGTTTTAGGTCAAAGAATTGATAAAAAGTTCAGGCCCATTTACTATGCGAGCCGCACCTTGAACCCGGCTCAATGCAATTACACCACGACTGAGAAAGAATTCTTAGCCGTCGTTTTTGCTATCGACAAGTTTAGAAGTTACCTTCTAGGTTCTCAAGTTGTGGTTTGGATAGACCATGCAGCCCTACGCTACCTTATGGACAAAGCAGATGCAAAACGAAGGTTACTCAGATGGATTCTAATTTTGCAAGAGTTTGACCTTGAGATCAAAGATAAGAAGTGTTGGAAATAAAATTTATGTTCTGATGATAATTCATCTTATTTATTATAATGTTGTATTAACCCCATTTGATGAAGTGCTGAAGCCAGCTGTTATAGTGAAAAGCTAAAAGATGTCTAGAACTGAATGTATAAGTTTTATTAGAGTCTGTTTTTTGTATAGGTTACATCAGACAAGCACTGTAATTATTAGTGTGTCGTAAAACTGAAAACTGGGAATCAATTAGAAAACTGGAATTCATCAAGACAAACAAACTGACTCAGATACACCTACTGAAGAAGGTAAGTTCGCTGAGAGTTACAGACTCAGTTGGCTTATCTAGAAGATGGAAGAACTGAGGGACACAGACTCAGTTATTGAAGAATGAAGAACTGAGGGTTCAAACTCAGTTATGAAGATTAAAAGTCGAGACTGTAAAGTTGGACTTCAGGCAAGATTGTGGTAACCTGAACTGACTTTATAGATCTTGTATGAAGACCTAAGGATCATAAGGTCAATGAATTCTTAGATGATAAATGTATCATGGTGTACTCTGATTAAGTCAATTATAATCAGATGAAAACTGGAGTACTGATATTTGAAGAAGAGTAAAATCTCAGTTAATGCTCCAAGTCAGTTAGGAAACTGATAAGTGAAAAACTGACAAGGAAACTTAGTTTTATAAGTCAGCCATCCAACAAACTGAAAGTACAATTGAACGTTGTAAAGAAAGAAATTTCATTGGATGAGTCACTGACACAGCAGGAACGGTCAGAAAATATAACCGTTGCAAGATATACAATTCAAATAAAAGCCAGATGAACGTTGGACTTCACACTATAAATAGAAGACTTTGCACCAACAACAAAGAGATAGAGAACAAGAGCATATACAAGATTTAACAAGCAATTTGTGCACTCTATTTGAATTGTTATCATCACTGAACTACAACAAGATCACATCTAGTATTTCTTCAAGTGTTCAAAGCTACAAAGAATTTATCAAGGATTCAACACTTTGAAGAACCACAAACAAGAATCTATTTATTGATTCTCAGCCCAACTTTGATTCTATTTCAAAGGTTTAGACTGTCAAGCAAACCGGGAAGGTTTTGTCAAGGACAGTTGTGACAGGCAGTCGGGTAGACTGTGTTTGTGGTGGTAGCTGGTGAAGAGGCAATCCTACCCTCTAAGGACCAGTGGTTCAAGCATTTGGAGAGCAGCAATTCTACCTGTTCTACAATTGTTTAGATAGTGAAGCTAAGGACTAGCCAAGGACTATTGTTTAGGACTTTTTGTAACAGTTCACCTCAAGAAGTTCTAGTGGAATTTTCCTCCGCACCACAGGGGAAGAGAGGACATACAGGATTACACCACCTGGAACCTCTATAACATCCGCCTCATTTACTTTACGCATTTACTTATTCATTTAGCATTTACTTACAGCATTGTGATATTTGATTGTTATACATATCACAGTCACAACTGACATTCACCAGAATTCACAACACTCAGTTTTCATAACATAATAACAAGATCACTTTAATGCTAAAATTATATCCGCTGCCGGTTGACTCAGTTTCAGCTTAAGTCAGTTTGATTTAATCTCAGCTTAGTCAGCTCAACTCCACACAAGTTTTATCTGAACCATATTTTGTATTAAACTCAGTTTTTGGTGACAAGTTTATTCACCCCCCCCCCCCCTCTAAACTTGTGTTAGCCTTTCCAAGGGACCAACAAGAAGGGCAGCGATAATATTGTGGCTGGTCACCTGTCTCGCCTAGTAAATGAGGGTGGCGAAGATCACAAGGAAATAGGCATCGATTTCCCTACTGAGCAATTGATGAAGCTTGATACAGTTAGGCCGTGGTACGCTGATTACGCCAACTATTTAGCAAGTGGGCATTTAGAGGACATGACGTATCAGCAGAGGAAGAAGTTCTTTTCTGATCTAAAATATCTCGTGTGGGAGGATCCTCATCTGTTCAAGGTCTGTAAAGACGGGTTGCTTAGAAGGTGTGTTCCGGAACATGAGCAATGGGATATTCTGGAGCAATGTCATAGTGGTCCCACAGAAGGACACTACGGAGCACCCAAGACAGTTGCAAAAATCCTCCAAGCTGGATTCTACTGGCCGACTCTTTTTAAGGACGCAGAAGCCTTTTGTCAAGGTTGCGATAGGTGCCAGAGAATTGGGAGGCAAAGTAATAGGATGGAAATGCCACTTAGACCCATTCTGGAGTGCGAAGTCTTCGACGTGTGGGGAATTGATTTCATGGGACCCTTTCCATCGTCGTGTGGAAATAAATACATTCTCGTCTGTGTAGACTACGTCTCCAAGTGGGTGGAAGCAATAGCCACCCAAACTAATGTCACAAAGTTGTGAAGAAGTTCTTGCAACAGAATATCTTCACCAGATTCGGCTGTCCTAGAGCCCTCATTAGTGACGAAGGTACTCATTTTTGCAACGCGCCGCTTGATAAAGTTCTCGAGAAATATGGTGTTAGACACAAAATTGGTACACCATATCATCCCCAAACAAGTGGACAAGTCGAGATAAGCAACCAGAGCCTTAAAAGAATTTTAGAAAAGACCGTGAACTCAAATAGATCCAACTGGAGTCTAAAGTTGGATGACGCACTCTGGGCCTATCGCACCGCGTTTAAGACCCCGATGGGCACGTCACCCTTCCAAATGGTCTATGGCAAAGCTTGCCATTTACCAGTCGAGCTTGAACACAGAGCCTACTGGGCTATTAAATTCTTGAATTTTGATAGCCAACTCTGTGGGGAAAAGAGGTTATTACAATTAAATGAGCTTGACGAATTTAGACTCAGAGCATATGAGAATGCAAGAATCAGTAAGGAAAGAACGAAGGCACTCCACGATGCTAAGATTAAAGATCGGGAATTCAAAGTGGGAGACATGGCTTTGCTGTATAACACCAGGCTCCATCTTTTTGGTGGTAAGCTTAAATCTAGATGGTCTGGCCCCTTTGAGATTCTTGATGTTCATCCTGGTGGAGCCATTACGTTGAAAGGGTACGGCGATCAACCGTTCAAAGTCAATGGTCACAGGCTTAAGAAATACTTTGGGCAACCCAAGGAAAAGCCTTAAGTACTGTACTTTCAACGGAGAAATGAAACGGTTGAGTCGTTTATTTGTGAGGAGATTCCATCCGACTTCTTTGGAGTGGATGATGACATTATTAACCCTATCCTTACAAATCCTTCTGTCAATGCTCCTGAGCCTGTTAGCATACCTCAGCCGAATCTGAGAAACAAGAACAAGAAGAAAAGAGTCAGTGTCGTCTGGAGAGAAAAATTTCATGATTTTCTCACACACTTGACTTGTTGTTGTGGCGAAAACCATTTCCGTCCTAGTCATTCTGATTCTGACAGAGAAGTGGTTAGCTTCAAACCCAAGTGGCCTGATCCAGGTTGACTTGGCTTACTCTGTCAAACTATTGACAATAAAGAAGCGCTTCTAGGAGGCAGCCTAGTCTTTTAAGTATTTCTTTTTAGTGAAGTTTTTAGGTTATTAGGAATAAAACCTTGGTGAGTTGTGTGTTGGTTATCCTTGTCCTATTGTGGTTGTTTTATGTGTATACATGTTTACTCATATACCCCGTATACCCCGAGATTATCTGTTATGTCGAGTGTTGCAGATACGTTTGAGCAGGTTTGCAAGTTATTACTTTCAATGTTGTCTGTTCCTGATACGAGTTGCAGCGGTACGTTCATGCTACGGCCTGACAACTGCCAACCTACGACCCGACAACCACTTTGACAACAAGCTAAGTATTCTTTTCTTTTCTTTGCACATTCTGAGGACATAATGTGGTTTAAGTGTGGGGGGTGCAATTCATGCTTTATTTTCGACAGTATGAGTAACTGTTTGTGATCTTTGATAAATAGTGAAATTTTAAAATTTACACTTGGATAATTTTAAATCTTGAGCATGTAATTGAAACGAATGGCTTGCTAGTTGTAGTTTCCTAACAATGATTTTATGTGACATTGAGAGATAATTATAGCATGTTTTTACTGATTTGAGATAGTATTCATTTCACACTCACGAAAGCCTTTGATATTGAAGCAAAATTTTTGAACTGTATCCTTTCACTATTTTAGTGATTTATCTTAGAGAGATTTGGTCTTAATAGTAACAGTGAAGTAACACCTAAGCTCAGAACGTGCACTGTGAATATCGGAAGGTTTGAATGTGATAAGTGAAACGTAACTAATGTTTTTGAAAAAAGTTGAGTAAATAATAAATAAATGGGTGTGTCGAAAGCTGGTCGATGATTGGAGTGCGGTAGGGCATTATCTCGAAATGTCCTATTCCACTATGATGACCAAAACCTCACGACAGTCAGGAAAAGCTACCCTATGATTTGAGTAAGGTAGGGTGTTATCCCGAAACATCCTATTCTACTATGACGGGTAAGAGCTCATTCTGATGTGCGTCAAAGAAGAAAAAAGAAAGTGAAAAAAATTTAAAGACTTTGTTATCGTTGAACTTATACCCAGTATAAACCGAATGATATGCTGTAGGGATTATCCTACTAAGTGCGCGGGAAGACTTTGTGTGGAGCGATTACTGCCTATACCTAGGATGGTCATTAAAATTATTTGAAGGGGTATTTGTTTGAGAGGATTGTGAAGATTGAAAAGGGCTTGTCACTCACACACCGAATCTATCTCAATGTGGGTATCACTTGCTATAGTTGTTTTATCTTTTGTTACGTGAGTTAGGGATCTATGTGGATTGCATATAAAGTGAGCTAGTTTTGATTGTTTTGTTCGGGACGAACAAAAGTCTAAGTGTGGGGGAGTTGTTTACGACTAATTTTGTGGTTTATATTGAGTTATTCCGTAACAATATCTTCCGTGTTTTGGTGTTTTTTTATAGAAAATCACTTGCTAAAAGTTCAAAATTGGAAGAATGGGTTTAGAATTTGTTAGAGTGTGAAAATCGAGCTATTTATGTGGTTTTTATTTATTTATGTATGATTTTACACTTTGCTCGTTTCTATCGCCTTGTAGGTATGCTTGCATGTTGTGAAAGGAGCTAGAACGGTGTTTGATTGAAGATTAAAGGAAGGAGAAAGATGCAAGTTTGAGATTGGCATGAAGATTTACATGGCTGAACTGGCGTCCATTGCATCCGTCCAGTGGACGGGCGTCTAAAGCATCAGACGAGCGTCCAGGAGAGGAAATCACATACAGAAAGTTTGGACGCAGCCTGGACGGACGTCTGGAGCAAAGTCAAGATCGAATGGACGGGCGTCCACCAGACTGGACGGGCGTCCGCCGGCCGACTTAACCCTAGCCGACTCAAAATCCTATAAATACCAGCCTATTCTGAACCCTAAAGATCATCAGAAAACACGGCCGCTGAGACCTAATATCAGAGCAGCAGCCGCACCACATATACACGAAGGAGATGAACTCTTCCAACCCAATAATCGTGTTCAACAACATGATTGTTGGCTAAGCACATCACGGTGGGACAACGGATGGAACCGATCAACATCAACACCAACTAGATGATTTTTAGCTACATGTTTAGTGAGTAAAAGTTACAGTTTTTCATCAATTGGATCTTGTTCTTTATTGTTTATGTTTTATTTGAATCAAAAGATCGATGAAACTACTTCTATGCTTCGAATTTGTATGAGAATATCGTTCAAGCCTTAGTCTTTCAATTGATGCAATTAGTTGTAATTCGAGAGATCGTTTATAATTAATTGAGTAGAGTTTTGGAGACAATCTAATGATCTTGTTTTGCATGCCGTTTAGTTTTGCTCGAGAAAGAAAACGAAACCCTAGAATTTGCTTAAAGGAATTTAATCGAATTCGTGATAGATCATTACTAAAAATCGTATCTTTAACTTGCCATCTAGTTGGGGTTGGTTTGGTTGATTGGTGGATTCCTGTTGCCTTGCCGTTCCTTTTAATTATTTGATAAACCAAATCGTTCGTATCGACTTTGATTGCTTCGTTTAGTTGTTTTTCTAAAACCCTAGTTTTTACATACTGTTTTCTGCATATTTTCTGTTTTTAGATCATAATCGGACGCCCGTCCACATAAGTGAACGCCCGTCCATAGTCGAATTTTCCTGTTTCCTGTTTTAGTTTAGTTTTACTCATCGTTTTTATATTATAGTTAGTATAGACCTTAGTTTTAGATAATACCTTGTGACATAATCGATAGAATAACTGCACTTTAATCCGATGAACATTCGACTCCCTTAGGACGACCCGTTAACACCCTATACTACGAACCTTATACTTGGGGTGTTTCGGTTTATAAATTTAAAACGAGTTTTTACCGAACAGTGGCGGCAGATCAGCAAATTCAGCAGCGACATCGGTTGCGGCAGAACAGCAGATGCATAGTAGATAGGGACAATCCGCATGTCGGACAATGTGCACAGATAATCGACATCGTCAAGGCAAAATGAGTCTAAGGGACAAATGTTGCTAAAGTAAAAAAAGTCGGCACTGTTGATAGGGAGGGTCCACAGGTCGGACAACGTGCCCAATAAAATACAAATATGATCTAAACCTAAGGTTCTCATGATACTTGGGGAGCAGATATCGACATATATGCATCGACATGAGAGAAGCTGGTGTGCGAATAAGGCCAAAAGTCGCAATAAAGAAAGATAGTCTATATCAAAGACCAAAGAAAAAAAGGAAAAATATAACGAATTTTCAAGGAAAAAAAACAAGCCAAGTCCAAATGACCGGCTAAATGTTTATACAGATGGAAGCCAACGACAACGTTTGGTTAAAAAGAGCAAAGCCTAAGAAGAAGCACCATCTTTGGAGCTAAGGCAAAGTCTCAAGACTGTTAGACTGACATTCGAGATCCGCATGCCGTACTCCAAAATCAGGGCAAATCAGATTCTTCAGAGAATTCGACCTCGACAGAGACAGTCCCAACTGCAGACATCTCATACATTCCTTCGACAGCTACAGCATCGAAGTCAATTTCAACTGAGACAGTCCCACGTTGGACATCTCATCATTCATTCGACACCTACGGCATCGAAGTCGATGTCAACTTAGCCACACATTATAAGTCCAAGGGACAGATAATGCGAAGGCCAAAAAGTCTGCAAAGCAGACATGGAAAGTCCGTATATCGGACTCTAGGGGAAGTAAGTCCGCAGGGCAGATTTAAATTTAGAGCATTCGATGATAGTGGCGGAGATACAATTTTGACAGATCAGACCTGA
Organism: Gentiana dahurica var. dahurica; assembly: GCA_024500145.1. Lineage (NCBI taxonomy): Eukaryota > Viridiplantae > Streptophyta > Magnoliopsida > Gentianales > Gentianaceae > Gentiana > Gentiana dahurica. The sequence goes on along the minus strand of CM044898.1, from coordinate 86,455,116 downwards.
CCTCAAGAGCACAGATAGATCTGGGGGGCTTAGGATGATACCAAATCTCGCACCTCCACGTGGCGTCACAATATGGTCCTCTTGAACAAGAATAAGTGATAGCTCAAGCGTTGAATTACGGGTTGAGACATCGACAACCGACATGATCAGAGAACCGAGACGATGGGCCCATCTCGGATAATGTAAGATTAACCTGAGTATTTTTCAGAAGGTTTAGCACTTTTTCATACTTTTTGTCCTCATTCAAGGAGATGTTGCTTTTTCTAGGTGGAAATGGAAGCTTTTTCAAGTCACTCTTAGAAAAGGATTTCTTCGAGGATGAACTAACAGCTTTGTCTTCCAAGTCTTTCCACCTTACCACTTTTTCATTCTTCTTACTAGTCAGGGGATCAGCCTCCTGACTCTCACTTGATTCTTCATTCCTCAGGGGTTTAGCCACCTGAGGACTTACAACCCTTTCACCTCTCAGGGGATCAGCCACCTGAGTATTCTCTTGCAGCCAAGGGGAACGTAGGTGCTCGACTTCCCCTTCTGCCTTATCGCTGGCAGGAGGGGTTAGTGGTTTCCCTGGTGAGGGGGACCACTTAGTTGAGTACCTGACCTTAAGTTCAACGCACTGGCCTCTTCTCTACCGTACGGAATTGAAGGCACCAGGTCAGTGCATTGGCTATTATTCAGATCGGTCTGAGCAACTTGACCACCCTTTGGATTCTTTTCCGTGAAGCTGGGAAACTGCCCTGGGGGTCTAGAAGCTAACTGTTCAGCCAATTGCCCTAGTTGCCTCTCAAGATTCTTGAGTGTCCTGTTTTGCTCCTCTCGAAAGGAGCTCCATTTAGCTTGGATATCACTCGAGTGCGAGGGCCCTTGAGAGTTTTGGAAGTTTTGCGGGTAATGCTCGCCGGACCGATTCTGAAACGTAGAATTAGAATTGTTAGGCCAATTCTGACTGAACCTTTGATTCTGATTGGAAAAATTGGAGTTCTGGTTCGGGTTGTAAGTAGGGTTTCGATTGAAGTTTTGATTTTGATTAAAATTCGAATTTGAATTAAATTTTTGATTCTGGCTGAAACCGTGGTTTTGAGGATTACTCTGGCCAGAGAATTGATTATTAAACCTCTGATTGGTCTGTCCAGAGAAAGCGTTTACTTCAGCACTCTGTCCGTTCATTGGACCGAAATGAGATGTATACCCCACATTGTCACAGTTCTGACATGTGACTGGATTATACTGTCCATTGTCATGAACAGTATTAACTTGATAAGCAGAGGGAGAAACAAATTGACACTGGCCAATCATATGGCCAGTCTGACAACCATTCTCACAGTACAGAACTTGAGAGTTCTGTTGAGGGGAAAGATTCTGATTGATCGGATTAGGAGAAATTTGAGAAGCTGCCATCTGCTTTTGCAGCATCGCCATCAGACTTTGCATATTTACTTCCTCGGTCTTAGGAGGAGGAGGAGGTGCTTGAATAGCTTGAGAGGGGGTGTAATTGTACTTGGCAATATCCTCAAATAGTGCCCATCCCTCTTCAGGTGTCTTTCTCAAGAATGCCCCACCAGAAGAACTATTGACCATGCCCTTAGTGAGCTCGGTCAATCCACTGAAAAATGTATTGACTTGCCTCTGCAAGTCAATACCATGATGGGGACATTTCTGAAGAAGAGATTTGAACCTATTCCATGCATCAAAGAATGACTCGTTTTCCTTCTGATAAAATGTAAAAATTTCACTGAGGCATTGGGCTGTCTTGGAAAGTGGGAAATATTGACTTAGAAACTCTTTTTCAAGTCCAGCCCAAGTGGTGATGGATTCAGCAGGGAGAGAGTTATACCACTCTTTTGCCTCCCCTTCAAGGAAAACAGAAATAATTTCAGCTTAATGGCATCCTCGCTTACACCTTGAATGCGAGTCGTACCACATATCTCCAGAAATGTGTGTACGTGAGTGTGCGGATTTTCAGACTGATAGTCGTGGAAGATAGATGCATGTTGCATCATTTGAATGAGACCAGGCTTGAGTTCGAAGGTCTTGGCATTTATGGTTGGTAGGACGATAGCCGGGTTGACCTTGACTACGCCAGGCATGGCGTAGTCAGCCAACGTACGTCTATCTTCAGCAATGACTATATTTTTGATCTCTCGAGTTAGATCTTGTTCGATATCTCGTTCGACTGTGTTCTCTTCATCAGAGAGGTCCGCAAAATGTAGCCTTCTCCTGTTTGGTTGGACTATGGTCCGCTCGAGGTCAGGGGTATATAGCAGTGGCCCCTTTTGACTCCGAGTTTGCATAAACCGATACCAAGATCTAGTTGTTTAACCTTTAAATCAAAGGTTAAAACCGAGAAAAGATTTTGAAGAGAAAGCGGTCAGACGGGTGTCCAGATTACTGGACGGGTGTCTGCCTGAAAGATGAACTGGACGGACGTCTAGATAACCAGACGCTCGTCTGACTAGGTAAAAACGAATAGAGTTATAAAAACTTGACCAGACGGGCGTCCACTACTCTAGACGCCCGTTTACTGAAACAGAAATGAAAATAAAATATCTAAATTAAATTACTAACGAAAATAAAAACTAGACAACCGTCCGGTTCCCCGGCAACGGCGCCAAAAACTTGTCACGGATTTTATCTAAGAAAAATAAACAAGTAATAAATTTATAAATCCGGTATACCCCAAGTGCAGGGATCGTAGTATAGAGGTTGATACCGGGTCGATCTTACGGGGAATCGGGGTTGTTTAATCTAGTTTTTATTATCTAACCTAACTATGTCACGATTACTACTAAAAAGATACGAAAATAAAACAGTGAAAACTAAAACGAGAAAAACGAAACTACAAATAAGAATAACTGGACAGAAGATCGAGATCTAAAGCCAGGAAAATATGGTTGCGAAAAAATTATCTGAACTAAATCTATTCTAGATTTATTACGAAATAAAGATTGTAAATTTACTAAGCAATTCAAGTTCAAGTGGTTTAATCAAGGGTTTACGAACGAACAAGCTATTGATCCACCTATCCTACAACAATCAATCTCTATCTCGATTATTTCGTGACTCTTAACCAAGTTGTGATTCACCTAGCCAAGGTATGAACTCCTAATTTCTTAGACAAGTTCGCCTATTAATCTTCTATCTTTCGATCCTAAAGATTAACGCTTTCAAATCAACGATGTGAAATCTCTCAATTTCTAACCTAGAAATTTAACCTAACCAACTCTCGTTATTTTTAGGTTAAAGACCTAATCTTTATTATGGTGATCTAGGGTTTAACAAGATTTTCATCAATACAAACAATCAACATGCAAGGATCTTTCGATATAAATTGCATAAAATCAACATAGACATAATAAAGATACAACTTGAATTAAAAACTCACAAGACAAACGGGAATCGAAACTGAATTGTTGATCGGACGGCTTCACAATGCTTGTTCAATAGAGGTCTAGCCTCTTAGCATCCTCTTGAAGATCGAATTATTTGAATAAAAATACATAAAAAGTGTTTGAATCTAACTAGAGAATAAAAACGGTAAAAACTGAGCCGCCCCTAGTGTTTAGGGTTCGAAAATCTGATAATATTGTGTGGAAATAAGGCAACTATACATAGAAATTTAAGTCGGCTGCTGCTATGTCGGCCACTGGACGCCCGTCTGATGGGTTGAACGCCCGTCCAGGTAGCTTGATAACTTCGAATCGGGCCGAGTCATGATCAGACGCCCGTCCTCCTTTAATTTGGACGCTCGTCCATCAATTTTGGGAGAACTCTGAATCAAATTTCTTCTTCTGGACGCCCGTTCACTTTCTTAGACGCCCGTCCACTGGACGGGAAAATGGACGCACGTTCAGTGGACTGGATTTTCGATTTCTCCATCTCTATCTCTTTCCTTCTATTCAAATCTTCCTTATCTCTTTTTTTAATCAATTAAATCTGACATTTATCTTCATTGAATCATCTTTTTAGCCGCGATTTGCAACTAAAAGTCATTAGAAATATCGCAAAATGTAATATCATCCAAATAATCATAAAATCATCAATAAAACACATAAATCAACCAATTTTGCGAATAAACCGTTTACAACTCATTTCCTCAATAACTCAATTAAACACTTAATTTCTATGCGAATTATATGAATATGGAGGAAATTGTTACAAAATATAACGTTATAAATCATATAAAATCACCCTTAACAGGTATCAAGTTCAGAGATCCTAGAGATGAATCAGATAGTGATGATTCTTCATCATCTGATTCTGGTGATGATCATCCCTCTGGACCAGGAGAAATTAGTGGGACTGCTTTGATTAATGAACCAAGTATGAAACAGTCCCCTGATACTGGTAGTTCTGCTGAGGGCCAGCCGACTAGTCAAATGGAGGAAGATCTGGAGGATCTTACCATGGATGATCTGGAGGCACAAATCAATGAGGGTATACACATTGGTGCAAATAGGCTGGTTGGTGTGTCTGATGCTTTATTTGTTGTTGAATCTGTTGAAAATCCTGAAGATCAGCAGAATGTAGATTTAGATGAAGAAAGGGTTACTGATCTTAGTGAACCTGATGTCATTTCTGAGGATTCAGTTCAATATCAAGACTGGATTGACACTGAGGGCACCTTATCCAAAACTGCTAATACTCTAAGAAGGATTGCTCATGCTAGAGGGTTTCAAGAAGAAAATAGGGCTGAATTCCCTAAAATCCTTGTACAGAGAGTACTGACCACTGAGGAACAGTCCGTGATTTCTTAGAGGTTAGACATGGTGGTAGGATTTGAAGGATCACCTTTGTTTATTGAGGAGGTACAGGTTGCTGAGGAACAGACAGCACCTGGACAAAGGTTGGAACAGGAGGTACAGGCTGCTGAGGTACAAACAGCACCTGCACATAGGTTGGAACTATCTATTGGTTTGTAGGAAACCCCTGCTGTTATTGTTGAACAGGCTGCTGTAGTAGAGCCTTCTGGAGGAAAGTCCACTATAGGGAATGATAGTCAGCAGACTGCTGTTATTGATGAGGATGAGCAGCTGCCGGACTATGACTACAGTGATGAGGAGTTTCAAGTGCCTGAAGAAGAACATATTGCTGATGAACCACAACAGGCATTTGTACCCATTTTTGAGGAACTTGCCCTAGATCTTATACTAGAGGAGTTCTAGGGTCCTAACCCTGCTGGGAGAGATATGAGCTGGGCCTTGGTTGTCAGCAGACAGAGGGCACAAGACAATGTTGAAGAGCCTGCTGATGAAGCTGCTGGACATATGGCTGGAGGAATGGCTGGTGGGGTACCAGTAGAGATTTTGGATGAGTTGAGGACTGTCAGAAATGACATAACAAGTTTAAGAAATCAACTTGACAGGCAAGAGCAGAGGTTTGAAGATTTGATGAATTTGGTGGAAAATAGAGGGAGGACTACAGAAACAGTTGCCTCCAATATTACCTCCACTCAGTATGCTCTTGCTGACCTTGCTCTGGATGTAAAGGGGATCATACAAGTAAATACAATGAAGGAGAAGTTTCTGAAAGACCAACTTGAAGCCATTCACCAGAAACTTGATAAACTTGCTAAGGCACCCAAACCTGCTGAGGCTGAGCCTGCTAGAACACTTCACTCTGCTGGATTGGATCCTAAATTCACTGAGAGGATCAATGTAATGGAGCAAACAATGCAAGAGAGGATCACTGCAGTTGATACTAGAATAGAGATCATGGAAGGTCAACTGAACAATCTAGTGATCACACAAGAAAGTGTTCATGGCCTGCTGTCCCGTTTTGTTGATGATGTCAATAAGGGGGAAGAGAGCCAAACAGCAGTAGCAAAAGAGGCTGTTAGGATTTTTGCACAGAAAAGATGGGAGGCTGATACAAATGCATTTAGAGAGCCTGCACCTAGCAGACTTCAGCTTACTGATGATCTTTTCAGGCAGTACAAAAATCTGTACTATAACAAGAGGGGACCTTATCATGACAAGAGATTTCATGAAGGGCTGAACTCCTTTTTGGGTTTGAAGTTTTGGGAAGCAAGAGTCAAATCCATGAGATCCAAAGGTGGCAAAAGTGGAAGAGGTGGTAGAGGTGGAAGGTGATTACCTACCACATCAACAAAGGATTCACTGAATGAATTCAAGGAAGTATACATGCGCTTAGGCTTTAGAGTACATCAGATCAACCTTACTCTACCTGAGGCATGGAAATGGTGGAAAGAAGTGAATCCTCAAATTGATTTCTCTCTTAATGAAAATGAATGGATGAGAGAAATGGTTAGAGAAATAAGAGCTTATCATGAACAGCAAGAGAAGGAGAGACAAGAAAGGGAAAGAAGACACTAGATCAGCATACTTACATTTGCTTTTTATCTTTGCTGAATCTAGCTTGTAATACTTTTGAACAATATGATTATAATGAGAAATGACTATATTTGTTATGTTTTTGTTTTTTACTCTTTTTGCTTTGCTGTAAGGAGGGTATTAGCATCATCACCAAAAAGGGGGAAATTGTTGCACTTATTTTTAAGTTTTAGTGATGTGTGCGAGACTAGATTTTATAGAGCAAAGGCAAAAAAATGTCTAGATCAAATGTACAGGCTTATTAGAGTTTGATCTTGAATAGGTTTGATCAAACAAGTACTGTAAAAGGTCATCTGACTTTTATTAGCAGACCTGTCTAGATCAGTAGGGTACCTGAGTCAGTAGACTAGTTTAGGAACCTACTGAAGACTGAAGGCTGAGGGTTCAAACTCAGTTATTGAAGGCTAAGGGATCAAACATAGTATTTAAAGTCAAGGATATGGAATCAGAATTTAAGGAAGTCTGTGATGACCTAAACTGATTACATATACCTTGTGTACAAGGTATAAGTTCCACAAGTTAAGTGGTGATTAGAACTTAGTTATATTTCAAATGCTGTAATCTAACTAAATAATAAAAAGTTAGATATAAGAGAAGTCAGCTGAAGTGTTTTTATAAACACAGCAACCTTGGAACAGCTGACTGATAAGCATTTCAGCAGACTTACAATCACAGGAACCTGCAGACATATATTTTGGATTATTCAAAGGTTACATTGAAAGAATTCAAGGATAAGGACATATAACAACCTCTGATTTTATCAAACAAATCAATGGTTAAGATTAAATGGACGTTGGAAAGAAACAGAGGATTATCCAATGGATACAAGTCAAATGGTGGAGAGACTGTAAACTGTCAAAAAGCATTCTGACAGTGTCAGTACTATGAACAGTGACAGAAAGCACGTCAAATAGGAAAAATCTGAAACGGCTATGTTTGAATTTCAAACATAAGTCACAAAGACTCCTACCTATAAATAGAGGACTCCTAATTTAGATACAAGTGATGAAAATTAAGGATCTATCTTGAGCTATCAGATTTCAATCGATTAAACACCCTACTGACCCTACTGAGCATAAAGCTACTGATCCAGTAAATTACTTCAAGTGTAATCTACTTTCAAGCTACATCAAGTTTACACACTTGAAGACCTGAAGCTGCTGATCATATTATCTTGATCAAGCTGTTTAAAGCTGAATCACTTACTTGATTCAAACTTTCTTTTATAAGAAATCTGCTAAAGACAGTGAAGCATCTTTGGGTGTCAAGGACTGTTGTTTGTGGTGGAGCTGGTGAAGAGGCTATCCTAACATTCAAGGACCAGTGGAAGACTTTGGTGCAGCAATCCTACTTGTTCCAAGTGTTCAGTTTGTGAAGCCATAGTTATTGGTGAAGGACAAACAACTTTGGTATTTTTGTAACAACTACCTCAAGAGTCTCTAGTGAATTACCTCCAACATCACAGGAGAAGAGTGGACTGACAGGATTACACCATCTGAAACCACTATAAAAAATTGCCTACTTACTTTCTGCATTTATATTCTGCACTTAGTATATTTAACACATCAATCTACTAAACTAGCAACTGAATCACACACATACACTACTGAGTATCTAATACTTGGTATCATATTTTAACAACAAGTAATAAGGCTTAATTTTAATATATTCCGCTGCAACAAATTCAGTAAAGTCAATGGTCACCAGACTTCTGAGTGTCAGCAGACTACTAAGCTATCAGGCTGCTGAAGTTGCTGAGTTTGTTAACTCCAAAAAGTTTTAAGTATTAAGTTTATTCACCCCCCCCCTCTAAACTTAACCAAAGCCTTTTCAAGGGACAAACAATTCTAATAAACATGTCTTTCCTCAAGGTGCTTTTTTGTGTGTTAGGATTTACGGCCTAAACATTATAAGTCAAACACGATACAAAATGTCAAAGGCAACGCAGTCAACAACGAGAAGGGAAAGTCCGCAAGTCGGATCCCTCAATATAGCCAAAAGCAAAATGAGCCTGCAAGGCAAAAAATTCTAAGGCAAAAAATTCGAACAGCCGAAAAGCAAAACGAGCCTAACGGGCAAAAAATGCTAATGCAGAGGGATGGTTCGCAAAGTCGGACCACACGCCCAGAGAACGATACATCTGTGGCAGAACTAGTCCGTGTGACAAAAAATGCTAAGATGATCAAGTCGATCTCAAACAAACTAGACTCGCAAATACAATAAGAGCCAAAGGTTCATAATACACTTGGGGGGGCAACACGACATCGATGAAGCAAACGGCAAATAGATCCAAAGTCTCGACAAGCGAAGAGCTAAAAGACAACAAAGAAATGGGAATCGACATGTAACAAAAGTGTTTGACATCAAATAATTGTAAAATTTTTAGCAAAAATAACAAAAAAGCCTAGTCACGAATACTGGCCAAATAGTTATAGCATTGCAAATTTGCGAATTCAGAAGTTTCAAAATCAGAACAAATTGAAGTTCAAATTACATAATATCATTGGGCGGTCAGGTTTGTCAGAATTCTCAGTCGGTGGCAGCAGATCAGCAAATTCAGCAGCGACATCGGTTGCGGCAGAACAGCAGATGCATAGTAGATAGGGACAATCCGCATGTCGGACAATGTGCACAGATAATCAACATCGTCAAGGCAAAACGAGTCTAAGGGACAAATGTTGCTAAAGTAAAAAAGTCGGCACTGTAGATAGGGAGGGTCCACAGGTCGGACAACGTGCCCAATAAAACACAAATATGATCCAAACCTAAGGTTCTCATGATACTTGGGGAGCAGATATCGACATATATGCATCGACATGAGAGAAGCTGATGTGCGAATAAGGCCAAAAGTCGCAATAAAGAAAGATAGTCTATATCAAAGACCAAAGAAAAGAAGGAAAAATATAACAAATTTTCAAGGAAAAAAAACAAGCCAAGTCCAAATGACCGGCTAAATGTTTATACAGATGGAAGCCAACAACAACGTTTGGTTAAAAAGAGCAAAGCCTAAGAAGAAGCACCATCTTTGGAGCTAAGGCAAAGTCTCAAGACTGTTAGACTGACATTCGAGATCCGCATGCTGTACTCCAAAATCAGGGCAAATCAGATTCTTCAGAGAATTCGACCTCGACAGAGACAGTCCCAACTGCAGACATCTCAGACATTCCTTCGACAGCTACAGCATCGAAGTCAATTTCAACTGAGACAGTCCCACGTTGGACATCTCATCATTCATTCGACACCTACGGCATCGAAGTCGATGTCAACTTAGCCACACATTATAAGTCCAAGGGACAGATAATGCTAAGGCCAAAAAGTCTGCAAAGCAGACATGGAAAGTCCATATATCGGACTCCACGGGATGTAAGTCCGCAGGGCAGATTTAAATTCAGAGCATTGGATGACAGTGGCGGAGATACACTTTTGACAGATCAGACCTGACCTTAAGAGCTCAGATAGATCTGGGGGGCTTATGATGATACCAAATCTCGCACCTCCACGTGGCGTCACAATATGGTCCTCTTGAACAAGAATAAGTGATAGACCAAGGGTTGAATTACGGGTAGAGACATCGACAACCGACATGATCAGAGAACCGAGACGATGGGCCCATCTCGATACCGCAAGTCGGAAAGCTCGGGGTGCGGACAAAGTCCACTTTAAACACCCAGGCCCATTATCCATGTGGTTACTTACATAAGTGGGTAAAGCCCATATGAGCTGGTAAAAACCAAAGGGCTAATACTGTCTTTTACCCAAACCGACATGGTTTAGGGTTAGGGTAATGAACTCCCTATAAATATACACTTCGAGGAACTATGTGTGACTTGATTCCTGGACAATTACATGATACGTAGGAAACCTGAGAGAGACTCTCAGGCTCAGTCTAAAATCACACCCAAAATCATCCTTGATTCGATCATCCCTAGATTAAATTGACCTGAAATTATACATGATAAAATCCAGCATCGTCAGCTGTGAAGAACAGGCCTATTACGGCGCGCGCCAAGCATCACAAAAGAAGCTGTCAGAGATATTTTACCGGCACGCGCCGGACCTTTTGTGGCGCACGCCGGAGGTTGCAAAAAACATATTTCAGCATTAGAATCCACTTTTTGATCGAATTTTACCTAATTTTTTGGCCTGAACTTCATCCTCTCCAATATTCCTCTTCTGGCAGCCACCAAAGCTGCTCCAATGGGCTCCCTCCTAGCCAAAAATCATCCCCCATTTTTGAGCTAATTTCATCACAAGTGTAATCCATAGAATGCTAGCTTAATCTCCAATCTTTATGTGCTATCTCCATTGATGCCATTGAAGATGAATGCAAGCTTCCCCTTGCAAACTCATCATTTGTGATTGGTAAAATTCTAGTTTTATCTTGTTTTGTTTGTTATTGTTATTATGAATGCTAATGTTGATATGTTGGTGTTATGTTAATGAGTAGCTAAATTTGTAACTAGACAAGTTGATGTTGTTGTCATAGTTAGTTAATCTCTTGTGTTGATTGGGAATGGTTGTTTTTGTTCTAAGTTTCAATTGTGATGAATATTTTCCTATTTGCAATGTATTGCTTGTTGGTGTTGGATTGATCACCTAGCACTAGCACACACACACTTAGTTGACACCGAAAAGAGATATTAGATGTGGGAGAAGTAATAGGAGAATCGGGGGGTAAAATTGACCTTAATTGGAATTCGTTTTCTTATCCGGGGGTTGTTGACATTGTCATTGCATTCAAGTGCTTATCATACCAATTCATTAGGTTTAGGATACCGAGGCCCATGAGGAGGTATAGAGTAGTTTCATACACTCGTATGAGGGGAAACATCTTGCGTAGGAATGCACCGTTTCACACTTTTGAACACCATTGGTTGGATGGACGGAAATCATTCCCATGATACTATGAGAGATTTGTTATTCTACATATTGTCTTGGCTAGACTTTTTATCACTTTATCACCTTTGTAGTAGTAGAATCATAGATACATTTACTTCCTTGAATTATTGCTACTTAGAGCAAGATAATCATAGCTTTTCGGTGTTCAACCTCACATTCCTTGTGGATACAACCTTAACCACTAGACTAGACTACAATTGAACCGGTACACTACCGGTAAGATTGGACACCTAGAAAAGTGCCATCATGTGTACTGCAACAAAATCCTCCACCTCATCAAAGTCGACACCACAAGCTCAGCCTCAGCATGATCAATCCCCACGATGGCACGTGACAGGATCTATACCAGTCCATATTGTAGGTGACATTCCACAAATTTATCGACCACCAGTGACAGATGTTTATCCTCCACCTCCACTGGTAAGTCACCCAAACACTCTAGTTATCCCTCCTCATCAACAGACTTTTCTACCCTCCACCTACCAGTCACCCACCTCAACCTACCATACCACCATCACCACGTTTTGATCACCAGCACAGTTTTGGCTACCCACCTTATGGTCTAAAACAATCTCCACACTGCACAACACCATCAGAGGCACCAACCTTACAAACAAGAACCACCAGTTGCTCCTCAACACAGTATCCACCACCATACCCACCACCTTATCCACCCCAAGCACCACAGGCACCTCTAGGATACCCTCTAGTCTACCCACCAGTTGCTCCACTATCTACACCACCACCAATTCATGAACAAGTACCACCAGTTGATTGGTACACGAAGTTAAAGAGGAATCTTGTTCAAGATTTCTTCAGAAACGTGGAACCGGCTAAAGCTGAAGTGTGGATAAGGAGCTTTGAAAAGGCTCATAGTAATGTGAACATCCCCAAATCTGAGATGGCACAGCTAGTAGTGGGCTTTCGACTTAGGAAGGGGTAGTTGGATTGATTCCATTGAAAGTAGAAATGGAAAGGTTACGGATTGGCAAGCATTCATTTGTTCTACATAAAATAATTTCCACCAACGGTACATGCGGATAAAGAAAGCCAGTTTTTGAGCCACAAGCAGGGTCTGCACATGACAGATTCATAGTATACGAATCGGTTCAATGATTTGGGTCTGTAGAGAGGAAGATGGCTACGTTCAAGAACGGTTTGTCTCTTGAGATCCAAGCGGGAATGTTGAGAATCATGCCAAAGAACATGACAGAGATGTTGACTCATGCTTTGGAGGTCGACCTTTAAGAACAATCTTTCCGTGGTCATTTGTGCAAAAAGGAATTTTTGAACAAGTCAAGACCACAGTCGGGGAGCACCATTTCAGAATGCTAAGAAGACGATAGCACCTTTGGCAGCTACTCATTTGACTAGCAAACCACTCTGCTCAAAGTGCAACAAAAATCATTCAGGTGAATGTCGAGCTAGCACATGTGGCTGCTATCATTGTGGTGATCTAGGACACTTTGCAAGTGCATGTCCAACCAAGGGAAATAAAGGAAATATGAGTCAAGGAAGCAGAAAATAAGGCTTGATTCGACCTATTCGAGTTTTTGCTAGGGATTCCAAGATCGTGAACCACATGATAATGTTATTTCAGATAATATAATATTAGACAACCTAAAAGTTATGGCTTTGTCTGATACGGGAGTGTCTAATACGTTTGTGTCAAGTAAGATAGCTAAGAAATTAAATATACATTCGAAAACATTAAGAAACCCATTGGAGAAAACTACACCTTTAGGAAGGGTAACTAAGGTAACTAGGACGATACCCCAAATGAATGTTCGTGTAGGAGCGTATCCGTGCAAGAGTGACTTCACACTACTAAACTTTTCAGACTTTGATGTAATTCTTGGAATAGATTGGCTATCCAAGAATTATGTTCACTTGGAATGTAGAGAGTGACTTTCAAGGTACCTACAAAATCATCTAAGACTTATCAAGGTAATGTTTACAAGCCAAGTAAGAAGCATCATCTGATATTTCTAGCGGTTAAGGCTATATAAGAGCATGTCAAAAAGGTTGTGAAGGCTACCTGTTGTATACTATAGATGTGGAACATGTAAAGCCTAAATTGAAAGAAACCCCAATAGCAAAAGAGTACCCTGAAGTGTTTCCAGATGAGGTGCTAGGAAACATTCCGGATAGGGAGACAGAGTTTGAGATTAAGTTGGTACCTGGAGCAGCCCAGTAGCTAAGGCACCTTATACGATGGCTCCGGCTAAATTAAAAGAACTAAAGGCTCAGTTAAAGGATATGTTGGAAAGAAACATAATTCAGCCAAGCACTTCACCGTGGGGAGCCCCTATCAGGTTTGTTAAGAAGAAAGATTGTAGTATGAGGATGTGCATTGATTACCGAGCTTTGAATAATCTCACCTTCAAGCGTAAGTATCCACTACCGAGTATTGATGATTTATTTAATCAATTACAAGGCAAGAGAGTGTTTTATAAAATAGATCGTATGTTGGGTTATCATCAGTTGAAGATTAAGGTAGCAGACATACATAAGACGACTTTCAATAAAAGGTATGGACATTATGAGTTCTTGGTTAAGCCTTTTGGACTCACTAATGCTCCATCCGCATTTATGGATTTAATGCAGAGTGATTTCATTCCTTATTTGGATAAATTTGTGATATTATTTATAGATGACATCCTTATCTACTCAAAGGAAGAAATAGAGCATGAAGAACACATAAGGAAAGTGTTGAATACTTTGAAGGAGAAAAAGTTGTTTGCTAAGTTTTTGAAGTGCTATTTTTGGTAGAAGCAAGTCACTTTCTTAGGTCACATGGTTTTTGGAGATGGCATTCAAGTTGATCCAACAAAGATTGAAGCGTTTGAGAAATGTCCCAGACCTACTACAGTATCAGAGGTGAAAAGTTTCCATGGTTTGGCCTGTTACTATAGAAAGTTTTTGTAAGACTTTTCTTAGATATATACACCACTAACAAGACTCACACAAAAGAACGTAAAGTATGAATGGACTAGTGAGTGTGAATAGGCTTTTCAAACCTTGAAGGAGAGGTTAACTTCAGCACCAGTTCTGGCAGTTCCGGAGATCTTTGATAACTATGATGTCTTCACCGATGCTTTGGGACAAGGGTTGGGTTGTGTGTTGATGCAAGGGGGAAAAGTGATTTCATATGCATCTAGACATTTAAAGGTACATGAAAGAATGCCCATTGACAGGAGACAAAGAGCGATTCGCCCCTTGTGGGGTTCGAACCTTAGACCTCCCGCTCCTGTTCAGGCTATTTTTAAACACCCATGCCTTCACCACTAGGCCATATCCAGGGGATGATAATGGAGCATTAAAGATCCTATTAGCGGTTGCAGCTACTTTTAGATTGTGACCCGTGGTTTCGTCAGTTTGTATTCGAAATCGCACCTAGTAAAAGTCTGATCATACCGGTTACTTTACACATTTATTTATTTTGTGCTTGTATTTATTATATATGATTGGATAGATGCATGACTAGGCACGATCTAGATAAATGTGTAGCATGTATGTCTATAGAGATATATATAATTGATGAGACCGTAATTAAAATTAATTATGTGAATTATTTAAAATTACTCCCACCTCAAAATAATCAAGTCAAAATTGCCTTTCCATAATATAATGACGGTGAAGAGCCCTTGTTCGGATCCTACTCATCAGCCAAAGCAGGAAGGTTGACCTACCTCGGGTATATCGTCATTATCGAGATATAATCGTATGAGATCTCACGAATATTGAGGTTATGACTTGACTAAGAATCTCTCGGCCACCAGCCAAAGCGGGGTCATTTGGATTTTAGAGCCAAGGGTTTGACTATTTCATAAGATGAAAATTGTCAAAGAGTTAGCTAGTCAAACAATAAGAGTCGTATAAGATACGATTGACCAAGGGTTGTCTACCTATTAGACAATTTTCGGCCCACCAGCCAAAGCAGAGGGTCACGGTGGTTTAATGGGATCTAGTCCACTAAAAAATTAATAATTCTTGAAAATCAATTGGGAGTAGTTGACTAGTTGGAGCAAAATCATAAATCATAAGACGATTTTTGATTTCCCAAATATAAATGACAACACTCTTGTATCTTTATTTTATATTGTAGTTCTTTAGCAAAATTTTATATTTATGTTATTATTCTCGATTAGTAAAACCAAATTATAACAATTACCTTTTGAGAAACGTTCTGCAAATGACTCGAGCAATCTGTTATAGTAGTTAGAGACAAGAAGACTCCATATTTGATGTAGTGCTCCAAGACTTTAATTATTAATGAAAAACGGAAGCTCAAGATATGATTGAATCACTTGAAATGATTTTCAACAAATTAATCATATATTGGATACGATCCAATATGATCATTATGTCATACGATGGCAAATTAATTCAAACGTTGAGTAAGAATGACCACATCGAATTTTTGAAATGTTGTTTTCAAAATTGTAAGATTTAAGTATTGACTTACTTCTTTAATCATTGCCTAAAGGTTAATTAAATAGTTATTGTTAGGAACATTTTGTTATGTTTTGCTGATGGCCATACTAGCTGTTATAGCAAGCCTGAAATAAGTTAGTATTCTCTGTATAAGTCTTTACTTAGAATCGACATGTTGTATAAGTTGCTTCGGACAAGTATTGTAGTAGTTGGTAGTGTTGGATCGTATATGCGCAATATATATCCCAGGGGGGGTGAATAGGATATTACGGCTTTTTAAATTTTAAATAGCCTTTTTAGAGTTAAAATTAATTAACCTAATATTGATAATAAACTAGGCGGAAGATCTAGCTAAAATCAACGGATATAGGTTAATGTTTTTGTGATAAAACTTTGATTAAAGATTTTAACAAGTTAAAAACCTAATCAGTTTGCATGCAGAGATTTATGTGTGTTTCTAATTTGATTCCAAATCTCATACACTGATTTTAATAGTTGATTAAACAATCATACAGTCCTACGTGTCAATATCAAGCACACATCCACAGTTTTTCACTATATGCTTTTCTGTTACAGATTACAAACACTTTTCATAAACTGAAAATAAAATACAAGTTGAATAAGACTTGTTCTGACTTTTTAATCTTTCAGATCATACTTTAGTATCTGAATCACAAACGCAACAGTGACACAAAGTCACAGTGATTCAAAAACAGTTCTTTTTCTGAAAACTTAATACAACAGAATTGATACAACATTTACTTACTTTTCTAACAAAGTTCTATAATTCTACACACATAGAAAAATAGCTACTAGAAAGCAAAAGTAACACGTGAACTTACTGATATGAACACACAGTTCAGGATGTGAGATGACTGGTGCCAGAAACAAGCTTTAGTGCAATCCTAAAGCTCAAGATGGATCCCCAGAAGATTCACCACAGCCCAGTCTCAACTCAGATTACATAGATAAATCCGAATCAAGACACAATCTTATAACTCATAATAGATGTAAACTCAGATATAAGACTAGTAAACAATTTCGTAAATACAAGGAAGTATTTAGTAAATATGAAAATGTTTTATCAGCTTGGTTACTAAAACAATTTGGTATCACTGAGAATTCATGGGCAAGTAAATGAAAGAACATTTACTGAACCATTTTGAAAACATGATATGCAGTGAACATGGTTGTTCAACGGTCTGCCATTGGTTTTAAATATAATAATAAGTGTTGTTGTATTCGAAGAAGACTGTTGAAAATATTTACAGAAAACCTTTCAGATGCAGCATTGAAACAACACAAGTAGTAAATGCATTGTATAGGGACACATATAGTTTTTTTGACTTATTTACTTAGAATTTCGAATTCCTAATAATACAGCAACTGACTTGTTTATTTGAACAGTATATATATAGACATAAGGTGTGTGAGCATTTTAGAGCAAAAAAATTCATATAGACACTAAGTAAAAAATTTTATACATATATATATATATATATATATATATATATATATATTTATAAAAACAGAGAATTCTCAGTGTGGCAGTAAGGAGAGTATGATTGTGTCATGAATATAGATGTAGGTTCACAACACACTGAATTCGAAGGCACATGTAACCCGAAAATGCTTCATCTCGGCTATATTCTGATTCATAGCAGATTAGAATGGAATATATCATTTCATAAGATCAATACTCAGGATTTGATTCATAAATCATAAGATTTCATCAAATCTTTAACCGAATAGGACATGCAAGTGATGCAGGTGCTAATGAATCATCAATCAGGATTTTGACCACAAAGACAGTCATAGAGCACAAAACCTGATTTCATAAGATTAATGACCTAGAGCAATCAAACGAGACATAAACTTAGTGATCTATACAGTTTGACTAGATCAAAAATAGTTTTTATCATTATCTTCAGTGAAATGTATCAAAATAAATATGACCCAAAAATAT
This sequence comes from Gentiana dahurica var. dahurica, assembly GCA_024500145.1. Classification (NCBI taxonomy): domain Eukaryota; kingdom Viridiplantae; phylum Streptophyta; class Magnoliopsida; order Gentianales; family Gentianaceae; genus Gentiana; species Gentiana dahurica. The sequence goes on along the minus strand of CM044898.1, from coordinate 86,437,464 downwards.
CAATTAATCAAATCATAACGCAGGCATAGATGACTCATTAATCAGAGCCAGTTAACCAGGAAAAGTTTGATTTTGTCATAGTGCTTTAGTACAGTGCCTCATCTTTGATTAATACAAACTCAAATTGGCATACCATTCATATTGACTTGTTAATAAAGGTGCAGCAATTGTGATTTTGTCAAAAGAATAGCCTTGACACATGAATCGAACTAAGAATGATTCAGACTCATCAATTCAAAAGAACATAAACATGACTTCGGCCATACTACCTGAGTATTTATTCAAAAAATTCGTGAACTGTTTTCAAAGAGTAGAAGTGGCCGGACTGTCACCGGTGATAAAAGAACCATCTTTTTATCAGAGAAACATTAAATAGATGGATTAAACATTAAACTGTTCTTAGCTTCTTCTTGTTCGAGACATTCAGTCTTCAAAGAATGAATCTTTGACGATTTGCTGACTTATGGGAGAACTAGTGAACTTCTCAGTTGATTAAACGATTTGATCCAAGATTATGGATTATTTTGTGTATGGATAGCAAGGCCGGTGTGTTGATTCATGGATTTGGACATTGGGTTGAATAGTTAATGAAAGGAAATGGTCTGAGAAGAAGAGAATTGAAGAAGAGGGGCGGCTGCTATTGTTTTTTTGTCTGAAGGGATTTTAGGGTAAGAATGAGTTTATATGGGTTGGTTAATGGTTTATGCTTATTATTGTTATTTTTATTTTATTTTTTTATCAAATGTAGTAGATAAATGGGAGGAGGCCGGATTTATTTGCTGAGCCAAAAGAATTTGCGGGGCCGTGTTCCGTGTATTTTATTTAAAGCTAAGTCCAATTTTTTTTATTGTATTATACAACACCATATCATATAAAATGTGATGATAAAAATATATCAAACACATATGTAGTTTTAATCATTTCTGGTGTGTATATTTCATGGTACTTGCAAAAATAAAAATGCCGTTGTAAGTCATACGACTTCTTGGCATGGTTAGTTACAGATAATAAATATGGCACATGATATAAGGTACTGTAAAATTAATCAAACCACATACGCATTATTGTGGGCACAACAATATCCCAACAATTCTCCCCTTTTGATTAATTTTACAAAATACCTACACTCCCCCTAAATTGCAGCTCCCCCTACATATATACATCTCCCCCCTTATTTTGAAAAAGGAATCAAAAGAAGGGTCTAAAGAGGAACCATACATAGGTCACTATGCAGCTTTTCGAACAAAGCCTGGGGTTGACGCTTCATGTAAATGTCAACGACTTCTTGCGTAGTAGGCACAAACGCTATAGATATCGTACCATTGGTCACATGGTCTCGTATAAAGTGATAACGGATATCTATATGTTTGGCACGAGAGTGCAATACCGGATTGCGGGACAAGTTTATGGCACTAGTGCTGTCACAGTAGACTGTCACGCAAGGTATAGTAATACCGAAATCAGCAAGCTGTTGTTTGATCCACAAAAGCTCGGCACAACAATTAGTTAAAGCAACATACTCGGCCTCAGTGGTGCTCAAAGCAATGCTAGGATGCTTCTTGGAGAACCACGAGACGAGTCTATTGCCCAAGAACTGGCATGTGCCACTAGTGCTTTTGCGTTCTACACGACAACCTCCATAGTCGGCATCACTATATGCGAGTAGTGTGAATGGTGTAGATGCGGCATAAAATAGACTCAAAGTTGGGGTGTGCCTAAGATAGCGAAAAATTTGTTTGACTGCCCCAAAGTGTGACATCTTAGGGTTTGCTTGGAATCGTTCACATAGACAAACGGCAAACAAAATATCAGGTCCGGAAGCAGTCAAATAAAGTAGGGAGCCTATCATGGATCTATAGAGATGTTGGTCAAATGGTTGGCCATCGTCATCCGTAGTCAGCTTGACAGATGAGGTTATAGGCGTGCTTGCAGGCTGAAGTGTGTCAAATTTGAATTTAGTGAGCATGTCTTTAATGTATTTGGTTTGACTAACATGTGTTCCTGAGGGAGTTTGTTTGATTTGTAGACCAAGGAAGAAAGTGAGCTCTCCCATAGCCGACATCTTAAAGTTAGACTTCATCAAAGTTTCAAACTTGGTGCATAGGTCGGGATTGGTGGAACCAAAAATGATATCATCTACATATACCTGAGCAATCAGTATATCTGAACCAGATTTCTTAATGAATAGAGTATTACCTACTCTACCCATAGAAAAACCATGTTCCAGTTGCTAGAAGTAATAGCACCGATCGAGACGGTCGATCTTTGCACAACGGAAGCTTAGGCGATTTACGATATGAGACATAACTAATTAATCCTATGAGAAGGTTAAAGATTTACCTTTTCGGAGAGGAAGAGGTAATTGACCAAAGGGAGAAGCCGTGATCTTCCGGATTGTATCTCCAAGCGACGACTGGTGGATGTCGATCCTCGCCATAGAACCTCCTCGAATATGCACAAGAAAAATCCTAGATTTTTCTCCTCTTAATGACTAAGACAAGAAACTAATTTTTCTTCCTTCTAATTTGTAGGTGGCGCAATTTGTGTTGTAAATTGTGTTAGGAGGAACTCTCTTTATATAAGAAAATAATTAGTCAAGAGAGTTATCATTTTCACACCACAAAAACCTATTCCCATATGGAAAAGATATTTTTGCTACAAAATAAGAGATATTTCCCAAAAAATCGATCTCTTAATTTTTTTTTCTATTAATTGTCCAACAAATAGATAATTAATTAATTACACAAATGAGATAGTCTAGGAAAATTTCTTCTCCCAATTTATCTCAAAATAGGCGCCACTTTTTAATCATTTTTAATAGAAAATGACTTATCTATTTTACATATTATTTACCAAATAAATAATATTGCGTATTCATTAAATAGACCAACTATTTAATTTATTCTCGAGGGTCCATAAAACGAGAAAACACTCGCGTGTTAGCATCCAACCCGAGGACCACGGACCTATAACCAGTAGCTACAATAAATTGAATAAAATATTCATCGAACAAAATATTTCTACTCAACTCATTAATTCTGGAATAACGCCACCATAAATCCGAAACTAAACTCTATCGATTATAGATATAACTTAATCTCAAAACGTCGAGTCGAGTCGATAAGTGTCCATTGATATAATCATTACATATAAACTAACCCTCCATAGACTATCCGTACTGAAGTACGATTATTTCCGTAAACCTTTTTCACTACATCTTATCCTTATTTACCATTAACCCACTGGTGATCAATTAGTTCATAACCAATACGAACTCCCGGGATTGATCAGTTTCTAGGATCAACAAATAAGGGGATTGTCTTTCTACTTCCCAAAGAAGGAATGGATTCCATATCTGTGAGACACACACTTCTCACTCATTCCAGAATAGTGCAAACATGAATGTGATTCGGACCGTGCCTCTCAGCAATCCTTAACGAACACATCAAACCCTATCCTGAAACAAGTAGGAGTCTGTAATCACTTCAGGATTAAGGTTAATCCATATATGATCATCTTGTGATTTAATAAGATTTCTCAATCACGAAATTATACGATAAACTCAGATTAAATCGGTCCAGTCCTATATGACTATTATCATATAAAAATACCCTACTTAGACAACCAATGTCGACGGTCCGGATAAGACGGTCACACCATAAAGTGTTCTAGGCGCATTATTGGTGGTTTAATCAATAGTTCCCATACTTTGATTAAGTTCACCAAGGACTACTAGTTCAAGTGTATCACCATAAACTTAATCCTCCAATGTGACACACACTAAGTTATATGGCTACAAATGATATGACTTAGGGTTTTCAGCAGTGTATTACTTACAAGCACGAAGCAAGTAATAAGATCAGAATAACTCTGTCATTTATTAATTCTAAAAGCAATTACATAAATTGTATTTCGGGCGCTACTTCCAACAATCTCCCTTTTGCCCGTAAGGACAAGCAACAATTGTCTTTCAGGCACACTATATCTAACAATCTCGCACTTGCCCGTAAAGACAAGCAATGATTGTTTTTAGAGCACCATACCCTTATTCTTTCAATCCACAACATTCTCCCACTTGCTCTAAAGTAGATGAGACATATCTCCTAATTTCATACCCGCCAAGCGCTCATCAGTGATACTAAATACCACAAGACTTGGTTAAACAGATCAGCAGGTTGTTAGTTTCGAGGCGATCTTTAGAACCAAAACTTCACCCCCACTGCACGGTCTGTCTGATCTTGTGGTACTTTCTCTCAATATGCTTTTGACCTCTTGTGACTGCAAAAATCATTTGCATGAGTCACCTCTCAACTGTTTTCACAGTAAATGGTATGGGTTCATCAAGACTTAGAATTACTTCCAGAACAAACAAAAAATTTCTCAAGCCACACTGCCTCTGTAGCTGCTCCAAAAGCTTCTATGTATTCGACTAACAAAGTCAAATAGGCAGTGCTGGATTGCTACAGACTATAGCTTCATCACAATGAGTAAACACCGAGCTTGAGATCAATTCATGATCATCCTTAATCCGACAAAAATCAGAAATAGTGTAGTCAACAATACTCAGATTTGCACCCGAATACACAAGCATACAACTCCTCGTTCTCTAAAGGTACTTGCGGATGTACTATACTGCTGCTCAACGTCCGAATCCAGGATTCCACTGTTATTGACTTAATAACCTGACTTTCTCTATCCAAAAGAGAAGCTATCCTATTTTCTCTATATCCGAAGACTATGAGAATTATTCCATGAGGGGTTGGGTAGGAAACCTCTCGTTCAATTTTGCATACGAAAATGCATTATCATCTTAACCAATAAGATGCATGGGACGTTGCCACAACTTGTTCTCATGAATTCGACCGAATCAAATTCTAAGAATATAGTCAACATCTCTAATTTAGAGAATCTCGGCTCATCAGTTCTTGACTTCAGATAACACACCAATGTTGTTTCCAACTGTTGCAGTGTTACCTGTATAAACACTAACGTATACTACCTTACCAATATTGATTCTGTGGTCTACAAGAGACTCATGAATATTAAGGTCAAGCCCACACATTTAAAACATATGACCTTTTAAAGACCTAGAGGTTTTCTTTAATCCACCATTGGATATAAGCATAGGCAATCAATATGCCATTGGATTTAAGCTAAAACCATTATGTTCCGAATGAATCTAAGCTCCATTGATGGGCAAGAAAGTTTCAGGGCATCACCCCTGGTAATCTTTTTGCTTTTCATGGGGTCAAGCAAGGCTGAATGGTGAGAGAGTTCAGGGCATCACCCCTATTGAACTATCTACTACTTAAGGAATTAACCCTAGACCACTTGGCTTTGCTTTGAAAGATAAGATTTCCATTCATTCTCATCATGTAGATCCAATTACTCCAACTGGGCCTGAGACACTCAGGTGGGGCTACAAGATCGTTAACAGAACTGGAGTACCAAAAACTCTATATACAGGTTTATGGCTTTAAACCAACCTGCTATTGTTAGAATCCTGTACAGTCTTCCCTAAAAGACCATAGGTTATCAATCACCCCCAGCAGATTTTAAAGTCGGCATAATCACAGCGAGTCAATGGATAAACCATACTACCACTGCATTTGGATGGATTGATATTCTTATCTGGTTCAGTAGTATTTATTAGTGTTATCCCCCAACAACCAATGTTGGATGTGGTCTGATTGAATCAGATAGTAACTCCTTGAGTAACTGTACTTCAAGGCCTAAGTTTGTTATTTAAACATTCTTTTAGAAAGGATGTAATAGTGTAACCGTTACGATCCGATCTCAAGAATCTTATAACCAGCCTTTGCTCATTGCATTAAGATATTTCATGAACATTCACCATATGAACGTGTATGAAAAATCTCCAGTCCTACTTTCAAGCACTAGTGCTAAATACCTCTATTTGCGGAAGTGGGGTAAATGTAATTCCTCTTTTAGGAATAATAAACGTGATGCCATGCATGCAGTTTATCCTACCATTCCAAGGATTTAATCTCACACCTACAGTGCCACCGACGGGTAGGTCAAAGAGGTGACGATTAAATTGAGACAATCTCTCTCAACAATTAACTGAGAATCAGACATCCCGATTTAACTGTTGATTACCTTCATTTTTCAGCCAAGATATTTCCAAAATACCCTTTAGAGTGTGACCTACAGTTTCAGATTTTTAAGTAGACCCCGAGTATGCCGCCGAAGGGTAGGTCAGTGACCCGATGAGTACTTAAAATCCTATCCTTTCGGAAACCAAGCCTTGAATTTTGATAACGGTGAAGGCCATCCGAAGGGGGCCGAAATCAAAGCGGCACGAGACGTCACCATTCTCTCACGGTGCTTGTGTCAACAGTAGAGGCCGAGGGGTCGGTTGTCACCTTCCCCGCTCCCACTCGTTATTTTGAAAAATAAGTAGTCTCTTTAGGATTTTCAGAATTCATTTACAATCCGAAAAACAATAAATCATGAATATTTAAATCAATCCTCCCACCAGTTCATCGGTTCCAAATACCGTCTAACTAGTGTCACTTATTCACGACTTTCCAATTTCACGGATTTATAAAATCTTTGTGTAGACACTACACAATTTAAAATTCACCATGAATTTTATAACCCTAATACATTAGGACATTATTAATTTTTCTAATAATTCAAAAACAATAAATCATGTGAATTTTATATCCCGATAAAATTCCGTTCGTTTTAATTAATTTAATTAATTACCTAAATTAACCTAAATTAATTACGTCTCATACATGCCTAATTAATATCACGATTTTTTTATCTACATGTATGCATATGCAAGGAGTGGAATTCACGAATATGATGCATGTCATGGCATGGTTATCTCACATAAATAATCCCAAAAGAAAGTAAATGCGAAAAAATAAACCACTGAGATGGATCGTTGGTACCCCCGTATCTAATCTATAAACCTAAAATAATTAAATAGATAAACCCTACTTTTAAAGGATTTTTTAAATTTTAATTCACAGCAGCCGCCGCATGGTATTTAAATTTGCTGCTCCGTTATTTTACCAAAGAAGCTGTAGCCGAGTTGGTGCAAGCCTTCTCTTTCTATTGTGGCAACCTGGGTTTGATTCTCTTCAGCTGCAACTTTTTCCCTTTGAAATTGATTTTTCTAGAAAAAATCTCAAAAAAATGACGCCTTGGAGAGTTGAAATCACATCTGTGAAATGCAATTTCGGCGCATTGATCACTGCAGCACTGCTACTAGTTGTTTCATCTTCTTCGAAATTAAATAAATACACAAGGCCGCAATTTTTCTAAAATTTCTAGCTACTAGAAATTAAATTACAACAAATAAATTACATAATTACCTATACCCAGAAAAATTTGGGTTTACAATAGATCTAACGGTAAACAAGTACCAACCCTAATCCATCTCGTCAACCAAAACAATCAATCGCAAAAAAAAAGATGCAATTTTTATTGAATTCAACTCCTTATTAATTAATCATGCACTCGATATCGTAAAAATTTAACCTGTCTCTGATACCACATGCTAGAAGTAATAGCACCGATCGTGACGCTCGATCTTTGCATATCGGAAGCTTATGTGATTTATGATATGATACATAACTAATTAATCCTACGAGAAGGTTAAGGATTTACCTTTTCGGAGACAAAGAGATAATCGACCAAAGGGAGAAGCCGTGATCTTCCCGATTGTATCTCCAAGCGACGACTGGTGGACGTCAATCCTCGCCATAGAACCTCCTCGAATATGCACAAGATAAATCATAGATTTTTCTCCTCTTAATGACTAAGGTAAGAAACTAAATTTTCTTCCTTCTAATTTGTAGGTGGCGTAATTTGTGTTGTAAATTGTGTTAGGAGGAACTCTCTTTGTATAGGAAAATAACTACTCAAGAGAGTTATCCTTTTCACACCACAAAAACCTATTCCCATAAGGAAAATATATTTTTGCTACAAAATAAGACATAATTCCCAAAGAATCAATCTCTAATTATGGAAGGTTATCGGCAAAAATCCAGATTCCCCAGTATTGCAGACTAGAAGCACAAGCCTACTCAAACCTGAATATAATTTTCTTACCAAGATGTTGGCAAATTGCGTGATTGGAAACGCAGGAAACTTTAGCAATCTGTCTGGTACCAAACTAGATCTACTGTATATCATTTGATTTAAAGAAGATTTTAACTAGCAAAGATACATTCTGGATCAACTAATGGCACAATCCTTTGATGTACCTAAGAAGAAGACAGATGTGAAGAAAGGTAGATTTTATCATGAGAAGACTCTGGTAATTTTAGTTCAAAGAATTCTTGACCACTTCAAAATTGCAAAGAAGAAGGGACATGCAATTGTAGACGGGAAAATTGCAATCACAAAGGAAAAATCTGGAAAAAGGAAAGCAGAGGGTTCTGAAACTGAACCAAAGAAGAAGAGGAAAGATCCTCTAAGAAAATTGAAACTACAATTGAAGCACTGGAGCATCTTGAGAACTAAGAGAAAGAAAGAGAAAACTGGAATAAGACATAGCCAGACAACTTACTGAGAAAGTAGTAGAGGCGTCACCAGCAAAGTCCGCCACTTTAGTTGCTAAAAGCCCAGCAAAGAAAATCAGAACTGAAGAAGCCCCCACCAAACAAGTTCAAACTGACGAAGTTCTTACTAAGAAAGAACCTCAATTAGAGAAGAAGTCATTCCTACACTGCCAGAGATTGTCTTACAGAAGAAATCTGACACTCAGGGGGAACAGACCCTGAGAGTTGAGGTTGATGATGAAGATACTGACAGTGAGGAAAGACTGATTGATTTAGAGACAATAGCCAGTCTCAAGCTACTCTCCAAATCAAGATCCACCTCAAAAATCGGCATACAGGGCTGAGTATAAAGAATCAATTAAAGACTTTGAAGCTTCTCAACCTGGAGAAAAAGATCTTGCTGAAGCTGAATCGAGACCAGTACAAGTCAACACTCTGGATGAACTTGTCGATAAAGATGAAACTGTTGTTGAAACTGAGAAAGATCAGGTTGTTGAACCAACGCTTGAAGAAGACCCAGTTGCTGAACTGGAATTTGTTGATGCTGAAAGGAGACTAGAAACTGAGCTTATCATCCTAGCTCATGTGCCTGAGACTGACACTATCTTAATCCCAGTTATTGCAGAGGAGAAACCAGCAAAGTTGATCAGTTTGAAACTGAAAAAACTGAAAGAATCGAGAATCCTGTGGAATCTAATTTGGAGATTCCAAGAGAAACTGAATCAATATTATCTCCACCTGAATCATCACTAACATTGCAGAACTAATAGTAGCTGACTGTAAGAAGTTACATGCTTATCAAAATTGGAAACTCAGCTCTATATCATATCAAAGAAGTCAGTTAGCAGAGATGGAATTACAGAGAAATGGGTGTTTGATCTTTACAACATCACTCACTTATATCAACAGATCAACACTGATGAAATCTTGAATACTGGATATGCGTTGATCAAAGAAAGTCATTGGAAATGAACTACAACAGGAGGAAGTTCGAAGAAAGACGACAATGACGATGATGATGATTCTCAGGGATATCCTAACTTACTGAAATGGATTCTTGCCTCCTTACAGGAAATAGAAAAAGGGAAGGATGTTGATGAAGAATGATCATCTGAAGCAAGTTCAGATGATAGTGATGAAGGATGTAGGAGCTCAGATCTAAACGAATTAGATCTATGCGCAGCGGATGGATCATGATTTATATATTACAATACATAAATAAAGGATTTAACAACTACAAGGGGGTTAAGAAAATCATACCAATAGAAAGAAGAGAAGCCAATATCTTAGGATGAGAAGCCTTGATCTTCCAATGTGTTCTCCAAACGGTGGTTGGTGGACACCCTTCTTGATATAAGAACCTCCTTCATATGCAACACCAAAAAAAACTTGTAGTTTTTCTTCTTTAAAAACCCAAGACAAGAAAACTAATTTTTTCTCTCCTTTCTTGATGTGTGGGGCAAAAATACAAGTGTGATTTACACTTGGAATAACTCTTCTTTTATAGGAGAGTAAATCCTTGGTTTCCAAGTTTTAATTAATTAAATAAATAAATAATTAAATAAAATAAAAAGATATTTTCCTTAATGAATAATTGTGACATGTCATTGACCAATAGGAAACAAAATAACATGTCATCCAACCAATCATATAACAAGAATATCTTTTATTTTTCCATAACACAAGAAAATTAATTCTTGTGCTAAAAAGACCATAAATGGTGCCACATCTAGGGTTAGAAGCCCACATAAAATGTCTTTTATGTGTATTATAATATTTAGCCCAACTAAATAATATCCATGCATATCAATTAATTTGCCCAACCAATTAATTATTTCTGAGCCCCAAATATACAAGAATATAAACCCGAATTATAGAAGCCGCATTGGGGACCATGGATCTATAACCAGTAGCTCCAATAATTAAATATATTATTCATCGAACAGAATAAATACACTAAATTATTAATTCCGGGATTACGCCACCATAAACCCAAAACTGAACTCTACCAATTATAGACATATACTTACACTCAACCCTATGAGTAGATAAGCGTCCACTGATATAATCATTACATACGGACTAACCCTCCATAGACTGTCCATTCTGAGTGGGAAGTCTCCGTGAACCCGACTCAGAATATCTTATCCTTATTTACCAATAACCCCTAGTGATCAATTAGTTCACATATCTGACTAGTAGCTAATTAGTCTAAATATGAACTCGGCCGATCGATCACTTTCTTAGGGATAACAAATAAAGGGACTATCTCTCTACTTCCCGTAGGAAGGAATGGATTCCATGTCTTTGAAAATCAGAACTAATCACTCATCAGGAGATAGTGCCAATGAAAAATGGCTTGGAACACATATTTAAGTGAACCGTAACTAACACATCAAACACTACTCCGAGACAAGCAGCACCCTGTGATCACCTCAGGATTAAGGTTGATCCATATATGATCATCTAATGATTTAATAAGATTCCTCGATTACGGAATTATATCGAGAAATACAGATTTAATCGGTCCAGTCCTATATGAAATGCCATCATATATAAATGCCCCACGTAGGTAGACTGTACCGACAGTCCGGATAAGACTATCACACACCTTAAGGTGTTCTGGGCGCATTATTGGTGTTTTAATCAAGAGACCCTATACTCTGATTAAATTCACCACCGACTAACAGTTTAAGTATATCACCACTAACTCAATCCTCACGTGCATTCCATACACTGAGTTAAGCGGTTACATACTGATATACTTAGGGTTTGCAGCAGTGTATTACTTACAAGCACAAAACAAGTAATAAGGTGAGATAAATTATGTTATAAAAAACAATTACACAAATTGTCTTTCGGGCACTACACCTAACAAGTGAAGAGACTGAAACTGACTCAGATTGTCAGTCTAAAGAACAAGAAAAAGAAGTTCATCAATCTCCTACCGGCTATCAATCCCCAACTGACAAAACTATTCGTGAGATAGCACAGGCTGAGGCTGGTATAACTGCTAAAGATTCTGATGAGGATTCAATGTCGAATTATTGTAGGAAATATGAATATAAATAGCGGATGGTTCACGATTCATATATTATAACACATAAACAAAGGATTTAATTACTACAAGGGGGTTAAGAACATCATACCAATAGTAAGGAAGAGAAGCTTTAATCTTAGGATGAGAAGCCTTGATCTTCCAATGTGTTCTCCAAACGGTGGTTGGTGGACACCCTTCTTGATATGAGAACCTCCTTGATATGCTTCCAAGAAAAACTCCAAGTTTCTCTTCAACCAGAAACCCAAGACAAGAAACAAATTTTTCTCTCTATTTATTTTAGTGTGTTGGTCGAAATTATGCTATGCCATATGTCTTGGAAGAACTCTCTTTATATAGGAGAGTAAATCCTTGGCCTCCATGTTTCTAATTAATTAAATAAATAATTAAAAAGAAATAACAATAAAGGATAATTCCATTTATAAAAGATTGTGATTAATCAATCAATCAAATACAAATCAATTATCATTTATTAATTATTTATTTAATAAGTAAATAATTAATCTCACAAGAAAATCAAATCTTGCATTTAAGGAGGCAAATGTCGCCACACACTAGGGTTTAGGCCCACAGAAAATGTCTTTTCTGTTTATTATATTATTTAGCCCAACTAAATAATATTTCGCATATCAACTAATTCGCCCAACCAATTAACCATCACTGAGGCCTAATTTACAATAAAAACACACGAATTACAGGAGCCACATTGGGGACCATTGACCTATAACTAGTAGCTCCAATAATTAAATATATTATTCATCAAACAGAATAAATATATTAAATTATTAATTCCGGGATTATGCCACCATAAACCCGAAACTGAACTCTACCAATTATAGATATATACTTATACTCAACCTATAGAGTGAATAAGCGTCCATTGATATAAATCACTACATATGGATTAACCCTCCATAGACTGTCCACTCTGTGTGGGATGTCTCCGTAAACTCGACACAGAATATCTTATCCTTATTTACCATTAACCCCCTAATGACCAATTAGTACACATATCTGGCTAGTAGCTAATTAGTCAAATGTGAACTCCTGGGATCGATCACTTTCTTAGGGCTAACAAATAAGAGGACTGTCTCTCTACTTCACGCATGAAGGAATGGATTCCATGTCTGTGAAAATCAGAACTACTCACTCATCAGGAGATAGTGCCAATGAGAAGTGACTTGGAACACATATTTAAGTGAACCGTAACTAACACATCAAACACTACCCCGAGACAAGTAGCACCCTGTGATCACCTCAGGATTAAGGTTTATCCATATATGATCATCTAGTGATTTAATAATATTCCTCGATTACGGAATTATATCGAGAAATTCAGATTAAATCGGTCCTGTCCTATATGAAATGCCATCATATATAAATGCCCCACATAGGTACCCTCTACCGACAGTCCGGATAAGACTATCACACCCTAAGGTGTTCTGGGCACATTATTGGTGTTTTAATCAAGAGACCCTAAACTCTGATTAAGTTCACCGCGGACTAACAGTTTAAGTATATCACCACTAACCCAATCCTCACGTGCATTCCATACACTGAGTTAAGCGGTTACATACTTATATACTTAGGGTTTGGAGCAGTGTATTAGTTACAAGCACAAAGCAATTAATAAGCTGAGATAAATTCTGTCATCCATTATCAAAAACAATTTCACAAATTGTCTTTCGGGCACTACACCTAACAATCTCCCACTTGCACGAAATGACAAGCAACGATTGCTTTTAGAGCACACCCTTTCTCATCTTATTCACAACAATCTCCCACTTGCTCTAAAAGCATATGAGACATATCCCTCAATGTCGTACCCTCCAAGCACTCGACTTGGTACACTGATTAGTTTGGTTGTCGACTCCAGACGATCTTTAGGATCGAAACGTCGCCGGTCCATCTAATCAGGTGGTACTCCCACTTGCACCTGAATATACAAGCATATTATTCCTCATTCTTCAAAGATACATCAGGACGTACTAAACCGCTATTCAATGCTCAAATCCGAGATTCAACTATTATTGACTTGTGATAACCTGACTTGCCGTTATCCAAGAGAGACTCTATCCCATTTTCTCTTTATCTGAAGATTTAAAGAATCATTCCTGAGAGGTAGGGTAGGACTACTCTCGTCGAATGTCGCATACGTATATGCAAGATCATCTTAACCAATAAGACGGATGGGATAGCCAATGACTCATTCTTGTGAATTTGACCGAATCAAATTCTTAGATTATAGTCCAATTCTCTCATCCATAGAATCTTGGCGTGTCAGTTTCCGACTTCAAATATCACACCCATGTTGTTTCCAACCGTTGCCGTGTTATCATTCAAGAACACTAATACTACTGCCTTACCAATATTGATATCCAGTCTACGAAAGACTTATCAATATTCTGGTCAAGGCCACATATTTTAAAATATGTGACTTTAAATGACCGAGAGGTTCTCTTAAATCCACAAAGGATATAAGCCCCGGCAGTCATCCTGCCATTTGTTCTAACCAAGACCCTTATGTTCCGAATGAATCCAGACTCCGTTTTTCGGCAAGAAAGTCTCAGAGAATTACCCCTATTTTCTGCTTTCTAACGAAAACTAGCAAGACTGAGTGGTGAGAGAGTTCAAGGTCTGGTTAACTCTCTACTTGTCAGGGAATCACCCCTAGACCACTCAACTTTGTGCTGAAAGTTTAAACTTTCCTATTCATTCGAGTCTTTTTCGCGTAGATCCAATTGATCAGACTGGGCCTGAGACACTCAGGTGGTTCTACAAGAGGCTGAACAGAACTGGAGTACCAAAAATCCATTCACAGGGCTAAGTCTTTCAAACCAACCTCTATGATCAGAATCCTATACAACCCACAAAGAGCCATAGGTTATCAATCACCCGAGCAGACTATAAATGGGTCAACATTTAAACCATACTCCCACTGCGTTTGGGGTGGATTGACATTCTGATCTAGTAGTATTTGTCAGTGTAATCACCAACAACCGATGTTGGACGTGGTCTGATTAAATCAGATAGTAACTACCTTTGGGTAACCATACTCTAAGGTTTTCGGCTGTTACTTATAGATTTTATCAGAAGGCTTGTGACAGTTCAACTGTCATTTTCTGATCTCAAGAATCTTATAACCAATCTTCACTCGTCACATTAAGGTATTTCATGAACAGTCACAATCTGAACGTATGCGCAAAATCTCCAGTCCTACCTTCAAGCATTAAGTGCTAAATGCCTACATTTACGGAAGTGGTGTGGACTGAATTCACTCCTTATCCATAAATTCACTAGCATCTTCTAGGTAGACTTCTCGGTTCACATAATAATGTTAACCGTTATTTTGCAACCAATTATCTTAATTGAGTTTAGCAGTGTATTGCAGCACATCAATAACTATATAGGGCAAGTCTACGGTTTCTTCATTAGTGAAAAACATTCCACTAGGAGGCATGCCGAGCATCAGTCCTAAGACTATGTGATAGCCAATTTCTGAGCATGGAATACTATATTCTCTGCTAAAATCAGAGACTCATCCTCGTACTCTTTAGATAAACTAAACCGTGTTTCGAGTAGTTATCAGAAAAAATGTCACCACTCAAAAGCTCACATTAGCTTGTATCTTTCACTAGACCCCGAAGGTCATTACGAACAAGCTACGTTACTTATTCAGATCTATTACCCTTTCCTAATAGAAAGGAAGCTTAGTCATTGTTCCTTTGAGATAGTGTTCCGAGACTGGGAGATAGGAATCACCCTTAGCCAGTCGTTAGGTCTTATCTCTAGGATATATGCACTATTTAATAGATTTGGAAGAAGCGTTTATCTTAATACGGAAACCGTTCGCCTATAATAGTTTAAGACGTGTTACATATACCTTTTCAGCATTTCTTAGTGGTTCTGACTTTATCAAACAAAATTCTGAGTCTCGGATCCGTAATACAAATGTCATATTCACTTTTCATGAGGCAACAATATGTCGAGTTGAAAGCGAACCATTTGTTCCAACGAATCTGAAAACAGAAAAATAAATTTTTCGTGATATTCAAGGATCGAATCCAAAGTTCATTTCCTCATAAGACTCCCACTATTCTAGCTGAAATTACTGCCCATTGTCTACTCTATCAATCATTAATGCAATGCTTCCTCGTTCTTCCATAGAACTTAGCTCCCGAGTCGAGTTACTCGGTTTAAAAAAGTCGCTAAGGATTCATTGGTTAGTGATCCAAAATCACTTTCCTTATCCTCTACTCTCTTTTATTAATATTTTGGTTTAGCCTCAAACTTAGTTTAGATGATTAACACTTGTAGACATTCTTTCCCATTCTTGACTTTCCTTAAAAGGAAATAGTCTTGAACTAGCAGTTCGTTTGAGTAGACACTACTCGTGAACTGTGGGATGTCTAATGAAAGCGTAACCCAGTGGGACTAATTTTCTAATAAATCAGACAAACACAAGATTAAAACTCCCACTAGTTCATCGGTTCCAAATACTGTCTAACTAGCAACATTTTAATTTATGATTCTCCAATTTTTCTATTAGAAAATTTCTCGTGTAATCACTACACAAATTTAAAAATTCACTGGAAGAATTTTATCGTCTCAATCATCTTTCAAACTCACTATGGTTGTCTCTCGTTCACATGAGTGACAGCAGTGACATACTTGTTTACGTCACTCAAGTCTTGAAGGCTCAAGAGAAATATCTCTTCCAAAAATTAATTGCATGTAAGATTAATAAGCACAATGTTATAGTTACTTACCACTTTTAACAAAGTCGTTACTAGTCAATTTAAAACATACATTAGCAGTCTAGTACCCTAGAGAGATATTTAAATATTTGTAAATAAAAATGATGGAAGATAAATCCAAATTATATACTACTAATTGATTTTAGGAACTATAAACTAAGTACTTATAGTCTATCCTACCGTTCCAAGGACTTAACCTCTTACCTCAGTGCCGCCTTAGGGTAGGTCAAAGAGGTTTCGATTAATATTGAAGATCAAATTGAGAATCGAACATCTCATTTGTGATCGTCAATCACCTTTCCTTTTTCAGCCACGGTATTACCAAAATACCCTTTATGAGTGTGACCTACTGTTTCAGATTTTTAGGTAGACCCCGAGTGTGCCGCCTTAGGGTCGGTCAGTGACTCGGCGAGTACCCAAAATCCTATCCTTTCGGATACCAAGCCTTGAATTTTGATAGAGGTGAAGGCCTTTCTTAGAGGGCCAAAATCAAAGCCGGCAAGAGGCGTCACCGTTCTCTCACGGTGCTTGAGTCAACAGTAGAGGCTGTGGGGTCGGCTGTCGCCTCTCCCGCTCCCACTCAATATTTTGAAAAAGTGGTCGGTTACTGATTTCACTTTTGGACTTGATGTATCTTTAAGGAACAATAAGTCATGGGCCCGAATGGTGTCGGTTATGTGGGCTAGCCCACCCGACCTATTCGTTGGAACATATGTGGCCGTCGGACGGGTCAAGCCTAGTGGAGCTCCGTTGAGCCGTAGTGGCTCATCGGATAGCTCAGCCTTGCCGGACCCCCGTGCAAACACCACACGTGGAGAGTGTAGTCGATCGAGCCGTAGCTACTGTTGACCAACCAACCGTGTTTAAACCATTTTCAAACCATGCTTGCCCGTGATTATCCAATCCTTAACATCGAACTTTCACGTAGACACTACGGAGAAAAAACGTAATATCGTCTAGGTAAGGTGGATTTCACCTTAACCACGAGGTTTCGGGAGTTTACTCCCTATGCTTTCGCAAGGTGGGATTCACCGAGAATCCATCACCCAACCTCGACGATTGACAAAACCCGTGATCCTCGGTTTCCCTAATTAGTCTCTAATTAATATCATACAATTAATTAAAACTAATCGCGTGTTTTATACATGCCTCATTAATTCCTCGAATTAATTCTACATGTATATGCATATGGAGTGGAATTCATGATATGATGCATGTCATGGCAATTTTGCGGTTCTACACATACAACCTAAGCATGCGTACTAGTACGGAAAATAAACACCGAGATGGACCGTTGGCACCCCCGTATCTAACCTATTAGAAAATAAATAAACAAACCCTAACAAGGGTTTACTACTTTCTAACAAAATCTACAGCTGTTCAATTTCTTCGATGATCAGGAAAACCAAACGAAATCGGATCATGACGAAACCTTCCAGACATGTTCTTCACTCCTCGGGCTTCAATATGTACGGTTGGATTGGAGTTTCGACGTGCCAATTTCCTCCAATAAGACGTCGAATTTGCTTTTGAATCTGTCTCTGACAGCTGCGCAGCAGTGACTTCCCGGAGCCGATCGGACATCGAGATGAAACCTGATCGACCTGAAACTTTTATGGCATGCACATAACTCCATGGTAAATAATCTGACAGGTCGGATTTCTGTGAATCCTGCGTTTTTCTGTTACAATAACTACTTTATTGCAACGAACGGATATTGAGATGGACTCCGATCAACTCCAAATTTGGAGGGCTTGTTCTATAACTTTTACTATTAATTATGACTGGAGGGATTGTCGTTTCAATGGCTCAATCAACGGGAAAACGGAAATACCAAACAACAACAAAACAGATCTACTTCTAGGAAATTAAAATTGCAACAAGGAATAAATTACATAATTTCCTATACACATATGAACGAATTTTCTTCGTTTATATGAGTTTACAATAGATCTAACGGGTAAACAGTGCCAACCCCAATCCATCTCTTCAACCACAACTACCAATCATTATCTATGCATATAAAATAATCCTACATGCAATTCCACTCCTTTAAATCGTTTATTTATGATTATAACTACATAAATCGTGGATCCAGGCTCTGATACCACTTGTAGGAAGTATGAGCTTGGATCTAAATAAATTAGATCTATACGCAGTGGATGGATCACGATTCATATATTATAACACATAAACAAAGGATTTAATTACTACAAGGGGGTTAAGAACATCGTACCAATAGTAAGGAAAAGAAGCTTTAATCTTAGGATGAGAAGCCTTGATCTTCCACTGTGTTCCCCAAATGGTGGTTGGTGGACACCCTTCTTGATATGAGAACCTCCTTGATATGCTTCCAAGAAAAACTCTAAGTTTCTCTTCAACCAGAAACCCAAGACAAGAAACAAATTTTTCTCTCAATTTTTTTTCGTGTGTTGGTCGAAATTATGCTATGCCATATGTCTTGAAAGAACTCTCTTTATATAGGAGAGTAAATCCTTGGCCTCCAAGTTTCTAATTAATTAAAAAAATAATTATAAAGAAATCACAATAAAGGATAATTCCATTTATAAAAGATTGTGATTAATCAATCAATCAATTACAAATCAATTATCATTTATTAATTATTTATTTAATAAGTAAATAATTAATCTCACAAGAAAATCAAATCTTGCATTCAAGGAGGTAAATGGAGCCACACACTAGGGTTTAGGCCCACAGAAAATGTCTTTTCTGTGTATTATATTATTTAGCCCAACTAAATAATATTTCGCATATCAATTAATTAGCCCAGCCAATTAACTATCACTGAGGCCCAATTTACAAGAAAAACACCCGAATTACAGGAGCCATATTGGGGACCATGGACCTATAACTAGTAGCTCCAATAATTAAATATATTATTCATCAAACATAATAAATATATTAAATTATTAATTCCGGGATTACACCACCATAAACCCGAAATTGGACTCTACCAATTATAGATATATACTTATACTCAACCTATAGTGTGAATAAGCGTCCATTGATATAATCACTACATACGGATTAACCCTCCATAGACTGTCCACTCTGTGTGGGATGTCTCCGTAAACTTGACACATAATATCTTATCCTTATTTACCATTAACCCCCTGATGACCAATTAGTACACATATCTGACTAGTAGCTAATTAGTCAAATGTGAACTCCCTGGATTGATCACTTTCTTAGGGCTAACAAATAAAGGGATTGTCTCTCTACTTCACGCATGAAGGAATGGATTCCATGTCTGTGAAAATTAGAACTACTCACTCATCAGGAGACGGTGCCAATGAGAAGTGACTTGGAACACATATTTAAGTGAACCATAACTAACACATCAAACACTACCCTGAGACAAGTAGCACCCACCCTGTGATCACCTCAGGATTAAGGTTGATCCATATATGATCATCTAATGATTTAATAAGATTCCTCGATTACAGAATTATATCGAGAAATTCAGATTAAATCGAACCAGTCCTATATGAATGCCATCATATATAAATGCCCCACGTAGGTACCCTTTACCGACAGTCCGGATAAGACTATCACACCCTAAGGTGTTCTGGGCGCATTATTGGTGTTTTAATCAAGAGACCCAAAACTCTGATTAAGTTCACCACGGGTTAATAGTTTAAGTATATCACCACTAACTCAATCCTCACGTGCATTTCATACACCGAGTTAAGCGGTTACATACTGATATACTTAGGGTTTGGAGCAGTGTATTACTTACAAGAACAAAGCAAGTAATAAGGTGAGATAAATTCTGTCATCAATTATCAAAAACAATTACACAAATTGTCTTTCGGGCACTACACCTAACAATTATCACCAGCTAAAGACCTTGATCAGTCAAGACTGGAGGAAACAAGAAAACAATCTGAGGACAGAAGGAGTGCTACAGATTATAAAGAGAATCTCATGTAGATTGTTTCTCCTCTTAAAGAAGCTAAAGTGACTGAAGCTAGAACTGATAAAGTTGGAGAAAAAGCTGGAACTGACATACCTTCTTAGGTTGACGTTATCAAGTTTTATCATAATGAAATGATTCGAATTCAAAAGGATGACATCAGTTTATTTGGAAAAGTGTTAAAATCTCTGGAAGAAAGCAAAACTGAGAGGAGTAACATAGAGAAGAGATTGGATACTATCACAGACAATTGAATCTGAAGCAAGAAAAACTGAGACCCAAGAAAGATGGGAAGGCATTCTCAACAATGTAGTTGATCGACTGATCTTGCTAGAGAATGCATCAAAGGACTCAGTTGTAGGCCAAACTATATTGGCATCAAATCAATAACATCTCAACTCCTACATCAAGAGTTTGATCGATAGGAATGATGTCAATAAAGGGGAAAGTCTAGACCTGTTAAAAGTCAATGCACTTGATATGCCAAAAGTTCTGGAAAGCATTGATGACAAATTGGTTGAAGTGAAGAAAGCAAGAGGACATTTTACCGATGAAGAAATAGAACTAACTGCAAAATTTTCTAAACCAATTGAGACAAGGATTGGTCTAGATTCTCGTCTCTACAACATTTTCAATAGCTTACCCTTCAGAGAAGGAGAAACAAGAGAACAATCCCTATCAACTTTTCTGAACATGCAAAAGGTGATTATGCATTTATGGCACAAATTGAACAAATGGGAGAGAAATGGAACTCTAGAGAAAGCTTCAGATAATGTTGAGAAAGAGGAACCTGAGTTTGTTCAAGAATTGCTGAAAACCGGCACAAGTGAAAAACTGAGACAAATTGTGTTTGTGTTTGATGTACTTTTCAAGAGCAAATTTTTTAGTAAACACAATATCTCCAACTCATGGAACATCTATGCAAGTATTCATGGATTTGAAAGCAAAACAACTAATGAAGCCATGAGAGAATATGTTGAAAGATATGACAATGAACCTGTCAAGTAAAACGAAGAGAAGCTGGCACTTAGTTTCTTTTCATGTTTTGTATTTTATTACTCAGTATTGTAACTCAGTATCTTTAATAAAATATCAGTTTCTGAGTTCATTTTGTTTTTGTTTGTTTTGTGTTTATCTTTTTGCATTACTTTTAAGGAGGTTATTGACATCATCAAAAAGGGGGAAATTGTTGGAAATAAAATTTATGTTTTGATGATGATTCATCACTTATTCAATTATTATTTTTAGACCCCATTGATGAAGTGTCATAACTAGCTGTTATAGTGCAAAGCAAAAAGATGTCTAGAAATCAATGTATAGGATTTAATAGAGTCTGATATTTGTATAAGTTAATCAGACAAGCATTGTAATAGTTCTAGGATCGGGACTGAGAAATTGAGTATTTAACTGAAGAAAACTGAGATTCTACAAGGAAACTAAGATTCACAAGATAACCGACATAAGAGCACACCAACAGAAACTGAAGAAGGTAAGTTCGCTGAGGGACATAGACTCAGTTGCCTTATCTAGAAGACAGAAGAACTGAGGGACACATACTCAGTTATTGAAGACTTAAGAACTGAGGGTTCAAACTAAGTTTATGTAGACTAAGTCGAGACTGTAAAGTTAGACTTCAGGCAAGATTGTGATGACATGAACTGACTTTATGGATCTTGTATAAAGACCTAAGAATCATAAGGACAATGATATCTTAGATGATTGATTTGAAAGGTGTACTCTGATTTAATCAATTATAATCAGATGAAGAATAGATTACTGAGTTTTTGAAGAAGAGTAAAAACTCAGTTAATGCTCTTAAAAACTGACAACTGACTAAGTTGTGAGAAATCAGTTTTTAACTCAAGACAAGAGAAACTTAAGAAGATTATGACCGTTGTAAATCAAGCAATTTTATTGGTCTATAAAGTGTCCTTTCTCACACTGACATACAAAAGAAAAGGCAGGACCACTAACGGCTAGAATGATTCAAATTCAAACAATCCAACCGTTAGAAAGACTCCTATAAATAGACTACTTCTACAACAAGAAGTGAGAGGAATTCTAAGAATCAATCTAGTCAAAAGAAGATCAAATTAAGTGGGAAAGCAAATCAAAAAGAATTCATGCTAAGTTTTTTATTGAAAGATCAAGATTTCTTCAAGTGTTCATAAGATTTCAAAGAAAGATCAAGATCAATCATTTGAAGAAAATAGAGCCGTGCATATTTTTTATAACTATAAGAGAAAGCTCAAATCACAATTGAATCATAGTTATTAATTCAGGTCTCAACTTTGATTTAATAAAAGATTTAGACTGTGAAACACCAAGAAGCTGTGAAGGATAGTGGAGTGCAGTCATGAAGACTGTGTTTGTGATGAGCTGGTGAAGAGGCAAGACAACCCTCCAAGGACCAGTGTGTTCAAACAATTGAAGAGCAGTAATCCTACATGTTCTACACGTGTTTAGATAGTGAAGCTAGGGATTAGTCAAGGACTATCAGTTTAGAAATTTTTGTAACCGGGCCACCTCAAAGAAGTTCTAGTGCAATTTTCCTCTGCATCACAGGAGAAGAGAGGATTGACAGGATTACGCCACCTGGAACCTCTATAATTCTTGTTTCATTTACCTTATGCATTTACATTCTGTAATTCATTTATTTACTGCATTTTAATTATATTCATCTAGTTCATACACAGCAAACACTAGAAACCGAGTCAGCACGTTAACTGATAACTCACATTTTACAAAGGCTTAATTAATCCGCTGCCGGTTAACTCGACTAAGGATAAGTCAGTTTTGACTAACACTCAGTTAAGTTAGCTTAACTCTGCACAAGTTTCAGTTTGAACTCAATCTGGAATAAGATTCAGTTTTTGGGTGAGCTTTTGGTGACAAGTTTATTCACCCCCTCCCTAAAGTTGTGTCAGCCTTTCCAAGGGACCAACAATACTTATTCAGAACGTGAAGAATTAAGGAAGATTCAAAGGATCAAGCATTAAATGCAAGAATCAATCAATGACGGATTTTATGATAGATGTTTGAATAAAATCCGGATCACTGAAATCAAGGAGAATATAATCAAGGGGGAATCAAGAATTAAATCAAGGATTATTATCCACATTAAATAGCCAACGGACGGAAATTCAAATCAAGGATTATCAAGGCTATAAATAGAAGGCATTGACAGACAGGAAAAACAATGATTGACTTACATAAGAATAAGCAGAAACTCTGTCAATTTGAAAAGCCTTCTATTTGAACTTAAAGTCCACATCTAGAGATCAACTCAGCAATCAGAGCTAAAATTCCACATCAAGCTCTGAGATTGATCAGCAGAATCTGTGAATCCAATTCACACCAGTCAAGCAACTGAATCAGAGCCAGACTCTTTGCACAGAAGAGATGGACTGATGATACAAATGCTTTTAGGCAACCTGCACCTGGTAGATTGCAACTCACTGATGATCTTCTATCACAGTACAAGAAAGAGTTTCATAACAAGAGGAGACCTTATCGTGACATGGGATTTCATGAAGGTCTTATCTCCTTCTTGAGTTTGAAGTTTTGGGAGGCAAGGATTAAAGCTTTAAGAGCAAATACCAGAGGTAGAAGAAGTAGCAAAGGTGAAAAGGTGCTGCCAATTACAAAAGCAATGGATTCACTGAATGAATTTAAGGAGCTGTATATGAAGTTTGGCTTCAGGGTGAATCAGGTCAATCTCATCTTGCCTGAAGCATGGAACTGGTGGAAACAAGTCAATCACTATATTGATTTTTCACTAATTGAGAATGAATGGATGATTGAAATGATAGAAGAGATCAGAGCCTATCAAGAGCAAACTGAGAAGGCTAAACAAGAAAGAGAGAAGAGACAGTAGATCAGCATATTTACATTATTTTATCTTTGCTGATGCTAAACTGTAATACTGTGAACAAATATTTATAATGAGAATTGACTGAATTTGTTCTGTTTTTGTTTTTATCTTTTTGCTTTGCTGATTAGGTGAGGGTAGTGGCATCATCACCAAAAAGGGGGAAATTGTTGGACTTATTTCTTAGTTTTGATGATGAGTGCCATACTAGCTGTTATAGTGCAAAGGCAAAAGATGTCTAGATAAAATGTATAGGTTTATTAGAGTTTGATTCATAAATAGGTTTGATCAAACAAGCACTGTAAAAGGCTGCTGACTGTTTATCAGCAGACTGGTCTAGGTCAGTAGGGTAGATAGGTCAGTAGACTGGTCTGGAACCTGCTGAAGACTGAAGACTGAAGGCTAAGGGTTCAAACTCAGTATATGAAGGCTAAGGGATCAAACTTAGTATTTAATGTCAAGGATATGAAATCAGAATTTAGGCAAGTCTGTGATGACCTAAACTGATTACATATACCTTGTGTAGAAGGTCTAAGTTCCACAAGTTGGATGATGTTTGGAACTTGGTTATATTTAAAATGATGTAATCTAACTTCACAAATAAAAGTTGGATAAAAGGAATCAGCTGCATTATATTTTACAGACAAAAATATGATGATTAGCAGACTGATTGGTATTACAGCAGACTGATGAACCTGCTGATATATATACCTCGATTAATTCAAGATTATTGGAAGATTACATGGATAAGGACAGCCAACTACCTCTGACTTATCAAGCAAATCAAGGGCTGAGATTAAAAAGACGTTGGGATGATTTATATTCTTATCCATTGGATACAAGTCAAAGGGGTGGACAGACTGCACTGTCAAAAAGTAATCCTGACAGTGTCAATCCTATGAATAGTGACAGAATGCAGTGCAGATGGGACAAATACAAGGAACGGTCACATTTGAATTTCAAATTCAAGTCACATGCATTCCTACCTATAAATAGAGGACTTTCAACTCAAGAAGAAGATGATGAATTTTGGGAATAAACTTCAAGTGATAACACCGAAATGAAAAACACCCTGCTGAACTTACTGAGCTTAAGGCTGCTGATCTAGTTATTTTCTTCAAGTGCATTCTGTGTTCAAGCTGCATCAAGCATACACACTTGAAGACTGCAAGCTGTTGATTACATCATCCTAATCAAGCTGCTGCAATTGAATCATTTATTTGATTTATTCTTTATTTTATAAAGAACCTGCTGAAGACAGTGAAGCATCTGTTAGGTGTGAAAGACTGTTGGTTTGTGGTGGAGCTGGTGAAGAGGCAATCCTACCCTTCAAGGACCAGTGGAAGACTCAGGAGCAGCAATCCTACCTGTTCCCAGTTTTCAGTTTGTGAAGCCATAGTTATTGGTGAAGGACAAGCAACCTAGGATTCTTTGTAACAGATAACTCAAAGATCACTAGTGAATTTCCTCCAACATCACAGGAGAAGAGTGGACTGACAGGATTACATCACCTGGAACCACTATAAAATCTCTCTACTTATTTACTGCATTTACTTTCTGCACTTAGTCATTATTCATATCAACCTGCTGAATCTAGCAACTGAAATCACACACTTACACAACTGAGTATCTAATACTTAGTAGCATATTTAACAACAAGTAACAAGGCTTAATTTTGATATTATTCCGCTGCACAAATTCAGCAAACTGAACTGTCAGTAGACTACTGTTTATCAGCAGGCTACTGAGGTCTCAGCAGACTACTGAAGTATCAGCAGGCTGCTGAAGTTGCAGAATTTGTTAACTCCAAAGTTTTAAGTGTTAAGTTTATTCACCCCCCCTCTAAACTTAACTAAAGCCTTTTCAAGGGACCAACAATATATACTTATACTCAACCTATAGTGTGAATAAGCGTCCATTGATATAATCACTACATACGGATTAACCCTCCATAGACTGTCCACTCTGTGTGGGATGTCTCCGTAAACTTGACACAGAATATCTTATCCTTATTTACCATTAACCCCCTGATGACCAATTAGTACACATATCTGACTAGTAGCTAATTAGTCAAATGTGAACTCCCTGGATTGATCACTTTCTTAGGGCTAACAAATAAAGGGATTGTCTCTCTACTTCACGCATGAAGGAATGGATTCCATGTCTGTGAAAATTAGAACTACTCCCTCATCAGGAGACGGTGCCAATGAGAAGTGACTTGGAACACATATTTAAGTGAACCATAACTAACACATCAAACACTACACTGAGACAAGTAGCACCCACCCTGTGATCACCTCAGGATTAAGGTTGATCCATATATGATCATCTAATGATTTAATAAGATTCCTCAATTACGGAATTATATCGAGAAATTCAGATTAAATCGATCCAGTCCTATATGAATGCCATCATATATAAATGCCCCACGTAGGTACCCTTTACCGACTATCCGGATAAGACTATCACACCCTAAGGTGTTCTGGGCGCATTATTGGTGTTTTAATCAAGAGACCCAAAACTCTGATTAAGTTCACCACGGACTAATAGTTTAAGTATATCACCACTAACTCAATCCTCACGTGCATTTCATACACCGAGTTAAGCGGTTACATACTGATATACTTAGGGTTTGGAGCAGTGTATTACTTACAAGAACAAAGCAAGTAATAAGGTGATATAAATTCTGTCATCAATTATAAAAAACAATTACACAAATTGTCTTTCGGGCACTAAAGACCTTGATCAGTCAAGACTGGAGGAAACAAGAAAACAATCTAAGGACAGAAGGAGTGCTACAGATTATAAAGAGAATCTCATGTAGATTGTTTCTCCTCTTAAAGAAGCTAAAGTGACTGAAGCTGGAACTGATAAAGTTGGAGAAAAAGCTGGAACTGATAAAGTTGGAGAAAAAGCTGGAACTGACATACCTTCTCAGGTTGCCGTTATCAAGTTTTATCATAATGAAATGATTCGAATTCAGAAGGATGACATCAGTTTATTTGGAAAAGTGTTAAAATCTCTGAAAGAAAGCAAAACTGAGAGGAGTAACATAGAGAAGAGATTGGATACTATCACAGACAATTGAATCTGAAGCAAGAAAAACTGAGACCCAAGAAAGATGGGAAGGCATTCTCAACAATGTAGTTGATCGACTGATCTTACTAGAGAATGCATCAAAGGACTCAGTTGTAGCCCAAACTATATTGGCATCAAATCAATAACATCTCAACTCTTACATCAAGAGTTTGATCGATAGGAATGATGTCAATAAGGGGGAAAGTCTAGACCTGTTAAAAGTCAAAAGTTCTGGAAAGCATTGATGACAAATTGGTTGAAGTGAAGAAAGCAAGAGGAGATTTTACCGATGAAGAAATAGAACTGATTGCAAAATTTTCTAAACCAATTGAGACAAGGATTGGTCTAGATTCTCGTCTCTACAACATTTTCAATAGCTTACCCTTCAGAGAAGGAGAAACAAGAGAACAATCCCTATCAACTTTTCTGAAAATGCAAAAGGTGATAATGCATTTATGGCACAAGTTGAACAAATGGGAGAGAAATGGCACTCTAGAGAAAGCTTCAGATAATGTTGAGAAAGAGGAACCTGAGTTTGTTCATGAATTGCTGAAAAACGGCACAAGTTAAAAACTGAGACAAATTGTGTTTGTGTTTGCTGTACTTTTCAAGAGCAAATTTATTAGTAAACACAATATCTCCAACTCATGGAACATCTATGCAAGTATTCATGGAATTTAAAGCACAACAACTAATGAAGCCAAGAGAGAATATGCTGAAATATATGACAATGAACCTGTCAAGTAAAACGAAGAGAAGCTGGCACTTAGTTTCTTTTCATGTTTTGTATTTTATTACTCAGTATTGTAACTCAGTATCTTTAATAAAATATCAGTTTCTGAGTTCATTTTATTTTTGTTTGTTTTGTGTTTATCTTTTTGCATTGCTTTTAAGGAGGTTATTGACATCATCAAAAGGGGGAAACTGTTGGAAATAAAATTTATGTTTTGATGATGATTCATCACTTATTCAATTATTATTTTTAGACCCCATTGATGAAGTGTCATAACTAGCTGTTATAGTGCAAAGCAAAAAGATGTCTAGAAATCAATGTATAGGATTTAATAGAGTCTGATATTTGTATAAGTTAATCAGACAAGCATTGTAATAGTTCTAGGATCGGGACTGAGAAATTGAGTATTTAACTGAAGAAAACTGAGATTCTACAAGGAAACTAAGATTCACAAGATAACCGACATAAGAGAACACCAACAGAAACTGAAGAAGGTAAGTTCGCTGAGGGACATACACTCAGTTGCCTTATCTAGAAGACAGAAGAACTGAGGGACACATACTCAGTAATTGAAGACTTAAGAACTGAGTGTTCAAACTCAGTTTATGTAGACTAAGTCGAGACTGTAAAGTTAGACTAAGGATGCCGCCGAAAAGAATGGAACACTGTTTCGCTCGGTTGGATGCCTTGGATCCCGTATAACAAGCGAGCTCTTTACCTCAGGCAAGATTGTGATGACCTGAACTGAGTTTATGGATATTGTATAAAGACCTAAGAATCATAAGGACAATGATATCTTAGATGATTGATTTGAAAGGTGTACTCTGATTTAATCAATTATAATCAGATGAAGAATAGATTACTGAGTTTTTGAAGAAGAGTAAAAACTCAGTTAATGCTCTTAAAAACTGACAACTGACTAAGTTGTGAGAAATCAGTTTTTAAATCAAGACAAGAGAAACTGAAAAAGATTATGACCGTTGTAAATCAAGCAATTTTATTGGTCTATAAAGTGTCGATTCTCACACTGACATACAAAAGAAAAGGCAGGACCACTAACGGCTATAATGATTCAAATTCAAACAATCCAACCGTTAGAAAGACCCCTATAAATAGACTACTTCTACAACAAGAAGTGAGAGGAATTCTAAGAATCAATCTAGTCAAAAGAAGATCAAATTAAGTGGGAAAGCAAATCAAAAAGAATTCATGCTAAGCTTTTTATTGAAAGATCAAGATTTCTTCAAGTGTTCATAAGATTTCAAGGAAAGATCAAGATCAATCATTTGAAGAAAATAGAGCCGTGCATATTTTTTATAACTATAAGAGAAAGCTCAAATCACAATTGAATCATAGTTATTAATTCAGGTCTCAACTTTGATTTAATAAAAGATTTAGACTGTGAAACACCAAGAAGCTGTGAAGGATAGTGGAGTGCAATCAGGAAGACTGTGTTTGTGATGAGATGGTGAAGAGGCAAGACAACCCTCCAAGGACCAGTGTGTTCAAACAATTGAAGAGCAGTAATCCTACATGTTCTACACGTGTTTAGATAGTGAAGCTAGGGATTAGTCAAGGACTATCGGTTTAGAACTTTTTGTAACCGGGCCACCTCAAAGAAGTTCTAGTGCAATTTTCCTCTGCATCACAGGAGAAGAGAGGATTGACAGGATTACGCCACCTGGAACCTCTATGTTTCTTGTTTCATTTACCTTATGCATTTACATTCTGTTATTCATTTATTTACTGCATTATAATTATATTCATCTAGTTCATACTCAGCAAACACTAGAAACCGAGTCAGCACATTAACTGATAACTCACATTTTACAAAGGCTTAATTAATCCGCTACCGGTTAACTCGACTAAGGATAAGTCAGTTTTGACTAACACTCAGTTAAGTTAGCTTAACTCTGCACAAGTTTCAGTTTGAACTCAATCTGGAATAAGATTCAGTTTTTGGGTGAGCTTTTGGTGACAAGTTTATTCACCCCCCCCCCCTCTAAAGTTGTGTCAGCCTTTCCAAGGGACCAACAATACTTATTCAGAACGTGATGAATTAAGGAAGATTCAAAGGATCAAGCATTAAATGCAAGAATCAATCAATGACGGATTTTATGATAGATGTTTGAATAAAATCCGGATCACTGAAATCAAGGAGAATATAATCAAGGGGGAATCAAGAATTAAATCAAGGATTATTATCCACATTAAATAGCCAACGGACGGAAATTCAAATCAAGGATTATCAAGGCTATAAATAGAAGGCATTGACAGACAGGAAAAACAATGATTGACTTACATAAGAATAAGAAGAAACTCTGTCAATTTGAAAAGCCTTCTATTTGAACTTAAAGTCCACATCTAGAGATCAACTCAGCAATCAGAGCTAAAATTCCACATCAAGCTCTGAGATTGATCAGCAGAATCTGTGAATCCAATTCACACCAGTCAAGCAACTGAATCAGAGCCATCTGATAAGGAGTTTTGTTTGTGATAGCTGCTGAAGGATTTGTTCTCAATGAGCAGTGTTGAAGACTGGGTCACTTAAGCTTTTGAAGCCAGGGAGTGATGCTCTTAGAGATTGTGAAATTTATATAGCCAAGGACAATCTAACTATTGTATCTGTGAAAGCAATAGTGAATTCCTCCAATCATCACAGGAGAAGAGTGGATTACGGGATTACACCACCCTGAACCACTATAAACCTTTGTGCCTATTTACTTTTAGCACTTTACTTTACTGCACTTACTTACTACATCATTCATACTTTGTGTGTGCATATCCAACTTTGAAATTGCATTAAAAGAAGGGACTTATCCGCTGCACAAAAGCTTTTATATTGAGAAAAGTTTTTGAAACTCTAGTATAGTCATTCACCCCCTCTGACTATACCTTTATCCTTCTCTGGACCAACAGTTACTGTTTATACGATTCAAAAGGTTAAATAAACTATTTAATAAACTTCAGATTTTCTTTATGAAAAGAAATTAAAGACATAGCTCTTGTGATCTTTCTAAGGTCTTAAGAAGACTACACTAAAAAAATATTTACAAGTGCTTAAAGGATTAAAAAGGAAGTTAGGGCATGTGCTTAAAATGAGAGATATTATCGAAGTCTCTATTCCAGACAATTGTGTTGAGATAAATCTATCTAAGTTTAAGTCAACTCTTAGATATATGATATCATACGAGAGTGATTGAATTAGAAAGATTAAATATAGAATACACTTAGATACAAATGTTGCGACATTTTCGGTATTGTATTCTAAAACTTGTAAACTGATAAAGGAACTGAAAAAACGTTATTGTGTTCCGGATCTTATGAAGAACACGAGTTCAGTTACTTGTTAGGACTTAGTAGACAAGATTCAATTGTATGGAATAAATGTTATTTTGATAAAGTTGAACGTTCACCAAATCTAACATACCAGAACGATGTCACTGTATAGTCGATATATGTGATGAAATCTCAACCAAGTAAAATAGTATGAAAATTATCCGTGATATTTGTGGCTGTTCTAGATGTCGACTCTCTAGAAGAGAAACGTATAATCAAATTTCATTCAGATGATGTCTGAACCACGTGATTATGAATCATGTGGGTAATACGTATCTTATTTAAAGAAGACTAGAATACCCTATTAAAAAAAGGTTATAAA
Source organism: Gentiana dahurica var. dahurica (assembly GCA_024500145.1). Taxonomy (NCBI): domain Eukaryota; kingdom Viridiplantae; phylum Streptophyta; class Magnoliopsida; order Gentianales; family Gentianaceae; genus Gentiana; species Gentiana dahurica. Next base: position 86,405,829 of record CM044898.1, on the reverse strand, counting down.
TTCTAGAAAATTGTATGAACCCTAAACATACCGATGTTTGTTGGCTCATGACAATCGATGCCACAAATTACTTTTGTTAATCTCCATGACTATTTTTAGAAATAGTCAGGTGTACTCAGTGAAGTGAATTATTCAGAAATCCTAAAAAGTTTGAGCTAGCACGAATATGAGATTGATGAACTACTTAGGAATAATCTTCAATTGGATTGATGTAATTAATACCTGAAGGGTGTTTCAGAAGTTGTCTGAAAAGGAATAAGATTCCCCTTTGAAGGATACCATTTTTTGATACGCAATCAAATTCTGCTTCTAAAATGGAAAATAAAGTTTATATGAAAAAAATGTGATGTAATTCATGCAAAGTAGCCCTTACATGTTTCGGGATAGTGCCGTTATACAATACATATACATGACCGAGTTTCAAAGAATAATGGTTGAATAAATTCCATATCAGGTATGAAATCGATGACGTCAAATCCATCTTAGCCGATGATTAAGGTTGTCGTGCTTCTAGCAAGCAGGCAATGTCTGAAAGGCTTGGAGCTTGGTATGACATATGAAACTTTGTGGAACATCTAAGAAAGTAGACTATGTATCAATTACTTACCCACGGAGCAAAAACTGTTTGTCTCCAAACATGCTGTCTTCCAGAGGAAGTGTTTCTTCCAAAAGAAACAGTGGGAGTAAATTGAGATCTCAAAAGAGTTTAAGAACCACAAAGAGCTATTCAACCATTAGAACACGAGCAGGCACCGCATAGCGATGAGGTGTCGAACACTACTCAGTGCACACAAATGTTCTATAAGTCTCTGGATAACCTCAAGCCTGAAAAGGCTGCTGGTATGTTCATCTTCAAGAATGAATATCTCATGACTTATGAAGGAATGCTTGAAAGGCAAGATTGAGAGATATGTCTAGGAGCCATAATATCTGAATTAGATTCCATCACTGACAAACAAGTTGTGAACCTAGTCTGTCTTACCTAGAGGGAATGTCCCTGAAAGGCTGACATGGATTGTAATATGATTACTGATCGCGTGTAAGTCACTAATGTCGATATTAATAGCAAGAATACTAGTTACATCATAGTATAGTAAATGTTAGTCAAGGTCAATCCTACAGAGACAATGCAACTTTAATAAAAAATGATTCTAACCTAATTAAGAAGCAACATAGAGGTGGTCATTGACCAACAATAGACATAAAACAAACTTGGTATTTCTCCTCCTCTTCTCGCCGATCTACTAACTTGGATTAGTTAATCGTTACGTTTAATTCCCCACATAATTTTCTTAAATTAATAGAGCGAGCGTTTGATTTAATTATAATAAGCTATGGGTGCAACTCCTAACCCCATCTACTCCGACAATGATAGTAGATAATCTATATGCAAGATACCCTCCTTAATTGGTCCGTAATAGCCCATACACATAAAGAACTAGAATTTCCGATATCGAGCGCTAACTCATACTGCTAACCCGCCTAGACAGCTATCGACAATGATCAGCACGTTCCTAGGGTCCATTGAACTATGTCCAAACTAACACTTCACTATTCGTATTTCATGCTAGTTTTACGATTACAATAATCAGATTGGCCAGATCTAACCTACTGTTAATTAAACATGTCGATGAACGTAGCTGTAGTGAATTCCAGTTTTAGGTTTTCTAAATATTGCCTCGGTAAACAGGTATAGACCGCTGGTTTACCGGGGTCATCTTTTCCTATCCATGGATCTACATTGCTCAATTACGATTAATCTAAGTAAATCATGGGGTTGTTAAACTTGTACATTAACTAAAACACATAAATATGAAAAAATCTTCCATATTGAAGACAAAAAGGAACGTTCAAAGCGTCATACCTTCAACAATGGAGATCTAGCTCGATATACTCAAACTAAAGATGGTAAAGAAAGGGAGAAAACTAGAAATAACTCCTCAAAAACCTGGACTAACATTATTTAATCAAACTATAATGTATTGAAAAGATTTGATAATAATAATATGAAAGCTTATGAAGACTTATAGAATAATCTGTAATTGAGGCCTTATATAGATACAATGACCGACTTATGACTCTCGAAAACCCTAACCGACCTAGTAGAGGTGGCAGAATCAATTTCGTGTCCAACAAGCCCTCGGTTTACAGGACCTAACCTTCGGTAAACCAGGCCGACTTTTCTTCTTATTCTTCAGCAGACTTCTTCTTGGACTTTAATCACTTTGCCCAACATACTTCTTTTGGTCCAGATCCGTTCTCCAATACTCCAGATTTAGTACATCCTATAAAACACACAAAACGAGACAAAACAGTACCAAATCTTCGGGAAAAAAGATGCAGAATTACGATCCTAGAAACGTGCATATAGAATTTAACACATATTCCATATTTTTTTTAACGAGCCTATCTATACTCTCTTGAGCAGAATTCAGGGTGAATAAAGGTATAATTAATGGTACCATTTAGGGCATTATCAACTACCCCGTACTTAATTTTTGATCGTCCCGAGCAAAATTGCGAAATGAAAACAACAGTCGGATTTGTACATAAGTTAATTAAAAACGACTATGCCTTACAAAGTCAAGATCAAGAACATGCCACTCATATCCATCAGTAACGCATTAAACACTATTGATGTCATGAGCCAACGTGTGTGTGCAATAACTTTCACAACCGCTTAGTAATGCAGACAATCTCACATTATGTCAACCTGTAGTCGAACTAACCAGTCTCGAACATGTTATTTATGAGTCAAATTAGATGGCAAGGTGGATCGAGAACCGAGTATGTATTACTCTTAGGCTCGCATTTATCGGTTTATGCAAAAGTCGTGCGTCTTACGCTCCATCGACTCAAGTTTTTGCCAAAGAGAATATAGATGTATATATTTCAATGCACTTCTCTTTCTTGGTGGGTGAACTCTCGTTGATTTATCTATCCACATGGCCCCAATCTTGATAAACTACCGAATCCGAAATTCCTTTGCCTTAATAAACGTTGGTGAAACATAATTCGGAATAAAGCCAGGGTCAACTCTAGTCAAAGCAATATGCTATCGACTACACACCAAAGGAAGTGAGTTATACGTGCTTAAAATGGTGGCTCATAACAGAATATGCGCTTAATATGCCACTACTTCAGAAGAGGGCATTTAATCTTACTTGTCCATCGTGAGACAAAGATGAAGTCAATTAACTTAAAAAGATCGAAGATATCATATTTTTTTTTGAAATTCTGTCGAAATGAATCATAGTCTAAGGGGTGAATCATTCATCTAAGAGAATCAAGATAATCACGTAGTTCACAGAATATAATGCTAAGAAGCTAAGTGACGTTCCTTACCCCCCCCCCCCCCTCCACTTAAACGAAACATTGTCCTCAATGTGTAAGGTGAAAAATGAAAAAAATGAACTTAGCTTCGATTAAGGGTGGAACAAAAGAATAAACGGATCGTGTATAAATCATCGGGCTCATGTAAGTAATCCATGAAGAATCTGCGCTAAGTAACCCAAACAAACGAAGAAGAATTGTGGTGACAAGAAACCGTATAATAAAATTGCGGTAGTAAAAGAGAAAAGAAAAAGAAAAATGGAAATAAAATTCTCGAAATTAATAAAATTCTTCTACATCAACTAGATAGGAAAGAAAAATAAAAATGGAAATAAGAAAATGGAAAAGAACAACAATCAAAAGAAAGAAAAAACTAGTCCTCCTCACAATAATCCTTCCAGACATCTCTAGGCTTGAAACCGAGAGGTCGTGTAGAACTAGAGGCAACAGTGGTAGAAGATCATGCTCGGTGACGTGGGGTAGTCCTAGGCGGTGGGGTCACACGAGGAACTCCTATAAAATCTATGATCCTATCCATCTTGTGGTGCAGACTCACAATTTCTCACGAGTGCTCCTCTAGCAAGGCTCTCTGAGTCTAAGGTGCTCCGTGGACCGGAGTACGCTCTCTCTCCTCTCGAACAGACCTGTATTTGCCCTTTTGAAACTGTTGGTGCCTGGGAAAGGCTATCACAAGTTTAGTGGGGGGGGGGGTGAATAAACTTGTCACCAAAAACTAATCATGAGCTGGAAAAGTCCCAGGAACTGAGTTTCTCTGAATCTCAAACTGATCCTCAGTTTTGTTCCTGTCCCTTTAACTTGTGTGGAGTTCAGTTAGCTCAACTGAATATAAGTTATTACTGACTTATATTTAGTCTCGTTAACTGGCAGCGGATATAAAATTAGCCTTTAACAACTAGTAACTATAATTTCAATGTGAAAACCCTTATAAGGAAATAAATGAATGCATAAAGTAAATAGACAAGAATTATAGAGGTTCCAGGTGGTGTAATCCTGTACGTCCTCTCTTCCCCTGTGATGCGGAGGAAAATTCCACTAGAACTTCTTTGAGATGGCCCAGTTACAAAAAGTCCTAAACTGATAGTCCTTGGCTAATCCCTAGCTTCACTATCTAAACACTTGTAGAACAGGTAGGATTGCTGCTCTTCAATTGTTTGAACCACTGGTCCTTGGAGGGTAGAATTGCCTCTTCACCAGCTCATCACAAACACAGTCTTCCTGACTGCACTCAACTGTCCTTCACACCTTCTTGGTGTTTCACAGTCTAAACCTTTGATAGAATCAAAGTTGAGATCTTGAATCAATGACTATGATTCAACTGTGATTTGAGCTTTTCTTCTGGATAATTAATTTAAGCACGACTCTGTATTTCTTCAAATGTTAGATCTTGAATTTGCTTGAATATGCTTGAACACTTTGAAGAAATTTTCTTGATCTTGCAATTAAGTATTTAGCAGGTATTCTCTTTGAATTTGGCTTTCCCCCTCAATTTGATCTTTCTTGACTAGATGGATTTCTTGCTAGTTATCACATATCCTGCACTCTACTACATTTTGATGTTGTAGAGGTAATCTATTTATAGGGGTATATTCAACATTCATCCTGCTTTGTAACGGCTATATTTTCTGACTGTTTCTGCTGTGTCAGTGATCATCCAATGAAATTTCTTTCTTTACAACGTTCGATTGTACTTTCAGTTTGTTGGATGACTAACTTGTAAAACTGAGTTTCCTTATCAGTTTTATGCTGAGTTTATTACTTGTCAGTTTCCTTACTGACTTGGAGCGTTAACTGAAATTTTATTCTTCTTCAAATATCAGTACTCCAGTTTTCATCTGATTATAATTGACTTAATCAAAGTACACCATGATACATTTATCATCTAAGAATTCATTGTCCTTATGATTCTTAGGTTTTCATACAAGATCCATAAAGTCAGTTCAGGTCATCACAATCTTGCCTGAGGTCCAACTTTATAGTCTCGACTTGTAATCTTCATAACTGAGTTTGTGCCCTCAGTTCTTCATTCTTCAATAACTGAGTCTGTGTCCCTCAGTTCATCATTCTTCTAGATAAGCCAACCGAGTCTGTAACTCTCAGTGAACTTATCCTCTTCAATCTTCTGTTGGTGTGCTCTATTGTCAGTTTCTTGTAGAGTCTCAGCTAGTCAAAGTATCAGTTTCTTCATTTGTCAGTTCCGGTCAAGAACTATTACAGTGCTTGTCTGATTCAACTTATACAAATATCAGACTTTAATAAATCCTATACATTGGTATCTAGACTTCTTTTTGCTTTGCACTATAACAGCTAGTTATGACACTTCATCAATGGGGTTAAGAACAATTAATAAACTAAGTGATGAATCATCATCAAAACATAAATTTTATTTCCAATAATTTCCCCCTTTTTGATGATGTCAATACCCTCTTTAAAAGCAATGCAAAAAGATAAAAGACAAAACATAATAAATGATACCATGAACTGAGAAACTGAAACTTTATTTGATAGCTGAGTTCCAAGGTTAAAATACAACATAAGTAAAACAACTGAATTTAATGTCCTGGTTGATTATCATAGTTCTCTGCAACAATTCTCATTTCCTCATTCGTGGCCGAGTGTTCAATTCCATGAACTCTTGCCCAAATGTTCCAAGACTGAGATAAATTGTTTTTCTTGAAAATTTTACTTTTGAATAGAGTTGCAAATGTGAAGACTGATGTCCTTAGTCTTTCATTGGTGGCTGTTCTCAGTAGAGTTTGAATAAATTCAGGTTCAGCCTTTTCAACTTTCTCTGAAACTTTATCTATAGTACCATCTTCTTCCCATTTCTTCAGTTTATTCCAATAGTACACGAGTATCTTTTGCATGTGTAGAAATGTTTCAAGAGATTCTTCTTTTGATACTCCTTCTTTCTCTGGTAAGTCCTTGAACAAATTGTAGAGACGAGCATCCAGACCAACTCTTTTGTCAGTTGGTTCTGAGTATTTGACAATTAGTTTCATCTCATCATCAGTAAAATCTCATCTTGCTTTCCTCAGTTCACTCAACTTATCATCAACATTTGTGAGAGCTTGTGGCATTCAGCTGCATGGACTTTTAAGATGTCCAAACTTTCCCCCTTATTGGCATCATCTTTATTAATCAGGCTTTTGATGTAAGCATTCAATGTTTGTTGAGTTGATGCCAATATGGTCTGAGCCACAACTGAGTCCTTTAAGCCCTGTTCCATTAAGAACATTCTGTCCACTAGATTACTGAGAATGCCTTCCCATCTGTCTTGAGTTTCATTTTTCTTCGTGACATGTTCAGTGGTTGTTTTTCGAATCTCAAGCAGAGTAGTTTGACAATTGTCATTCACAGTATCCATCTTCTTTTCAAGTTTGGATCGTTCATCTTGACTGGCTTCTAAAGATTTTAAAACTTTTCCGAATAAGCTCATGTCATCCTTTTGAATTCTAAGTATCTCATTGTGATAATATCTAATGAGATCAACTTGAGTAGGAACATCTTGTGAACTTCTTTCTTGTTGTTCCTTTGACTTGCTTGTTTCAGCATCTGGCAGATTTTGCTTTAGAGGTGAAAGAACGATTTCCTTCAGTTTCTCTCTACATTCAGCTGATTGTCTTCCTTCTTCCGACTGTTTCTCAGCTTCCTCCAGTCTTGATGAATCAACAACTTTTGCTGGTGAAAAATGTACTTCCAGTTCATCATCTGTTTCTTCTCCAGGTATGTCTGCCAATGTTCTTGCTATTTCAAGAGTGGACTTATCAGTGGGAGACTGGTAACCTTCTTGTGCTTCCTTGTCCGACTGAGTTTCAGATAATTTTTCAGAACTTGAGCTTTCACTGCTTCCACCAGAACTACTTGAGTCTTCATCAGTATTTCGTTCTGTTGCAGTTTCCTTTTCTTGTATAGAGGCAAGAATCCCTTTTTGTAGTTCAAGATCTTCCTCAAAATCATCATCATTTTCCTTAGAGCTTCTACCGGCTATTGTTTCCTTCCAATAGCTGTTTCTGATTAACGCATACCCTTGATTTAGGAATTCTTCGGTATTGATTATCTCCATTAAGCTTGTGATGTTGTATAGATCGAATACCCATTTCTCAATAATCTCCATTCCTGCACGCTGACTTCTCTGATCATTTATGGAACTGAACTTCCAGGTTCTGTATCTTTGCAATCGTTCATAATCAGCTTTCAATAGTTCTGTATGAGCAGATGGAGGTTTGAATGGTGTGAGGGTGTCTTCAGAATCCCTTGTGATCTCATGATCTTCTCCTTGAGTGGGAATTTCAATTTGCATGGGATCATCAGTTTGCATAAGATTTGTTCTGCTGGTTTCTCCTTCAGCAGTAGCTGTGACAACTGATGTTCCTTTTTCAATCCCAGAAACTGAGATTATCGGCTCAGTTCATAAAACATTTTCACTTGCTTCTTCTTCAACGGCTTGTTTTTCACTTGTCTCAGGTTCCAATTCAACAATTGGAACTTCTTCCATTGTGTGCCCTGTGGGTTCAGCTTCTTGAACTTGTTCATCCAATAGAATAAACTTGGTTGATTCTGTTGTTGCTTCAGCTTCCTTTTCTTCAGTTTGAGGAGCTGTACATTCTTTGGCAGTTTCCTCTTGTTCCAAGCTGGGTACAGATTTTTGAGGAGTAGCTCTAGACTTTGAAAGCAACATGAGCATGTTCAATGTTGTTTCATCAATCAGTCTTTCATCACTATCTGACTCTTCATTATCGGGATCAGTTCTCAAGGTCTGTTCCCCCTGAGTTACAGCTTCTTCCTGCAAGTCAGTTTCAACAGTCTGTCCTCTGTTGATAGCTTCAGTTTCTTTCATTATATCCATTCCTTGTATAGCTTCTTCTTGAATTGGTTAGATCTCAGCTACTGAAGTTGAAATAGATTTGGTGAGATTGATTTCAGTTTGCACTTCTGGTGCTGAACTGTCAGCAACTTCAATTCTAGCTTCTTGAGTTGATGACATTTCCATTGGTTTCTCAGTTACGCCTTTTCCAGTTTCTTCCAACTGCTTTCTTCTTTTCTTCAAGTCTTCAATTTGTGCTAATACTTCATCTCCAGTTGCAGGTGCTTTTCATTTCCTGCTTCTCTTCTTTTTAAGTTCAGTCTCAGTTTTCTCAGCTTTCCTTTTCCTTGGCTTTTCTTCCTTAATATCAATCTTTCGATCAGCAACAGGTGTTTCTTTCCTCTTAGCAACTCCAAAATGATCGAGTATCCTTTGGACTACTAATGCTAGAGTTTTCTTGTGATGAAATCTTCCTGTCCTCACGTCGGTCTTCTTTTTGGGTACATCAATTGATTGTGCTATCAATTGATCAAATAGATACCTTGCCCAATTGAAATCCTTTTCAAACCAGATTATGTAAAGCAAATCAAGTTTTGCTCCAGATAAATTGTTGAACTTTCCAGCATTCCCAATTATGCAATTTGCCAGCAACTTCGAGAGAAAATTAAACTCTGGCTTGAGTAGGCTTGTGCTCCCTGTCTGTAAGACTGTAGATTCACCATCAATTGCTATATCTTTCCATAACTTCTCTTTTTGTTCTTTAGTCAACTTAATGCCTGCTGATCCTCCGGATTTGTCGAACCCAAAGATTTCGGAAATTAATTCTTCAGTGACTTTGATTTCTTTATTACTGACAGTGGTGATGAAGGTCTGTGTGTCTTCTCCTTCCACAACTGTTCTTCCAAATTGATAGAAGTCTCTGATACTTTCTAAACAAACACTTTTTAGATCGATGTTGAAGACTGCTTCCAATCCTTTAATTTTTCAAATTTTTGTCGTGATAGAATTGACTAGAGTTTGATCAACATATTTCGCAATATATTGATCAAGAGAAACGATCATTCCGGGTTCAACACGAGTGAAGGTCATTTTTCTGGATTCGATTGAAGATTTGAAAATTTGAAATTCAGAGAGTAGATTCAGAATTCAAGCGTAAAGAATTTATATAAAAGAAAATTCTGGATATTTATAATTTGGAGTGGGGGTAGTTAAGAATTGAGTGGGACTTAAAACGTCCTGTCATAAATGTGTTGAGATTGCAAAAAAGTGGATGGGTGGAAATTATGAACGGTTTAGATTGAGAAGGACCACGTCTTTTCTTGAGAACCGTAGCTAGATAAAAGTGAATAAAGAAGGTACGATGTGTTGACAGCTGTATGTTTTCAGTTTTTGTCCTCATGCTGAATTCAAAAACTTGGTTGTGAAAACAACTCAGTTTTGTGAATTACATTTTTCAGTTCTCAGCTGGTTGTGTTTTTCCTGCAAAACAAAGTGAGAAATTTTTGGTACCCATATCTTTTTGGGTCCTAACTGATTAGCTCGTGATGATGCAACTTTGTACCTTTCTTGATATTTTGACTGTGTGAAGTCAGTTTTCACAAACTTTTTCTGTTTTGTCATAACAGTTTTAAATTTGTTTTGATTGCGAAACTGATGTGATGGTCTATTCCAATCTTCATCTGTGGGAAATAATCTTCCTTTCCCTCTTATCCTTGAATGATCTTTATCCTTAGATGGATATGACTTGAAGATTTTTCTTACTGATATTGGATCAGTTTTACTGTTTTCAGCCTTCTAAGTTTTTCTGTAAAATCTGCTGGTTTGGTGAATTTTACTAACGATTTTTCAGTTTTAGCAACTTGTGCATTTGGCTGTGCTGAGTGTCTGTCAGTTCTAATAACTTTATCAGTTTTCTGAGTTTTTGACGGTTGAGAAGTTACAAATTTTATTGCAACTGATCTTGGTCTTAACTTAGAATTATACTGATTGTCAAATCCTAAACCAGATCTATCTCCAAATGGTTTTCCTGGTTTGAATTGAACTTTGGAGATTGGATCAACTGATGATTCACTGATGTTTACAACGTTTGTTGATTTATCAGTTGCTCCAATTACTCTGGTTCCATTATTAGTCTTGATTAGGTTGATTTCAGCATTCAATCTTGAAATTTCAGTTTTGAATAACTTTTTCTCCTTTTTGACATTCTTATAATTCCTTTGAGTTGTCTCTAATTGCTTTATGAGTATGTCCAAGGTTTCATTGAAATCTTCATTTCTTTGATTGTTCAGGATAGTGTGAGATTTAGATGTAGATGCACTTACCTCCTGATATTTGATAGATAAACCTGGTCTTGAGGAATCATCGCTGATCAGAACTTGTTTCCCTTTATCGATAGCACTCGTCAATGTAGCTCCTAGCAATATGATTTCTTCATCACTTTCTCCTTCATGGCTTGTAGGTAAGGTCTCATCCATATCTATGACCTTCATACTGGATGGATCTCTGGTTAGCTTTTCTTTTATAGAGTCAGCCACCCGTATTAATTCTCTTTCTGCTTCTTCTGAAAGATCACTTAAGGATGGAAATCCTCTGGATTCATCATCAATATTCGCATTAAGCTCAATGTCTTCATCATAGACAACATTCTGCAAGTAGTACTGAATCTTTCAAATACTTGATTTGTGTGAGAGCTAGTAGTACTGAATCTTTCAAATACTTGATCTTGGAAATCATAGACAACATTCTGCAAGTAGTCAGTCAGGGGGTTATTTAGCCAATTTCTAATTCTGGATGTGTCCATTGTAATGAAGTACATTAAGGGTTTTCAACAGTTGGTTTTAAAAAGTATTCTTGGATCTTCTTTCAAATTAAAGAATTGCTCCGATACCAATTGTTGGTCCATGGGAAAGGCTAACACAAGTTTAGAGGGGGGGTGAATAAACTTGTCACCAAAAACTAATCATGAGCTGGAAAAGTCCCAGGAACTGAGTTTCTCTGAAACTCAAACTGATCCTCAGTTTTGTTCCAGTCCCTTTAACTTGTGCGGAGTTCAGTTAGCTCAACTGAATATAAGTTATTACTGACTTATATTTAGTCTCGTTAACTGGCAGCGGATGTAAAATTAGCCTTTAACAACTAGTAACTATAATTTCAATATGAAAACCATTATAAGGAAATAAATGAATGCATAAAGTAAATAGACAAGAATTATAGAGGTTCCAGGTGGTGTAATCATGTACGTCCTCTTTTCCCCTATGATGCGGAGGAAAATTCCACTAGAACTTCTTTGAGATGGCCCAGTTACAAAAAGTCCTAAACTTATAGTCCTTGGCTAATCCCTAGCTTCACTATCTAAACACTTGTAGAACAGGTAGGATTGCTGCTCTTCAATTGTTTGAACCACTGGTCCTTGGAGGGTAGAATTGCCTCTTCACCAGGTCATCACAAACACAGTCTTCCTGACTGCACTCAACCGTCCTTCACACCTTCTTGGTGTTTCACAGTCTAAACCTTTGATAGAATCAGAGTTTAGATCTTGAATCAATGACTATGATTCAACTGTGATTTGAGCATTTCTTCTGGATAATTAATTTAAGCACGACTCTGTATTTCTTCAAATGTTAGATCTTGAATTTGTTTGAATATGCTTGAACACTTTGAAGAAATTTTCTTGATCTTGCAATTAAGTATTTAGCAGGTATTCTCTTTGAATTTGGCTTTCCCCCTCAATTTGATCTTTCTTGAATAGATGGATTTCTTGCTAGTTATCATATATCCTGCACTCTACTCCTTTTTGATGTTGTAGAGGTAATCTATTTATAGGGGTATATTCAACATTCATCCTGCTTTGTAACGGCTATATTTTCTGATTGTTTCTGCTGTGTCAGTGACTCATCCAATGAAATTTCTTTCTTTACAACGTTCGATTGTACTTTCAGTTTGTTGGATGACTAACTTGTAAAACTGAGTTTCCTTATCAGTTTTATGCTGAGTTTATTACTTGTCAGTTTCCTTACTGACTTGGAGCGTTAACTGAAATTTTATTCTTCTTCAAATATCAGTACTCCAGTTTTCATCTGATTATAATTGACTTAATCAGAGTACACCATGATACATTTATCATCTAAGAATTCATTGTCCTTATGATTCTTAGGTTTTCATACCAGATCCATAAGGTCAGTTCAGGTCATCACGATCTTGCCTGAGGTCCAACTGTATAGTCTCGACTTGTAATCTTCATAACTGAGTTTGTGCCCTCAGTTCTTCATTCTTCAATAACTGAGTCTGTGTCCCTCAGTTCTTCATTCTTCTAGATAAGCCAACCGAGTCTGTAACTCTCAGCGAACTTATCTTCTTCAATCTTCCGTTGGTGTGCTCTATTGTCAGTTTCTCGTAGAGTCTCAGCTAGTCAAAGTATCAGTTTCTTCATTTGTCAGTTCCGGTCAAGAACTATTACAGTGCTTGTCTGATTCGACTTATACAAATATCAGACTTTAATAAATCCTATACATTGGTATCTAGACTTCTTTTTTCTTTGCACTATAACAGCTAGTTATGACACTTCATCAATGGGGTTAAGAACAATTAATAAACTAAGTGATGAATCATCATCAAAACATAAATTTTATTTCCAACAGAAACTGACTGTGAACTAATCTTTGGCTCAGGGTCTTCCCAATCGTCTCTATCCAGAACTTTGACCTCGTTCTCCAAAGCGAACATGTCAATGATACGTCCGTATGGCAACTGCTCGTGCTCAGATATGACGGCAAACTCATGAATATGGCTATGCATCAGAAGACCTATGTTGATTGGAGATCCTTGCTCCAGGTAGAACATCAACTCTGCCCTTTTCGGTGTGACAGACACCGTATGCTTGTGTTAGGAAATCTACGCGGGAACGCAGCGGAATTCAAAAATGTATTTCCTATCGACCCAAGATTGACTTCGTTTAAGAAATAAACAAACAAGTAGTAGACGGTGGTTTCCTTGGTTGATCTAAAAGATCGACGCTTTGACTGTCTAAGGAGAGTAGTTCTGCATAGAACCGCCCAAGTGTTCGGCCTCTACCGCCAGTCCACACGAGCACCACACCGGAATCCCATCATGGATTGCTATTGGAAAACTCCGGTTGCTAGATCGGCCTTTTTCCCCTCTCTCCAACTCTCCAAAATATGCTCTCTATTTTACACGAGAACTATTAGTTCTTGGAATTGTGATGTACAAAAGAGCTTGACACCCACCTCTTATTTATAGTAGAAGTGGCGCCCCTGACTAGAGCGGAGGGGAAGAAAACCTTTTTCCAACAAAATAAGGAAAATATAATTGATTGATTTATCTCATTTATTATAATATCTTATATTAAATAAATCTAGGATATTGTCAATATCATATATTGAATATTTCCAAGATATTGTCAATATCTTATATTGACTATATTTATCTTATTACCATAAATCTATTTTTCAAAATCTATTAATATCTAATATTAATATTATGGTAATCTTATTAATTAAATTGCACAATCTAAATATATCCAATATATTTAAAACTTGCGCCACATGCATACGTGCACATCTTTAATCACATGATCAACTATTTTGGCAAACTCACGAGTATTGCATATATATATAATATATGTTTATTTAATTAATATAATACTATGATTAATTAATTTACAAAATACATGTGCATCATATACACACATAAATTTCGATACATACACATCAACTATGTATATTTAATAATCAACATAATTAATATCTTATATTATATTTATTCATAATAAATAAATACCACCATATTAATTTACCACTATAACCATTATTGTCTCGAGATAAACTTTCCTTATTTGGTTATCATCTATAACCACATTTTAATCCGGCTAGATGTTCATATGTGTGTGACCCGATAGGCTTCCGAATATGTTGGCCGTAGACACAAAGTGCAATTTACTAAAATGCCATTCATACCTAACGATCACGCGATAGCGTCTAGCAACACACCATGACCCCCAATCATCGGAAGAGTCAAATGCAATGACTACTACCTTTCATGTGAAACAGTTATCGTGTAACTTACAATCCTATTGCTGTAATAATATCCATACGGTCGTACGTCGAGTGTCAAACATCAACGACTGTATCTTATAATCTGGATATCATGCTCTCTCGAAGTAACTTATTTACTCCCACTTTGCAAAGATTCACGAGAGCTAGACACTCCTTATAAGAAGGCCATTTCGGATATTCGATCCCAATCATAGGATACGCGATTCCCGGACAACCAATCATGTATACTCCGCATGCTTCAGTATCATACCCAATCACCACCGCATGATCGCCCCGTGACTAGGGGAAACCTCAATAGTGTCAAAGCATGACAATCCACACCGTGATGCCATGAAGACTCCGGTCAAAAGGATAATTACACAACCGTCACATAGTGTGACACTTATCCGTGTAAGTGGGTCAGTCTAACGTACGCATTCTCTAATACACGTCCACGTACAGTCCAACTATCTCTACACTTCGATAGACGAGATCTATCCCTAGCCTAAAGACAGAAGACATCTAATACGTGCTAGCCTGTTCATACTATCAATCCCCTGTTTAATAGTACATCAGCCTAGAGACATTTAAGTATCAAACTTGTTAAAGTGATTAGAGATCTCATCAACCATAATCGCCTATCATGGTTTCTCTATCACAGTTTAATACTAAGGACGTTATCATATAACAATTCATAATTGGTATGACAACAGAAAAGCCATTTAATATATGTATAAACATAAAGAAATATTAGAAATGATCCGACCTGGTCGGATCCGGTCCAACCCGATTGGGTTTAGGACACTATTTCAACAATCTCCCACTTGGCCTAAAACACAAGAATCTCATGCAATACTCGCAACTAGCCCTAGCCATAAACGAATCGCTATCCGTGGGGACTCAGACTATCTTCATATCATGTTCCAAATGACCAAGTCAAAGGAACCGCCTCAACACACACATGAATCTATGACGAGACCCTGGTCCTTGCTTCAAGCAATGAATCCACTTATTATATCAACTATATAGAAAAGGTGGAAGAACCGTATAAGGTTCAGGAATGAACCGTCTAGATCCATGTTCTGCAAACCCAGACCCATAGGCTAGAACATTTCTAGCTCACTGTATCACATAATCAAAGTGACTGCAAACCCAGACTGTAGCTCCCACTCGCCTTCATAAGACTTAGGATATACGTCTGTATAACTATATTTATCTAATTCCAAGATTCTATAAACTGGGAAATCATCCTTAACTTGTTTAAGGATATTCTCGACATACACCAGATTTACTTTCATACTTGCTCATGACAGTTCATGAACTATGAACATCTGGCATTATCTTTATGATGGTTCCTATCGCTATAGCAAAGGAAACCTTCCATAAGCATCACCTTTCACCTTATCTTTAGGACAAACGTCCTAACATAGATAGATCTTGAGAACATAGGCTAGCAGCATCCCCTGTCGCGGTTTATGCTAAACTTCTTTTAGCATCATATCTATATAGGTAAACTATAATCTAATAACAGTTAAATCTATCGCTATAGATTCTTATTTCTAAAAATAAGAACTGCTAATCCAAGTGCTTTCGTAAAGACCTTGAACTACCAAACATTAATTGACGGTGACATGGGGTGATAATTCTTGAGAGAGATATCCAATATCTTACTCAAAAATCGTAACACACTCCCACTATCCAACTTTCACATTGGCATATTCTTCTTTTGACTAAATCAAACTACTTTGATTATCAAACAAAAAAACCGTCTAGAGAAACTTGTTTGAGTCCATAAATGAATCTCATGGGCTTACATGTCATGTTATCGTCTATGAACATCGTGCTTTCTGCCCAACGTCTTCAACACTATCATATAGTCATGATACGAAGTCACAACAAGTATTATCTGAATAGAACTGGGCTCAGCCTTACGGGACATTCCCTCTAGGTAAGACAAACTAGGTTCATAACCTGGTTGTCACTGATGGAATCTAATTCAGATATTATGGCTCAAAGCCATATCCCTCAATCTTGCCTTTCAAACATTCCTTCATAAGTCGTGAGATATTCATTCTTCAATATGAACATACCAGCGGCCTTTTCAGGCTTGAGGTTATCCACAGACTTACAGAACTTTTGTGTGCACTGAGCAGTGTCCTACACCTCATCGCTATGCGGCGTCTGCTCATGTTCCATTGGTTGAATGTATCTTTGTGGTTCTCAAACTCTTTTGAGATCTGATTCACTCCCACTGTTTCTCTTGGAAGAAACACTTCCTTTAGAAGACAGCATGTTTGGAGACAAACATTTTACTCCGCGGACAAGTATATAATATCCAACGTGCTAGCTAAGATATTCCACAAAGTTGCATATGTCGTACTAGGCTCCAAGCCTTTCTGACTCAGCATATGACAACTTCAAATCATCGGTTAAGATAGATTCGACATTATCTTCTTCCATATTTAATATGGAATTTATTCAACCTTGATCTTTGGAACTCGGTTAAGTATAAGGGCACTATACCGAAACGGGTAAGGGATACTTCGCATGGCTTGCGTCACACGTTTATCATATAAAGTGTTGTTTCCATTTTGGGAACACAATCTAATTGCATAACCAAAAGAAGGTATCCTTCAAGGGAGAATCTTTTTCCTTTTCAGACGACTTCTGAAACACACTTTAAGTATTAATTACTTCAATCCAATTGAAGATTAATTCTTAAGTAGCTCATCAATCTCATATTCGTACTAGCTCGAACTTTTCAGGCTTTCCAAATTGTTGTACTTCAATAAGTACATTCAACTATTTCTAAAAATAGTCCAAGAGAGAGACAAACAATCGTTTATGGTATAAATTGTCACAAACCAACAAACATCAATATGTTTAGGCTTTAGTCAATCTTCTAGGTTTCATAACCTTTTCTTAAAAGGGTATTTTAGTCCTCCTTGGATAAGATACGTATAACCCACATGATTCATAATCATGTGGTTTAGCATCATTAGAATGACGTTTGATTACACGCTTCCTTTCCATAGAGACTGTGCGTAGAGTAACCACAAATCAAGGATAACAGCCATACAAATATTCAGTTGAGTTCTCATCACATATATAAACTATATAGTGACATCAATCTAGTATGTTAGATTCAGTGACCTTCCAACTTTATCAGAATAACATTTATTCTTTACAATTGAATATGTCTACTAAATCCAAACAATAACTGAAAGTATGTTGTTCATAAGAACCGGAACATAATTACATTTATTTAGTTCCCTTATCAGTTTACTAGATCCAGAATATGGTAAGTGTTACAACGTTTGCTTCACCTTTCATATCTGTATTTAATCTTTCTAATTTAATCACACTCGCAAGATAGCATATATCTAAGAGTTGACTTTGAACTTAGATAGATTTATCTCAACTCACTTGCCTAGAATAGAAACTTTAATAAGTTCTCTATTTAAGCACATGCCCTAACTTTCCTTTTTAATCCTTCAAGCACTTGTAAACATTTCTTAGTGTAGTCTTCATGAGACTTAAGAAAGATCATAGAGCCATGTCTTCTATTTCCTTTCGTAAAGAAAATCTAACGTTTATCAAATAGTTTATTTAACCTTTTGAATCGTATTCAAAACATTGACTATTTAATTAACCTTTAAGCAATGATAGAATTAAGTCGATACTTAAATCTTATAGTTTTGAAAACAACCTTTCCAAAATTAGATGTGGTCATTCTTGTCCAACGTTTGAATTAATTGTCATCGTATGACTGAATGATCATATTGCATCGTATCCAATGTCATGAACTTCCGCTTTCATTAATAATTAAAGCCTTGGAGTACTCCATCAAATATGTAGTCTCACTGTCTCTAACTACTATAATGGGATTGCTCGTGTCATTGCTTATTTTGAAAGGATTATAATTACCTTAACCATATTTGAGAACGTTTCTCAAAAGGTAACAGTCATAATTTGGTTTTACTAATCGAGAATAAAAACATAAATACAAATGTTTGCTAAAACTACAACCTAAACTGAAAAATAAAAGAGTGTTTTTATTTATACACTCAAAATAAAAAATGGTCTTTTGGTTTATGATTTTGCTCCCACCAGTCAACTACTCCTAATTGACTTTCAAGAATATTTCAAAAATTCTTTAGTGGCTGAGATCCAATCTAGTTACCTCGATTCCCGGCGGTGGTCGATCAACCAAGATAATTTCGAAAAGTAGGTAACTCTTTTCCATTCACATCTCTATGTGATTCTCAGTGGTTGACTAGTCAACTCTTTGGCGATACACATCACTATGTGTTAGTCAACCCCTTGTCTCTAAAGTCAGACGTCCCTGACGGTGGCCAATCACCGAAAGACTCTAGTCAAGTCATAACCCAATATTCACGAGATCTCATACAATCATATCTCAATAACGACGATATACCCGAGGTAGGTCAACTCCCGGCGGTGGTCGATCAGTTGGATCCGAACACAGGCTCTTCACCGTCGTTATAATATTTGGAGACAATATTTCGACTTGATTTTTGTTGTGGAAGTATTTATGTAAATTAATTCACTTCATTAATTTTAATTGCGGTCTCATCAAATATATCTATCTCTATGGACATACATCCTACACATTTATCTAGATCGTGCCTAGTCATGCATCTATCGTATCAAATAAAATAAATACAAGCACAAAATAAATAAATGCGTAAAGTAACCGGTATGATCATGGACTTTTTCTATGTGCGGTTTCGAATACAAACTGACGAAACCGCGGGTCACAATCTAAGGGTAGTTGCAACCGCCAATAGGATCTTTAATGCTCAATTCTCCAATGGGATCTTTATTTTCGTCTTTCTTTGGTTTTCATCTTCTGATCCATTCTTGTTACATTTAATTTTATCTAATAAAATAAATACACCCGGCGCACACGGGGGGAGCTAACAGGAATGGGATAAATGCAGAAAATAAACTAGGTCACATTTTTCATAACGGCCTAGGACAATTTTTAAACCAACAGAAAAATTAAATCATTCACATTTATCCTATCGGTCGAGTCCACGGTCAATCGGGGTCCATATAATTATATTATATCTACTATATCCATAAAATAACATATTATGAAAAAGATAAAATTAAAATTTAACTACTTGCGTCTTAATTAATCAATTAACATTTAATCTATTAAATAATTTTATCCAATCAATTAACTAATTAACATTTAATTAATTAAATGATTTTAATCGAAATAAAATTAACGATTAATTTTAAACGATTTTAATTTTAATTTTTTTAATTAGAACAATTCCAAAAATAAATCAAAATTAAAATTAGATCTCTTTTGTTTCTTTCCTATTGATTCCTAATCAAAAGGGATGCCTTTGGTTTCCTAAACCAAAAGGCATCTTCCTAAACCAAATTTGGTTTAGGCCTGGCCACTTTCCAAAATCAAAATTTTAAAAGTAGCCTAGGTCTAGGCCTTTTACAAATCAAATATTTGAAAATGGCCTAGGCCTATTCCAAATCAAATATTTGGAAAGGCCAAGTAATTTTTGTTTAGGCCTGGCCACTTTCCAAAATCAAAATTTTGGAAGTGGCCTTGGCCTAGGCCCTTTTCCCAAATCAAATATTTGGAAAAGGCCTAGGCCTATTCCAAATCAAAATTTGAAAAGGCCAAATAATTTTGGTTTAGGCCTGGCCACTTTCCAAAATCAAAATTTTGGAAGTGGCCTAGGCCTAGACCTTTTCCCAAATCAAAAATTTGGAAATGGCCTAGGCCTATTCCAAACAAAGTTTGGAAAGACCATTATTATTTTAATGCCATGTGGCATCCCAATGGCCCAAACTATTTGAACCATTGGTTAGCCACACGACACAACTAAACAAAGGAGATATCAATCACAACTATGAACCATATTGAATCACAAAATACACAAAACAAAAGTTTGGAGATCCGCCAGCATTGACCGGTCAACCGACTGCCGGCAGCAGGTTGCCCTGCTACCGCCCAGCCGCCGCTGGTGGTGGTGCCGCCGCCAGTCGGCCGATCACCACCCGATCTCGCTTTTTTTTTTCTTTTCGTATCAATTTTCCAAATAAAAATCTTTCATCTTTTAATTACGTGATTTAAACGATAAAATTTACTACGCAAAATAACATGCTTATTGCTTAAGCTCGAAGCTCGCTCTGATACCACTGTTAGGAAATCTACGCGAACGCAGCGGAATTCAAAAATTTATTTCCTATCGACCCAAGATCGACTTCGTTTAAGCAATAAACAAACAAGTAGTAGACGGTGGTTACCTTGGTTGATCTAAAAGATCGACGCTTTGACCGTCTAAGGAGAGTAGTTCTGCATAGAGCCGCCCAAGTGTTCGGCCTCTACCGCTAGTCCACACGAGCACCCGCCGGAATCCCATCATGGATTGCTATTGGAAAACTCCAGTTGCTAGACCGGCCTTTTTCCCCTCTCTCCAACTCTCCAAAATATGCTCTCTATTTTACACAAGAACTATTAGTTTTTGGAATTGTGATGTATAAAAGAGCTTGACACCCACCTCTTATTTATAGTAGAAGTGGCGCCCCTGACTAGAGTGGAGGAGAAGAAAACCTTTTCCCAATAAAATAAGGAAAATATAATTGATTGATTTATCTCATTTATTATAATATCTTATATTAAATAAATCTATGATATTGTCAATATCTTATATTGAATATTTCCAAGATATTTTGACTATATTTATCTTATTACCATAAATCTATTTTTCAAAATATATAAATATCTAATATTAATATTATGGTAATAGTGTCATGGATTTTTATAATGGGGAGATCACTTGGAGGTTGAATAATGATGCGGTATCTTTCAAAATCTTAGAGCCCCTAGATAATAGCCTGGAAAGTTGCAAGATGACGTATGATTCAGGCAAGGTGGAAATTATAGAAGTAAAGAAGGAAGGGCATAAGCATCAAGAGGTTGTAGTAGAAACCGTTGAGTAGGAATTCATGAGACTAATGCTTAGAGAGAGAGAAGAGAAGGACCACAACAAGACGCTCACGGAAGCTAGTCCTTCCGTGTAGCGTAGTGATGGATTTGAGCCTAAAGTGGAAAATATGGAGTCCTTGGGTATAAAATTTAAATCTCGACACAGAGGCTGACCTAGTACGCAAGCTAAGAGAGAGAGGTGTGCTAGGAAGAGAGCTAAAAAATGTGCTATAAGGATACAAACCTCTGGAGCAAAAGTTTGGCGAGTTAAAGCTCCAACCACAGAATGATCGAAATTCTGAAGAAAGTCGAGCGGGAAACTATAAACTCAAAACTATTCCCTTAAACCCTTAGTTAGATTAAGAATGAATAAAAGTAGCTGGATGAAGGGACGAGCTTTTTTTTCATCTTACTGCACCCTTAGGCTTTAAACTGATGGTTGTTGGGAAGGTTTTTTTACTCGTTATGGATTCTAGAGAGTAGGTTGGGATGGAGTCGGAAATAGCAACTAAAGGAGTAAGAGATTAGTCAATTTGAGGTCAGAATTGAGCAGAGAGGTTGAGTAAGGTGTGCAGAGAAGGTAGACAGAGAAATTTGGGGAAAAGAAGCCCCGGTAAACTGAGGAGCACCTCCGGTTTACCGAGCCTGGATTTTCAGTTTTCTATACGTCATATTAAAAAGCTAAATTTTTAGAGACGCATGGAGGACACACGTTGCATCAAACAACACCAGTAAGCAGAAATCGTCCCATTTTCCCCTCTTTTCAAACATTTCATCCTTTCCCACACTCCACCATAACTCTACCTCAATCCCATCAATCACCCCCTCAAATCCCTCACCCTAATTACTCCTCTACCCACCATCCCACCAAATCCTTCCACCTTCCATCATTTCTCCTATTTAAAGCACTCTTCCACCACTATTATCATCACTCTCATCTACCATCAACTCCCCAAATCACCAAACTTCTTTTCTTTCTCCTTCTACCAAAATTCGGCCACCATCACCACCACTATCACCGCCATATCTCAACCAAAACAATAACTTTCATCCATTTTTTACCAACCAAAATGCCAACCATATCATTTTCCTCCATTCCTGTTGTTGATTAGTGCTGATGTGCTAGTGAAGTGCTGCAGTTCATCTCATTCCATTACCAGAAGCACACTCCCGGTCAGAAATCCAAAGAAGTCAGGCCGGTAAATCGAGAACCCCTGCCGGTTTACCGAGGGTACCTTTTTCCAGAATCAGTATTATTTTTAGGTCCTGTTATCATCCAGGATCGGTCCTAAGCGTAGCCGATCTATCCTTCGTCCCAGTGGTTATCAGAGTATCTATGGAGATGCTAACCCCTTGATAGACGAGGTTGAGCAATTTCATTCATTTACGAGTCGTTATGAAGGCATTGGAACGGAAGACCAGTTGTTCGAGAACGGGGTGTAGAGTTAGACGATTGCGGTGAAATCTTGCCCCGAGCCCTACAAATACAAGACATTTTTGATATGTCCGAGGCACCGTCATGCTTCAACGCCACGGTGGTAAGAGAGTTTTATGTTTATATTTCGCACAACCCTGGAGCTACTTTTGCAATGGTCTGTGGAGTAAAGGTTGACTTTTCAATCGAGCGGATCAATGAGTGTCATGGGGTTCACAATCCACTAGTGGGCCAAGATGAGTACACATCCTCGAGCAATGTTGAAGATATTAAGAGGAAGAATATAATAGCTGATTACTTTGAGCTGCAATGGAAGCACAATCCTGCGGGAACCCCCACAATCTTCCTGGAAAATGAGCTATCCTGGGATAGGAAGGTCGTCAAGAGATTTGTTTCTGCTCGCCTTCTACCGACCAAGCTGTTGAAATAGTGTCCTAAACCCAATCGGATTGGACCGGATCCGACCAGGTCGGATCATTTCTACTATTTCTTTATGTTTATACATTTATTAAATGGCTTTTATGTTGTCATATATATGTTCTTTTAAAGAACCAATTATGAATTGTTATATGATAACGTCCTTAGTATTAAACTGTGATAGAGAAACCATGATAGGCGATTATGGTTGATGAGATCTATAATCACATTAACAAGTTTGAAACTTAAATGTCTCTAGGCTGATGTACTATTAAACAGGGCATTGATAGTATGAACAGGCTAGCACGTATTAGATGTCTTCTTTCTTTAGGGCATTGATAGATCTCGTCTATCGAAGTGTAGAGACACTTGGACTGTACGTGGACGTGTATTAGAGAATGCATACGTTAGACTGACCCACTTACACGGATAAGTGTCACACTGTGTGACGGTTGTGTAATTATCCTTTTGACCGGAGTCTTCATGGCATCGCGGTGTGGATTGTCATGCTTTGACACTATTGAGGTTTCCCCTAGCCACGGGGCGATCATGCGGTAGTGATTGGGTATGATACTGAAGCATGCGGAGTATACATGATTGGTCGTCCGGGAATCGCATATCCTATGATTGGGATCGAATATCCGAAATAGCCTTCTTATAAGGAATGTGTAGCTCTCGTGAATCTTTGCAAAGTGGGAGTAAATAAGTTACTTCGAGAGAGCATGATATCCAGATTATAAGATACGGTCGTTAATGTTTGACACTCGACGTACGACCGTATGGATATTATTACAACGATAGGATTGTAAGTTACACGGTAACTGTTTCACATGAAAGGTAGTAGTCATTGCATTTGACTCTTCCGATGATTGGGGGTCACGGTGTGTTGCTAGACGCTATCCCGTGATCGTTAGGTATGAAGGGCATTTTAGTAAATTGCACTTTGTGTCTACGGCCAACATATTCGGAAGCCTATCGGGTCACACACATATGAACATCTAGCCGGATTAAAATGTGGTTATAGATGATAACCAAATAATGAAAGTTTATCTCGAGACTATAAAGGTTATAGTGGTAAATTAATATGGTGGTATTTATTTATTATGAATAAATATAATACAAGATATTAATTATGTTGATTAATATAATACAGAAGTTGGGATAAAATTTGTTATCCCACTAGTGAAAATGGTCTAGGGATTAGAAGCATCAGAACCTTTCAGGCTGCTCTTGCTTGTAAATTATGGTGGAAGCTTCATCTTCAACAGGGGTTGTGGGCAAAAAAGGTTATGGCTGGATCTTATCCTCTTTATAAATTGCATGCTTGGAAACTTTTAGGCCCTGTATAGGAAAATAAGGATCAGCATATGATTTATCTTACTGATTCTATTGGAAAATGGGTTTGGACTCCAGTCAGTTCTGGGGCTTTTTCTGTTGCATCTGCTTATGAGGTAATCAGAGACAAAAGTAGTACTTTGTATGATCTTGGTGAGATTTGGAAACCCTATATCCCACTCAAGGATTGCCGTGTTAAATTGGAGAATCTGTAATGAGCTGCTGCCTTTTGCTCCTCAGCTAATCAAAATGGGGATATATGGACCTTTTAAATGTCCTTTTTGTGATCAAGAGGATTCTATAGACCATGGTTTTTGGGGGTGTCCTAGAGCTCAATCTGTTTGGTCTTTTTTCCAGAAAGCTCTTCATTTTGCTCCTGCTGTCTCATCCCTGAAGGAAGCCCAAAAAGCATGGTGGAACACTTCCATCAAGGGGGCCCTAGGCAAAGTAATCCGGATCCTACCCTCCATTATCCTATGGGGTCTTTGGAAGAGTAGATGTAATGCTCTGCATGATGTGGATATTGGTATAAACCAGATTATTAAGGATATCATTTCTAATATGCAGTATATTAGTCAGAATATGAAGATTACTTATAAATATAAGAAGGATACTATTCTCACTGAATCTGGGATACTGAAATACCTTGCTCCTAGGCCAAAAAAGACTGCAATATCCATAAAGTGGCAAGCTCCTCCTCATTCTACTTTCAGGCTTAATACTGATGGTTCATCTCTCCATAATCCGGGATTAGCTGGAGGTGGCTATATTATTAGAAATGATTACAGCAGACTGGTCCTGGCAGGTATGCAAGCTTATGGTATTGCCTCTAATTTTGAGGCTGAAATGAGGGCCCTTAAAGCTGGTATAAATCACTGTATTGAGTTGAAGTTGGACAGGGTTGAAATAGAAAGTGACTTTAAGCTGTTGGTTGATGTGACCCAAGGTTCTGCTCAGGCCCCTTGGAAGCATATGGCTGATATTTTCCAGATTGCTAACCTGATTCAAAAGCATCATTTTCAGATAAATCACATCTATAGGGAAGGGAATATGGCAGCTGATTTTCTTGCTAAACAGGCAAGTATCACCCAACAAGACATAATTATAACCAGAGAAGAAGATGATTTTGGACTGAGAGCCATTCTTCATGAAGATATGTTGCCATTGGCCCACATAAGATATAAATAAAGGAGATGATTCTCTACATGGCTTTTTCCTTTGGAAGCACCTTTCAGTTCTTTTCTGAAGGGTGCAAACCAGGTTCTATTTATGATATATACATCATCCTAAGTTTCTGTCCTCTGTTCTCTATAAGCAGAAATTTCTTTCTTGTGTATCTTACTTCCAGGGACAGAGGTGAGGTTGTTCAATTGGCAGAATATAAAGAACCAAGATGGCAATGGATTATAGCTTGGCTACTAAACAGCAAGTCTGGAATTGGATGTGCTGAAAGTTTGTCTTTGGAAGTGGAAGCTGTTTTTGAAGATATGAGGCTTGTTTGCTTCAGCTTAAGGACTCTTTGCATTGATTGCTGCTTGCTGCTGGCTGATAAAGAAGGGGTTTCAAGTTGTAGCTATCTCTTTCCAGTTTTCACTGTATTATGTTCTTGGTTTTTCATTGTATTTTCCTTTTTGGGCTGGGCTTGCCAATGTGTGAGGCCCATACTCTTTCCCTGGCACCCGATTTTTCCCACATCGGGTTTTTCGGACCAGGGTTTTAAGGAGGTGAGGTAACACATTGATGAAAAACTTTAGAAGGGAGGAGGCCATGGATGGCAAAACTTGTAATATTTTTCTTATCAATAAAATTACAAGTTTTTAAAAAAAAAAAAATTATGTTGATTAATTAAATATACATAGTTGATGTCTATGTGTTGAAATTTATGTGTGTATATGATACACATGTATTTTGTAAATTAATTAATCATAGTAATATATTAATTAAATAAACATATATTATATATATATGCAATACACGTGAGTTTGCCAAACTAGTTGATCATGTGATTAAAGATGCACTTGGGTCCTCTGGTACGTCTATAACCGTGAAATCAATTGGAAAAGTGAACCCTTCTACTTTAATCATGCACTTTCAAAGCAGACAGGTAAGCATATCTCTCGTCCTATCAACAAAAGTCATGGTTCAGGTTTGATTCATAATGACCGGAAGCTTAATCTCTTGGCAGCGGGAAAAAGGTAGAATGTTGCAACTCGATCCGGAGTCGCAGAGACCTAATCCTACTGATATACCATAGCTAGAAATTAGGAGTCAAAACGTGCCAGGGTCTCCTAACTTCACCAGGGTGTCTGAGTCTGGGCAAATCCTCAGGCTCAGAGAACATCGTGTCGGGATCCTCTTCAGGATCATCAGAATCATAGTCCGAAGATGATATTTCAATTAGCTCGATAAGGAACTCACCTGGCCAATACGTGATATACTCCTTTAAGTTCTCTTCAGGCTCTTGCTTGATTGCTTCCTTCTCTTTTTCCACCCGCTTCTTATCCGCTTCATATTGCTCGTAGACTGATGACGCTCTAAATGGTACCGATAATTATACCTATATTCACCCCGAATTCTGCTCAAGAGAGGATATATAGGCTTGTTATTGCTTAGAATATGTGTTAAATGCTATGTGAGTGTTTCTAGGATCGTAATTCTGCATCTATGCTATTTTCCCGATGTTTTGGTACTGTATTGTCTTGTTTTGCATGTTTTATAGGATGTACCGAAATTGGAGCATTGGAGAATGGATATGGACCAAAAGGAATGCATTGGACTGAGTGATTGAAGTCCAAGAAGAAGCCTACTGAAGAAAAAAGAAGAATAGAAGGCCCGGTAAACCGGTGACTTATTCAACACAAAATTTATTCTGCCGCATTGTCTAAGTCGGTTAGGGTTTTAGAGAGTCTTAAGTCAGCTATTGTATCTATATAAAGCCGTATATACAGAGACGATTAAGAGGATTCATACATCTTGAATATCTTTGAATACATTACAATTATTATTATGAAATAAAGTTTCTTGAGCTTTGAAGAGTTGTTTTTGGTTTCCTCCCTTCTTCCATCATCTCTAGCTTGAGTAGATCGAGCTAGATCTCCATTGTTGAAGGTATGAAGCTTTGAACGTTCTTTTAATGTCTTCAATATGGTAGATATGTTCGTATTTATGTGTTTTAGTTAATCTGCATATTTAACAACCCAATAATTTACTTATTTTAATCGTATTGAGCAATGTAGATCCAGAAATTAGGAAAAGCCGTCCCCGGTAAACCGGCGGTCTATACCGGTGTACCGAGGTATATTTTAGAAAACCTAAACTGGGATTCACTATATCTATGTTGATCGGCAGGAATAATTAAAACGAGTAATAGGTCTGGCCAATCTAGTATTCGTAATTTGTAAATTAACATGAAGGACCGCAAGTGAAGTGTTGATGGACCCTAAGAACGTGCTGGTCAATGTCGACAGCTGTGTAGGCGGGTAAGCGGTATGAGGTAACGCTCAATATCGGCAGCTCTAGTTCTTTATGCGTATGGGCTATTACGGACCAATTAAGGAGGGTAGCTTGCATATAGATTGTCTACTGCAATTGTCGGAGTAGATAGGAGTAGGAATTGCACCCGTAGCTGATAAATATGATAATAATCATTAAAAGCTCATGATTAATCTAAGGAAATTATGTGGGGAAGTAAATGTAACGATTAACTAATCCAATTTAGTAGATCGGTGAGGAAAGGGAGAGGTAACCACGTTTGTTTACTTTTATGTTATTTTTGGTCAATGACCGCCTCTATGTTGCTTCTTAATTAGGTTAGAATCGTTTATAATTATAAGTTGCATTGTCTCTATGTGATCGACCTTGATTCGCATTTACTATACTGCGATGTACCTAGTATTCTTGCAAGTAATATTGACGTTAGTGAATTACACGCGATCAAGATTTTTGGCGCCGTTGCCGGGGACAATGGCCAATTTTTTAATATAAACATTTTAATTCTAATTAAGAAGTCGTTTTTTTATTTTATTTTATTTTATTCTGAGTCTTGAGTCGTTCTGTATCAATCCTGCACATATTAACTGCCAGAAGGAGAAAATTCAGGGCCGGTATCCCGAAGGTAATCTTCGAGTTACCGAGGCCTGGATAATCGATTTCTAAACAGTTCCTGTTATTCTGTGTTATTCGCTGTTGATTTTAGTTAGTAGGTCCGCAACAGTTGGGATCACACCCAGCTGAAGAGGAAGTTGCTAACCTTTTCTTTGATTTATTTTGTCTTTTTGCAGGTTAATCAGAACACTTCAGAAATTCGATCCATTAAGAGGTGAAAAAGCACACACAAGTCAAACAATGTGCCTAGAACAATCTTGAACATCACACCGATTTCCATGTATCCTGGATCTGAAGCACGAGAGCATTATGAAGCGATAAAGCAACGGTTGGAAAAAGAAGAGAAAGCAATCAAGCAGGAGCCTGAAGATGACCTGAAGGAGTATAGCACATATCGACCGGGTGAGTTTCCTTGTGAATTAATTGATATATTTTTCTTCGGATTACGATTCTAACGATCCTGAAGAGGATCCTGACACGATTGTTTCTGAGCTTGAGGATTACCCAGACTCAGACATCGTGGTGAAGTTAGGAGACCCTGGCATGTTCAGACTCCTAGTTTCTGTCAATGGAATATCCGTAGGATTAGGTCTCTACGACTCTAGCTCGAATTGCAATATTCTACCTTTTTCCCTGTCAAAAGATAAGACTTCCGGTCATATTGAATCAAACCAGGACCATGACCTTCGTAGATAGAACCAGAGACATGCTTGCTGGTCTGCTTAGAAAGTGTACAATTAAGGCAAGAGGGTTCACGTATCCTATTGACTTCACGGTCATAGACGTACCTGAGGACCCTAGTGCCCCAGTTCTCTTAGGATGACCTTTCTTTTAGGTGTGATGCCTGAAAGACAAATTTGTAATTGTTTTATTTAATGAATGAATGAATTGGCATTATTATTCATATTTATTATTTCTCATATTCACCGATGTGACAATAGTATTTACACTACAGAAAACACTAAAGTATATCGTTTATGTAATCACTTAACTCAGTGTATGGGATATACACGGGAGGATTGAGTTAGTGAAGATGTATTTAAAATACAATTAGCCCGTAGTGAAGTTAATCGTGAGTATCGGGTCTCTCCTTTAACGTGCTATTAATGCGCCCAAAACACAATAGGTGTGATTGTCTTATCCGGACTTTCGTCTAAGAGAACCTAGTGGGGCATTTATATATGATAGATATATCATATAGGGCTGGACCGATTTGATTAGAGTTCATGATATAATTCCGTAATCGAGAAGTCTTATCGAATCAATCGATGATCATACACTACTACAAAATAGGACATAGGTCACACTTAAGATATGAAAACAATCACAGTTTCAATAAAACCGAGACAACGAAAAAATATATATCACACTTACAGCTTTCTATCACACTTATTGAAAAACTGAGATAAGTTATATTAATCAATCTCATTTTTAAAGTGTGACTTAATTGATATGATTTTTCTGTCACAGTTATTGAAAAACTGAGATAAATTATATCAATCAATCTCATTATTAAACTGTGACTGAATTGCTATGATACTTCTGTCACGGTTTCTAAAAAAGCGAGATAAATTATATATATCAATCTCACATCTAAAACAGTGACATAATTGATATGATATTTTTATCACAGTTATTGAAAAACGAGATAAATTATATCAAACTATCACACTTTTAATCTGTGACTAAATTGGTATGATATTTTTGTCACGGTTATTGAGAAAGGAAGATAAATTACATCAATTAATCTCATTTTTAAACCGTGACTGAATTCATGACATTTTGTCACAATTATACAAAAAGTGAGACAAATTATATCCACTAATAAGAAAAGAGATATAGATCACACTTATCTAAAGATAAGGATCACACTTTTAAAAGAACCGAGACAAGTAAAATGTAAATATATATATCACACTTAAAATTTTTTTCACAGTTATTAGGTGTGAAAAAAAGAATGATCACACTTTTTTAGATGTGATTGAAATATTAATAGATCTCGGCTTTTAAGTGTGATAACAACTACTAAAATAGATTACAGTTTTTAAATGTGTTGAAATTATAATCGATCTTGGTTTTTAAGTGTGATAACAACTATAATAGATCACGATTTTTAAGTGTGATAACAACTAAAATAAATCACATTTTTTAAATGTGTTGAATTATAATAGATCTCGGTTTTTAAGTTTGATAACCACTAAAATAGATCACAGTTTTTATTATCACGGTTTTTAAGAAAACTGAGACAAGATCATCAATCAATCACGGTTTTTAATTGTGATTAAAATAATATGATATTTTATAATCATATCTTAGATTAGTGTGGTCGAAAATGATAATATAGTAGGCATCAGCCCAGTGGTAATTAGTGTGGTTCCTTAATCCAAAGCATCCGGGTTCGAGACACAGTGGCAACAAAAGATATGTGTGCGTTTATTTCGTTTTCGAAAAAAAAAGAATGATCACACATTTTTAGGTGTGATTGAAATTATAATTTATCTCGGTTTTTAAGGATAACAACTACTAAAATAGATCACAGTTTTTAAATGTGTTGAAATTATAATAGATCTCGGTTTTTAAGTGTGATAACAACTATAATAGATCACAGTTTTTAAGTGTGATAACAACTAAAATAGATCACAGTTTTTAAATGCGTTGAAATTATTGTAGATCTCAGTTTTTAAGTGTGATAACAACTAAAATATATCAATATTTTTATTATCACGATTTTAAGGAAAAATGAGACAAAAAATCAACCAATCACAGTTTTTGACTGTGATTAAAATAATATGGTATTTTATAATGAGATTTTAGTTTAGTGTGGTCGAAAATTAGAAGAAAGAAAACATCGGTCTAGTGGTAATAAGTGTGGCTCGTTAATTGGGAGTATTCGGGTTCGAGTCCCAAAAAAGACAAAAAAATATGTGTGCTTATATATTGTTTTTAAAAAAAGAACACTTTTATTGGTGTGACTTAAATTATAATAGTTCACGGTTTTTAAGTGTGATAACAACTAAAATAGATCACTGTTTTTAAATGTGTTTTAATTGTAATAGATCTCGGTTTTTAAGTGTGATAACAATTATAATAAATCACGGTTTTTAACTATGATAACAACTATAATAGATCACAGTTTTTAAATGTGATGAAATTATAATAGATTATGGTTTTTAAGTGTGATACCAACTATAATAGATCATGAATTTTAAGTGTGATAACTATTATAATAGATCACAGTTTGTAACTGTGATTGAGTTAAAGTACTTTATGTCACACCTCAATATGCCACACTTTGGAAGCCGTGACTAATGTAAATATATCACACTTAAAAACCGTGATCATTATGCTTTTTTGTAGTAGTGATATTTATGGATATATCTTAATCCTGAGGTGATCACAGTCAACTGCTTGAATCAGTATGACGTTTGACTTGACGGTTAAAGATTACAATGAGTCTGTGGTCTGAATTACCCCATCTTGCAATTGTAATGGATTGAGTGAGTAGTCTATGTTATCACAGATACGGAATCCATTCCTTCCATTTCTGGAAGTAGATAGATAGTTCCCTTATTTGTTAATCCTAGAAACTGATCGATCCATGAAGTTCATATTACTCTGATTAGCTACCAGTGAGTTGTATGAATTAATTGATCACTAGGGGATTAATGGTAAATAAGGATAAGAGGTTCTGATAAGGGTTAACGGTAACTTCCCGATTTAGAATGAACAGTCTATGGAGGATTAATCCATATGTAATGATTATATCAATAGACGCTTATTATCATTCTCGTGAGGAGATAAATATAATCTCATAATCGGAGGAGTGCAGTCACGGGATTATGGTGGCATATTCCTGTGATTGATTTATCGAATATAATTATTCTGTTCGTAAGATAATTATTTATTTGATTTATCAGAGCCGCTGATTATTAGTCCATGGTCCCGACGTGCCTCCAATATAGCATAGCTATTCTCGGACGTCGAAGCCTAATAATATTAATTTAGTTCTTGTTAGAATTTAATTAAAACGATATGTGAATTAATTGTTTAGTGAACTATTAAATTAGTTGGGCTAAATAATTAAATATGTGGAAAAAGACATTTTTTCATAATCTTGGCCCAAATTGGTGTGTATAAGTCGAAATTATTGTGACTAGGTCACAAGGGTAAAATTTCGCCCCCCTCATGTTTTATGGAACAAGAAATTAGTTTTCTTGTGTATTAATAAGACATGTGCACAAAATATTTATTGGATAAATATTTATGGTAAGAAATAAAGATAAATATCATTCTAGATTTGTTCTAGAATATTATGGGATTATTTTTATTTATTGGATTTATTTATTTGCAAAATAAAATCCTTGGAGGACAATGATTACTCTCCTATATAAAGAGAGTTCTCCCAATCCTAATACACTAAGCACAATTTTCGACTTCTCCTCTTAGAGAGAAGAAGTAAAAATTTCGGCCAAGGGGTAAAGAGGGAAAATCTTGGAGGTTTTCCGGGTAGCATATCGAGGATTTCCTTCCACCGGGAGTTGCTCGGATCACACGTACGGAAGATCGTGGTGCTCTTCACACCACCTTTTCTTTGCGGCTCTTCTATTTGGATTTTGAGATCCAAGAGGTATGTTCTACAACCCCCTTGTAGAGTAGATCAAGTTATTTTATTACGTGTAATTTATAGATCTAGATCCTTAAATCGCTTCCGTTGAGGATGATATTACTAACAGTGGTATCAGTCGCATGGTGATCTATATTTATACGTATAAAATATTAGATCTATGAGTGGAAATTGCATGTTTAGATTGCATTGGTTTTTTTTTTCGTTTTTAAAATTCGAAAATCATGATGATGAATGCTTTGATATGTTGTGGTTGAAGAGATGGATTGGGGTTGGTATTATTTACTCGTTAGATCTATTGTAATCTCATATAAATTCGTTTATATGAGTATATGAAATCTTGTAATTTTAGTTTCCTAGAAGTAGATCTGTTTTGTCTCTGTTCGTTTTTTATTTATTACCGGAGATTGAGCCGTTGAAACGACAATCCCTCCAGTCAGAATGAAGAATAAAAGATGACGATCAATCCCTCAAAATTTGGTATGAATCGGGGTCCGCTCGATATCAGATCGGTGCAATAAAGTTACTGCTGTAACAGAAAAGCACAGCAGCCGTAAAAACCCTAGCTGTGAGTTCGTCGAATTTATGGAAGAGTTTGGAACCTTGAAACATTTATCCGACCATTCAGATTGACTATCATGGTGTTATAAACAATCCCTAAAAATTTCAGGTCGATCGGGTTTTGTCTCGATGCCCGATCGGCCACGGGAAGACACTGCTGCGCCGCAGTTATAAACAGATGTAGCAGTTGGATCGGCGGCTTACTGGAGGAGTGAAGAACAGGTCCACAAAGTTTTGCGATGATCAAAGTTCTTTTGGATGTCCGATCATCGATAATACGCAGCAGCAGCAGATCAGAAAATTGTAAACCCTAGTTAGGGTTGTTTGTGTTTTTTTTATAGGTAAGATACGGTGGTACCAACGATCCATCTCGGTGTTTAAATTTTCCGCAATTTATTTTTTATGTGTTTGATCATAAAATAGATATAAAATCGGAATTTCCATGACATGCATCATGTCATAAATCCACTCCATGCATACATGTAGAATTTTAATTTTGGTAATTAAAATAGGCATGTATACAAACTCGTGTAATTAGTTGAAATTTAATTAATACGTGGTAATTAATTAATTTAGTAAATAATTAAAGATCCGAGGATGGGTTATGAAATCGTTAAGTTTTTTCGGTGAGTGTTCTCGGTGAACCGCCTTAAAAGCCCAAACGAGATCACGTTTTCGATTCGTAGTGTCTACGAGATTGAATGATGGTAAAAGAACAATAAATCTTGGATAACAATGGTTCGCCTATAGTTTGGGTGGTAAACTGAGCTGGACTCGCCCGACTTAACCCTCCTAGTGTGATGTATGCACGGGGGTCTGGCAAGACTAAGCTACACCAGAGAGCGGAGGGGTGATTCCTTCTTATCTCCATGGGGCTCTCTTGACCCGACTTCGTCCGACTGTCACATATGTTCCAATGAATAGGACGGGTAGGCTTGCCTACGTTACCGACACCATTCGGAATCCTTGATTTAATGTGCTTTAATGTTAACATCAAAAAGAAGTGGTTAGTTAACCCACCACCACTTCCAAAAATATTGAGTGGGAGCGGGGGAGGCGACAGCCAACCCCACGGCCTCTACTATAGATACAAGTAAGTGAGAGAAGGGTGACGCCTCGCGGCCCTTTGATTTCGTCCACCTAAGGATGGTGTTCACCCCTATCAACATTCATGGCTTGGTCTCCGAAAGGATAGGATTTCCAGGTACTCGTCGGGTCACTGACCTATCCTAAGACGGCACACTCGGGGCGTACCTAAGAGATCCGATATAGTGGGTCACACTCATAAAGGATGTTCTTGATAATATCTAGGCTAAAAAAGGAAGATAGTCAATGAATAAAGGGATGTTCGATTCTCATGGGATGTTCGATTCTCACAAGTTATTCATTGATGAGATTGTCTCGATTTAACCGTCATCTCTTTGAATTACCCTAAGGCGGCACTGAGATGCGAGGTTAAAACCTTGGAATGGTAGAGTAGACTTAATTTTAGTTTACAATTCCTAAAATAAACTTATATAGTAATGTTAAACTTGAATTAATATATGTCATTTTATTTACAGCATTGTATCCCTTACTAAATTGGCTAAAAATTAATAATTGTCTAGTATTGACTTCGTTAAAAAAGTGGAAAGTAACTAGGACATTGAACTAGTTAATCGATAATGCAATTATTTTTCGAAAGAGATATTTTCTCTTAAGCCTTTTAAAAACCACAGTGACATATAGGTATGTCACTAGTGTCATTCGTGTCAAACGGAAGACAAACTTAGTTTGATCAAAGGTGATTTTGGACTTTGAAATTCTTCTAGAAAATTTTGAATGTGTAGTAATTACACGAGTAATTTTCTAATTGAAAAATCGGAAAATCATGAAGTGTTACTAGTTGGACGATATTTGGAATCGATGAACTAGTGGGAGCTTTATGATTTGTTGTTTTTCTAGAACATTAGAAAAGTGTAACTGACTACACACGTAACCGTTCTAATTGAAAAACCGGAAAGTCATGAAATGTCGCTAGTTGGACGATATTTGGAATCAATGAACTAGTGGGAGTTCTATGATTTGTTGTTTTTCTGGAAACATTGGAACTATGTACGAAATATTTTCTAATCGAAGAAATCGGAAAATCATAAAAAAAAATAAAGCATTGCTCGTTAGACGGTATTTGGAACCGATAAACTAGTGGGAGCTTTAATGTTATGATTTGTTGTTTTTTCTGGTATATTAGAATATCCGGAAAGTCCCGACGTGTAACACTCGAAATAGACATCCCACGGTTCAAGAGTAGTGTCTACTCAAACGAACCGCTGGTTCAAGACTGTTTCCATTCACGGAAAGTCAAGAATGGGAGAATATGTCTAAAAGTGTTAGTCATCTAAACTGAGAAATCATTAAGGTTGAACCGAAAATTAATTAACTGAAAATCATAGGATAAGGACAGTGATTTTGGATAACCAACCTATGAATCCTTGGCGATTTTCTCGAGCTAAGTTCTTTGGAAGAACAAGGTAGCAGTGCATTTAACGATTAAAAGAGTAAACAACGGGCAGTTAATTTTAGCTTGAATAGTGGGAGTGATATAAGGAAATGAATCTCGGATTCAATCCTTGGATATCGCGGAAAAATTATTTTCTGTTTAAGATTCGTTGGAACGAAAGGATTTACCTTCTATTCGATAATTTGTTTGACGTATAGAAAGTGAATATACCATTTGTAGTACGAATCCAAGACTCGGAGTTTTGTTTGATAAAGTCAAAACCACTTACAACTGCTGAAATATGTATATAAAACACATATTAAGAACTATTAAAAACAATTGGTTTCTATATTCAGATAAACAATTCTTCATATTCCGTACTTAGTGCATAGTCCCTAAAAGACAAGACCTGAAGACTGGCTCAGGGTGATTCCTTTCTCCCAGTCTGATTATATTGTCTCAAAGGTTCAATGAATAAGTTTCCTTTCAATCGGGAAAGGATAGTGGTTATAAAGAAGTAACATAGCTTGTTCATGACGACCTTCGGGGTCTGATGAAAGATACAAGCTAGTAGGAGCTTCCGAGTAGTGACTTCTTGTCTGATAACTATTCAAACACTCCGGTAAGTTTATCCAAAATATTTTGAGGCTTCTCTGTTTTCAACAAAGATAGATTATTCTATACTCGGAATAGGCCATTCAGAGTCCTCGAGACTGATGCTCAGCCTGCCTTATTGTGACATGTTCTCACTAAGTGAGAAACCGTTAAATTGCCTTACATAGTTCTAAGATGTGCTACAATACACTGCTTAACTCAATAAAGCTATTGGAAGCGAAATAACGGTTTACATTGAAATGTAAGACCGAGAAGTCTACCTAGAATATGCTTTGGAATTTACGGATAAGGTGTGGATTCGGTTCACCCCACTTTCATAAATATAAGCATTTAGCACACGGTGCTTGAAGGTAAGACTGGGAATTTCACGCATACGTTCGGTCAATGACCATTCGTGATAAATCTTTTAACCTATTGTGTATAAAGTTTAGATTCTTGAAATCGGGAAGGGACAGTTATACCGTTGCATCCTTTTTTATAGAGTCCATGAACAGCAAAACCTTGAACCTTGAAGTACGTTTACTCAAGGTAGTTACTAACTGGTTAAAATCAGACAACATCCAACATCGGTTGTTGGTGATAACACTAAATACTACTAAACTAGATCAGAATTTTGATCTACCCAGTAAGTATTGGGAGTATGGTTTATCCATTACCCATTACGGGTTCTGCACACTTTGTAGTCTTAGGATGGATTGATGACCTATGGCTCTTTTGTGAGCAGTATAGGATTCTGATAATAGAGGTTGGTTTAATAGCCATAACCCTGTGAATGGAGTTCGGTACTTCAGTTCTGTTCATACTCTTGTAGAACCACCTGAGCGTCTCAGGCCCAGTGGGAGTAATTGGATCTACACAGAAAAGAGTAGAATGAATAGGAAAGTTTATCTTTCAGAGCAAAGATTGAGTGGTCTAAGGTAATTCCCTAAGAAGTAGAGAGTTAATCAGACCTTGGACTCTCTTACCACTTAGTATTACATGATTTCGTTCAAAAACAAAAATAGGGGTGATTCCCTGAGACTTTTCTTGACAAACAAACGGAGTCTGGATTCATTCGAAACAGAAGGGTATTGCCTTATGAACTTATGACAGGATGACTTTCAAGGCTTATGTCCTTTGTGGATAAAAAGTAGACCTCTCGGTCATTGGAAGTCATATATTTCTACAATATGTGGATTTGACCAGAATATTGATAAGTCTTTTGTAGACTGGATATCAATTTTAGTACAATAGTGAATATATACATTAGTGTTTGTGAAAGATAACACTGCACCTGTTGGAATCAACATGGGTGTGTTATCTGAAGTCAAAATCTGACAATGCCACAATTCTCTGCAACAGAGATTTGGACAACATCCTAAAGAGTTTGACTCGGCCGAATTCATTTGAATCAATCACTGGTTTCCCATCCATCTTATTGGTTAAGATGATGCATCTGTGTATGCAACATTCAACTAGGAAGTTCTACCCTATGCCTCAGGAACGACTCTTTAAATCTTCGGATCAAGAGAAATGGGATAGATTCTCTTTCTAGTAAGAGATGGTCAGGTTATTGAACGTCAACTTTGATCGAATCTTAGATTCGGCGGTTAACAAAGCAAGTTTAGTATGCCCTTTAGTATCTTGAAGAGAACGAGGAATAATATGCGGACATATTCATGTGTGAACTTGGATATGTGTGATACACTGATTTTGAATTTAAGTCAGATTAAGGATGATCATTAAGTCGATCTCGGGCTCAGTGTTTACTCTTGTGTTGAAGCTATTGCCTGGAGGAATCCAGCAATGCCAACTCGACTTTAACTAGTTGGGTGATTAGCGGCTTTTGAAGTAGCTAGAGAGGCGATATAGCTTAAGGATTTCCTTTTCAGATCTGGGAGTGATTCTAGATTTGGAAGCCGATACCACATCATTGTGCAAACGATGAAAGGGTAGCTTATAAGGATTTTCAAAATCACTAGAGGTCAAAAGCATATTGGGAAGGTACCACATGATTAGATGGACCGGTAATGTTTCGATTCTACGGATCGTCTCGAGCCGACAACCTGACTAATCATTAAGACCCATGATATTTAGATGTAGGTACTCCCCGAGTCACTGACCTATCCTACGACGGCACACTCGGAGTGTATTTTGTCATCTACAATGGTTATGATAAGCTTAATGAGTACTAGAATACGGGATGGGTCTCCATTGCTTTAGAGCAAGTGGGAGATGTAGTTTGTTGTAGTTTAAATAATAGGGTGTGCTCTAAAGCAATTAATCACATGCTTTCGTGCAAGTGGGATATTGTTAAGTGTGATGCCCGAAAGACAATTTTATAATTGTTTAATTTAATGAATGAATTGGCATTATTATTCATATTTATGATTTCTCATATTCACCGATGTGACAATAGTATTTACACTATAGAAAAACCTAAAGTATATCGTTTATGTAATCACTTAACTCAGTGTATGGGATATACACGGGAGGATTAAGTTAGTGAAGATGTACTTAAAATACAATTAGCCCGTAGTGAAGTTAATCGAGAGTATCGGGTCTCTCCTTTACCATGCTATTAATGCGCCCAAAACACAATAGGTGTGATTGTCTTATCCGGACTTTCGGTTAAAAGGACCTAGTGGGGCATTTATATATGATAGATATATCATATAGGGCTGGACCGATTTGATTAGAGTTCACAATATAATTTCGTAATCGAGAAGTCTTATCGAATCAATCGATGATCATATTTATGGATATATCTTAATCCTGAGGTGATCACAGTCAACTGCTTGAATCAGTATGACGTTTGACTTGACGGTTAAGGATTACACTGAGTCTGTGGTCTGAATTACCCCATCTTGGCATTGTACTGGATTGAGTGAGTAGTCTGTGTTATAACAGATACGGAATCCATTCTTTCCATTTTTGGAAGTAGATAGACAGTTCCCTTATTTGTTAATCCTAGAAACTGATCGATCCATGGAGTTCATATTACACTAATTAGCTACCAGTGAGTTGAATGAATTAATTGATCACTAGGGGGTTAATGGTAAATAAGGATAATAGGTTCTGAAAAAGGTTAACGGTAACTTCCCGATTTAGAATGAACAGTCTATGGAGGATTAATCCATATGCAATGATTATATCAATGGACGCTTATTAGTCCATGGTCCCCGATGTGCCTCCAATATAGCATAGCTATCCTTGGATGTCGAATCCTAATAATATTAATTTAGTTCATGTTAGAATTTAATTAAAACGATATGTGAATTAATTGTTTAGTGAACTATTAAATTAGTTGGGTTAAATAATTAAATATGTGGAAAAAGACATTTTTTCATAATCTTGGCCAAAATTTTACCCTTGTGACCTAGTCACAATAATTTCGACTAATAATCGAGGCTTGGTTTTCAAATTTCTTAACGTCAGTCCATAAAGCTGAATTTTTAGAGACACGTGGAGGACACACGTTGCACCAGATACGGCCAGTCAGCAAAAACCGAACCATTTTCCCCTCTTTTAATATTTTTCATCCTTTCCACTCTCCACCATAACTCCACCTCAATCCCATCAATCACCGCCTAAAATCCCTCACCCTAATAACTTCTCTACCCATTATCCCACTAAACCATCCAAATTCATTCCATTCTTCCTGTTTAAACCAAACCTTCATCACCAATATCATCATTCTTATCATTTTCATCTCTTTCATTCACCAAACTTCTTCAATTTCTTCCTTCTTCATATATTTCGGCCACCATCACCACCACATCACCACCATATCACCACCAAACCACCACCATAACCAAACCAATTTCCTTCCATTTTCGAAATCCTAAACAACCCTGTTGCTGTCGTGTAGTGCCGTTGCTACGGTGTAGTACTGCAATTCTTAATCTTCCATCATCAAAAGAACAGCCCTAGAAGAAAATCAGAAAAGTTCTGGCCTGTAAACCGAACCCTACCTCCGGTTTACCGAGGTCTCTTTTTCAAAATCAGCTCCAGAGTCTATTTCCATACTCATTCATGATGGGTCCTAAGCGTCAACGGTCAGCTGTTCGTCCCAGTGGATATCAGACAGTGTATGGAGATGCCAACCCATTGATAGACGGGGTAGCGCACTTCCATTCCTTAGCTATTTATGAGTCATTCCGAGGCCATTGGAACGTAAGACCAGTGGCTCGAGAACGAGGGGTAGATTTGGACGACTGCTGGTTGATATTGCCGGAGGCCCTAAAAGCACAAGATTTATTGGATATGGCAGAGGCACCGGCAAGATTCAACGCCACGGTGGTAAGGGAATTCTATGCATATGTTTCACATAACCCCGGAGCCACATTTGCTATGGTCCGAAGAGTTAAGGTTGATTTCTCTATCGAGCGGATCAACGCTCATATTATGATTAGAAATCCACCGGTGGGCCCGGATGAGTACACATCTTCGAGCAACATTTCCGATCTCGAGAGGATGGATATGGTTGCTAATTTCTTAGAGGTTCAATGGAAGCGCAATCCTGCTGGAGCCTCCACCATCTTCATAGAAAATGAGATATCCTTGGACCAGAAGATGGTCAATAAATTTCTTTGTGCTCACCTACTTCTGATGAAGCATACTGTTTTTGTCACCACTTCGTGGGTAGAATCGATGTTCTATCTAGAGACGGGTGCCCCGATCAACATCGGTCTACTGATGCATAGCCGTATCCATGAGCTTGCCTCCACTTCTGAGTGAGAGCTGCTAACTTACGGGCCGATGATTGATATGTTTGCTCTAGAGGCCGAGGTGAAGATGCTTGTCAGTGATGAATGGGAAGATCCTGAGCCATAGCTCAGTTCACAATCAGTTTCGAGTGTTCAGAGACGGGTTAGAGCAGAGAGAGAGAGCATACTCCGGTGCTGGGAGCACCGAGGACTCAAAGAGCCTTGCTTGGGGAGCACTCGCGAGAGATTGCAAGTCAACATCGCAAGATGTATTGGATTATTGACTTTCTAGGACTTCCGTCTGCTACCCCGCCACCTAGGACTGCCCCTCATCATAGAGCATCCTCTTCCACCGCTGCCGCCTCGAGTTCCGCACCACCTCCCGGTTTTGAGCATGGAGTCTACTGGAGTGTTATTCTGATGATGACTAGCTTTTATTTCTTTCTCTAGTTGTTTTCCATTTTTCTTGTTTTTATTTTTATTTTTTTTATTTTCCTACTGAGTTGATGTTGCAGAATAATTTTCTATAATAATTTTGTCGGCTTGATTTGTTTTGGAGTATATTATTTTCTCTTTTACTGCCGCACTTTTATTATCCAATTTCTTGTTTCCACTATTCTTCTTTGTTTTCTTGAATTACTTTGCACAGATTTTTCATGGACTTCTTACATGAGCCTGATGATTTATACGATGATCCGTTTCTTCTTT
Source organism: Gentiana dahurica var. dahurica (assembly GCA_024500145.1). Taxonomy (NCBI): domain Eukaryota; kingdom Viridiplantae; phylum Streptophyta; class Magnoliopsida; order Gentianales; family Gentianaceae; genus Gentiana; species Gentiana dahurica. The sequence goes on along the minus strand of CM044898.1, from coordinate 86,363,670 downwards.
GGTTCCACCCTTAACCAAAGGTAAGTTCCTTTTCATTTTTCATTTCTCATCTTACATATTGGGGACAATGTTTCGATTAAGTGGGGGGGGGGGGTAGAGGAACGTCACTTAGCTTTTTAGCATTATATTCCATGAATTGCGTGATTGTCTTGATTCTCTTTGATGCACGATTCACCACTTAGACTTTGATCCTTTCGACAGAATTTCAAAAAATTATGATATCTTTGATCTTTTCGAGTTAATTGACTTCATCTTTGCTTTACTTTGTACGAGTGAGAGAAAATGTCCACTTCTGAAGTAGTGGCGTATTAAGCGCATATTCTGTTATGAGCCACCTTTTTAAGCACGTATAACTCATTTCCCTTGGTGTGTAGTCGATAGCATATTGCTTTGACTAGAGTTGACCCTGACTTCATCACGAATCATGTTTCACTAACGCTTAGAAAGGAAAAGGATATTCGGATTCGGTAGTTTATCATGAGTGGGGCCATGAGGATAGTTAAATCAATGAGAGTTCACCCGCCAAGAAAGAGAAGTGCATAGAAATATATACATCTATATTCTCTTTGGCAATATCTTAGTCGATGGAGCGTAAGACGCACGACTTTTGCATAGACCGATAAACGTGAGCCTAATAGTAATATAAGCTCGGTTCTCGATCCGCCTTGCCAGTTCAATTAATTAACAAATACATGTTCGAGACTGGTTAGTTCGACTACGGGTTGACGTAATGTGAGATTGTCTGTATTTCTAAGTGGTTGTGTTTTCTTGCCTTTTAATGTAAAGGGGGGTATATGCTTATGATGTAAAGGGGTTATTTTTATATGGTGACAAAGTCTGTCTGATGAACATAGTACGGCTATATGCTTGGTACAGAGGAAGCCTATGATGAACAAAGTATGGTTTTTAATGTAACGGGGTTAATGTAAAAAATGGCAAGAGTGCTGCTGCGATTTAAAATGCATATATGCTTCCACAAATACATATATGCTAGCGCTGCACCCTGCCAGTGGGTGTACTCACTCAGTTTGGGGGGTTAGTAAAATTTGAAAATAAATATGACCATTTACCTTCACTCAGTTCCAAACCATAAATAAATGTAGTTAGGAAACAAACTTTCTTTCATTCACACAATAATTGACCGCAAAGAAAAGGCAAAGAAACATAAAGAAAGCTAAGCTGGTTTACATCCTATCACCAGAGATTAGCCATCTTGGTTCAACAATTGAAATAGCTAAGCTTCTGGCAGAGAGGGATGAACATCTCTCCGTTTCAATCATCATCAAGATTTTACCTAACGATACAAGGTTTTCACCTTTGTAAAATCTCTATCCATTGATGATTTTTCTTCTTCTTCAAGGAAATGTTCATTGAGCTTATTCCAGATGCCATTTCTACTCAGCCCGGCCCTCTCTTTATGTACAAATTCATTGAATCCCATAAGGCTCAGGTGAGAGACTTTACAGCGGGAAATCCTACCTGTGAATCTGTTCAACTTTGTAGGGTTGTTGTAGATATGTTCTGTACCTTCACGATTGATGTTTCTAATGAGTTTGAAGTTTGATCGCACTAAAAAAGATACTGTAAATCATACCATTATCTGCCCCGAATTATGCTCAACTGATTAGTGATAGATGGAATATTGTACGAAATACTTGTCGATTGCCTAATACCGGTTCCTCGGTTGCTTATTTTGCATCTTTCTATTTTATTCTGATATTTGGTACTGTTTTGTGTTGTTCTATGTGATTTTCAGGGATACCATAATATGTTCTAAATAGAGATGGATCCATATTAGGGGAAGAAACATCGGTCCGATGTCAGAAGAATTCAATACAAAGTCTGCTGGACCAGAAAAAGAGAAAAAGTTCCGGATGCTGCGGAAACACTAGCCGCAGCCTCGGCAACTTGGAGAGCAAGAAAGAGAAGAGCCGTGATATGACATTAAGTCGGTTAGGTTAGAACCACTAGGTCGGTTACAGCTCTGTATAAAGTTTTGCTAGTCTCTTGTAACAAATCATCCGTCATATATAGATTAGATACTCAATAAAAAAATCTTATTGTAACGCCCCGTTCCCGGACACCGAGTCCTTATCCGGAAATCGAAACGTTCGGCACGCATAATATTAAATAAATAATATTACACGTAAGCCTCTACTACGTCGTATCAAATAAAAGCAAACGGAAGCTAAAAAGACTCGGGTAATTTTTCTCAAACATCTCAGAATAGAAATTCAAGAACTAGAGAAGGGAATGTAAAGTTATTACATCCGAAACAAAACCAACGAATCCCAAAACAGTACGAATTCCAAAGTACTAAAAGTAAACTACAAGATCCAATAATAATCCAAATCTAGGAAATAAATAAAGAAATGAATAATAATTAATCAAAGTCTTCAACTCCGGCGTCCTCAAACGTCGTCATCAAAGTCCTCCTCGAACTCATCATTTACCTGTTCGTCTTCTCTCCCCCAAACACATAAATAAACATGCATTTGAGGTAAGTACAATGTACAAAGTAAGAAGTAGTAGCTACAATATAATTAAGGTTTATTATTAAAAGATTTGCCTTACTGAGACCGACTCGATCTAGGGTTCACTACATGCCCATCGACACGTCGTGACTATACGTTTCTAACTTGGCTTATCTTTGTTACATCATTACTCAAGGACACAATGCATGGTGAAAATTCCACCACGAGATATACTTGCCAACTACGGTGATTAGCACCGGTAGTCCCGGGATCTCCCCGGTATGCATATACGTTCGATGGATTTCCTCCACTACCCTTCAGCCTTTTGAGCCAGTAGCGTTGTCCACCTTTTATGAACGTATCACATCGCCGATTTGAATCGGTGCCTAACCAAGAATAGATGACGTTTTAGCTTTTACTACACTTATGTAATTATTAATGTGAATTAACTAGTCACCTAAGTGTTTTCGAATAATACTCCCTTATCACTCTACTCCTCACTTAGACAACTAGACATCACATCCTATCAATTACACAGACATTGATGAACCCTAGTTCATCAAAGCACAAGCCCTTTTATGCCCTTCCGACGGATCCGAACTTCAACTCCCTTTAAGAGTACATTCGGTGTTTTAACTGAACGAATCGAAACTCAATCGGGCTTGTTCATATTCAATTAATGTTATTTAATCATGAATTAAGGTTTAAAATTCAAAACATAGCTTAAAACAACATTACATAGAAACTGGGCAATGCGTGCGCATTACTCTGGAATGCGTCGCATCCCTGCTGCACTTATTCTAAGCAATCCTGCATCAGGAATGCGTGCGCATTGCTAGCCAATGCGTACGCATCCTACGCAGAAAAAGCCCTAAAACATGTTCTTCAACCCTTAACGATCTCTACTCGAATTATAGCAGAAAAACAGTAGAAAAACATGTCTTTTAAGATCCAAAACAAAACTTAATCCTTAAACATCATCTAAGCTTAAAACTTGATACAATATGCATCCAAAACATGATCTATTCTACTCTAAACCACAATTAGATTGTAGGAAGAGCTTCTTACCTTTAGCAAGCTTATTCCAACAGCAAAACTCAGAGAAACAGCAGCTAAAACCGATCTTTCTCTTATCAAAGCTTCAACTTTCTGCAATCAAAACGTTGCCTTCTTCACAACGATTCCGGCGCTCTACTCTGATCTGAAAACCGTCAAGAATTGCTTTAACAGCCGATTGAAAAACTCTCAGCCCTAATTTTTGGCTCACACACGCAGAGAGTATATGGAGGTGGAGAAAAATCTGATTTCTAATAGGTTATAAGAATTGTGGGGATTTATTCTCCTTAAATAGAAAATCCCAAAAAAAAAGATAGAGATCTTATTATCTTCCTTTATAATAAGATAAATCCCAAAAAAGGATAAAGATCTTATTATCTTCCTTTATAATAAGATAAATCCCAAAAAAATGATAAAGATCTTATTATCTTCCTTTATAATAAGATAAATCCCAAAAAAAAGATAAAGATCTTATTATCTTTCTTTATAATAAGATAAATCCCAAAAAAAAGATAAAGATCTTATTATCTTCCTTTATAATATACATATATATATTTCGAAATATACATATATAATTTAACAAATACTTAAACTCCGAATAAAAGGAACCGAACCCAATATTTCGTTTTCGCAAAATGACACGTCTGCCCTTTCCCGAAAATCGGAATATTACATTCTTCCCCCCTTAAAGGAGTTTCGTCCTCGAAACTTAAAACATACCTGGTAAGTCCATAAAATCTGGGAACTCGCTGATCATATCGTCCCCAACTTCCCAAGTAGCTTCATCCGGTGAATGATTGCTCCATTGCACCAGAACTAAAGGAATCAACCGTCTCTTAATCATCTTTTCCTTCCGGTCCAAAATTCTGGTCGGTGTCTCATCGTACGAAAGATTATCCTGGAGACCCTCCGGATCAACAGTAGTCTCAATATCTGTCTTGGTCAAACACTTCTTTAACATTGAGACATGGAACACGTTGTGGACTCTCGACATGGATTCTGGTAACTTGAGTCTGTAAGCCAAAGGTCCAATTCTTTCTAGAATCTCAAGAGGTCCAACGTACCTCGGGCTTAGCTTTCCCTTATGTCCAAAACGTTTCACTCCCTTCATTGGTGAAGCTCGTAGATACACTCTTTCACCAACTTCAAACTCAAGAGGTCTCCTTCTAACATCTGCCCAACTCTTCTGTCTATCTTGAGCCGCCTTCAGATTCTTCTTGACTAGCTGAACCCTTTCTTTAGCTTGCTCAACCAATTCTGGCCCGGTGATTTGTCTTTCCCCGACTTCATCCCAAAACAGCGGTGTTCTACATCTTCTTCCATATAATGCTTCAAACGGTGGCATGCCAATACTTGCATGATAACCGTTGTTGTAAGCAAACTCCGCTACCGGTAGGTAATCATCCCATGATCCACCTACTTCCAACACACAAGCTCTCAACATATCTTCAAGTGTTTGGATGGTTCTCTCAGATTGTCCATCTGTCTGAGGATGAAAGGCCGTACTCAAATCCAACTTGGTTCCAAAAGCCGCTTGTAAACTTTTCCAAAACCGACTGACGAACCTCGAATCACGATCCGAAACTATCGAGATAGGTACTCCGTGTAACTTCACTATATTATCCAAGTATAGTGTCGTCATTTTCTTCAAGGGCATATCGACCTTATATGGTAAGAAATGAGCGGATTTGGTCAATCTATCCACAATCACCCAAATCGCATCATTACCGCCTCTCGTCTTAGGTAAACCGGTGATAAAGTCCATAGTGATCTTATCCCACTTCCATTCCGGGATATCCAATGGCTTAAGCATTCCACCCGGTCTTCTATGTTCCGCTTTAACCTTCTGGCAAGTATCACACTCTGCAACGAACTTGGCTATCTCCAGTTTCATCGAGGGCCACCAAAACCTTTCCTTCAAGTCTCTGTACATTTTGGTAGCTCCTGGATGAACTGCGAAAGCAATCCTATGTGCCTCTTCCATGACTCTCTGTCTTAAATCACCAACCTTAGGCACACACAAACGATCCTGGTACCAAAGATTGCCATTCTTATCTAACACATATCCAACCGTAGGCTTTTCCCTTGCAACTCGCTTCAAGTCAACCAACACTAGGTCTTCATCTTGCTTTTCCCGAATGTCATCCATCAACTCAGACCTTGCTAACAATGGTGCCATAAACTGTCGGTCTTCAATCTGATCAAAGCTTCGGATTCTCAACCCATCTAACCTTTCTGCAACGTCTTCAACACTCGACACCGCAAACACTGGTTTTCTGCTCAAGGCATCACCACTACATTTGCTTTACCCGGATGATACTGAATCTCCAAGTCATAATCCTTTACGAACTCCAGCCATCTCCTTTGTCTCATATTCAGATTTTCCTGGGTAAAGAAATACTTCAAACTCTTGTGATCGGTGAAGATCCTGGCCTTAACTCCATACAGGTAGTGCCTCCAAGTCTTTAGGGCAAACACTACTGCCGCCAACTCTAAGTCATGTGTTGGGTAATTCTTCTCATGCACCTTCAACTGCCGGGATGCATAAGCAATTACCTTCCCTCCCTGCATCAACACACAACCTAAACCTTGTCCCGAAGCATCCGTGTAGACATCATAATTATCAAAGATCTCCGGATCGCCAAAATTGGGGCTGTAGTCAACCTCTTTTCAACGTCTGAAAAGCATCTTCACACTCACTGGTCCACTCGAACTTCACATCCTTTTGAGTGAGCCGGGTAAGTGGTGTAGCTATCTTTGAGAAGTCTTGTACAAACTTCCTATAATAGCCAGCCAAACCGAGAAAACTTCTAACCTCTGAAACGGTAGTCGGTCCGGACCACTTCTCAACCGCTTCAATCTTCGTGGGATCAACCTTAATGCCATCTCCAGAAATGACATGACCCAAGAAACTCACTTGATTCAACCAAAAGTCGCACTTCGAGAACTTGGCATACAACCGGTTCTCCTTTAATGTATCCAGCACTATCCTTAAGTGTTCTTCATGTTCCTTCTCAACCTTAGAGTATACAAGGATGTCATCTATGAACACTATCACAAACTTATCCAAGTATGGCATGAAAACACGCTGCATTAAATCCATAAATGCAGATGGGGCATTAGTGAGTCCAAAAGGCATAACTAAGAACTCATAATGTCCATACCTCGTCTTGAAAGCTGTCTTTGGTATATCTGCTACCTTGATCTTCAATTGGTGGTATCCTGATCTAAGATCAATCTTAGAAAACACTCTCTTGCCTTGCAACTGGTTAAACAAATCATCAATCCTCGGCAAAGGGTATTTATTCTTGATGGTCGATTATTCAACGCTCGATAGTCTATGCACATCCTCATGCTACCATCTTTCTTCTTAACAAACAACACCGGGGCTCCCCAAGGCGAAGTACTAGGCTGAATTATATTCCTCTCAAGCATATCCTTGAGTTGTGCTTTCAACTCCTTCAATTCAGCCGGTGCCATTCTATAGGGTGCCTTAGCAACTGGTGCCGCTCCTGGCATCAACTTGATCTCGAATTCTATCTCTCTATCCGGCATGTTTCCCGGTAACTCTTCCGAAACACTTCGGGGTATTCCTTGACTACAGGGGTCTCCTCTAACTTAGGTTTTACCTGCTCCACATCAACAGCGTACAACAAGTAGCCTTCACAACCTTTCTGACAAGCCCTTATAGCCTTAACCGCTGAAATTATAGGGTGACGCTTCTTACTAGGCTTGTAAATGTTACCTTGATAAGTCTTATCTGATTTTCCCGGTATCTTAAAGGTCACTCTCTTTTCTCTACAATCTAAGTGGACGAAATTCTCGGATAGCCAATCTATTCCAAGAATCACATCAAAATCTGAAAAGTCCAAAACCGTAAAGTCACTCTTGCAACAATACTTTCCAACTCGAACCTCTACCAGGGGTATCAACTTGGTTACCTTAGTCACCTTCCCTAAAGGTGTTGTTATCTCCAAAGTATTTCTTAAAGGTTCCATTGGCAAGTTAAGCTTCTTAGCTATCTTAGTTGACACAAAAGTATTAGACGCTCCCGTATCAAACAAAGCCGTAACTGCTAAGTTGTCTAATATTATTGTACCTAGGATGTAAATTCATTTATTTAAATACAAATACAACATGATTTAAATCGTGCTATAAAAGTACTCAAATAAATTAAATTAAACAAAAAGGTACCTGAAATAACATTATCGTCCGGTTCTGCTATCTCAGCATCCACTGCAAAGACTCGAACTGGGCGACTTGGGCCGCCTTTCCCACTTCCTTGCTTCGGAATATTCGAACTCCCCTTCGTGGGACACATCTTGGCAAAATGTCCTAAATCTCCACAGTAGTAGCAGCCTCATGTATTAGCCTTACACTCACCTGAGTGATTCCTGTTGCACTTAGAGCATAAAGGTGCTCCGGTGGGTGGCTTACTCGCTGTAGGGGCCGTTGTCTTCTTGAAATTTTGTTGGGGTGCTCCCCGGCTATTGCCCTGGGTTGTTCCAAAATTCCTCTTGCTCCCGATAACAACGGTGGCCTTCTTCCTGAATGTCTCAACCTCTAAGGCCTTATTCAACAACTCAGCCATGTTCTTGGCTGTGAAACCCAACATGCCAGACTGTATCTGATACGATAACCCTTCCTTGTATAGGGCCATCTTCCTCTCTTCTACCTTCATCAACTCAGGGTAGAATCTTCCCAATTCGTTAAACTTGTTGGTGTATTGTGATACTGTCATGTAATTACCTTGCTTATGCTTTAGAAATTGACTTGCCATGTCTGTCTGCACTGTTGCTGGAAAATACTCATTATAGAACATTGCCTTAAAGCTTTCCCAATCCGTCACTTTACCATTACTGCTCTGTATAGCATCTATCCATGCTTCAGCTGCACCCAAAAGGAAACTAACCGCCAACTGTGCCATCTCGGTCTCAGGGACATGTATGTTCCTACATGCCTTCTCAAAACTCCTTATCCACTCTTCGGCCTTCGAATGCTCGACATTCCCAAAGAAGTATTGAACTTTGTTCCTCCTTAATCTCGTATACCAGTCAATCGGTGGTGCTTGCTCAGGTGCCGGTCTAACTGGTGGGGCTTGTGGATAAACTGGAGGGTATTCAAAAGGTATCTCTTGCTGTTGAAACTGGGGTTGATGTAAACCGTAGGGTGGGTAACCAAGACCTTGTTGATGGTCAAAACAGGGTGGAGGTGGTACAGTAGGTCGGGGAGTATGACCCACTGGAGGAGGGTAAAAGGTCTGATGCTGCTGATGAGAAAACACTGGTGGAGGAGGGTAGCTCACTGGTGGGGGATAGATACTAGTTGCTGGGGGTACGTAGACTGGTGGAATGTCTCCCACTACAGTGACTCGTATAGGTGCTTCTCCTGGTTCTCCATAGATGTAGTTGTACCTTGGTGGAGGGTGACTTACTGGTGGCGGTACTAAACCCACTGGAACGTCACTTACCAAGGAAAACTGAACCGAACTTCCCACATGCCATTGTGGGTGTTGCTCCTGATGAGGTCGCGGTGACAAACTCCGCTGAGATCGTGGTGTAGGGGTTGCAGTATGAGGGGGTGGAGTGGGGCTCGGGTGAGGTGAAGGATTCTGCCTCACGAAACCGCCTCTAACAACTGGTGTAGGACTCTCTCGACGTACTCCTGAAGCTTCTGCACCCGCTCCGGTTCTCGTGAACACCATCCTGATGATCAACGAAAACCAAAACGTTACTAAGAGGTCTAAAGAGAACTTATCTTAATAGAAAGAAAGCCTAAAAGACGCTTCTCTCTGATACCAACTGTAACGCCCCGTTCCCGGACACCGAGTCCTTATCCGGAAATCGAAACGTTCGGCACACATAATATTAAATAAATAATATTACACGTAAGCCTCTACTACGTCGTATCAAATAAAAGCAAACGGAAGCTAAAAAGACTCGGGTAATTTTTCTCAAACATCTCAGAATAGAAATTCAAGAACTAGAGAAGGGAATGTAAAGTTATTACATCCGAAACAAAACCAACGAATCCCAAAACAGTACGAATTCCAAAGTACTAAAAGTAAACTACAAGATCCAATAATAATCCAAATCTAGGAAATAAATAAAGAAATGAATAATAATTAATCAAAGTCTTCAACTCCGGCGTCCTCAAACGTCGTCATCAAAGTCCTCCTCGAACTCATCATTTACCTGTTCGTCTTCTCTCCCCCAAACACATAAATAAACATGCATTTGAGGTAAGTACAATGTACAAAGTAAGAAGTAGAAGCTACAATATAATTAAGGTTTATTATTAAAAGATTTGCCTTACTGAGACCGACTCGATCTAGGGTTCACTACATGCCCATCGACACGTCGTGACTATACGTTTCTAACTTGGCTTATCTTTGTTACATCATTACTCAAGGACACAATGCATGGTGAAAATTCCACCACGAGATATACTTGCCAACTACGGTGATTAGCACCGGTAGTCCCGGGATCTCCCCGGTATGCATATACGCTCGATGGATTTCCTCCACTACCCTTCAACCTTTTGAGCCAGTAGCGTTGTCCACCTTTTATGAACGTATCACATCGCCGATTTGAATCATTGCCTAACCAAGAATAGATGACGTTTTAGCTTTTACTACACTTATGTAATTATTAATGTGAATTAACTAGTCACCTAAGTGTTTTCAGAATAATACTCCTTATCAGCTCTACTCCCTCACTTAGACAACTAGACATCACATCCTATCAATTACACAGACATTGATGAACCCTAGTTCATCAAAGCACAAGCCCTTTCATGCCCTTCCGACGGATCCGAACTTCAACTCCCTTTAAGAGTACATTCGGTGTTTTAACTGAACGAATCGAAAACTCAATCGGGGCTTGTTCATATTCAATTAATGTTATTTAATCATGAATTAAGGTTTAAAATTCAAAACATAGCTTAAAACAACATTACATAGAAACTGGGGCAATGCGTGCGCATTACTCTGGAATGCGTGCGCATCCCTGCTGCACTTATTCTAAGCAATCCTGCATCAGGAATGCGGGCGCATTGCTAGCCAATGCGTATGCATCCTACGCAGAAAAAGCCCTAAAACATGTTCTTCAACCCTTAACGATCTCTACTCGAATTATAGCAGAAAAACAGTAGAAAAACATGTCTTTTAAGATCCAAAACAAAACTTAATCCTTAAACATCATCTAAGCTTAAAACTTGATACAATATGCATCCAAAACATGATCTATTCTACTCTAAACCACAATTAGATTGTAGGAAGAGCTTCTTACCTTTAGCAAGCTTATTCCAACAGCAAAACTCGGAGAAACAGCAGCTAAAACCGATCTTTCTCTTATCAAAGCTTCAACTTTCTGCAATCAAAACGTTGCCTTCTTCACAACGATTCCGGCGCTCTACTCTGATCTGAAAACCGTCAAGAATTGCTTTAATAGCCGATTGAAAAACTCTCAGCCCTAATTTTTGGCTCACACACGCAGAGAGTATATGGAGGTGGAGAAAAATCTGATTTCTAATAGGTTATAAGAATTGTGGGGATTTATTCTCCTTAAATAGAAAATCCCAAAAAAAAGATAGAGATCTTATTATCTTCCTTTATAATAAGATAAATCCCAAAAAAAAGGATAAAGATCTTATTATCTTCCTTTATAATAAGATAAATCCCAAAAAATGATAAAGATCTTATTATCTTCCTTTATAATAAGATAAATCCCAAAAAAAAGATAAAGATCTTATTATCTTTCTTTATAATAAGATAAATCCCAAAAAAAGATAAAGATCTTATTATCTTCCTTTATAATATACATATATATATTTCGAAATATACATATATAATTTAACAAATACTTAAACTCCGAATAAAAGGAACCGAACCCAATATTTCGTTTTCGCAAAATGACACGTCTGCCCTTTCCCGAAAATCGGAATATTACACTTATATTGTTGTCTATGAAATAAAAGTTCATCGCCATTGATAAAGGAATGAAGTTTTGAACGTTCCTTCGTATTTTTGATCATGGTAGATTTTGTTAGATTAACGTGATGTAATTGATCTGCATCGTAATTAACTAGATAATAAATTAGGAACCATCGCCGCCGGTCCTGCGACGGTCTTTATCGTAGCCGCGACAACCCTGGGTCCCCCTAATCTGAATATTCGGAGTCAGCTACGTTGATCGAAAGATTTAATTAACAGTAGGATAGATCTGGCCACACTACAAGAAAATCGGCTATTAATAAGGGTACTTCCCGTCATTAATTGTCCATTTCCCCTCATAAAAACCGTTTATAACTGGAAATTTCCTGTTATGGCCCCTTATTACTGCCTCCGCCGGTAAAGGTATTCAATAACAGGATAGTCAATCCCGTTATAATAATATCGGGACATTAATAATGGTATTTTTCCTGTTATTAAAAATCATTCTTAATAACAATCTAAACCCTTATTATAAGGTAAGTGTCCCCTCACAAATTGTGATTTAATGACAGAAAAAACCCCTTATTGTCGATTCATTTACCCCTTATTAAATTACGATTTGATAAAAAAAAAACATCCCCTCATTATAGATTATTTTCCTCTCATTAATCAGGATTCAATAACAACAAAATGCAAAATCAGGATTCAATAACAAATTGCCAATAACAACTGCATTCAAGAACATGTACACTCACAGTACTATACAAACATCCTTATTTACATACTTTACATAAAGTCAAACTTCCATCAATAATTAGTGAAGAAAGACTATAATATAATATCCGAAAATAGGAAAAATAGATACACTTTCACCAGTATTATGAAGCTTCAGGTTTACGAGGAATAAACACAGTAGATGGTTGAGGGTATTTTTTCAATACCTATGTTCACGCATAATCTTTTCAATCTCCTTATGGGAAGCCATGATCTGCATTAATATCAAGGCATCAAAACCAGAGGAAAATAAAATAAAATAAAATCTGAAACAAGTTTATGGGGCTGGAAATGCCAACTTAAGTCTATGTAGAATCAAAATACTACTTTCCATCTAAAAGCTATTGAAAAAGGGTAACACGGTGCACTAAATCTCTTAGAGTATGAAAGGGGTATAAGGTAAGGCACCACTTTAGGGACACAATTACCAGACCTAAGAACAGAAAAAACGCAGTTCAGGAGCAACAATGCAAGTACTAAAACATAACTTAGGGAACACCAAAAAGTTTCCAAGTCTTCAATATTTTCATCCACAATTTCAAGAACACGAGAAAGAACAAAGAAGAATAATCATGGTCTTTATAACACTTGTACAACAGATTGCAAGAACTGAACATAATAGTCAACAAGTTTATGTCAGTCACAAGAGCAAACAGAATGCATACAAGACCATGGCATACTCATATTATGCAAGATGAATCATAGACTAAATAAAATTGAACTCACAGCAAACCTTAAAAAAAAAAAAACCAAGTCACCAGATAGATAGCATACGGGTAGATATACTGCAACTAAGACTTGGACATAAATTTATAAAAGACGGGACACGAAGTTTACAACTTCAAGTGAGATGGTAATTAGAGATGATATCAAAGCAAAAGGCTTTAAAGAGAAAACCTCGTCGCTGCCCCTTTCCTCTAAAAAAAATGGTTAAATTAAAAGAAAAAAAATATTGTTAAAGTTGGGATTCAACAACAACTCAAGCTTTTAGATTGAATGATAATTTATCGAGTTGTATCATATCATTATAACAGTGACGGCCCAAGAAAAACAAAAATCCCAAGTATCTTGAGTTGTTACCTCAGTGACCAAAGCCTTGCAACTCCAAACAAAAGCTCCCTACAATAAATTGCATACCAAATGTCAGTTTTGTACAATATGTTGCATGCCAAATATTTTTTTTCACTATCATGTAGCATACACAAAGACAAGATCCAGACTCAGATCAACATGTTGGACAAGTCCTAGACATGTCTGGACATGTTTTGGACATGCCTGGAGAAGCCTGGACAAGTCTTGGACAAGTCTGGACATGTTCTGGATAGACCCAAGGACACCCGGCACACAACAAACCAGACTTTCAGATCAGATCCATGACCTGCACATGGACTAAACACCCATACAGACCAAGACCTGGTCATAACGACAGTAACTTATATAGACTATAGCTTATGTCACTTACGGTAGTTACCGCATTGGTATATCACCACAATGGAAGAGTTGAGATTTTATATCGGCAAATCTGCACTGCATGATCTAATCCTCTAGGTTCGTACATCCAGACTTGTTGGCATTCTTATGTCTACATGAAATAGCTTAATGTTTGCTTCCATACATATCATTCCATAGTTGTACACATTCAGGTTTGCGAACTCTGTTGGCACACTTGCACACACCTTTCATGAGAGAAAAAAAGGCAAACTATGCTGTGGTTACAAATTTTCAAAGGCAATAAAATCTTTAATTACTCAAATCTTACTTCAATTGTAGGAAGACTTACACCAACTCTGAATAAAAAACAAATTTTAAGGTATGAGGCCAGAATGAAAGTTCGGATACCATAGATATCAGATTCAAGAGGATATTCATATTTATTAAGAGCGGGAAACCAGAAGCAGCACACTTGGCATAAGAGAAGAAAATGGAGTGTAAACCATCTACTATCGGACATGGATTCAAACATATACACATATCTATATATATATATATATATATATATATATATATATATATATATATATATATATATAAATATATATATATATATATATATATATATATATATATGGAGATATAAGGATACTACATTAGTCCCAAGATGTACATCAAGAGCAAGAAAAGTAAATGCTTGAGTGCTAATAAAATCATTAATATTTGCTTTTTTACCGCAGAAAATACCCTGAGAGAAGATAGGATTGGGCGTACATGAATACAAGTAAATACAAACATCTTTACACAAATACTTACATATATGTATGTACTTATACGGGACACACATTGGCCCTAAGATGTTGTCCATGAACGAGAAACGTAAATGCTTATGCTTGAGAGTTTAGTATGTGCTAATATAACTTACTTTCACCCTTTTTACCCTTAGAAAAAGCAGAACTATACAAACATGCACACACACACACACACACACACACACAGGAGTTTACGTATAGATAAATAAATACATATACATCATGGATAGACAGAACCCTTGAAACTTGAAATGTCTCCCTTTAACAAGATCTCATAAGGGCAAAAGAACTCAAAACCATTCAACGCCTAAAGTACAAGAATGTCCGGAAGGAACATTGACATTCTTTTTTGTGCATTTTTTATAAGACAACATAGACTATATATCAAGCAAAAGGGCTTACCCCTGGAGCACTTAAGAAGCAGCAGTTTGAATATGTGAGATTATTGTGCGCAAAGGAAATCTGCTGTGGCCAGAAATTTTTGCTCATCATTTCTACTGATTAAATCTTCTTCATCCTACAAATCAAGGATTACACAAAACCATACATTATAAGAACAGCCATTCGGATAGACCGATTCGACTTAATTGAATACATGAAACTATGCAGCATTTATATACATGGCAAATTTCTTACGAGAAAGTTAGAACTTCCAAGATCACGTGCAGCATCGACATAGAGATGCCTTTCTAGTACATTCACATGGACCGTAATATACAGGTTAGTACCGTCATTGCCCAAAAAGACAACACCATTTTCGTACAATAACTTCTGGATCTGAAAATTCAACAAAAAAATCAATTATCTGCATACAAGAAGAATGCCTAATGGAAAAGAAGTGACAGGCAAACATACGATTGACCAAGCTCAACGCTTTTTACCTCGGGAATGAAGTCAATGAGTCCTTCAGGAATGAGTATCACACCATAATTGTAGCCAAGCTCTGCACGCTTACAAACTGTATCAGCAATGTAGTCACTTGGGGTACTGACTTAGGCTTTTGTACAATCACCTTGTGCTCATGTGCTAATCCAAGTTGCTTCTTTTCGGCATTTCAACGAACACCACATGAACATGAGCTAATCTAAGTTTCTTCTTTTTGGCATTTCAACAAACACGAAATGAGCATTTAATTACATGCTCTGAATGTGAATTTCAGTCCCCAATTGCAGAAGCACAAATTAGATGAAAAATGGATGCCAAATTCGAATGAACTCCATCCATCCATTGTTTCTTGCCGATGTCCAACAGATTCTTCATCATAAAATTCTCGTTCTTTTTACTCCGAAAGGGACGAATCACTAACCTCAAGAACGATAAATCAAATGGAATCGAGAAGAGTAGATTCTACATCGAAGAAGATGAAAGGATCTCTTAAAGTTTCTCTTTAATACCTCTGAAGAAGATTACAAAGATGAAGAATGATGATGGAGAGGCTAACAGGAGGAATTTAGAACACCGAATGTGTTTTTTTTAAGGGAACACCGAATGTGTTGATTGTTGTATTTTATTTTTATTGTTTTTCTGTTAGACTTTGACTTGTTAACTGGGTATAAATACCCAGCCTTTTCATTTTATCTAATATCAGAAAGTTTTACTATAACAAAAAAGAATGAGGAAGAGGCTCTAAACTTGTATTTGTGACCCAATTCAACATACATTTATGGTGTACATATTAAAGTAAGCCATAAAATGTTATTATTTACGGCATTCTTAAAAGCACGTCGTAAATACAAGCCATAAAAGTACACTTTTCTTGTAGTGATCAAAATAGAGGCTCTTCCAAAACTAAACAAAATTGGAAATCCGTCTACTCAATGTAGTTGGTAATTCACAGAAATCCATTATTTAATTCTTTTAACTTGATTACATTACTAAGTGATGCCCATTTTCTCAAGCTTTCATTGCTTCTAGTTATTACCTTTTCACTAGTGTTATCAAATAGAATCCAAAGAAGTGCTGCTGAAGATTGTTTATGCTACCAGCATTCTTCCAGCTCCATCTTCTACCTTGCCATGTGAAATGGAGATTTGTGATCTTTGTGGACCTCCAAGACCAACTTTTTTGTGTGTCTAACAGCGTAAAACCTGTAAGATCGGGACGGTCAACTCTCAACAAGATTTGATTAATAAATTACATTCAAATATACCAACCTACACAAAAGTTGGTTCATCAATAAGGGAAGATTGAGCTACTACGTAAAGTAAACGAGTTTGGTTGTTATAACAGAACAAAATTCAAAGAAATCTATATAGTAATGCATATAAGTAGACAATTACACGCGAAAGAGAGAAAAATATATGAGCATTTTCTAAGAGAAAAATTATCAAACACCTTGCAAGCCATCACTGTTC
Source organism: Gentiana dahurica var. dahurica (assembly GCA_024500145.1). Lineage (NCBI taxonomy): Eukaryota > Viridiplantae > Streptophyta > Magnoliopsida > Gentianales > Gentianaceae > Gentiana > Gentiana dahurica. The sequence goes on along the minus strand of CM044898.1, from coordinate 86,346,836 downwards.
TTGTATACATTCAACCTCTCAAGAAGAATGTTTGTCTCACCGTGATACTTTCTGGTAGCATCGATCCCATATTCCTATGCTCAACACAAATCACATATTCATCAGAAGTCGGTAGATTTCATCAGATCTTCATAAAAGAAACCGGATTCGAAGTGATTTCTTTTGTGGCCGCAGCAGTACTAAAACGCAACCAGAAAACTATTTCTTTTTACCCATAAGGGGGTTAACGAGCAGTAAAAGTCAGGAAATTGAAGAATCGTAAAGAGAATTGAATAATCATCCAGAAAAGTTGTTGAGAGGCGAAGAGGAGAAGAGGAGAAGAGGCGAGGAGGCGAAGAGGCGAAGATGCTAGCCGAACTGCTGCTGCCTTCGATTGATGATCTCCGGCGAAAGAAGGTAGCTCCGGTGAAGGGTGAGCGGCGGAGAGCAATTTGTTTTTGGCAGAAAATCGGGGTGGAAGAATGATAATGAAAAAGGAAAGAGGCCAGCCTTATCAATAACTTTTTTAATGTTTTTTCTTTATATTATTTCAAAATAATATTTTATTGATTTTTTCGGTACGCATTAATAAGGGGAATATTTTAGGTGTATTATAATAAGGGGATAAGTGATTAACAATAACGGGAATTAAGGGTTCCTCATTAATTTACATCATTTTCATAAGATTGTTTTAACCCTTATTAAAAGGTACTTTTAATAACCAGATTTTGACCCCTTATTAAATTCCCCTTATAAAAAACAGATTTTCTTGTAGTGCCAATCTGCTTATTGTAATCGTAAATTAACATGAAGGACTACCAACATGAGGTGTTAATTAGGACATAGTTTGATCAATCCCTAGGAACATGCTAGTCAATCCATGATAGCTGCTTAGGAAGGTTCTCGGTTTGTGCCGGTACTTTCTAATACTTACAGCGTGTGAGTTAATACAACCAACGAAGGAGGTTAGCTAAACATAGACGTCTACTGTCCTTTCAATGGAAGTAGATAAGATTAGGAAAGAGCACCCGTAGCTAAACTGAATTAGAAAATGATCTGGTTAATCTAGGAAAATATGAGGATAAGTAGACAAAAAGATCCATGACACCAAGTTAGGAGATCGGAAAGGAGAGATATACCATTTACCTTTTCAGTATTTATGTTGGTCAAAGGCCATTGATTGTTTTCTTGTTAGATTTAATGAGTTTTATCTAAGTTGCATTGTTTTTGTGGGATCGACCTTGACTCGCATAAACTATACAATGATTGACCTTTTACTCTTGTTAGTAATTCGTGTGTAGTTGTGGCTTACACGCGGATCAATTTTTTGGCACCGTTACCAGGGACAATGGCCAATGTAGATAATATATTCATTAAATTGGAATAAGAATTATTTGTTTGTTATTGAGTCTTAAAATTCAGAGTCTGTCATGTATCATCCTGCATCGTATTATGATCAGAAAAAGGGAACAGCTTCGGAAGCCGCGACAAGCCCTGCCACAGCCTCGAAGCCTGTAACCCTGATTCTAATCCCTTTTGTTTTTCTGTGTTCATCCCATTATGTATTTAGTTCGTATGTCCGCAACAGTTGGGTCTGACCCAACTAAGGCGGGAAACTACTTACTGTGTTTTTGTTTTGTTTTGTCCATCTTGCAGGGATATAGAACACTTTCACAAATCATCAGAAAGATCAAAGGAATTCAAAACCAGCTAGCATGATGCCACGAAGAGTCGTAAATTCCGTACATATCTTAATGTACCCAGGTTTGAAGGTATACAAGCAATACCAAGTGGGCAAGAGGAGAGTGGAGAAAGAGCAATAAGCTATCCTGAAAGATTATGAGACCTATAGATCAGGTGAGATTCCTATGAAATTAATTGATGTATTTTCTACTGACTCCAATCCTGAAAAGGATTTGGATACCATGTTCACTAAATCATAGGATTACCCTGATTCGGACTTGATAGAGAAATTAGGAGACCCCTGTACTTTTAGGCTCCCAGTCTCGATTGATGGAGTAACCTTAGGCTAGGAATGTGCGATTCAGGGTCTAGTTGCAACATTCTCCCACTTTGTCTGTTTAAGCATGCTAAATTTAAGGTCGAGTTGACTGAGATGCACAGTATGCATTTTTTCGATCGCGAGATCTATATGCTCACTGAGAAACTGCAAGCTCATAGTGGGAAGCTTTGAGTTCCCAGATGATTTTGTAGTAATGGACATCATCGACGATCCGAGTGCAAACGTTCAGTTAGGACACCCTTTCTTAGCAACCAGCCGAGCAATCCTGGACTATGACAACTACGAGATTACGCTTAGGGTCAATAGTGATGCAAAAACCTATACGATCCTAGAGCCACTCATCAACCGACTAGGATAGTACAATGTCAGCTCAAATTCCGGAGAGGTTAAAGTCATCCAGATAGAGGATATCCGTGATAATACGAGGAAAGGGTTGGTAGAGACCATAGAGTAGGAGTTCTTCATAGTTTGCTCCAAGAAAAGGATGAAATGAATCAGGACAATGTGCCAAGGGTGTAATATTTCGATTTTCAGGAAACGGTAGACGTGTCATTTTGCGAAAACGAAATATTATTATTCGACTTCTTTTATTGGAGTTAAATTTTATAAGATATATATATATATATATATTTCGAATTTATGTATATATATTTTAAGGAAATCTTATTTTTAGGAAAAAGGGTAATTAAGGAAAATAAGGGATTAGGTTAAGTATTGGGATTTTCCTATTTAAGGAAAATAGACCCCAAACTGTTTTCCCCTAATTATTCTTATAAGATTTTCCACCTACAATTCATATTCTGCGTGTGAGAGCCAAGCTAGGGCTGAGAGCTTGCTATCAATTTCTAAGTTGGATCTTAACGGTTTTCAAATCAGAATAGGGCGTCGGAATCATCGTAAAGAGAGCGTCGATTGAATATCAAAAAGTTGGAGCTTTTCCCAAGGTTTCTCTGCAAAATGTGTTCGTTTGCTGCAGTCTTTCTGGGTTTTGGCTGGGATTAGCTTGCTTATAAGGTAAGAGGCTCTTCCTACAATTCTAATTATGGTTATTGAGGGTTAGATCAAGAGTTATGATGCGTAGATGTAAGAAAGTTGTGCTTTTTCGTTGATCAAAGGATCATAGATGTTTAGATAAGTTTTGTATGTTTTGCTGGGTTGAAATCAATGTTGATTATGTTAGAAACGGATCAGAAATCGCGTTTTTAAGATTTAGCATTTTGGGAAAAACAAGGCGGACGGGCGTCTGACTTAGGCAGACGGGCGTCCGAGACCCTAGTAGCCCAGACGGGCGTTTGCAATAGGCAGACGGGCGCCTGAGGTCAGATTTTTGATTCAGGATGTAGCTGTTTTTGACGGACAGGCATCCGAGGTTAGTGGACGGGCGTTTGATTTTGGACGGGCGTCCATAGGGGTCCAAACGGGCGTCTGGCCTGTTTTACTTTGTTTTCACTATTCTAGCACCTTAGTTTGGTTTTTGACTTCATAATCATGTTATTATTGTTTTAAACCCTTAATCGTAATATGTTAACACTAATTAAACATAAATAAGCTTCGATTGAACTTCTAATTCGTTCAGTTAAAACACCGAATATACTCTTAAAGGGAGTTGAAGTTCGGATCCGTCGGAAGGGCATGAAAGGGTTTGTGCTTTGATGAATTAGTATTCATCAATGTCTGTGTAATTGCTAGGCCTTGTCCGTGTCTAGTGGTCTAAGAAAGAGAGTTGAGTTGGTGAGGGAGCTTACTTGAAAACACTTAAGAGGCTATTTAATAACCATTAATAATTACATACTTGCGTAGTAATAAGATTAAACATCATGTCATCCTTGGTAAGCCACAAGACTATATCGCAATGTGTAGGCCTTCGGATAAAACGTGTAAACTTGCTGGCCTTTCTAGAGGCACCAGGAGTAGAGGGTACTCGTTGTGGATAACCTTGCTGGCCATTAGAGGGCACCAGGAGTAGAGGGACTCTACAGTTCAATAATTCCGTAGGTTCATAAGACCCCAAGTACGGAGGGACTTCACCGAACGCGTATACCATCGGGACTAGCCCGTGGCTATTGGTGAGACACACCAATAGGTTGCACCTAGATGTCTCGTGGTGGGCAGCACCATGCGCAGTGTCCTTGAATGCGGATGTAACAAAGATAAGCTAAGTTAGAAACAGTTAGTCATGACATGTTGATGGACATGAAGTGAACCCTAGATTGAGTCGGTCCCATAAAGATAACTATTATAATAAAACTTGTTAAAGAGCTTTAATTAAATTGTAGCTTCTACTTCTAACTAAGTACAATGTACTTACCTCAAATGCATGTTTATTTATGTGTTTGGGGGAGAAAAGACGAACAGGTAATCCCGGAGTTTGAAGAGGGCTTTGATGACGACGTTTAAAGACGCCGAAGTTGAAGACTTTAATTATTTATGTTTTATTTATTCTTTAGACTTGAAGTTTCGTTTGGGAGCTCGTAATGACTTCCTAGTTTTTTTCTCTTTTGGAGATTGTCGTACGTTTTAGTTTTCGTTTGGTTTTCCAATGTAATAAATCTTACATTTCTATCTTTAGTATGTCGATTTCTATTCTTAGCAGCATTTATGATGTTTTGCCGAGTCTTTTGAGCTTCCGTTTTGCTGAACTCGATACGACATAGTAGAGGCTTACGTGTAATATTAGATTTATTTAATATTATACGTGCCGAGCATTTCGTTTCTGGATAAGGACTCGGTATCCGGGAGCGGGGCGTTCCAGTTGGTATCGGAGAGAAGCGTCATTTAGGCTTCCTTTCTTTAAGATAAGTTTCTCTAGCCCTTTTAGTAATGTTCTGGTTTTCTTTGATCATCAGGATGGTGTTCACGAGAACTGGAGCGGGTGCAGAAACCTCTGGAGTTCGACGAGAGAGTCCGACACCAGTCGTAGAAGGCGGTGTTGTGAGGCCGAATCATCCACCTCAGCGGAGCTTGTCACCACCCCCTCATACGGCGACCCCCACACCGGATTCCCAACAGAATTCGCCACTACGATCTCGTCAGGAGCAACACCCACAGTGGCATGTGGGAAGTTCGGTTCCGTTTTCTTTGGTAAGCGAGGTTCCAGTAAGTTCAGTACCACTACCAGTAAGCTACCCCCCACACCAACAGACCGTTTACCCTGCACTAGTGAGCCACCCCTCACAACTAGTGTTTCACCAACAACAACGGACCCCCTATCCACCTCTAGTAGGCCACACTCCTCGACCTACTGTACCTCTGTCACCCCGTTTTGACTTTCAGCAAGGTTTTGGTCACCCACCCTTTGGTTTCCACCAACCACAGCCTACACCACAACACCATCAGGGTTATCACCAGGTGTACTACCCCCATCAGACTGAGCCCCAAGTGATTCCACCATACCAACAACAACCCCAGTACCAGCAGCAAGTGCCTTATGGATACCCTCTAGTATACCCACAAGCCCCACCAGTTAGACCAATTTTCGAGCAGGCACCGCGAGTTGACTGGTATACAAGGTTGAGAAGGAACAAAGTCCAGGATTTCTTTGGGAATGTTGAGCATTCGAAGGCCGAAGAGTGGATAAGAAGTTTTGAGAAGGCATGTAGGAACATACATGTCCCGGAGACTGAGATGGCACAGTTGGCGGTTAGTTTCCTTTTGGGTGCAGCTGAAGCATGGATAGATTCTATACAGAGAAGTAATGGTAAAGTGACAGACTGTGAAGGTTTCAAGGCCATGTTTTATAACGAGTACTTTCCAGCCAGCGTGAAAGCAGACATGGCAAGTCAGTTTTTGAAGCATAAGCAGGGTGACTATATGACGGTATCGTAGTACACCAATAAGTTTAATGAGTTGGGAAGGTTTTACCCCGAGTTAATGAAGGTAGAAGAGAGGAAGATGGCCCTATACAAGGAAGGGTTATCGTATCAGATACAGTCTGGTATGTTTGGTTTCACGGCAAGGAACATGGCTGAATTGTTGAATAAGGCTTTGGAAGTTGAGAACTTCAGGAAGAGGGCCACCGTTGTCATTGGAGTAAAAAGACCTTTGGAGAGTAGCCGAGTAGAAGATCAAGAAGCACCTCAGCAGCAAGATGAGAAAAGGATTACGAAACCTCAAGCAGTTAGGTCATCCGGCAGCACATCGGGTTGCCCAAAGTGTAAAAGGAATCTCTCTGGAGAATGTCGGGCAGATACAAATGGTTGTTATCATTGTGGAGACCCCGTACATTACGCAAGGCAGTGTCCTATGCGGAACACAAAGGAAAGTCAAAGAAATGGCAATGGAGGTGCAACTCGACCAACGAGGGTGTTTGCTATGGATGCAGTCATACCAGGTACCTTTCAGTTCGTTTGTTTTATTAAGATATTCTTATGACATGGATTAAGTTCACGTTGTAATTATGGTTAAATAAATGAACTAACTTTTAGGCACGTTAATAACGGGTAACATAGCTATATCAACATTATTTAATACGAGAGTATCAAACTTTTGGTGATTAAGTAAGGCAGCTAGCAAGTTAAGCCTACCCTCAATCTTTAAGAAACCTTAATGGATCATCTGGGTAGAAGAGTGATTAAGTGCGGTTCAGTGGTTTAAGAGTGTTGGGTCAGTCGAATTCATGAACAAGGGTTTGGAACAATCTGGGAATCAGTAGTGTTTGATTTCGAGGTTAGCAAAGGCAGTTTCGTTAGAGGTTGTCCGTGGGAAAGCAAGCGGAGTTCGGATTTGGTTTGCGCTGAAGAAGAAGTTGCTAAGGGAGGTCAATGGATTGGGTACGATCAAGTTTCGAGGACGAAACTCCTGTAAGGGGGAAGGAATGTAATATTCCGATTTTCGGGAAAGGGCAGACGTGTCATTTTGCGAAAACGAAATATTATTATTCTGACTTCTTTTATTGGAGTTAAATTTTATAAGATAAATATATATATATTTTTGGTATTTTTGTATATATATTTTAAGGAAATCTGATTTTTAGGAAAAAAGGTAATTAAGCAAAATAAGGGATTAGGTTAAGTATTGGGATTTTCCTATTTAAGCAAAATAGACCCCAAACAGTTTTCCCCTAATTATTCTTATCAGATTTTCCACCTCCAATTCATATTCGGCGTGTGAGAGCCAAGCTAGGGCTGAGAGCTTGCTATCAATTTCTAAGTCGGATCTTAACGGTTTTCAGATCAGAATAGGGCGTCGGAATCGTCGTAAAGAGAGCGTCGATTCAATATCAAAAGGTTGGAGCTTTTCCCAAGGTTTCTCTGTAAAAGGTGTTCGTTTGCTGTAGTCTTTCTGGGTTTTTTGGCTGGGATTAGCTTGCTTATAAGGTAAGAGGCTCTTCCTACAATTCTAATTATGGTTATTGAGGGTTAGATCAAGAGTTATGATGCGTAGATGCAAGAAAGTTGTGCTTTTTCGTTGATCAAAGGATCATAGATGTTTAGATAAGTTTTCTATGTTTTGCTGGGTTGAAATCGATGTTGATTAGGTTAGAAACGGAACAGAAATCGCGTTTTTAAGATTTAGCGTTTTGGGAAAAACAAGGCGGACGGGCGTCTGACTTAGGCAGACGGGCGTCCGAGACCCTAGTAGTCCAGGCAGGCGTTTGCAATAGGCAGACGGGCGTCTAAGGTCAGGTTTTTTGATTCAGGATGTAGCCATTTTTTACGGACGGGCGTCCGAGGTTAGTGGACGGGCGTCTGATTTTGGACGGGCGTCCATAGGGGTCCAAACGGGCGTCTGGCCTGTTTTACTTAGTTTTCACTATTCTAGCACCTTAGTTTGGTTTTTGACTTCATAATCATGTTATTATTGTTTTAAACCCTTAATCATAATATGTTAACATTAATTAAACATAAACAAGCTTCAATTGAACTTCTGATTCGTTCTGTTAAAACACCGAATGTACTCTTAAAGGGAGTTGAAGTTCGGATCCGTCGGAAGGGCATGAAAGGGCTTGTGCTTTGATGAATTAGTATTCATCAATGTCTGTGTAATTGCTAGGCCTTGTCCGTGTCTAGTGGTCTAAGAAAGAGAGTTGAGTTGGTGAGGGAGCTTACTTGAAAACCCATAGGTGGCTAGACAATAACCATTAATAATTACATACTTGCGTAGTAATAAGATTAAACATCATGTCATCCTTGGTAAGGCACAAGACTATATCGCAATGTGTAGGCCTTCGGATAAAACGAGTAAACTTGCTGGACTTTCTAGAGGCACCAGGAGTAGAGGGCACTCGTTGTGGATAACCTTGCTGGCCATTAGAGGGCACCAGGAGTAGAGGGACTCTATAGTTGAATAACTCCGTAGGTTCATAAGACCCCAAGTACGGAGGGACTTCACCGAACGCGTATACCATCGGGACTAGCCCGTGGCTATTGGTGAGACACACCAATAGGTTGCACCTAGATGTCTCATGGTGGGCAGCACCATGCGTAGTGTCCTTGAATGTGGATGTAACAAAGATAAGCTAAGTTAGAAACTGTTAGTCATGACATGTTGATGGACATGAAGTGAACCCTAGATTGAGTCGGTCCCACAAAGATAACTATTATAATAAAACTTGTTAAAGAGCCTTAATTAAATTGTAGCTTCTACTTCTTACTATGTACGATGTACTTACCTCAAATGCATGTTTATTTATGTGTTTGGGGGAGAGAAGACGAACATGTAATCCCGGAGTTTGAAGAGGGCTTTGATGACGACGTTTAAAGACGCCGAAGTTGAAGAATTTAATTATTTATGTTTTATTTATTCTTTAGACTTGAAGTTTCGTTTGGGAGCTCGTAATGACTTCTTAGTTTTTTTCTCTTTTGGATATTATCGTACGCTTTAGTTTTCGTTTGGTTTTCCAATGTAATAAAGGTTACATTTCTATCTTTAGTATGTCGATTTCTATTCTTAGCAGCATTTATGATGTTTTGCCGAGTCTTTTGAGCTTCCATTTTGCTGAACTCGATACGACATAGTAGAGGCTTACGTGTAATATTAGATTTATTTAATATTATACGTGCCGAGCATTTTGTTTCTGGATAAGGACTCGGTATCCGGGAGTGGGGCGTTACGAAGGAGACGGCCAGCCTTGCCGAATCTGCCCAGCGTAGTGACAGGTTGAGATCGAGGGTGGAAAAAGTGAATTCATCGGGCAAAAAGGGCAAGTCTCAGAGTAGGCAAGTGTAGGCTAGATGTGCAAGGCTGAAGGCTCCAAGTTCTACTGAAAAGGTTCGAGGAGTAGGGCTTCTGAATGGAAAGGAGGAAGGCATCTACTTGGGAATAAAAAGCCCAGGGAGAGCAATCATAGAAAAATAGGGATGACGCACCTTGGTAAAAGCCTCTTGAGTGCAATGTTAGTGGGTGAAAACCCAAAAATCAGATTGAGTGAGAATCGAAGGAAACTCGAGCTGGCGAATCTGAATTCAGAACTACTTTCTTACCCTTAGGATATTTTGAGTCAAATAAAAGTAGTGGGATTGGGCAACAAGATTTTTTTCATCCTACCGCATCCCGAGGTTTTGTGCTAAATGATGGGGGAAGGGATTTTTACTTGTTGAGCAATCCGGTGAAGTAGGTTAGTCGAGTCGGAGGAGTCAGTGCTGATTGATAAGAAGCAAGGATTGAATGAGAAGGGAAGTTGTTTTAAATTTTAAGGAATTTGGAAAGAAAAATATCAATAAGCCGTGAAGGTACTTCCCGCAGCCATGAAAGTACTTAAGCTTGGTTCCCAAGGTTTGACTAAATTCTGGGAAGTCGAGATGGTTCATGGACCACACGCATTGACTCGGAAGTCTGATAGGGCAGGGAACCGTCCCATCCACACTCTCCACTACTCCACATTTTCTTCTTCCCTATTACTCCTCCATTACTCCACATTTCATCAATCCAATCAATCTCTCCCTCAATCCACTCACCCACCATTAATCCTTCCCACTCTTCCATACAACCATTTCAATTCAAACGATTTCAAATTTCAAATTGACCCCACTATCTCCTATATAAAACACCTTAACCTCACCATTTCCTTCATCATCAATACTATTTCCTCTCTTCTTCTTCTTCATAAATTTTGGCCAACACCCCCACCATAATTTTGCCATATCCACCATTTCCATAAACTAAACCCTACATTTTCCTAAAATTGCCACTATAAATTTTCGATTTTTGTGAATCGACACCATTTCCGTTCATTAGGAGTTCCAGAAAGCTCCTAGAATTTCATAACCCAGAAAACTAAATCTCAGGAAGTAGCGAGACCACCTCTTGCAACTGCGCCAGGCAGTTTCAGCAGAGACAAAGTTCAGTTCAGAGCAGTAATGGCAGGAAACCCAATTCTGAGACGTAGAGAGCCCAACAAAGGCTTTAGGCCGGCAATGCCCACTATAAATGGTGTCGACCAGTTTGCTTCTGTTGTAATATATGAGTCATTCAGGACAAATGGGAACAATCGGACGGCTGTAAGGGAAAGAGGCGTAGACGTCAATGATTGTGTGGTGATGTGATACCACGAGTGCTTCGGTTTCACGGCATAATGGACATGGCTCTCATTCTGGCCACTTTTAATGGCACTATTGCTCATGAGTTCTATGCATATGTAGCGGCCAACCCAAATTCTCACATTGCAATGGTTCGAAGGGTGCCCATTGATTTCTCGATCGAGACTATCAATGCCCACTATGGCATTGTCAATGCCCACTTCATGATAATGAGTTCACTGCTGCCAACAGAGAGCGTGATCTGGAGCGCTTGATGCTTATTGCTGAATATTATGATGTGCAGTGGGAATTCAGAGCCAACAATTTCTAGACTACATTTTACTCAAACGAGCTAGACTAGGACGCTCGTATGCTGCACAAATTTGTCATCACCCCTCTTTTGCCCAATGCTCACACTGCTATGGTGACTTGTCTGAAAGCCAAGCTCATGTAGTCTCTCGATATCGAGAATGACGTGAACATCGGTTTGTTGATATATAGCCGGATTTGCCAGGTTTTCGGAACAAGATGAGAGATTTTACCGTATCGAAACCTGCTAGATGCAATGGTTATGTAAGTAATGTGCCCAGTCTTGGCGGCTGGTGAGAGAGTTGAGCCACTGCCGATCCTTGATGGTGCGGCAGTTCAAAAGACAAGAAAGCGGAGAAGACGGGTTGCGATACCAGCACTTGGACGGGCTAGACCATAACACGAGTTTCAAGCTGAGATGATGAGGGAGTTGGCAGAGATGCAAGGTGTTAGGTGTAGTTCCCGAAAGACAATTTGTGTAATTGTTTTTAATAATGAATGACAGAATTTATCTCAACTTATTACTTGCTTTGTGCTTGTAAAGTAATACACTGCTGCAAACCCTAAGTATATCTGTATGTAACCACTTAACTCAGTGTATGGATTACACGTGAGGATTGAGCTAGTGGTGATATACTTAAACTGTTAGTCCGTGGTGAACTTAATCAGAGTTTAGGGTCTCTTGATTAAAACACCAATAATGCGCCCAGAACACCTTAGGGTGTGATAGTCTTATCCGGACTGTCGGTAGAGGGTACCTACGTGGGGCATTTATATATGATGGCATTCATATAGGACTGGACCGATTTAATCTGAATTTCTCGGTATAATTCCGTGATCGAGGAATCTTATTAAATCATTAGATGATCATATATGGATCAACCTTAATCCTGAGGTGATCACAGGGTGCTGCTTGTCCCGGGGTAGTGTTTGATGTGTTAGTTACGGTTCACTTAAATAATGTGTTCCAAGCCACTTCTCATTGGCACTATCTCCAGATGAGTGAGTAGTTCTGATTTTCACAGACATGGAATCCATTCCTTCCTGCGGGAAGTAGAGAGACAGTCCCCTTATTTGTTAGCCCTAAGAAAGTGAACGATCGGCCGAGTTCATATTTAGACTAATTAGCTACTAGTCAGATATGTGAACTAATTGATCACTATGGGGTTGATGGTAAATAAGGATAAGATATTCTGAGTCGGGTTCACGGAGACTTCCCTCTCAGAATGGACAGTCTATGGAGGGTTAATCCGTATGTAGTGATTATATCAATGGACGCTTATTCACTCTATGGGTTGAGTATAAGTATACATCTATAATCGGTAGAGTTCAGTTTCGGGTTTATGGTGGCGTAATCCCGAAATTAATAATTAATATACTTATTCGGTTCGATGAATAATTAATTATTGGAGCTACTGGCTATAGGTCCATGGTCCCCGATGTGGCTTCTGTAATTCGGACTAATAATCTTGTTATTTGGGCCTCAGTGATAATTAATTGGCTGGGCTAATTAATTGATATGCAAGAATATTATTTAGTTGGGCTAAATAATATAATACACAGAAAAGACATTTTCTGTGGGCCTGGTGAGCTTAGTGTGGCGCCAATATGTCTTGAATTTTCCAAGAAATTAGTTTTCCTAGATAATGACATATTGTGTAATTAGTTATTTATTTGTTAAATAATTAATTGGATAAATAAAAGAAAATAATTTATTTATTATTTATCTCTTAACTATAAGGATAATTATATTTTCTTATTATAAGATTGTAATTATCTCTTATTTTTATTGGATAATAATAATTAGAATTATCTCTTTTATTTTGTTAAACCGATTGGGTATAGGTTTTGTCTCTTGGATTTTGCCTATAAAAAGAGAGTTCTCCCCGAGCCCTAGGTGAGGTAAAATCCATGAAATTCATAGAGAAAAAAGGCTAAGGAGTTCGATCCTTAGCTCCACCCGGTTGGAGAAAAACTTGGAGTTTTTCTTGGAAGCATATCAAGGAGGTTCTCATATCAAGAAGGGTGTCCACCAACCACCGTTTGGAGAACACATTGGAAGATCAATGCTTCTCATCCTAAGATCAAATCTTCTCTTCCTACTATTGGTATGATTTTCTTAACCCCCTTGTAGTTGTTAAATCCTTTAATTATGTTTTATGATATGTAAATCGTGATCCATCCGCAGCGCGTAGATCTAATTCGTTTAGATCTAAGAACCTGCATCCTTCATGTGGTAGCAGAGCCAGGTTCCACGATTTACATAGTATAATCATAATTAAACGATTTAAAGGAGTGGAATTGCATGTAGGTAAATTTAATTTATTGTTCTATGCATTGTTTATGATTGGTTGTCATGGTTGAAGAGATGGATTGGGGGTTGGCACTGTTTACCCGTTAGATCTATTGTAAACTCATATAAACGATGAAAATTCGTTCATATGAGTATAGGAAATTATGTAATTTATTTTTATTGCAATTTTAATTTCCAGAAAATAGATATGTTTAGTAGCTGTTTAGTTTTTTCGTTTTTTCCGTTGTTTGAGCCGTTAAAACGAAGATCCCTCCGGTCAGAATCAATATTGGAAGTTGATGAACAATCACACAAAATTTGGCGTCGATCAGAGTCCGTTTGGATGTCCGTTCGTTGATGAGAAGAGGCAGCTGTAACAGAAAAACGCAGAACTCACAGAAACCCTAACTGTGACTTCCTCGATTTTCTGGAAGAGTTTGGACCGTTGAAACGATGATCCAACCGGTCAGATCAATAAAGATGGAGTGTTTGACGTGGGATAAACATTTCAGATCGATCGGGATTCATCTTGATTCCCTTCCGGACTCGGGAAGTTTTTGATATGCTGCTGTAAAAGCAAGATTCAGCGGCTAGATGGGTGAATCACTGGAGAACATTGACAAGTCAAGGCTCCAATCCGACCGTCCACATTGAAGCCCGAGGAGTGGAGAACAGATCTGGAAAGTTTCGTTGCGATCCGAGTTCGTTTGGTTTGCCGATTGTCGAAGTCTTTGGACAGCTGCAGATTAGGGTTTTATTTTATTTTCGAATAGATTAGTTACGGGGGTGTCAACGGTCCATCTCGGTGTTTATTTTCCGCACTAGTATACATGTGTAGATTGTATGAATAGAACCGGAAAATTGCCATGACATGCATCATATCATGAATTCCACTCCATATGCATACATGTAGATATTAATTCGAGGAATTAGTTAGGCATGTATAAAGCGTGCAATTAGTTTTAATTAATTGTTTGATATTGATTAGAAACTAATTAGGGTAAAGACCGAGGAACAAGGGTTTTTTCAATCGTCGAGGTTGGGTGATGGATTCTCGGTGAATCCCACTCTGCGAAAGAATAAGGAGTAAAATCCCGAAACCTCGTGGTTAAGGTGTTGGATTCTTGGTGAATTCGACCTTACCTAAGACGAGATTACGTTTTTGTTCCGTAGTGTCTACGTGAAAGTTTGATGTTTAAGGATTGGATAATCACGGGCAAACAGGTTTGAAAGTGGTTTAACCATGGTTGGGTGGTCAACAGTAGCTACGGCTCGATCGACTTCACCCTCCACGTGTGGCGTTTGCACGGGGATCTCGCAAGGCTGAGTCATCCGAAGAGCCACTACGGCTTAACGGAGCTCCCCTAGCCTTGATCCATCCGACGGCCACATATGTTCTAACGAATAGGTCGGGTGGGTTAGCCCACATAACCGACAACATTCGTGCCTGTGAATTATTGTTCCTTAATGTAACATCAAGTGCAAAAACGTGATCAGTAAACCCACCACGTTTTCAAAATATTGAGTGGGAGCGGGAGAGGCGACAGCCGACCCCACGGCCTCTACTGTTGACACAAGCAACGTGAGAGAATGGTGACGCCTCGTGCCGGCTTTGATTTCTGCCCCCTAAGGAAGGCCTTCACCGCTATCAAAATTCAAGGCTTGGTCTCCGAAAGGATAGGATTTTGGGTACTCGTCGGGTCACTGACCGACCCTAAGGCGGCACACTCGGGGTCTACCTAAAAATCTGAGACAGTAGGTCACACTCATAAAGGGTATTTTTGGTAGTACATTGGCTGAAAAAGGAAAGGTGATTGACGATCAGAATGAGATGTTTGATTCTCAATCTGATCTTCAATATTAATCGAAACCTCTTTGACCTACCCTAAGGCGGCACTGAGGCATTAGATTAAATCCTTGGAACGGTAGGATAGACTATAAGTACTTAGTTTATGTTCCTAAAATTTTAGTAGTGTATGATTTGGATTTATTTATTTTGTCAATTTTATTTACAACTGTTATACATATCTCTCTAGGGTGCTAGACTGCTAGTGTAAAATTGACTAGTAATGACTTCGTTAAAAAGTGGTTAGTAACTAGAACGTTGTACCTATTAATCTCACATGCGATTAATTTTTCGGAAGAGATATTTCTCTTGAGCCTTCAAAGACTTAAGTGACGTAAATAAGTATGTCACTGCTGTCACTCGTGTTGAACGAGAGACAACCATAGTTAGTTTGAAAGATGATTGGGACGACAAAATTCTTCTAGTGAATTGTAATTGTGTAGTGTCTACACGAGAAATTTTCTAATAGAAAAATTGGAGAATCATAAATTTAAGTGTCGCTAGTTAGACGGTATTTGGGACCGATAAACTAGTGGGAGCTTTTATCTTATGTTTTCTAATTTATTAGAAAATTAGTCCCACTGGATAACGCTTTCATTAGACATCCCACAGTTCACGAGTAGTGTCTACTCAAACGAACTGCTAGTTCAAGACTATTTCCTTTTAAGGAAAGTTAAGAATGGGAAAGAATGCCTATAAGTTTTAATCATCGTAACTAAACTTTTGAGGCTAAACCGAAACATTAAATAAAGAAATTATAGGATAAGGAAAGTGATTTCGGATCACTAACCAATGAATCCTTAGCGACTTTCTTAACCGAGTAACTTGACTCGGTAGCTTAGTTCTTTGGAAGAACAAGGAAGCTGTGTATTAACGATTAATAGAGTAACAACAGGCAGTAATTTCAGCTAGAATAGTGGGAGTGATATAAGGAAATGAATTTCGGATTCGATCCTTGAATATCACGGAAAAATTTATTTTTCTGTTTTCAGATTCGTTGGAACAAATGGATTCACTTTCAACTCGATATATTGTTGCCTCAAAGAAAGTGAATTTGACATTTGTAGTAC
The DNA here is from genome assembly GCA_024500145.1 of Gentiana dahurica var. dahurica. Classification (NCBI taxonomy): domain Eukaryota; kingdom Viridiplantae; phylum Streptophyta; class Magnoliopsida; order Gentianales; family Gentianaceae; genus Gentiana; species Gentiana dahurica. Next base: position 86,330,860 of record CM044898.1, on the reverse strand, counting down.
GAATCCGAGACTCGGACTTTTGTTTGATAAAGTCAGAACCACTAAGAAAAGCTGAATAAGTATGTGTACCACATCTAAAACTATTATAGGCAAATGGTTTCCGTATTAAGATAAACGATTCTTCATAATCTATTAATTAGTGCATATATCCTAGAGATAAGACCTAACGACTGGCTAAGGGTGATTCCTATTTCCCAGTCTGGGAACACTGTCTCAAAGGAACAATGACTAAGTTTCCTTTCAATCGGGAAAGGGTAATAGATTTGATGGGGTAACATAGCTTGTTCACCATGACCTTCGAGGTCTAGTGAGAGATACAAGCTAGTGGGAGATTTTGAGTGGTGACATTTTTGTCTGATAACTACTCGAAACGCGATTTAGTTTATCGAAAGAATACGAGGAGGTGTCTCTAATTTTAGCAAAGAATAGAGTATTCCATGCTCAGAAATAGGCTATCGTATAGTCTTGGGACTGATGCTCGGCCTGCCTCCTAGTGGAATGTTTCTCACTGAGGAAGAAACCATAGACTTGCCCTATATAGTTATTGATATGCTACAATACACTGCTAAACTCGATTAAGATAATTCGTTGCAAAATAACGGTTAACATTATTATGTAAACCGAGAAGTCTACCTAGAAGATGCTAGTGAGTTTATGGATAAGGAGTGAATTCGGTTCACACCACATCCGTAAATGTAGGCATTTAGCATTTAATGCTTGAAGGTAGGACTGGGGATTTTGCGCATACGTTCAGATTGTGACTGTTCGTGAAATATCTTAATGTCACGAGTGAAGGTTGGTTTTAAGATTCTTGAGATCAGAAAGTGACGGTTGGACTGTCACACCCTTTCTGAAATAATACATAGATAACAACCTTAGAACTTGGAGTACAGTTACTCTAGGTAGTTACTATCTGATTTAATCAGACCACGTCCAACATTAGTTGTTGGTGATTGCACTGATAAATACTACTAGATCAGAATGTCAATCCACCCAAGACACAGTGGGAGTATGGTTTAACCGTTGAACCATTGTGGTTTTGTGGACTTTACAGTCTGCTGGGGTGATTGATAACCTATGGCTCTTGGTGGGCTGTATAGGATTCTGATTATAGAGGTTGGTTTGAAAAACTTAACTCTGTGAATGGAGTTTTGGTACTCCAGTTCTGTTCAGCCTCTTGTAGAACCACCTGAGTGTCTCAGGCCCAGTGGGAGCAATTGGATCTACACGGAAAAGAGTCGAATGAATAGGAAATTTTAATTTCAGCGCAAAGTTGAGTGGTATAGGGGTGATTCCCTGACAAGTAGAGAGTTAACCAGACCTTGAACTCTCTCACCACTCAGTCTTGCTAGATTTCGTTAGAAAGCAGAAAATAGGGGTGATTCCCTGAGACTTTCTTGCCGAACAACGGAATCTGAATTCATTCAGAACAGAAGGGTTTAGCTAAGAATGAATAACGGATTCGTTACAAAGCAGAAGATAGGGGTGATTCCCTAAGACCTTTTTTTTACGAGACTAACGATATCTTAATTCATTCAGAAAGAACCTTTGGTAGGAGGCCTGCCATGGCTTATATCCTTTGTGGATTTAAGAGAACCTCTCGGTCATTTAAAAGTCACATGTTTTAAAATATGTGGACTTGACCAAAATATTGATAAGTTTTTCGTAGACTGGATATCAATATTGGTAATGTAGTAGTAGTATTAGTGTTCATAAATGATAACACTAAAACGGTTAGAAACAACATGGGTGTGCTATCTGAAGTCGGAAACTGACACGCCAAGATTCTCTGGATGAGAGAATTGGACTATATTCTAAGAATTTGATTCGGTCAAATTCACAAGAATGAGTCATTAGCTATCCCATCTGTCTTATTGGGTAAGATGATCATGCATATACGTATGCAACATTCAACGAGAGTAGTCATACCCTAACTCTCAGGAATGATTCTCTAAATCTTCGGATAAAGAGAAAATGGGATAGAGTATCTCTTGGATAATGGCAAGTCAGGTTATCACAAGTCAATAGTAATCGAATCACGGATTCGAGCATTGAATAGCGGTTTTAGTACATCCTCAAGTTTTTTTGAAGAACGAGGAATAATGTGCTTGTATATTCGGGTGCAAACTTGAATATGGCTGACTACACTGATTCTGACTTGTAGTTAGATTGAGGATGATCATTAAGTCGATCTCGGGCTCAGTGTTTAGTGCTTAGAATTTCCTTTTTGTTCTGGGAGTAATTCCAGGTCTGATAAGCCGATATCACTTCATTGTGAAAACAGTGAAGAGATAGCTTAGAAAGATCTTCTCAGTTACAAGAAGTCAAAAGCATATTGAGAGAGAGTACCGCCTGATTGGAAGGACTGACAACGTTTCAATCCTAAAGATCGTCTCGAGTCGACAACCTAACTAATCAGTGTACCAAGTCGAGTGCTTGGTGGGTACGGCATTGATGGATATGTCTCATCTGCTTTTAGAGCAAGTGGGAGAGTGTTGTGAATAAGATGAGAAAGGGTGTGCTCTAAAAACAATCGTTACTTGTCATTTCGTGCAAGTGGAAGATTGTTAGGTGTAGTGCCCGAAAGACAATTTGTGTAATTGTTTTTAATAATGAATGGCAGAATGTATCTCAACTTATTACTTGCTTTGTGCTTGTAAAGTAATACACTACTGCAAACCCTAAGTATATCTGCATTTAACCACTTAACTCAGTGTATGGATTACACGTGAGGATTGAGTTAGTGGTGATATACTTAAACTGTTAGTCCGTGGTGAACTTAATCAGAGTTTAGGGTCTCTTGATTAAAACACCAATAATGCGCCCAGAACACCTTAGGGTGTGATAGTCTTATCCGGACTGTCGGTAGAGGGTACGTACGTGGGGCATTTATATATGATGGCATTCATATAGGACTGGACCGATTTAATCTGAATTTCTCGGTATAATTCCGTGATCGAGGAATCTTATTAAATCATTAGATGATCATATATGGATCAACCTTAATCCTGAGGTGATCACAGGGTGCTGCTTGTCCCGGGGTAGTGTTTGATGTGTTAGTTACGGTTCACTTAAATAATGTGTTCCAAGCCACTTCTCATTGGCACTATCTCCGGATGAGTGAGTAGTTCTGATTTTCACAGACATGGAATCCATTCCTTCCTGCGGGAAGTAGAGAGACAGTCCCCTTATTTGTTAGCCCTAAGAAAGTGAACGATCGGCCGAGTTCATATTTAGACTAATTAGCTACTAGTCAGATATGTGAACTAATTGATCACTATGGGGTTGATGGTAAATAAGGATAAGATATTCTGAGTCGGGTTCACGGAGACTTCCCTCTCAGAATGGATAGTCTATGGAGGGTTAATCTGTATGTAGTGATTATATCAATGGACGCTTATTCACTCTATGGGTTGAGTATAAGTATACATCTATAATCGGTAGAGTTCAGTTTCGGGTTTATGGTGGCGTAATCCCGAAATTAATAATTAATATACTTATTCGGTTCGATGAATAATTAATTATTGGAGTTACTGGTTATAGGTCCATGGTCTCCGATGTGGCTTATGTAATTCGGACTAATAATCTTGTTATTTGGGCCTCAGTGATAATTAATTGGCTGGGCTAATTAATTGATATGCAAGAATATTATTTAGTTGGGCTAAATAATATAATACACAGAAAAGACATTTTCTGTGGGCCTGTTGAGCTTAGTGTGGCGCCAATATGTCTTGAATTTTCCAAGAAATTAGTTTTCCTGGATAATGACATATTGTGTAATTAGATATTTATTTGTTAAATAATTAATTGGATAAATAAAAGAAAATAATTTATTTATTATTTATCTCTTAACTATAAGGATAATTATATTTTCTTATTATAAGATTGTAATTATCTCTTATTTTTATTGGATAATAATAATTAGAATTATCTCTTTTATTTTGTTAAACCGATTGGGTATAGGTTTTCTCTCTTGGATTTTGCCTATAAAAAGAGAGTTCTCCCCGAGCCCTAGGTGAGGTAAAAGCCACGAAATTCATAGAGAAAAAAGGCTAAGGAGTTCGATCCTTAGCTCCACCCGGTTGGAGAAAAACTTGGAGTTTTTCTTGGAAGCATATCAAGGAGGTTCTCATATCAAGAAGGGTGTCCACCAACCACCGTTTGGAGAACACATTGGAAGATCAAGGCTTCTCATCCTAAGATCAAATCTTCTCTTCCTACTATTGGTATGATTTTCTTAACCCCCTTGTAGTTGTTAAATCCTTTAATTATGTTTTATGATATGTAAATCGTGATCCATCCGCTGCGCGTAGATCTATTTCGTTTAGATCTAAGAACCTGCATCCTTCACAAGGAATTATAACTCATATGATGGAGCATCTCCAAATTCCTCCCTATGCCTGACCACCACGAGCCTCTAGACGTAATCGATCTTCGGAGGCCGGCCCTTCTTCTGCAGCACCACCTCCCGGTGACGACGACGACGCGGACATAGCCTCTGATTAGTCCCTAGTTTTAGTCATTTTTAGTTTTTCTTATTATTCTCCATTGTTGTTTTTATTTTGTTTTTTGTTTTTAAAGACTATGCAATAAATGACTTTTCATTTTTTTTAAATAATGTATTTTATGGCTTATATTGTTTGCAATTTACAATTTCATTTGCTTTCTGCCATTCTATATTTTATTACTGTGTCACCTCTACTTTCCATGAATTTTGTATGTCAGAATTCATTAGCAGATGTTCGAAAACTTTTTCACGACATTAAGCCCACGACGTGTTCGATACGAGTTCATATACTTCGATCCATGCTTAACCCAAGCTAAGTTTCTTTTCGTTATTAATCTTTTCATCATTGGGGGTCAATGCTTCGATTAAATGGGGGTAGGAATGTCACTTAGCAATTGACTAAGAATTTCATCAATACTTTTATTTATCACGATTCTTTTCGATGCATTTTTCACCACTCAGTCTTTCCGGGAAATCTGCAACACGAACGTGAGGATATGATAAAGTGACCATTTCCTTCATCATCAAAACTATTTCCTCTCTTCTTCATCTTCTTCTTATTCATAAATTTCAGGCAACACCACCACCATACCACCACCAAAATTTAGCCAAATCCACCATTTCCATAAACTAAACCCTATATTTTCCCAAAATGGCCACTATCAATTTTCGATTTCAGTGAATCGAAACCATTTCCGTTCATTAGGAGTTCTAGAAAGCTCCCAGAATTTCCTAACCCAAAAAACCGATTAGGAAGCAGCGAAACCACATCTCGCAGCAGCGCTAGGTAGTTTCAGCAGAGACAGAGTTCAGTTCAGAGCAATAATGGCTGGTAGAGGCAACCCGATTTCGAGACACAGAGGAGCACAGTAGAGGCTTCAGGACAATGCCATGCCCACTATAAATGGTGTCGACCAGTATGCTTATATTGCAATATATGAGTCATTCAGGACTCATTGGAACAATCGGATGGTTGCAAGGGAGAGGCGTACCCTCAATGATTGTAGTGATGTGATACCACGAGTGCTTCAGTTTCACGGCATAACAAACATGGCTCTCATTCCGGCCGCTTTTAACGCCACTATTGTTCATGAGTTCTATGCCAATGTAGTGGCCAACCCTGAGTCTCACATATCAATGGTTCGAGAGGTCCCTATTGATTTTTTGATCAAGACTATCAATGCCCGCTATGGCATTGTGAATGCCCACTTCATGGTTAGGAGTTCACTGCTGCCACCAGAGAGCGAGATCTGGAGCACTTGAAGCTTATTGCTGAATATTATGATGTGTAGTGGGAATTCGGAGCCAACAATTTCCCGACTACCTTCTACTCAAACGAGCTGGCCTGGGACACTCGTACGCTGTACAAATTTGTCATCACCTATCTTCTACCCAACGCTCACGCTAATACGGTAACTTGTCCGCAAGCTGAACTCATGTACTATCTCGATGTCGAGAATGATGTGAACATTGGTTTGTTGATACATATCCGGATTCACCAGGTTTGCGGAACAAGACGAGAGATTTTACCGTATGGCAACTTGCTAGATGCATTGGCTATGACAGTAGAGTGCCCAATCTTGGTGGCTGATGAGAGAGTTCAGCCATTGCTTATCCTTGCTAGTGCGGCAGTCCAAGGGACGGGAAGGTGGAGAAAACGGGCTACGATACCAGAATAGGGACGGGCTTAAACACAGCACGAGTTTCAGGCTGAGGTGAAGAGGGCGTTGGCAGAGATGCAAGGAATACTAACTCATATGATGGCACATGTCCACATTCCTCCCTATGCCCCACAACCATGAGCCCCTAGTTGTAATCGAGCTTCGGAGACCGGCCCTTGTTCTGCAGCACCACCTCCCGGAGACGACGACGACGCAGACATAGCCTCTGATTAGTCCTTAGTTCTAGTCATTTTTAGTTTTTGTTATTATTCTCCATTGTTGTTTTTATTTTATTTTTCTGTTTTAACGACTATGCAATAAATGGCTTTTCCTTTTTTTTATAAATAAATTATTTTATGCCATTCTATATTTTATTATTGTGTCGCCTCTACTTTGCCCGAGTTTTGTATGTTAGAATTCATTAGCAGATGTGCGAATGCTTTTTCACGACATTGAGCCCACAACATGTTCGATACAAGTTCATATACTTCGCTCCACGCTTAACCCAATATAAGTTCCTTTTCATTATAAATTTTTTCATCATTGGGGGACAATGCTTCGATTAAGTGGGGGTAGGAACGTCACTTAACAATTGACTATGAATTTCGTCAATGCTTTTATTTACCACGATTCTTTTCGATGCATTTTTTACCACTTAGTCTTTCCGGGAAATCTCCAACATGAACGTGAGGATATGATATCCTGATCATTTGAAGTTAGTTAACTATATCCGTGTTGTATAAACGAAATAAAAATCGTGTTACTTTTGAAGTAGGAGCGTATTAACCGTATTCTCTTTTTGTGGACCACTTTTAAAGTACGTATAACCCACAATCTTCGGTATGCGGTTAGATGATTATCATTTTGACTTATGGTGGACCCTAGTTTTTCGAGTTTTGTTTTACCTAGGTCATTTAGGTCAAGTTGTGGATCTTATAAGGGCTATGGAAAAACGGATTCGGTAGTTTATCAAATTGTAGACTGTGAGGATTGATAAATTTTTCAGAGCTTACCTGCCGATAAAAAAAGAAAATGAAAGAAAAATGATTATCAAGATTATAAGCTATTTCTTTCTCTTTGGCAAGAGGGAAGCAAATTTGATGGAGTGTAAAACGCACGACCCTTGCACAAAAATAGACCGATAAACAGCGAACTTCAAAGTAGTACTCGGTTCCCGATCCACCTTGCCCATTTGACTTGACCTATGCAATAAAAATAAAAATGTAAAGAAAAAATGGAATAAAGCATGGAACATTCTCGAGAGTACTAGCAAGATTTTGAGTTAGAATGATCTGAGTCTGCCAGCATTGCGGTGGTCTGAAAGTTATTGCACACACACACTTGTTCATGAATTGAGAATTGTTTAATGAACTACTTATTAATATAAGTTGGCATGGTTCTTATCTCGGCTTGTGACGCATGGTTCCTTTTAATTAATCTTTATATTGGTCCGGTTTCATTTTCTTTCCCCTTTTTGTTCGGGACGACCAAAATCTAAGTAGGGGTAGTTGATCGCAATGAAAAAGATACAATAAATCATACCCTTATCTGCCTCAATTATGCTCAATTGATTATTGATAGATGGAATATTGTACGAAATACTTGTCGATTGCCTAATACCGGTTCCTCGGTTGTTGATTTTGCATCTTTATATTTTATTTCGATATTTGGTATTGTTTCATCTTGTTTTATGTGATTTTTAGGGATACCATAATATGGGCTAAATAGAGATGGATCCGGATTAGAGGAAGAAACATTGGGCCAAAGTTAGAAGAAGTCAATACGAAGTATGCTAGACCAAAAAAAGAGAAAAAGTTCCGGATGCTGCGGAAACCCTAGCCGCAGCCGCGGAAACTTGGAGAGCCAGAAAGAGGAGAGCCGTGATTTGCAATTAAGTCGGTTGGGTTAGATGTTGTGTAATAATGCCCCAGTTTTTATTTATATTTGATTAATTCTCAAAATATTATCGATTTATGTGTTATAATATTTTTATCACACTAATGGCCATGAAATATAGCATTTACATCATATGGCAATATTTTATGTTTTATTATCTTGCAGGAATTATCTAATTATTTAATTAATTAGTTAAAATTAATTATTTGCCAATTTTTGGTATTTAATTGATTTACTTATTAATTACATAATTTTTATGGCGGATTGTTTTGCTGACCCATTTTTATTTGAAGCTTAATTTTGTAGCTTAAATTTTTTTTTTTAGTCCAGCCCATCCTTCCTTTTTTTTGGCCCTCTGTTATTTTACAAAACAAACAAAATCCCTTATATACCCAAAACCCTACAAACCGGCCCCTTCATCCTCTTTTTGCTGTCGTTTCGTCTAAATCCCTAGAAACTCAATCCATCGCCGAATTCTTCTCAACCTCTTCCAATTCGAGAATAATCGGCCCCGTATCTTTATTCTTGGGATATTCTGTTCGAATGATCAGAGTTGTATGGGCTCCTTCTATTTCGATTCAATCGCGACGCGGTTCATAGAATCGTGAAGGCTTGAATTTCTGGTTCCGATTTTCGGTTAAATCATTCTATCTATCTCTTGTCTGTTTATACATGATACGAATTTTGCCATTAACGTTCAATTTGTGTGCAGATAATGACAAGAATTTGAGGTTGTCTATCTTGGTCAATTCGAGGCGTTGAAGGAACTTGAAAAATCGGAACTGAAAGTTTGATGCTTGACCATTCGAAGTTCTTATCCAGCCCAGTCAAAGCATCATTGGTGTCCAGATGCATCCGTTGCTGAAACTTTGACTGATTTGAAGCAGTCAAAATTCGAATCGAAGCAGTTGCATTTGTTGAGCCTTATCCAGTCTGTTCATTTGCTCAGTCAAGACCCAAACTGAGTTGAATGCCAGTTTGGCTCAGGTATGGTGGCTTGACCCGACCATCAGGGTTTGATGCTCGGTTTACATCAAACTCTTAGTCAAAAAATCGTTTTTGGTCAATGTTGAACCCTTCTTGATAAATTTTGGTTCAATATTGGTCTAACTGGGATGGATTAATCTAGTCTAGGAGACCTCTCTTAAGTGTTAAATAGCTCCCCGTAGTGTCAGTAATTCGATTGGTTCAAATTAAATGGTTCAACAAAATTCACAGCCTAAAGAGCCCTATTACTGGCCTTAATTAGCAACCCGGGTGGCACAAAGTGAATTGCATTAACAAAACACATAAACCGAACCAATTCTGAGTTATAGCACTTGGGTTAAATCAGTGTTTTAACACTTGAGTTAATTAGTTAGTAAATAATGATTTTTGAGATTCAAGTCAATGAGTTGACTTATGAGAGTCTTGTTGCTTAAGGGTTTTTACATGCCCTCTAGGCTATAAATAGACTAGTATAGTGAATGGGATTGCAACAACAACTCAGAATATCACTTCTTGAGCAATCCTACATTCCATAATCACTTAAAATTTCTCCTTTTTGGTGTCTGCGTTTTGAACAGAAGTTGGAGTCTAATTCTGGTCTTGGCTATTGAGAAGTAAGGTTCTGATCTATAGCTTTGACAGAGTGCTGAATTGAGGTTTCAGTGTTCCTGTGTCTAGGTAACACTTTAACTCAATCATTTTCAATTTTCTGTGTTTGGTGGTTTGTTTTTGATTGCTTATTGAAATTGCTTGATAGTAGTCTGTTATTGATACTAGTCTTGTCTGGTAGTTCTATGTTGGTTCTGAGTTTTGAAGTCCTGATTTTGGACATTGATCATCTTCGGTCAGATTACGGGTCACAAGGTTGCTTGGTCTGAAGTGCCAAGACATCCTGCCTAGTGAGGCTTCTGTGGACTATTTTCTGACTGCTCAAGATGGATCAATAGCCTTAAGTTTAGACCTCCGACCTCTGACAGAAGTCTAGTTTAGATTCTGGTCTGTTCGGTCTGTTTTTGTTTTGGTTTAATTCCCCATAAACTGTTGGTTCTGTTCTTGATCATCTGTAGTCTTAATTGATACTGATAATCAAGCTTAGAACGCCCCTGTTATTGCCTTTTTGTGTTTGCAAGTTCTGTATCTGTTGCATCATTATTACACTCTGAACTTGCATCCTGATCTTGCTTTTAATCTTGCCTGCTGTTGTGCCTAATCTGAGCAACCCGAGAATCTGAGAACAACTTGCAATAGGCATTATATAGTAGTTTTTTTTAAACTGAACTCTGTATTCAGTGTGTTAAAGACTCAGGCTTGATAATCCTGTTGTTTCAATTGGATTATCTTTTCTGACTCTTGACTGATAAAGTTCAGCCTGTGTAGTGAATCTGATGTAATTTATTTCCCTCGTTTATACTTCTAGCTGATCATATACTCCTGAACTGTTATTGTAATTTGCTAAACCTAGAGCTATAATATTAGTTAAATCTGCTGCTGTGTAATAGACTATAATAGCCTGCTAAACATTGCTTGTAATTTATTCTTTTAATCTGTTGTAATAGCTTAGGATGTTAGACTACTTTATAAAGCTGTTGTTGTGATAGTCTCCTTTGGACTTGAGTTGCTTTAATACATTAAAATAATATATAGTACATTCCATCTGCTGCGTATTATTTTTTTTTGTGCTCAGCATTTAAGTTTTGTAAATTTTAATATATACATATTCGAACTCACACATATAACTGCATCTGCATATTTAATTAACTCACCTAATCAAGTGTATTCAATCTGTGCTTATTTGATTTATCAATCTGATTTATTAAACTTGATCTAGGCATAATAGTCAACACATATAACTTAGTTTTAAGTCCTGCTTCCAGATTATTTCTAAGTGTTCTAATTATTTTATGAACTCTGATTTTGTGATTTATATTTGCCTGGAAATTTGTTGAAGTGCTTAAAAATTTTAAAAGGCGAAAATTACCCACACTCTACCCCCTCTAGAGTGTTGTCTGTGTATTATCGATCCAACAATTGGTATCAGAGCAAAGGTCACCTAGTGATCAAGTTTCTGATCTTGAAAGTTTGATTGACTACATTTTTTTATATATACCTCGATTTTACACTTGATCTTTTTGAGCTTTTGCAGAATTATATTCGATCAAGTTTTACTCATTATACAACTGCTTCACTACTAAGGGTTCGATTTAAATTCAGATTTATTTGTGTTATAATCCCCCCCATACGTTATCACTTAATTTTGAGGAAGTTAGGGCATGTGTTATAATCCCCCCATACCTGTTCTTCACTCCTCGGGCTTCAATATGTACGGTTGGATTGGAGTTTCGACGTGCCAATTTCCTCCAATAAGACGTCGAATTTGCTGTTGAATCTGTCTCTGACAGCAGCGCAGCAGTGACTTCCCGGAGCCGATCGGACATCGAGATGAAACCTGATCGACCTGAAACTTTTATGGCATGCACATAACTCCATGGTAAATAATCTGACAGGTCGGATTTTTGTGAATCCTGCGTTTTCTGTTACAGTAGCTACTTTATTGCAACGAACGGATATTGAGATGGACTCCGATCAACTCCAAATTTGGAGGGCTTGTTCTATAACTTTTACTATTAATTCTGACCAGAGGGATTGTCGTTTCAATGGCTCAATCAACGGGAAAAACGGAAATACCAAAAAGCAACAAAACAGATCTACTTCTAGGAAATTAAAATTGCAACAAGGAATAAATTACATAATTTCCTATACTTTGAACGAATTTTCTTCATTTATATGAGTTTACAATAGATCTAACGGGTAAACAGTGTCAACCCCAATCCATCTCTTCAACCACAACTACCAATTATTATCTATGCATATAAAAATAATCCTACATGCAATTCAACTCCTTTAAATCGTTTATTTATGATTATAACTACATAAATCGTGGATCCTGGCTCTGATACCACTTGTTGGAAGTATGAGCTTGGATTTAAATAAATTAGATCTGTACGCAGTGGATGGATCACGATTCATATATTATAACACATAAACAAAGGATTTAATTACTACAAGGGGGTTAAGAACATCATATCAATAGTAAGGAAAATATGCTTTAATCTTAGGATGAGAAGCCTTGATCTTCCACTGTGTTCCCCAAATAGTGGTTGGTGGACACCCTTCTTGATATGAGAACCTCCTTGATATGCTTCTAAAAAAACTCCAAGTTTCTCTTCAACCAGAAACCCAAGACAAGAAACAAAATTTTCTCTGAATTTTTTTTCGTGTGTTGGTCGAAATTATGCTATGCCATATGTCTTGAAAGAACTCTCTTTATATAGGAGAGTAAATCCTTGGTCTCCAAGTATGTAATTAATTAAAAAGAAATCACAATAAAGGATAATTCCATTTATAAAAGATTGTGATTAATCAATCAATCAATTACAAATCAATTATCATTTATTAATTATTTATTTAATAAGTAAATAATTAATCTCACAAGAAAATCAAATCTTGCATTCAAGGAGGTAAATGGCGCCACACACTAGGGTTTAGGACCACAGAAAATGTATTTTCTGTGTATTATATTATTTAGCCCAACTAAATAATATTTCGCATATCAAATAATTAGCCCAGCCAATTAACTATCACTGAGGCCCAATTTACAAGAAAAACACCCGAATTACAGGAGCCACATTGGGAACCATGGACCTATAACCAGTAGCTCCAATAATTAAATATATTATTCATCGAACATAATAAATATGTTAAATTATTAATTCCGGGATTACACCACCATAAACCCGAAACTGGACTCTACCAATTATAGATATATGTTGGACTTATTTCTTAGTTTTGATGATGAGTGCCATACTAGCTGTTATAGTGCAAAGGCAAAAAGATGTCTAGATAAAATCTATAGGTTTATTAGAGTTTGATTCATAAATAGGTTTGATCAAACAAGCACTGTAAAAGGCTGCTGACTGTTTATCAGCAGACTGGTCTAGGTCAGTAGGGTAGATAGGTCAGTAGACTGGTCTGGAACCTGCTGAAGACTGAAGACTGAAGGCTATGGGTTCAAACTCAGTATATGAAGGCTAAGGGATCAAACTTAGTATTTAATGTCAAGGATATGGAATCAGAATTTAGGCAAGTCTGTGATGACCTAAACTGATTACATATACCTTGTGTAGAAGGTCTAAGTTCCACAAGTTGGATGATGTTTGGAACTTGGTTATATTTAAAATGATGTAATCTAACTTCACAAATAAAAGTTGGATAAAAGGAATCAGCTGCATTATATTTTACAGACAAAAATATGATGATCAGCAGACTGATTGGTATTACAGCAGACTGATGAACCTGCTGATATATATACCTCGATTAATTCAAGATTATTGGAAGATTACATGGATAAGGACAACCAACTACCTCTGACTTATCAAGCAAATCAAGGGCTGAGATTAAAAAGACGTTGGGATGATTTATATTCTTATCCATTGGATACAAGTCAAAGGGGTGGACAGACTGCACTGTCAAAAAGTAATCCTGACAGTGTCAGTCCTATGAATAGTGACAGAATGCAGTGCAGATGGGACAAATACAAGGAACGGTCACATTTGAATTTCAAATTCAAGTCACATGCATTCCTACTTATAAATAGAGGACTTTCAACTCAAGAAGAAGATGATGAATTTTGGGAATAAACTTCAAGTGATAACACTGAGCTGAAAAACACCCTGCTGAACTTACTGAGCTTAAGGCTGCTGATCTAGTTATTTTCTTCAAGTGCATTCTGTGTTCAAGCTGCATCAAGCATACACACTTGAAGACTGCAAGCTGTTGATTACATCATCCTAATCAAGCTGCTGCAATTGAATCATTTATTTGATTTATTCTTTATTTTATAAAGAACCTGCTGAAGACAGTGAAGCATCTGTTAGGTGTGAAAGACTGTTGGTTTGTGGTGGAGCTGGTGAAGAGGCAATCCTACCCTTCAAGGACCAGTGGAAGACTCAGGAGCAGCAATCCTACCTGTTCCCAGTTTTCAGTTTGTGAAGCCATAGTTATTGGTGAAGGACAAGCAACCTAGGATTCTTTGTAACAGATAACTCAAAGATCACTAGTGAATTTCCTCCAACATCACAGGAGAAGAGTGGACTGATAGGATTACATCACCTGGAACCACTATAAAATCTCTCTACTTATTTACTGCATTTACTTTCTGCACTTAGTCATTATTCATATCAACCTGCTGAATCTAGCAACTGAAATCACACACTTACACAACTGAGTATCTAATACTTAGTAGCATATTTAACAACAAGTAACAAGGCTTAATTTTGATATTATTCCGCTGCACAAATTCAGCAAACTGAACTGTCAGTAGACTACTGTTTATCAGCAGGCTACTGAAGTATCAGCAGGCTGCTGAAGTTGCAGAATTTGTTAACTCCAAAGTTTTAAGTGTTAAGTTTATTCACCCCCCCTCTAAACTTAACTAAAGCCTTTTCAAGGGACCAACAATTGGTATCGGAGCAGTGCTTCTGTTCAAGAAATCCTACTTGTTGTACTTGTGAAAATTCTTTAAAACTTTCTTTCAAGTTACTGATTTTCAAGACTTGCATCATGGACAACACACAATATGCTAGAACTATGTTGATGTGTTCTCTTGATGATTTGATGAGTATAAACGTCGAATGCAGGCATATCTTGCTGCTACTCATGATGAGATGATGGATGTACTAACTGAAGGACCACTGGAGATTACAAAGGCAGTGACAGTGGGTGACAGAACTGAGTACATTCCTAAACCAAAGAGAGAATGGAATGCAGAAGACAGGAAAAGAGCAAACCTCAACAACATTGCTATTGATATCATCTACGGAACCTTGGATAGCAATATGTACATGAAGGTTAAAGATTGCAAGACTGCAAAGGAACTTTGGGATAAGATTCACTTAATCTGTGAAGGCACTGATGCAATAAAGAAGAACAAAATCAGTGTGGCCAGAAAAAGGTTTCAAAAGTTCAAGATGCTACCTAATGAAACCATTGAGCAAATGGAATCAAGATTCAATGCTATCTTGGATGAACTTACCCTGCTGAGTGTAAGTTATTCAAAAGAGGAAGTAAACACCAAAATCTTGGAAGCTTTACCTGCAAGAGATGTTTGGAAAATGAAGGTGACTGCAATTGAAGAAATGAGAAAGTTGCATGAAGAAGATACCTTCAAATTGTTTTCAGATCTCAAGGCCTATGAATTTAGCAAGAAACTTGTACCTGAGACTGAAAAGGAAGAGCCAAAGACCACTGCCTTGGCTGCTTCACATCATGAAGAAACATCAGGAGGACAGGATGATATGCTAGATGAAATGCAAGAGCAAATTGCCCTACTGTGCAAGAAAATCAGAATGATGAAGACTGGAAAGGCCCCTACAAGAAATTTCACAAAGAGGACTGCTGAAAGAAGGAAAGAAGAACCAAAGAAAGATAATGACTATCTATGCTTTCATTGCAAGAAACCAGGACACTTCAGACCTGATTGTCCTGAGTTGAAACAAGGAAAGGAACCTGATTATCTTTGCTTCAACTGTAAGAAGCCTGGACATTTTAGACCTGATTGTCCAGACCTACTGAAGACCAAGAGTCAACAAAGAAGACATGGCAAGAAGGCTACGGTTGCTGAAGATGAATCAGGATATGAAGTGGAATCTGAAAAAGGAAATGAATCAGATGACACAGCATTGGTTGCTGATATGGAGGATTATGCTTTGATGGCCAACATGGATGAAACTGAGGAGGTATACAACACTGTATCTATAAACACTCCTACTGGAAGTGATTGTGAATCAACCTGTGGTTCAAATCCTAGAAATTCGACAACAATGAGACTTTGGATGCCATCCTTAATCAACTAAGGATAATACAATCTGATTATGAGGTTGTGAAGGCTGAAAAAGAGGCTCTTGAGTTAGAAGTTGGAAGATTGAAAGCTGAATTAAGGGTTTTCAAAGGTAAGGAAAAAGATGTTGGACAGAATCAGCATAAGTCTGCTGAACATCCAGCAGCCTCTGAATCTGCTGAACCATCTTGTTCCAATACTGCATACAAATCAGGAAAGCCTTATGGAGATAAAACTGGTCTTGGATTTGGAACTCAGCAATCTAACAAGAGTGGATCCAGTAAGGTTACTGAACCTAGTACCAGAATTGGTCCTAAGTTTGTGCCTGCACTAGATCCATCTCCCAGTAAGGCTGCTGAAGCAGTAAAACCAAATGAGAATGCCTCAAGGAAGCAAAATCAGAAGTCTCAGAAGTCAACAGCTCCTAGTAAAATGAATAAATCTAAAAATAGGACTGCTGTGCCTTCTAAGCCTGCTGATAACAGACCTGCTACTAAGTCTGCTGGACCACAGAAGGGAAAGAAACAGAAATATTCCAAGGATAAGAATCCCAAATCCAAAAAGGTTGATCATTCAAGGGATACTTATCTCAGGGGGGAAAGGTAGACTGTTCCCTGCTGATAATGATTGGAATATTCCTGTATCCAATGCTAGAAACAGTAAGTATAACCATACTACTAGGGTAAAACCTAGGCAATGGAATCAGCAGAGGACTTATATAAGACCTCAGCAGACTCCATATTACAGGGCTGTTCCTAACAGACAGCACATCTATGGTTATGCAAATGCTTCTAACAACAAGAATCATTTCAAACAGCATTATGTACCAAAAGGCCAGAAAACATATGTGGTTCCTACACAACCTACTGTTAGAACTTATGGATGTGTGGAATACATGTATGAACCAAAGTATGACACATTTAGGAGAAGACCTTATGGAAACATACCAAGGGTCATGCTTGCCACTGACCACTATGGACCCAAACAGGTTTGGGTACCTAAATTGCATTAACTTTGTTTTGTAGGGTGTCTGGTACTTTGACAGTGGATGCTCCAGACACATGACAAAGAATAAGCACTGTTTAACAAACTTTGTGGCAAAAGATGGTCCAAGGGTGAATTTTGGCAACAAAAATACACCTGGTTATACAAGAGGATATGGCACACTTATCAGAAATGGACTCACAATAAAAAATGTTGCATATGTGGAAGGACTGGACTACAACTTGCTGAGCACTGGACAATTCTGTGACTTGGGATACAAGGTCACTTTTGACAAAAACAATTGTATTGTCATTAGTGAAAGAGGTGATCAAGTTGTACTTGCTGGTAGAAGGCAACAGAACATGTATGTTGTGGATTGGTCTACTGCAGTTCCAGAAACCTGCCTAATTGTGCATACCAAATCTGAACTCAATTGGTTATGGCACAAGAAGTTAAATCACCTAAACTTTGATGATATTAATCAGTTGGTGAAGAAGAAGTTAGTGGTTGGTTTACCTGAGATCACATTCAAGAAGGATGCTATCTGTGATGCATGTCAGCAAGGTAAACAGATAAAATCAAGTTTCAAGTCAAAGACTAAACAATCTACTAACAGAGTGTTGGAGCTTATGCACATGGATCTTTTTGGACCAATAACTCCAACAAGTGTGACAGGAAAGAAATACACCTTAGTGGTTGTGGATGATTTTTCAAGATACACTTGGGTGATATTCATGAACAAGAAAAGTGAGACACTCCAAAACTTGCCTAATCTTTTGAAGAGATTACAAAATGAGAAAAGTTTAACAGTCATAAAGATAAGATCAGATCAGGGTACTGAATTTCTCAACAAAGTTATAAGAGAATATTGTGAACAGAATGGTGTACTACATCAACTTGCTGCTGCTGGTACACCTCAGCAAAATGGGGTTGCTAAAAGAAGAAACAGAACATTAAAGGAAGCAGGAAGAACAATGATATGTGAAGCATTGCTACCTGAAAGATATTGGGCTGAAGTAGTAAATACAGCATGCTATACACAAAATAGAACATCAGTAAACAAAAAGCTGCTGAAGACACCTTATGACGTTTGGAATGGAAGGAAACCTAACATATCCTATTTCCATCCATTTGGAAGTAAATGTTTTATTCTAAATCACAAAGTTCATTTGAAGACATTCCAACCAAAATCAGATGAAGGCATTTTCTTGGGATATTCTTCAGTCAGTAGAGCATTCAGGGTACTGAACAAGAGGTCACTAAAACATGAAGAAACAATCCATGTTGTGTTTGACGAACCTAAGTTTACTGGAATGGAAGATGAATATCATGAACCTGCTGAGAATCAACAAGTCACTGATCCAGATTGTATTGAAGTTTTGGAAAGGTTCAATGACTTGAAAGTTTCTGATACTGCCCCTGCTGAACACCCTGCTGATAATATTACTGATGCAACAACTGATGCAGTACAAGGATCTGCTGAACCCCCTGTAGAAGAAGCTACAGCAGACCCCACTGAAGATGAGGTTCCTGATAATCAAAATAACCAAAATCCACAATGGTTAAGGAATCACCCTGCTGAACAAGTAATTGGCAATGTACAGCAAGGTGTGAGGACTAGAAGACAACTGGAAGCTATGTTTACTTGTTTTCTATCTCAAATGGAACCTAAAGTTGTTGAAGAAGCAATTTCAGATCCAGATTGGATAATTGCTATGCAAGAAGAATTAAATGAATTTGAAAGAAATCAAGTTTGGACACTAGTTGAAAGGCCAAGTCATGCAAATATCATTGGTACTAAGTGGGTATACAGAAATAAACTTGATGAATCTGGTACCATTGTGAGAAATAAGGCCAGACTAGTTGCAAAAGGCTATTCTCAAGCAGAAGGAATAGATTTTGATGAAACTTATGCACCTGTTGCAAGATTGGAAGCTATCAGATTATTCTTGGCACATGCTGCATATAAGAACTTCAAAGTATATCAAATGGATGTCAAGAGTGCATTTTTGAATGGTATCCTAGAGGAGGAAGTGTATGTTCAGCAACCTCCTAGATTTGAAGTTAAAGATCAAGAAGATAAAGTGTATAGACTCAACAAAGCACTTTATGGATTGAAACAAGCACCAAGAGCATGGTATGAGACACTATCTCAATTCTTGGTGGACAATGGTTTTACAAAAGGCACCATTGACAAGACTCTTTTCAGAATCAGTGAAGGAAACAGCACCCTGCTGGTGCAAATTTATGTTGATGACATAATTTTTGGCTCTGAAAATGACTTACTTTGTGAAAAGTTTGCAAATCTAATGAAAAGCAAATTCCAAATGAGTATGATGGGAGAGATGAATTACTTTTTGGGATTGCAAGTCAAACAATTAAAAGATGGAATCTTCATCCATCAAACCAAGTATACCAAAGAGTTGCTGAAGAAATTTGGTATGGAAAACAACACTAAGAGCTCAACTCCTATGAGTACAAACATCAGATTGGATGAAGATAAAGAAGGCAAAGATGTTGATCAAACTTTGTACAGAAGGATGATAGGCAGTCTGCTGTATCTCACTGCCAGCAGACCTGATATATCCTTTGCTGTAGGTGTTTGTGTAAGATTTCAATCTAAACCTAAAGAAAGTCATTTAGGTGCAGTTAAGAGAATTCTCAAGTATCTTAAAGAGACTTTGGGAGTAGGGATATGGTATTCCAAGGAAGGAAGCTTCAAAGTAATATCCTACTCAGATTCTGATTATGCTGGTTGCAAGATTGATAGAAAAAGCACCTCAGGAACCTGTCAGTTAATGGGAAATAGACTGGTCTCCTGGTTTAGCAAGAAACAGAATTCTATTTCAACTTCCACTGCTGAAGCTGAATACATTGCTGCTGGAAGCTGCTGTGCACAAGTACTTTGGCTAAGACAACAATTAAGGGATTATGGAATTGAAGAAAAGGAAATTCCAATCATGTGTGACAACACAAGTGCAATTGCAATCACAGAAAATCCTGTTTTGCACTCAAGAACCAAGCACATTGATGTGAGACATCATTTTATAAGAGATCATGTTGAAAAGAAAGATGTGGTGGTTCTATACATCCCTACTGAGGATCAACTTGCTGATATTTTCACTAAGCCACTTGATAGTGAAAGATTTGCCAAATTAAGGACTGAACTTGGAATCATAAAGATTGACAGATATTCAGCAGTGTACTGGAATTCACCAAGGGGATTAGTCTTTGCTATGTTGGGTGAGCTCACTTAGCAGATTAGTCATTGGTATCAACAATTCCATGTACTTATGTTTGGACAATTGAGCAAATGAGGTTGCCAAGGGGATTGGTCTTTGTCATTTTGGGTGAGCTCACTTGACAGATCAGTCATTGGTATTAAACCTCATCTTGTATTATCAATTGAACAAAACAAGAAGAAAACAAGGATCAGCAGAGTACTTTTGTCAGCAGGCTGCTGAAGTCTACTTATCAGCAGACTGCTGCGTCCACCCTGCTGAAGATTACCCTGCTGGAGGGAACGTTACTCAGTCAAAGTAATTAAAGTCAAAAAGCATATTGGCGGGATATTTATTTTATCCTTTATTACCACAGTTAAACCATCCAACGGTTACAAACGTTATGGAGGAGTAATGGACCACGTGTCAAGACAGCATTTAATCAGATTTAATCGTGGTTACCTCAATGTACGTGCAGAGACAGTTTCAACTACCCACTGTCTATATAATCAGACTGTTACATAACAGATTCACCACTTGCAATTTCTGCTTTATCTCTGCAAAATCTACATCGTGTGAACACAGATTTGAGAGCAATTTTTTCCTCATCTTTTTCTTATTTCAATGGCGGAAAAGATTGAGGTTCAAATCGAATCAAGCCAAAGTGTAAGAGGCTATGTTGTTGATGCAAATCAAACAGAACTAGCCATTAATATAGGTCGAAGAATAAGAAGGTTTGCAGGCCTGGAAAACAAACTCAACATCAT
Organism: Gentiana dahurica var. dahurica; assembly: GCA_024500145.1. Lineage (NCBI taxonomy): Eukaryota > Viridiplantae > Streptophyta > Magnoliopsida > Gentianales > Gentianaceae > Gentiana > Gentiana dahurica. The sequence continues at coordinate 86,309,942 of CM044898.1, read as the reverse complement.
ATTAGAAACGATATCATACACCAATGTTATTGATTTCCGGAAGAATATGGTTATAGAAGAAGGAACTGAAGCATTCAAAACCACTATGAATGGTAAGGAGCTTATAATCTCCTCCAATCTGCTGAGACAAGTGTTTGGTTTTGAAGAAATTGTTGATGGTTCAGTCAATCCTCAAGCAATGGGATTGAACAAGATGGCATTCGTGGATCAGATTAAAATACATCAAGACACAAAAATCAGTTCCAGGCATCAACTGCAGGGATATTTGGCCTGAGTACAACCTGCTGAGCAAACTAATTGCAAAGAACATACTGGGGTTGGTTGGCAGTATGGATACTCTATCCGGACCCAAGATAGAGTTGATGATGATAATTTGCGTGAGTTTGAAGTTTGATTGGGCTGGTTATTTCATTCATTATATGAAGAAAGTAGCCAAGGAGGACAAATTAAAGAAAAGGAAATCAAAGGCATTACCCCTAGGTTTGATGGTTCGGACTCTGCTGAATCATCTGGAGGTTACTGATCTTGAACCAGTTGACATAAATCAGTCCAGATACAAGAAGGAGATTGATCATGCAATTCCTGTACTTGATTGATGGAGATGATGGTGATGCTGGTGGTGAGCAGGTTCAGCAGACTAAGAAGATATCTATCAAACCCGCTGCACCAAAGAAAGCTGCTGGAAAAAGAAAGGCTGGAACTACAAGGAAGATAACTCAAGTGTTAAAGCCTTCAAAGAAAACGAGAAAGGAAACAGCACAGACTGCTGAGTCTGCCGAGGGTCAAGTGGAGGTTACTGACCCTGCAGTAGCTACAAATAAAACTGTTGGTGAAATTTTTAGAGAACAACAGAAGGAAGCTAGGAGAAAAAGAAAATTGACTAGAAAAGATGATGATGATGAACCCCTCTCCAAAAGAATGAAGGAAGTTACCAAAAAGAAGAAATATGGCAAGGGGAAAGAGTTGAAAATCTTGGAAGAACAAAAAGTCCAAGAAGAGGCATCAGTAGAAGAAGAAGAGGCTGTTGAGGCTGAGCCCTTAACTATTATTCCACCAGTTGTAATCAGTGATTCTTCACCTGATGAGGTTACTAAGTCTACTGGAAGTGAACAGGTTGTTGTTGAGCAATCTGTTGAAGAATCACAGCAGTCTGCTGTACCAGAGCCTGCTGTAGAAGATGTTATTGGTGAATCTACTGAAGCTGCACAGGTTGTTGTTGAGCAATCTGTTGAAGATACACATCAGTCTATTGACCCTGAGCCTGCTGCAGTATCCACAGAAGAACCACATCAAACCACCGAACCTGAACCTGCTGTGGTGGTTGAAGAGGTGATTGGAGACTTGATTGAAGACCCTGCAAATTTGGCAATAGTTCAGGGGGAAGGGCAGTCTGCTGCTAACCCTGCTGATGAGCATGTAAGTCAGGGGGAATCAAGTATGATACAGATGGAAGTAGCAGGTACAACTACACAATCACAGCAACCTGCTGATTTTCAAACATCTGTAGAAGAAACCATGAATCGCTTGTTGGATCCTTTGGAGGTCAACAAGCTACTGGAGCTGCTCCCAGGAGGTCTTTCATGCCCTTTGAAAGGCATGTGAAAGAGAGCAAGAAAACTGAAGAATTTGTGGATCCCAAACTTCAGCAAATTGCTGATTACTTCCAGTGGAAGTTTGGTTTCTACAAAAGACAAAAACCAGCTGCTCAACCAATGACAGATTTTGAAGAATGGGTTTTTGATAAGTTGGGAGTAGAAAACTTGCTGGATCTGGTTGACACCACCCTGCTGCAATCCAGACTGATGGATCTGTTTGATGAGCAACAGAAGGAGGAGGGTATCAAATTTAGAGATCCAAGAGTTGGTCCTGATGATTCTTCTTCATCATCAGATAGCAGAGGAGATTTTCCCTCTGGACCAGGAGAATCAAGTGGGGCTGCACTAACACATGTACCATCTATACAACAGTCCACTGATGCTGGTAGATCTGCTGAGGGTCAGCAGACTGGAGAAATGGATGAGGATCTACAAGATCTCACCATGGATGATCTAGAAGCATTGATCAATGAAGGAATCAATTTAAGTACTGGTAGGCTGGCTGATGAACCAAGCACATTTCATGTTGTAGAGCCTACTGCAGATGAACAGAGTGAGGATTTGGATGGAGAAACAGTTGCTGATTTTAATGAACCTAGTGCCAGCTCTGAAGAGTCCATTGAATATCAAGATGGATTTGACATTGAAGGCACTCTGACTAAAACTGCCATCATCCTGCACAAGATTGGCAATGCTGAAGGTTTCCAAGTGGATAATACCAATATATTCAATCCACAGGAAATTGAAGAGGAGGTACAGGTTGCTGGGATACAAACAGCACCTGGACAAAGGTTGGAACAGGAGGTACAGGCTGCTGAGTCTCAAACAGCACCTGGACAAAGGTTGGAACCAGATTTGGGTTTGGAGGAAACCCCTGTTGTTGATGAGGCTGCTGTAGTGGAGCCTGCTGGAGCCAAGGCCACTGTAGGGAAGGATAGTCAGCAGACTGCTGTTAATGAGGATGAGCAGCTGCTGGACTATGACTACAGTGATGAAGAATTTCAAATTTTTGGAGAAGAAGAAGTTGCTGAAGAACCTGCACAAGATCCTATACTTGAAGATGTTCTTGGTGCAATGGTTGAGGAAGGACCTCCCCCTGCTGGGAGAGATATGAGTAGAGCAATGGTCTTCAGCAGACAACAGGCACAATACAGAGTTGAGGAGCCTGCTGATGGATATACTGATAGCAGAATGGCCAGTGGAGTGCCAGTTGAAGTACTAAATGAGTTGAGAACTGTAAGAAATGATATGCAACAGTTAAGGACTCAACTGGACAGACAAGAAAGAAGATTTGAAGAACTGATGACTCTGGTAAATGAAAACAGACAATCTGCTGATACAGCTGCTTCAAACTTTGCTTCCACTCAAAATGCTGTGAATGATATGATATATGATGTAAGATATATCAAGCAAGGGAACACACTGAAGGACAAGTTTTTGAAAGATCAACTTACATCCATTCATCAAAAACTTGACAAGCTTGCTGAAACTGCTGAGCCTGCTGCTGCACAACAACCTGCTGTGCCTGATCCCAAATTCTGAAAGGATCAACAGACTGGAAGAGACCCCGCAATCAAGGATTACTTCACTTGATACTAGAACTGGAACTATGGCAGGTCAATTACACAGAGTGATAGTATCACAGGAAGCTATTCATGGCCTCATCTCACGTTTTGTTGATGATGTCACTAAGGGGGAAGAGGGCCAATCACCTGCAGCAAAGGAGGCTGCCAGACTCTTTGCACAGAAGAGATGGATGATGATACAAATGCTTTTAGGCAACCTGCACTGGTAGATTGCAACTCACCGATGATCTTCTATCACAGTACAAGAAAGAGTTTCATAACAGAAGGAGACCTTATCGTGACATGGGATTTCATGAAGGTCTTAACTCCTTCTTGAGTTTGAAGTTTTGGGAGGCAAGGATTAAAGCTTTAAGAGCAAATACCGAGGTAGAAGAAGTAGCAAAGGTGAAAAGGTGCTGCCAATTACAAAAGCAAAGGATTCACTGAATGAATTTAAGGAGCTGTATATGAAGTTTGGCTTCAGGGTGAATCAGGTCAATCTCATCTTGCCTGAAGCATGGAACTGGTGGAAACAAGTCAATCACTATATTGATTTTACACTAATTGAGAATGAATGGATGATTGAAATGATAGAAGAGATCAGAGCCTATCAAGAGCAAACTGAGAAGGCTAAACAAGAAAGAGAGAAGAGACAGTAGATCAGCATATTTACATTATTTTATCTTTGCTGATGCTAAACTGTAATACTGTGAACAAATATTTATAATGAGAATTGACTGAATTTGTTCTGTTTTTGTTTTTATCTTTTTGCTTTGCTGATTAGGTGAGGGTAGTGGCATCATCACCAAAAAGGGGGAAATTGTTGGACTTATTTCTTAGTTTTGATGATGAGTGCCATACTAGCCGTTATAGTGCAAAGGCAAAAAGATGTCTAGATAAAATGTATAGGTTTATTAGAGTTTGATTCATAAATAGGTTTGATCAAACAAGCATCTGTAAAGGGCTGCTGATTGCTATCGCCAGACTGGTCTAGGTCAGTAGGGTAGATAGGTCAGTAGACTGGTCTGGAACCTGCTGAAGACTGAAGACTGAAGGCTAAGGGTTCAAACTCAGTATATGAAGGCTAAGGGATCAAACTTAGTATTTAATGTCAAGGATATGGAATCAGAATTTAGGCAAGTCTGTGATGACCTAAACTGATTACATATACCTTGTGTAGAAGGTCTAAGTTCCACAAGTTGGATGATGTTTGGAACTTGGTTATATTTAAAATGATGTAATCTAACTTCACAAATAAAAGTTGGATAAAAGGAATCAGCTGCATTATATTTTACAGACAAAAATATGATGATCAGCAGATCGATTGGTATTACAGCAGATCGATGAACCTACTGATATATATACCTCGATTAATTCAAGATTATTGGAAGATTACATGGATAAGGACAGCCAACTACCTCGACTTATCAAGCAAATCAAAGGCTGAGATTAAAAAGACATTGGGATGATTTATATTCTTATCCATTGGATACAAGTCAAAGGGGTGGACAGACTGCACTGTCAAAAAGTAATCCTGACAGTGTCGGTCCTATGAATAGTGACAGAATGCAGTGCAGATGGGACAAATACAAGGAACGGTCACATTTGAATTTCAAATTCAAGTCACATGCATTCCTACCTATAAATAGAGGACTTTCAACTCAAGAAGAAGATGATGAATTTTGGGAATAAACTTCAAGTGATAACACCGAAATGAAAAACACCCTGCTGAACTTACTGAGCTTAAGGTTACTGATCTAGTTATTTTCTTCAAGTGCATTCTGTGTTCAAGCCGCATCAAGCATACACACTTGAAGACTGCAAGCTGCTGATTACATCATCCTAATCAAGCTGCTGCAATTGAATCATTTATTTGATTTATTCTTTATTTTATAAAGAACCTGCTGAAGACAGTGAAGCATCTGTTAGGTGTGAAAGACTGTTGGTTTGTGGTGGAGCTGGTGAAGAGGCAATCCTACCCTTCAAGGACCAATGGAAGACTCAGAGCAAAGAATCCTACCTGCTCCCAGTTTTCAGTTTGTGAAGCCATAGTTATTGGTGAAGGACAAGCAACCTAGGATTCTTTGTAACAGCTACATCAAAGATCACTAGTGAATTTCCTCCAACATCACAGGAGAAGAGTGGACGTACAGGATTACATCACCTGGAACCACTATAAAAATCTCTCTACTTATTTACTGCATTTACTTTCTGCACTTAGTCATTATTCATATCAACCTTCTGAATCTAGCAACTGAAATCACACACTTACACAATCGAGTATCTAATACTTAGTAGCATATTTAACAACAAGTAACAAGGCTTAATTTTGATATTATTCAGCTGCACAAATTCAGCAAACTGAACTGTCAGTAGACTACTGTTTATCAGCAGGCTACCGAGGTCTCAGCAGACTACTGAAGTATCAGCAGGCTGCTGAAGTTGCAGAATTTGTTAACTCCAAAGTTTTAAGTGTTAAGTTTATTCACCCCCCCTCTAAACTTAACTAAAGCCTTTTCAAGGGACCAACAATATATACTTATACTCAACCTATAGTGTGAATAAGCGTCCATTGATATAATCACTACATACGGATTAACCCTCCATAGACTGTCCACTCTGTGTGGGATGTCTCCGTAAACTTGACACGGAATATCTTATCCTTATTTACCATTAACCCCCCGATGACCAATTAGTACACATATCCGACTAGTAGCTAATTAGTCAAATGTGAACTCCCTGGATCGATCACTTTCTTAGGGCTAACAAATAATGGGATTGTCTCTCTACTTCACGCATGAAGGAATGGATTCCATGTCCGTGAAAATTAGAACTACTCCCTCATCAGGAGACGGTGCCAATGAGAAGTGACTTGGAACACATATTTAAGTGAACCATAACTAACACATCAAACACTACCCCGAGACAAGTAGCACCCACCCTGTGATCACCTCAGGATTAAGGTTGATCCATATATGATCATCTAATGATTTAATAAGATTCCTCAATTACGGAATTATATCGAGAAATTCAGATTAAATCGATCCAATCCTATATGAATGCCATCATATATAATTGCCCCGCGTAGGTACCCTTTACCGACTATCCGGATAAGACTATCACACCCTAAGGTGTTCTGGGCGCATTATTGGTGTTTTAATCAAGAGACCCAAAACTCGATTAAGTTCACCACGGACTAATAGTTTAAGTATATCACCACTAACTCAATCCTCACGTGCATTTCATACACCGAGTTAAGCGGTTACATACTGATATACTTAGGGTTTGGAGCAGTGTATTACTTACAAGAACAAAGCAAGTAATAAGGTGAGATAAATTCTGTCATCAATTATAAAAAACAATTACAATCTGAGGACAGAAGGAGTGCTACTGATTATAAAGAGAATCTCATGTAGATTGTTTCTCCTCTTAAAGAAGCTAAAGTGACTGAAGCTGGAACCGATAAAGTTGGAGAAAAAGCTGGAACCGATAAAGTTGGAGAAAAAGCTCGAACCGACATACCTTCTCAGGTTGCCGTTATCAAGTTTTATCATAATGAAATGATTCGAATTCGGAAGGATGACATCAGTTTATTTGGAAAAGTGTTAAAATCTCCGAAAGAAAGCAAAACCGAGAGGAGTAACATAGAGAAGAGATTGGATACTATCACAGACAATTGAATCTGAAGCAAGAAAAACTGAGACCCAAGAAAGATGGGAAGGCATTCTCAACAATGTAGTTGATCGACTGATCTTACTAGAGAATGCATCAAAGGACTCGGTTGTAGCCCAAACTATATTGGCATCAAATCAATAACATCTCAACTCTTACATCAAGAGTTTGATGGATAGGAATGATGTCAATAAGGGGGAAAGTCTAGACCTGTTAAAAGTCAAAAGTTCTGGAAAGCATTGATGACAAATTGGTTGAAGTGAAGAAAGCAAGAGGAGATTTTACCGATGAAGAAATAGAACTGATTGCAAAATTTTCTAAACCAATTGAGACAAGGATTGGTCTAGATTCTCGTCTCTACAACATTTTCAATAGCTTACCCTTCAGAGAAGGAGAAACAAGAGAACAATCCCTATCAACTTTTCTGAAAATGCAAAAGGTGATAATGCATTTATGGCACAAGTTGAACAAATGGGAGAGAAATGGCACTCTAGAGAAAGCTTCAGATAATGTTGAGAAAGAGGAACCTGAGTTTGTTCATGAATTGCTGAAAAACGGCACAAGTTAAAAACTGAGACAAATTGTGTTTGTGTTTGCTGTACTTTTCAAGAGCAAATTTTTTAGTAAACACAATATCTCCAACTCATGGAACATCTATGCAAGTATTCATGGAATTTAAAGCACAACAACTAATGAAGCCAAGAGAGAATATGCTGAAATATATGACAATGAACATGTCAAGTAAAACGAAGAGAAGCTGGCACTTAGTTTCTTTTCATGTTTTGTATTTTATTACTCAGGATTGTAACTCAGTATCTTTAATAAAATATCAGTTTCTGAGTTCATTTTATTTTTGTTTGTTTTGTGTTTATCTTTTTGCATTGCTTTTAAGGAGGTTATTGACATCATCAAAAGGGGGAAACTGTTGGAAATAAAATTTATGTTTTGATGATGATTCATCACTTATTCAATTATTATTTTTAGACCCCATTGATGAAGTGTCATAACTAGCTGTTATAGTGCAAAGCAAAAAGATGTCTAGAAATCAATGTATAGGATTTAATAGAGTCCGATATTTGTATAAGTTAATCGGACAAGCATTGTAATAGTTCTAGGATCGGACCGAGAAATTGAGTATTTAACTCAAGAAAACCGAGATTCTACAAGGAAACTAAGATTCACAAGATAACCGACATAAGAGAACACCAATAGAAACTGAAGAAGGTAAGTTCACTGAGGGACATACACTCAGTTGCCTTATCTAGAAGATGGAAGAACCGAGGGACACATACTCAGTAATTGAAGACTTAAGAACTGAGTGTTCAAACTCGGTTTATGTAGACTAAGTCGAGACTGTAAAGTTAGACTAAGGATGCCGCCGAAAAGAATGGAACACTGTTTCGCTCGGTTGGATGCCTTGGATCCCGTATAACAAGCGAGCTCTTTACCTCGTGCAAGATTGTGATGACCTGAATCGAGTTTATGGATATTGTATAAAGACCTAAGAATCATAAGGACAATGATATCTTAGATGATTGATTTGAAAGGTGTACTCTGATTTAATCAATTATAATCGGATGAAGAATAGATTACTGAGTTTTTTAAGAAGAGTAAAAACTCGGTTAATGCTCTTAAAAACCGACAACTGACTAAGTTGTGAGAAATCGATTTTAACTCAAGACAAGAGAAACTGAAAAAGATTATGACCGTTGTAAATCAAGCAATTTTATTGGTCTATAAAGTGTCGATTCTCACACCGACATACAAAAGAAAAGGCAGGACCACTAACGGCTATAATGATTCAAATTCAAACAATCCAACCGTTAGAAAGACCCCTATAAATAGACTACTTCTACAACAAGAAGTGAGAGGAATTCTAAGAATCAATCTAGTCAAAAGAAGATCAAATTAAGTGGGAAAGCAAATCAAAAAGAATTCATGCTAAGCTTTTTATTGAAAGATCAAGATTTCTTCAAGTGTTAATAAGATTTCAAGGAAAGATCAAGATCAATCATTTGAAGAAAATAGAGCCGTGCATATTTTTTATAACTATAAGAGAAAGCTCAAATCACAATTGAATCATAGTTATTAATTCAGGTCTCAACTTTGATTTAATAAAAGATTTAGACTGTGAAACACCAAGAAGCTGTGAAGGATAGTGGAGTGCAGTCAGGAAGACTGTGTTTGTGATGAGCTGGTGAAGAGGCAAGACAACCCTCCAAGGACCAGTGTGTTCAAACAATTGAAGAGCAGTAATCCTACATGTTCTACACGTGTTTAGATAGTGAAGCTAGGGATTAGTCAAGGACTATCGGTTTAGAACTTTTTGTAACCGGGCCACCTCAAAGAAGTTCTAGTGCAATTTTCCTCTGCATCACAGGAGAAGAGAGGATTGACAGGATTACGCCACCTGGAACCTCTATGTTTCTTGTTTCATTTACCTTATGCATTTACATTCTGTTATTCATTTATTTACTGCATTATAATTATATTCATCTAGTTCATACTCAAGAAACACTAGAAACCGAGTCAGGACATTAACCGATAACTCACATTTTACAAAGGCTTAATTAATCCGCTACCGGTTAACTCGACTAAGGATAAGTCAGTTTTGACTAACACTCGGTTAAGTTAGCTTAACTCTGCACAAGTTTCAGTTTGAACTCAATCTGGAATAAGATTCAGTTTTTGGGTGAGCTTTTGGTGACAAGTTTATTCACCCCCCCCCCCTCTAAAGTTGTGTCAGCCTTTCCAAGGGACCAACAATACTTATTCGGAACGTGAAGAATTAAGGAAGATTCAAAGGATCAAGCATTAAATGCAAGAATCAATCAATGACGGATTTTATGATAGATGTTTGAATAAAATCCGGATCACTGAAATCAAGGAGAATATAATCAAGGGGGAATCAAGAATTAAATCAAGGATTATTATCCACATTAAATAGCCAACGGACGGAAATTCAAATCAAGGATTATCAAGGCTATAAATAGAAGGCATTGACAGACAGGAAAAACAATGATTGACTTACATAAGAATAAGAAGAAACTTTGTCAATTTGAAAAGCCTTCTATTTGAACTTAAAGTCCACATCTAGAGATCAACTCAGCAATCGGAGCTAAAATTCCACATCAAGCTCTGAGATTGATCAGCAGAATCTGTGAATCCAATTCACACCAGTCAAGCAACTGAATCGAGCCATCTGATAAGGAGTTTTGTTTGTGATAGCTGCTGAAGGATTTGTTCTCAATGAGCAGTGTTGAAGACTGAGTCACTTAAGCTTTTGAAGCCAGGGAGTGATACTCTTAGAGATTGTGAAATTTATATAGCCAAGGACAATCTAACTATTGTATCTGTGAAAGCAATAGTGAATTCCTCCAATCATCACAGGAGAAGAGTGGATTACGGGATTACACCACCCTGAACCACTATAAACCTTTGTGCCTATTTACTTTTAGCACTTTAATTTACTGCACTTACTTACTACATCATTCATACTTTGTGTGTGCATATCCAACTTTGAAATTGCATTAAAAGAAGGGACTTATCCACTGCACAAAAGCTTTTATATTGAGAAAAGTTTTTGAAACTCTAGTATAGTCATTCACCCCCCTCCGACTATACCTTTATCCTTCTCTGGACCAACAGTTACTGTTTATACGATTCAAAAGGTTAAATAAACTATTTAATAAACTTGATTTTCTTTATGAAAAGAAATTAAAGACATAGCTCTTGTGATCTTTCTAAGGTCTTAAGAAGACTACACTAAAAAAATATTTACAAGTGCTTAAAGGATTAAAAAGGAAGTTAGGGCATGTGCTTAAAATGAGAGATATTATCAAGTCTCTATTCCGGACAATTGTGTTGAGATAAATCTATCTAAGTTTAAGTCAACTCTTAGATATATGATATCATACGAGAGTGATTGAATTAGAAAGATTAAATATAGAATACACTTAGATACAAATGTTGCGACATTTTCGGTATTGTATTCTAAAACCGGTAAACCGATAAAAGGAACTAAAAAAACGTTATTGTGTTCCGGATCTTATGAAGAACACGAGTTCAGTTATTTGTTAGGACTTAGTAGACAAGATTCAATTGTATGGAATAAATGTTATTTTGATAAAGTTGAACGTTCACCAAATCTAACATACCGTAACGATGTCACTGTATAGTCGATATATGTGATGAAATCTCAACCAAGTAAAATAGTATGACAATTATCCATGATATTTGTGGCTGTTCTAGATGTCGACTCTCTAGAAGAGAAACGTATAATCAAATTTCATTCAGATGATGTCCGAACCACGTGATTATGAATCATGTGGGTAATACGTATCTTATTTAAAGAAGACTAGAATACCCTATTAAAAAAAGGTTATAAATTCTAGAAAATTGTATGAACCCTAAACATACCGATGTTTGTTGGCTCATGACAATCGATGCCACAAATTACTTTTGTTAATCTCCATTACTATTTTTAGAAATAGTCAGGTGTACTCAGTGAAGTGAATTATTCAGAAATCCCGAAAAGTTTGAGCTAGCACGAATATGATATTGATGAACTACTTAGGAATTAATCTTCAATTGGATTGATGTAATTAATACGAAGGGTGTTTTAGAAGTTGTCCGAAAAGGAATAAGATTCCCCTTTGAAGGATACCATTTTTTGATACGCAATCAAATTCTGCTTCTAAAATGGAAAATAAAGTTTATATGAAAAAGATGTGATGTAATTCATGCAAAGTATCCCTTACATGTTTCGGGATAGTGCCGTTATACAATACATATACTTGACCGAGTTTCAAAGAATAATGGTTGAATAAATTCCATATCGGATATGAAATCGATGACATCAAATCCATCTTAGCCGATGATTAGGGTTGTCGTGCTTCTAGCAAGCGGGCAATGTCCGAAAGGCTTGGAGCTTAGTATGACATATGAAACTTTGTGGAACATCTAAGAAAGTAGACTATGTATCAATTACTTACCCACGGAGCAAAAACTGTTTGTCTCCAAACATGCTGTCTTCCAGAGGAAGTGTTTCTTCCAAAAGAAACAGTGGGAGTAAATTGAGATCTCAAAAGAGTTTAAGAACCACAAAGAGCTATTCAACCATTAGAACACGAGCAGGCACCGCATAGCGATGAGGTGTCGAACACTACTCAGTGCACACAAATGTTCTATAAGTCTTTGGATAACATCAAGCCTGAAAAGGCTGCTGGTATGTTCATCTTCAAGAATGAATATCTCATGACTTATGAAGGAATGCTTGAAAGGCAAGATTGAGAGATATGTCTAGGAGCCATAATATCTGAATTAGATTCCATCACCGACAAACAAGTTGTGAACCTAGTCTGTCTTACCTAGAGGGAATGTCCCTGAAAGGTTGACATGGATAGTAATATGATTATTGATCGCGTGTAAGTCACTAATGTCGATATTAATAGCAAGAATACTAGTTACATCATAGTATAGTAAATGTTAGTCAAGGTCAATCCCACAGAGACAATGCAACTTTAATAAAAAATGATTCTAACCTAATTAAGAAGCAACATAGAGGTGGTCATTGACCAAGAATAGACATAAAAAAAACTTGGTATTTCTCCTCCTCCTCTTCTCGCCGATTTACTTCCCCACATAATTTTCTTAAATCAATAGAGCGAGCATTTGATTTAATTATAATAAGCTATGGGTGCAACTCCTAACCCCATCTACTCCGACAATGATAGTGGATAATCTATATGCAAGATACCCTCCTTAATTGGTCCGTAATAGCCCATACACATAAAGAACTAGAATTTCCGATATCGAGCGCTAACTCATACCGCTAACCCGCCTAGACAGCTATCGACAATGATCAGGACGTTCCTAGGGTCCATTGAACTATGTCCAAACTAACACTTCACTATTCGTATTTCATGCTAGTTACACGATTACAATAATCAGATTGGCCAGATCTAACCTACTGTTAATTAAACATGTCCATGAACGTAGCTGTAGTGAATTCCAGTTTTAGGTTTTCTAAATATTGCCTCGGTAAACAGGTATAGACCGCTGGTTTACCGGGGTCATCTTTTCCGATCCATGGATCTATATTGCTCAATTACGATTAATCTAAGTAAATCATGGGGTTGTTAAACTTGTACATTAACTAAAACACATAAATATGAAAAAATCTTCCATATTGAAGACAAAAAGGAACGTTCAAAGCGTCATACCTTCAACAATGGAGATCTAGCTCGATATACTCAAACTAGAGATGGTAAAGAAAGGGAGAAAACTAGAAATAACTCCTCAAAAACATGGACTAACATTATTTAATCAAACTATAATGTATTGAAAAGATTTGATAATAATAATATGAAAGCTTATATAGATACAATGACCGACTTATGACTCTCGAAAACCCTAACCGACCTAGTAGAGGTGGCGGAATCAATTTCGTGTCCAACAAGCCCTCGGTTTACAGGACCTAGCCTTCGGTAAACCAGGCCGACTTTTCCTCTTTTTCTTCAGCAGACTTCTTCTTGGACTTTAATCACTTGGCCCAACATACTTCTTTTGGTCCAGATCCATTCTCCAATACTCTTGATTTAGTACATCCTATAAAACACACAAAACGAGACAAAACAGTACCAAATCTTCGGGAAAAAAGATGCAGAATTACGATCCTAGAAACATGCATATAGAATTTAACACATATTCCATATTTTTTTAACGAGCCTATCTATCCTCTCTTGAGCGGAATTCATGGTGAATAAAGGTATAATTAATGGTACCATTTAGGGCGTTATCAACTACCCCCTACTTAACTTTTGATCGTCCCGAGCAAAAATGCGAAATGAAAACAACACTCGGATTTGTACATAAGTTAATTAAAAGCGACTATGCCTTACAAAGTCAAGATCAAGAACATGCCACTCATATCCATCAGGAACGCATTAAACACTATTGATGTCATGAGCCAACGTGTGTGTGCAATAACTTTCACAACCGCTTAGTAATGCAGACAATCTCACATTATGTCAACCCGTAGTCGAACTAACCGGTCTCGAACATGTTATTTATGAGTCAAATTAGATGGCAAGGTGGATCGAGAACCAAGTATGTATTACTCTTAGGCTCGCATTTATCGGTCTATGCAAAAGTCGTGCGTCTTACGCTCCATCGACTCAAGTTTTTGCCAAAGAGAATATAGATGTATATATTTCAATGCACTTCTCTTTCTTGGTGGGTGAAATCTCGTTGATTTATCTATCCACACGGCCCCAATCTTGATAAACTACCGAATCCGAAATTCCTTTGCCTTAATAAACGTTGGTGAAACATAATTCGGGATAAAGCCAGGGTCAACTCTAGTCAAAGCAATATGCTATCGACTACACACCAAGGGAAGTGAGTTATACGTGCTTAAAATGGTGGCTCATAACAGAATATGCGCTTAATATGCCACTACTTCAGAAGTAGGCATTTAATCTTACTTGTCCATCGTGAGACAAAGATGAAGTCAATTAACTTAAAAAGATCGAAGATATCATTTTTTTTTTTTGAAATTCAGTCGAAATAAATCAAAGTCTAAGGGGTGAATCATTCATCGAAGAGAATCAAGATAATCACGTAGTTCACAGAATATAATGCTAAGAAGCTAAGTGACGTTCCTTACCCCCCCCCCCCCCTCCACTTAAACGAAACATTGTCCTCAATGTGTAAGGTGAAAAATGAAAAAAAAATGAACTTAGCTTCGATTAAGGGTGGAACAAAAGAACAAACGGATCGCGTATAAATCATCGGGCTCATGTAAGTAATCCATGAAGAATCTGCGCTAAGTAACCCAAACAAACCAAGAAGAATTGTGGTGACAAGAAACCGTATAATAAAATTGCGGCAGGAAAAGAGAAAAGAAAAAGAAAAATGGAAATAAAATTCTTGAAATTAATAAAATTCTTCTACATCAACTAGATAGGAAAGAAAAATAAAAATGGAAATAAGAAAATGGAAAAGAACAACAATCAAAAGAAAGAAAAAACTAGTCCTCCTCACAATAATCCTCCCAGACATCTCAAGGCTTGAAACCGAGAGGTCGTGTAGAACTAGAGGCAATAGTGGTAGAAGATGATGCTCGGTGACGTGGGGTAGTCCTAGGCGGTGGGGTCGCACGAGGAACTCCTATAAAATCTATGATCCTATCCATCTTGTGGTGCAGACTCACAATTTCTCACGAGTTCTCCTCTAGCAAGGCTCTCTGAGTCTGAGGTACTCCGTGGACCGGAGTATGCTCTCTCTCCTCTCGAACTGACCTGTATTTGCCTTTTTGAAACTGACTGTGAACTAATCTTTGGCTTAGGGTCTTCCCAATCGTCTCTAACCAGAACTTTGACCTCGTTCTCCAAAGCGAACATGTCAATGATACGTCCGTATGGCAACTGCTCGTGCTCAGATATGACGGCAAACTCATGAATATGGTTATGCATCAGAAGACCTATGTTGACTGAAGATCCTTGCTCCAGGTAGAACATCAACTCTGCCCTCTTCGGTGTGACAGATACCGTATGCTTGTGTTAGGAAATCTACGCGGGAACGCAGCGGAATTCAAAAATTTATTTCCTATCGACCCAAGGTCGACTTCGTTTAAGAAATAAACAAACAAGTAGTAGACGGTGGTTACCTTGGTTGATCTAAAAGATCGACGCTTTGACTGTCTTAGGAGAGTAGTTCTGACTAGAGCCGCCCAAGTGTTCGGCCTCTATCGACAGTCCACACGAGCACCCCGCCGGAATCCCATCATGGATTGCTATTGGAAAACTCCGGTTGCTAGATCGGCCTTTTTCCCCTCTCTCCAACTCTCCAAAATATGCTCTCTATTTTACACAAGAACTATTAGTTCTTGGAATTGAGATGTACAAAAGAGCTTGACACCCACCTCTTATTTATAGTAGAAGTGGCGCCCCTGACTAGAGTGGAGGGGAAGAAAACCTTTTTCCAATAAAATAAGGAAAATATAATTGATTGATTTATCTCATTTATTATAATATCTTATATTAAATAAATCTAGGATATTGTCAATATCATATATTGAATATTTCAAGATATTGTCAATATCTTATATTGACTATATTTATCTTATTACCATAAATCTATTTTTCAAAATCTATTAATATCTAATATTAATATTATGGTAATCTTATTAATTAAATTGCACAATCTAAATATATCCAATATATTTAAAACTTGCGCCACATGCATACGTGCACATCTTTAATCACATGATCAACTAGTTTGGTAAACTCACGAGTATTGCATATATATATATATAATATATGTTTATTTAATTAATATAATACTATGATTAATTAATTTACAAAATACATGTGTATCATATACACACATAAATTTCGATACATACACATCAACTATGTATATTTAATAATCAACATAATTAATATCTTGTATTATATTTATTCATAATAAATAAATACCACCATATTAATTTACCACTATAACCTTTATAGTCTCGAGATAAACTTTCCTTATTTGGTTATCATCTATAACCACATTTTAATCCGCTAGATGTTCATATGTGTGTGACCCGATAGGCTTCCGAATATGTTGGCCGTAGACACAAAGTGCAATTTACTAAAATGCCCTTCATACCTAACGATCACGGGATAGCGTCTAGCAACACACCATGACCCCCAATCATCGGAAGAGTCAAATGCAATGACTACTACCTTTCATGTGAAACAGTTATCATGTAACTTACAATTCTATCGCTGTAATAATATTCATACGGTCGTACGTCGAGTGTCAAACATTAACGTCCGTATCTTATAATCTGGATATCATGCTCTCTCGAAGTAACTTATTTACTCCCACTTTGCAAAGATTCACGAGAGTTAGACACTCCTTATAAGAAGGCCATTTCGGATATTCGATCCCAATCATAGGATACGCGATTCCCGGACGACCAATCATGTATACTCCGCATGCATCAGTATCATACCCAATCACCACCGCATGATCGCCCCGTGGCTAGGGGAAACCTCAATAGTATCAAAGCATGACAATCCACACCGTGATGCCATGAAGACTCCGGTCAAAAGGATAATTACACAACCGTCACATAGTGTGACACTTATCCGTGTAAGTGGGTCAGTTTACCGTACGCATTCTCTAATACACGTCCACGTACAGTCCAACTATCTCTACACTTCGATAGACGAGATCTATCCCTGGCCTAAAGACAGAAGACATCTAATACTTGCTAGCCTGTTCATAATATCAATGCCCTGTTTAATAATACATCAGCCTAGAGACATTTAAGTATCAAACTTGTTAAAGTGATTAGAGATCTCATCAACCATAATCGCCTATCATGGTTTCTCTATCACAGTTTAATACTAAGAACGTTATCATATAACAATTCATAATTGGCATGACAACAGAAAAGCCATTTAATATATGTATAAACATAAAGAAATATTAGAAATGATCCGACCCGGTCGGATCCGGTCCAACCCGATTGGGTTTAGGACACTATTTGAACAATCTCCCACTTGGCCTAAAACCAATCACTCATACACACAAGACCAAGTTAAAACACAACAATCTCATGCAATACTCGCAACTAGCCCTAGCCATAAACGAATCGCTATCCGTGGGGACTCAGACTATCTTCATATCATGTTCCAAATGACCAAGTCAAAGGAACCGCCTCAACACACACACGAATCTATGACGAGACACTGGTCCTTGCTTCACGCAATGAATCCACTTATTATATCAACTATATAGAAAAGGTGGAAGAACCGTATAAGGTTCAGGAATGAACCTTCTAGATCCATGTTCTGCTCCCGCTGCGCCTCCAAGGCATTACTGTGTTTTGGCCTGGTTGCAGAATTTACAGTGACCCATAGGCTAGAACATTTCTAGCTCACTGTATCACATAATCAAAGTAACTGCAAACCCAGACTGTAACTCCCACTCGCCTTCATAAGACTTAGGATATACGTCTGTATAACTATATTTATCTAATTCCAAGATTCGATAAACTGGAAATCTTCCTTAACTTGTTTAAGGATATTCTCGAAATACACCAGATTTACTTTCATACTTGCTCATAACAGTTCATGAACTATGAACATCTGGCATTATCTTTATGATGGTTCCTATCGCTATAGCAAAGAAAACCTTCCATAAGCATCACCTTTCACCTTATCTTTAGGACAAACGTCCTAACATAGATAGATCTTGAGAACACAGGCTAGCAGTATCCCCTGTCGCGGTCTATGCTAAACTTCTTTTAGCATCATATCTATATAGGTAAACTATAATCTAATAACAGTTAAATCTATCGCTATAGATTCTTATTTCTAAAAATAAGAACTGCTAATCCAAGTGCTTTCGTAAAGACCTTGAACTACCAAACATTAATTGACTGTGACATGGGGTGATAATTCTTGAGAGAGATATCCAATATCTTACTCAAAAATCGTAACACACTCCCAATATCCAAATTGCACAATGGCATATTCTTCTTTTGACTAAATCAAACTACTTTGATTATCAAACAAAGAAACCGTCTAGAGAAACTTGTTTGAGTCCATAAATGAATCTCATGGGCTTACATGTCATGTTATCGTCTATGAACATCGTGCTTTCTACCCAACGTCTTCAACACAATCACATAGTCATGATACGAAGTCACAACAAGTATTATCTGAATAGAACTGGGCTCAGCCTTACGGGACATTCCCTCTAGGTAAGACAGACTAGGTTCATAACCTGGTTGTCACTGATGGAATCTAATTCAGATATTATGGCTCATAGCCATATCCCTCAATCTTGCCTTTCAAACATGCCTTCATAAGTCGTGAGATATTCATTCTTCAAGATGAACATACCAGCGGCCTTTTCAGGCTTGAGGTTATCCACAGTCTTACAGAACTTTTGTGTGCACTGAGCAGTGTCCTACACCTCATCGCTATGCGGCGTCTGCTCATGTTCCATTGGTTGAATGTATCTTTGTGGGTCTCAAACTCTTTTGAGATCTAATTCACTCCCACTGTTTCTCTTGGAAGAAACACTTCCTTTAGAAGACAGCATGTTTGGAGACAAACATTTTGCTCCGCGGACAAGTAAATAATATCCAACGTGCTAGCTAAGATATTCCACAAAGTTGCATATGTCGTACTAGGCTCCAAGCCTTTCTGACTCAGCCTATGACAACTTCAAATCATCGGTTAAGATAGATTCGATTATCTTCTTCCATATCTAATATGGAATTTATTCAACCTTTATCTTTGGAACTCGGTTAAGTATAAGGGCACTATCCCGAAACGGGTAAGGGATACTTCGAATGGCTTGCGTCACACTTTTATCATATAAAGTGTTGTTTCCATTTTGGGAACACAATCTAATTGCGTAACCAAAAGATGGTATCCTTCAAGGGAGAATCTTTTTCCTTTTAAGACGACTTCTGAAACACCCTTCAAGTATTAATTACTTCAATCCAATTGAAGATTAATTCTTAAGTAGCTCATCAATCTCATATTCGTACTACCTCGAACTTTTTAGGCTTTCCAAATTGTTTTACTTCAATAAGTACATTCAACTATTTCTAAAAATAGTCCAAGAGAGAGACAAACAATCGTTTATGGTATAAATTGTCACAAGCCAACAAACATCAATATGTTTAGGCTTCAGTCAATCTTCTAGGTTTCATAACCTTTTCTTAAAAGGGTATTTTAGTCCTCTTTGGATAAGATACGTATAACCCACATGATTCATAATCATGTGGTTTAGCATCATTAGAATGACGTTTGATTACACGCTTCCCTTCCATAGAGACTGTGCCTAGAGTAACCACAAATCAAGGATAACATCCATACAAATATTCATTTGAGATCTCATCACATATATAAGCTATATAGTGACATCAATCTAGTATGTTAGATTCAGTGACCTTCCAACTTTATCGGAATAACATTTATTCTTTACAATTGAATATGTCTACTAAATCCAAACAATAACTGAAAGTATGTTCTTCATAAGAACCGGAACATAATAACATTTATTTAGTTCCCTTATCAGTTTACTAGATCCAGAATATGGTAAGTGTTACAACGTTTGCTTCACCTTTCATATCTGTATTTAATCTTTCTAATTTAATCACACTCGCAAGATATCATATATCTAAGAGTTGACATTGAACTTAGACAGATTTATCTCAACTCACTTGCCTAGAATAGAAACTTTAATAAGTTCTCTATTTAAGCACATGCCCTAACTTTCCTTTTTAATCCTTCAAGCACTTGTAAACATTTCTTAGTGTAGTCTTCATGAGACTTAAGAAAGATCATAAGAGCCATGTCTTCTATTTCCTTTCGTAAAGAAAATCTAACGTTTATCAAATAGTTTATTTAACCTTTTGAATCGTATTCAAAACATTGACTATTTAATTAACCTTTAAGCAATGATAGAATTAAGTCGATACTTAAATCTTATAGTTTTGAAAACAACCTTTCCAAAATTAGATGTGGTCATTCTTGTCCAACTTTTGAATTAATTGTCATCGTATGACTGAATGATCATATTGCATCGTATCCAATGTCATGAGCTTCCGCTTTCATTCATAATTAAAGCCTTGGAGTACTCCATCAAATATGTAGTCTCATTGTCTCTAACTGCTATAACGGGATTGCTCGTGTCATTGCTTATTTTGAAAGGATTATAATTACTTAACCATATTTGAGAACATTTCTCAAAAGGTAACAGTCATAATTTGGTTTTACTAATCGAGAATAAAAACATAAATACAAAAGTTTGCTAAAACTACAACCTAAACTGAAAAATAAAAGAGTGTTGTTGTTTATACACGCAAAATCAAAAATGGTCTTTTGGTTTATGATTTTGCTCCCACCAGTCAACTACTCCCAATTGACTTTCAAGAATATTTCAAAAATTCTTTAGTAGTTGAGATCCAATCTAGTTACCTCGATTCCCGGCGGTGGTCGATCAACCAAGATAATTTCGAAAGGTAGGTAACTTTTTTCCATTCACATCTCTATGTGATTCTCAGTGGTTGACTAGTCAACTCTTTGGCGATACACATCACTATGTGTTAGTCAACCCCTTGTCTCTAAAGTCGACGTCCCTGACGGTGGCCAATCACCGAAAGACTCTAGTCAAGTCATAACCCAATATTCACGAGATCTCATACGATCATATCTCAATAACGACGATATACCCGAGGTAGGTCAACTCCCGGCGGTGGTCGATCAGTGGGATCCGAACACAGGCTCTTCACCGTCGTTATAATATTTGGAGACAATATTTCGACTTGATTTTTGTTGTGGAAGTATTTATGTAAATGAATTCACTTCATTAATTTTAATTGCGGTCTCATCAAATATATCTATCTCTATAGACATACATCCTACACATTTATCTAGATCGTGCCTAGTCATGCATCTATCGTATCAAATAAAATAAATACAAGCACAAAATAAATAAATGCGTAAAGTAACCGGTATGATCATGGACTTTTTCTATGTGCGGTTTCGAATACAAACTGACGAAACCGCGGGTCATAATCTAAGGGTAGCTGCAACCGCCAATAGGATCTTTAATGCTCAATTCTCCAATGGGATCTTTATTTTCGTCTTTCTTTGGTTTTCATCTTCTGCTCCATTCTTGTTACATTTAATTTTATCTAATAAAATAAATACACCCGCCGCACACGGTGGGAGCTAACGGGAATGGGATAAATGCAGAAAATAAACTGGGTCACGTTCTTCATAACGACCTAGGACAATTTTTAAACCAACAGAAAAATTAAATCATTCACATTTATCCTATCGGTCGAGTCCATGGTCAATCGGGGTCCATATAATCATATTATACCTACTATATCCATACAATAACATATTTTGAAAAAGATAAAATTAAAATTTAACTACTTGCGTCTTAATTAATCAATTAACATTTAATCTATTAAATAATTTTATCCAATCAATTAACTAATTAACGTTTAATTAATTAAATGATTTTAATCGAAATAAAATTAACGATTAATTTTAAACGATTTTAATTTTAATTTTAATTAATTAGAACAATTCCAAAAATAAATCAAAATTAAAATTAGATCTGTTTTGTTTCTTTCCTATTGATTCCTAATCAAAAGGGATGCCTTTGGTTTCCTGAACCAAAAGGCATCTTCCTAAACCAAATTTGGTTTAGGCCTGGCCACTTTCCAAAATCAAAATTTTGGAAGTAGGCTAGGTCTAGGCCTTTTACAAATCAAATATTTGAAAAGGGCCTAGGCCTATTCCAAATCAAATATTTGGAAATGCCAAGTAATTTTTGTTTAGGCCTGGCCACTTTCCAAAATCAAAATTTTGGAAGTGGCCTAGGCCTAGGCCTTTTCCCAAATCAAATATTTGGAAATGGCCTAGGCCTATTCCAAATCAAAATTTGGAAAGGCCAATTTTGGTTTAGGCCTGACCACTTTCCAAAATCAAAATTTTGGAAGTGGCCTAGGCCTAGGCCTTTTCCCAAATCAAATATTTGGAAATGGCCTAGGCCTATTCCAAACAAAGTTTGGAAAGACCAATATTATTTTAATGCCATATGGCATCCCAATGGCCCAAACTATTTGAACCATTGGTTAGCCACACAACACAACTAAACAAAGGAGATATCAATCACAACTATGAACCATATTGAATCACAAAATACACAAAACAAAAGTTTGCAGATCCGCCAGCATTGACCGGTCAACTGACTGCCGGCAGCAGGCTGCCCTGCCGCCGCCAGTCGGCCGAGCACCACCAGATCTCTTTTTTTTTCTTTTCGTGTATCAATTTTCCAAATAAAAAATCTTTCATCTTTTAATTACGTGATTTAAACGATAAAATTAACTACGCAAAATAACATGCTTATTGCTTAAGCTCGAAGCTCGCTCTGATACCACAGTTAGGAAATCTACGCGGGAACGCAGCGGAATTCAAAAATTTATTTCCTATCGACCCAAGATCGACTTCGTTTAAGCAATAAACAAACAAGTAGTAGACGGTGGTTACCTTGGTTGATCTAAAAGATCGACGCTTTGACCGTCTAAGGAGAGTAGTTCTACATAGAGCCGCCCAAGTGTTCGGCCTCTACCGCTAGTCCACACGAGCACCCCGCCGGAATCCCATCATGGATTGCTATTGGAAAACTCCAGTTGCTAGACCGGCCTTTTTCCCCTCTCTCCAACTCTCCAAAATATGCTCTCTATTTTACACAAGAACTATTAGTTTTTGAAATTGTGATGTACAAAAGAGCTTAACACCCACCTCTTATTTATAGTAGAAGTGGCGCCCCTGACTAGAGTGGAGGAGAAGAAAACTTTTTCCCAATAAAATAAGGAAAATATAATTGATTGATTTATCTCATTTATTATAATATCTTATATTAAATAAATCTATGATATTGTCAATATCTTATATTGAATATTTCCAAGATATTGTCAATATCTTATATTGACTATATTTATCTTATTACCATAAATCTATTTTTCAAAATCTATTAATATCTAATATTAATATTATGGTAATCTTATTAATTAAATTGCACAATCCAAATATATCCAATATATTTAAAACTTGCGCCACATGCATACGTGCACATCTTTAATCACATGATCAACTAGTTTGGCAAACTCACGTGTATTGCATATATATATAATATATGTTTATTTAATCAATATAATACTATGATTAATTAATTTACAAAATACATGTGTATCATATACACACATAAATTTCGACACATACACATCAACTATGTATATTTAATTAATCAACATAAATTTTTTTATTTTTTATTTTTTATTTTTAAAAACTTGTAATTTTATTGATAAGAAAAATATTAAAAGTTTTGCCATCCATGGCCTCCTCCCTTCTAAAGTTTTTCATCAATGTGTTACCCCACCTCCTTAAAACCCTGGTCCGGAAAACCCGATGTGGGAAAAATCGGGTGCCAGGGAAAGAGTATGGGCCTCACACATTGGCAAGCCCAGCCCAAAAAGGAAAATACAATGAAAAACCAAGAACATAATACAGTGAAAACTGGAAAGAGATAGCTACAACTTGAAACCCCTTCTTTATCAGCCAGCAGCAAGCAGCAATCAAGGCAAAGAGTCCTTAAGCTGAAGCAGACAGGCCTCATATCTTCAAAAACAGCTTCCACTTCCAAAGACAAACTTTCAGCACATCCAATGCCAGACTTGCTGTTTAGTAGCCAAGCTATAATCCATTGCCATCTTGGTTCTTTATATTCTGCCAATTGAACAACCTCACCTCTGTCCCTGGAAGTAAGATACACAAGAAAGAAATTTCTGCTTATAGAGAACAGAGGACAGAAACTTTGGATGATGTATATATCATAAATACAACCTGGTTTGCACCCTTCAGAAAAGAACTGAAAGGTGCTTCCAAAGGAAAAAGCCATGTAGAGAATCATCTGCTTCATTTATATCTTATGTGGGCCAATTGCAGCATATCTTCATGAAGAATGGCTCTCAGTCCAAAATCAACTTCTTCTCTGGTTATAATTCTGTCTTGCTGGGTGATACTTGCCTGTTTAGCAAGAAAATCAGCTGCCATATTCCCTTCCCTATAGATGTGATTTATCTTAAAATGATGCTTTTGAATCAGGTTAGCAATCTGGAAAATATCAGCCATATGCTTCCAAGGGGCCTGAGCAGAACCTTGGATCACATCAACCAGCAACTTAGAGTCACTTTCTATTTCAACCCTGTCCAACTTCAACTCAATACAGTGATTTATACCAGCTTTAAGGGGCCTCATTTCAACCTCAAAATTAGAGGCAATACCATAAGCTTGCTTACCTGCCAGGACCAGTCTATTGTAATCATTTCTAATAATATAGCCACCTCTAGCTAATCTCGGATTATGGAGAGATGAACCATCAGTATTAAGCTTGAAAGTAGAATGAGGAGGAGCTTTCCACTTTATGGATATTGCAGTCTTTTTTGGCCTAGGAGCAAGGTATTTCAGTATCCCAGATTCAGTGAGAATAGTATCCTCCTTATATTTATAAGTAATCTTCATATTCTGACTAATATACTGCAGATTAGCAATGATATCCTTAATAATCTGGTTTATACCCATATCCACATCATGCAGAGCATTACATCTACTCTTTCAAAGACCCCATAGGATAATGGAGGGTAGGATCCGGATTACTTTGCCTAGGGCCCCCTTGATGGAAGTGTTCCACCATGCTTTTTGGGCTTCCTTCAGGGATGAGACAGCAGGAGCAAAATGAAGAGCTTTCTGGAAAAAAGACCAAACAGATTGAGATCTAGGACACCCCCAAAAACCATGGTCTATAGAATCCTCTTGATCACAAAAATGACATTTAAAAGGTCCATATATCCCCATCTTGATTAGCTGAGGAGCAAAAGGCAGCAGCTCATTACAGATTCTCCAATTTAACACAACAGTCTTGAGTGGGATATAGGGTTTCCAAATCTCACCAAGATCATACAAAGTACTACTTTTGTCTCTGATTACCTCATAAGCAGATGCAACAGAAAAAGCCCCAGAACTGACTGGAGTCCAAACCAATTTTCCAATAGAATCAGTAAGACAAATCATATGCTGATCCTTATATTCCTGTACAGGGCCTAAAAGTTTCCAAGCATGCAATTTATAAAGAGGATAAGATCCAGCCGTAACCTTTTTAGCCCAAAACCCCTGTTGAAGATGAAGCTTCCACCATAATTTACAAGCAAGAGCAGCCTGAAAGGTTCTGATGCTTCTAATCCCTTGACCATTTTCACTAGTGGTATAACAAATTTTATCCCAACTTCTGTATTATATTAATCAACATAATTAATATCTTGTATTATATTTATTCATAATAAATAAATACCACCATATTAATTTACCACTATAACCTTTATAGTCTCGAGATAAACTTTCATTATTTGGTTATCATCTATAAGCACATTTTAATCCGGCTAGATGTTCATATGTGTGTGACCCGATAGGCTTCCGAATATGTTGGCCGTAGACACAAAGTGCAATTTACTAAAATGCCCTTCATACCTAACGATCACGGGATAGCGTCTAGCAACACACCGTGACCCCCAATCATCGGAAGAGTCAAATGCAATGACTACTACCTTTCATGTGAAACAGTTACCGTGTAACTTACAATCCTATCGCTGTAATAATATCCATACGGTCGTACGTCGAGTGTCAAACATTAACGACCGTATCTTATAATCTGGATATCATGCTCTCTCGAAGTAACTTATTTACTCCCACTTTGCAAAGATTCATGAGAGCTAGAGATTCCTTATTAGAAGGCTATTTCGGATATTCGATCCCAATCATAGGATATGCGATTCCCGGACGACCAATCATGTATACTCCGCATGCTTCAGTATCATACCCAATCACTACCGCATGATCGCCCCGTGGCTAGGGGAAACCTCAATAGTGTCAAAGCATGACAATCCACACCGTGATGCCATGAAGACTCCGGTCAAAAGGATAATTACACAACCGTCACATAGTGTAACACTTATCCGTGTAGGTGGGTCAGTCTAACGTACGCATTCTCAAATACACGTCCACGTACAGTCCAAGTGTCTCTACACTTCGATAGACGAGATCTATCCCTGCCCTAAAGAAAGAAGACATATAATACGTGCTAGCCTGTTCATACTATCAATGCCCTGTTTAATAGTACATCAGCCTAGAGACATTTAAGTATCAAACTTGTTAAAGTGATTAGAGATCTCATCAACCATAATCGCCTATCATGGTTTCTCTAGCACAGTTTAATACTAAGGACGTTATCATATAACAATTCATAATTGGTTCTTTAAAAGAACATATATATGACAACATAAAAGCCATTTAATATATGTATAAACATAAAGAAATAGTAGAAATGATCCGACCTGGTCGGATCCGGTCCAATGCGATTGGGTTTAGGACACTATTTCAACAGTTTGGTCGGTAGAAGGCGAGCAGAAACAAATCCATTGACGACCTTCCTATCCCAGGATAGCTCATTTTGCATGAAGATAGTAGGGGTTCCCGCAGGATTGTGCTTCCATTGCACCTCAAAGTAATCAGCTATTATATTCTTCCTCTTAAGATATTCAACATTGCTCGAGGATGTGTACTCATCTGGGCCCACTAGTGGATTGTGAACCCCATAATACTCATTGATCCGCTCGATTGAAAAGTCAACCTTTACTCCACAGACCATTGCAAAAGTAGCTCCAGGGTTGTGCGAAACATAAACATAAAAATCTCTTACCACCGTGGCGTTGAAGCGTGACGGTGCCTCGGACATATCGAAAATGTCTTGTATTTGTAGGGCTCGGGGCAAGATTTCACCGCAATCGTCTAACTCTACGCCCCGTTCTCGAGCAACTGGTCTTCCGTTCCAATGCCTTCATAACGACTCGTAAATGAATGAAATTGCTCAACCTCATCTATCAAGGGGTTAGCATCTCCATAGATACTCTGATAACCACTAGGACGAAGGATAGATAGGCTATGCTTAGGACCGATCCTGGATGATAACAGGACCTAAAAATAATACTGATTCTGGAAAAAGGTACCCTCGGTAAACCGGCAGGGGTTCTCGATTTACCGGCCTGACTTCTTTGGATTTCTGACCGGGAGTGTGCTTGTGGTAATGGAATGAGATGAACTGCAGCACTTCACTAGCACAGTAGCACTAATCAACAACAGGAATGGAGGAAAATGATATGGTTGGCGTTTTGGTTGGTAAAAAATAGACGAAAGTTATTGTTTTGGTTGAGATATGGCGGTGATAGTGGTGGTGATGGTGGCCGAATTTTGGTAGAAGGATAAATAAAAGAAGTTTGGTGATTTGGGGAGTTGATGGTAGATGAGAGTGATGATAATAGTGGTGGAAGAGTGGTTTAAATAGGAGAAACGATGGAAGGTTGAAGGATTTGGTAGGATGGTGGGTAGAGGAGTAATTAGGGTGAGGGATTTGAGGGGGTGATTGATGGGATTGAGGTGGAGTTATGGTGGAGTGTGGGAAAGGATGAAATGTTTGAAAAGAGGGGAAAATGGGACGATTTCTGCTTACTGGTGGTGTTTGATGCAACGTGTGTCCTCCATGCGTCTCTAAAAATTTAGCTTTTTAATATGACGTTTAGAAAACTGAAAATCTAGGCTCGGTAAACCGGAGGTGCTCCTCAGTTTACCGGGGCTTCTTTTCCCCAGATTTCTCTGTCTACCTTCTCTGCACACCTTACTCAACCTCTCTGCTCAATTCTGACCTCAAATTGACTAATCTCTTACTCCTTTAGTTGCTATTTCTGACTCCATCCCAACCTACTCTCTAGAATCCATAACGAGTAAAAAAAACCTTCCCAACAACCATCAGTTTAAAGCCTAAGGGTGCAGTAAGATGAAAAAATCTTGTCCCTTCATCCAGCTACTTTTATTCATTCTTAATCTAACTAAGGGTTTAAGGGAATAGTTTTGAGTTTATAGTTTCCCGCTCGACTTTCTTCAGAATTTCGATCATTCAGTGGTTGGATCTTTAACTCACCAAACTTTTGCTCCAGAGGTTTGTATCTTTATAGCACATTTTTTAGCTCTCTTCCTAGCACACCTCTCTCTCTTAGCTTGCGTACTAGGTCAGCCTCTGTGTCGAGATTTAAATTTTATACCCAAGGACTCCATATTTTCCACTTTAGGCTCAAATCCATCACTACACTACACGGAAGGACTAGCTTCCGTGAGCGTCTTGTTGTGGTCCTTCTCTTCTCTCTCTCTAAGCATTAGTCTCATGAATTCCTACTCAACGGTTTCTACTACAACCTCTTGATGCTTATGCCCTTCCTTCTTTTCTTCTATAATTTCCACCTTGCCTGAATCATACGTCATCTTGCAACTTTCCAGGCTATTATGTAGGGGCTTTAAGATTTTGAAAGATACCGCATCATTATTCAACCTCCAAGTGATCTCCCCATTATCAAAATCCATGACTGCTCTGCTTCTCGCTAAGAAAGGTCTTCCTAACAAAACTGGGGCACTTGGGTCCTCTGGTACGTCTATAACCGTGAAATCAGTTGGAAAAGTGAACCCTTCTACTTTAATCATGCACTTTCAAAGCAGACCGGTAAGCATATCTCTCGTCCTATCAACAAAAGTCATGGTTCAGGTTTGATTCATAATGACCGGAAGCTTAATCTTTTGGCAGAGGGAAAAAGGTAGAATGTTGCAACTCGAGCCGGAGTCGCAGAGACCTAATCCTTCTGATATACCATAGCTAGAAATTAGGAGTCAAAACGTGCCAGGGTCTCCTAACTTCACTAGGGTGTCTGAGTCTGGGCAAATCCTCAGGCTCAGAGAACATCGTGTCGGGATCCTCTTCAGGATCATCAGAATCATAGTCCGAAGATGATATTTCAATTAGCTCGATAGGGAACTCACCTGGCCTATACGTGCTATACTCCTTTAAGTTCTCTTCAGGCTCTTGCTTGATTGCTTCCTTCTCTTTTTCCACCCGCTTCTTATCCCCTTCATATTGCTCGCAGACTGATGACGCTCTAAATGGTACCAATAATTATACCTATATTCACCCCGAATTCTGCTCAAGAGAGGATAGATAGGCTCGTTATTGCTTAGAATATGTGTTAAATGCTATGTGAGTATTTCTAGGATCGTAATTCTGCATCTATGCTATTTTCCCGATGTTTTGGTACTGTATTGTCTTGTTTTGCATGTTTTATAGGATGTACCGAAATTGGAGCATTGGAGAACGGATATGGACCAAAAGGAATGCATTGGACTGAGTGATTGAAGTCCAAGAAGAAGCCTACTGAAGAAAAAGATGAAAAGAAGGCCCGGTAACCTGAGGGTTAGGCCCGGTAAACCGGTGACTTATTCAACACAAAATTTATTCTGCCGCATTGTCTATGTCGGTTAGGGTTTTAGAGAGTCTTAAGTCAGCTATTGTATCTATATAAAGCCGCATATACAGAGACGATTAAGAGGATTCATACATCTTGAATATCTTTGCATACATTACAATTATTATTATGAAATAAAGTTTCTTGAGCTTTGAAGAGTTGTTTTTGGTTTCCTCCCTTCTTCCATCATCTCTAGCTTGAGTAGATCGAGCTAGATCTCCATTGTTGAAGGTATGAAGCTTTGAACGTTCCTTTAATGTCTTCAATATGGTAGATCTGTTCGTATTTATGTGTTTTAGTTAATCTGCATATTTAACAACCCCATAATTTACTTATTTTAATCGTATTGAGCAATGTAGATCCAGAAATTAGGAAAAGCCGCCCCCGGTAAACCGGCGGTCTATACCGGTTTACCGAGGTATATTTTAGAAAACCTAAACTGGGATTCACTATAGCTATGTTGATCGGCAGGAATAATTAAAACGAGTAATAGGTCTGGCCAATCTAGTATTCGTAATTTGTAAATTAACATGAAGGACCGCAAGTGAAGTGTTAATTAGGACATAGTCTTGATGGACCCTAGGAACATGCTGGTCAATGTCGACAGCTGTCTAGGCGGGTAAGCGGTATGAGGTAACGCTCAATATCGGCAGCTCTAGTTCTTTATGCGTATGGGCTATTACAGACCAATTAAGGAGGGTAGCTTGCGTATAGATTGTCTACTGCAATTGTCGGAGTAGATAGGAGTAGGAATTGCACCCGTAGCTGATAAATATGATAATAATCATTAAAAGCTCATGATTAATCTAAGGAAATTATGTGGGGAAGTAAATGTAACGATTAACTAATCCAATTTAGTAGATCGGTGAGGAAAGGGAGAGGTATACCACGTTTGTTTACTTTTATGTTATTTTTGGTCAATGACCGCCTCTATGTTGCTTCTTAATTAGGTTAGAATCGTTTATACATATAAGTTGCATTGTCTCTATAGGATCGACCTTGATTCGCATTTATTATACTGCGATGTACCTAGTATTCTTTCAAGTATTATCGACGTTAGTGAATTACACGCGATCAAGATTTTTGGCGCCGTTGCCGGGGACAATGGCCAATTTTTAAATATAAACATTTTAATTCTAATTAAGAAGTCGTTTTTTTATTTTATTTTATTTTATTTTGAGTCTTGAGTCGTTCTGTATCAATCCTGCACATATTAACTGACAGAAGGAGAAAATTCAGGGCCGGTATCCCGAAGGTAATCTTCGAGTTACCGAGGCCTGGAAAATCGATTTCTAAACAGTTCCTGTTATTCTGTGTTATTCGCTGTTGATTTTAGTTAGTAGGTCCGCAACAGTTGGGATCACACCCAGCTGAAGAGGAAGTTGCTAACCTTTTCTTTGATTTATTTTGTCTTTTTGCAGGTTAATCAGAACACTTCAGAAATTCGATCCATTAAGAGGTGAAAAAGCACACACAAGTCAAACAATGTGCCTAGAACAATCTTGAACATCACACCGATTTCCATGTATCCTGGATCTGAAGCATGAGAGCATTATGAAGCGATAAAGCAACAGTTGGAAAAAGAAGAGAAGCAATCAAGCAGGAGCCTGAAGATGACCTGAAGGAGTATAGCACATATCGACCGGGTGAGTTTCCTGTGAATTAATTGATATATCATCTTCGGATTACGATTCTAACGATCCTGAAGAGGATCCTGACACGATGTTTTCTGAGCCTGAGGATTACCCAGACTCAGACATCATGGTGAAGTTAGGAGACCCTGGCATGTTCAGACTCCTAGTTTCTGTCAATGGAATATCCGTAGGATTAGGTCTCTGCGACTCTGGCTCGAGTTGCAATATTCTACCTTTTTCCCTCTGTCAAAAGATAAGACTTCCGGTCATATTGAATCAAACCAGGACCATGACCTTCGTAGATAGAACCAGATACATGCCTGCTGGTCTGCTTAGAAAGTGTACAATTAAGGCAAGAGGGTTCACGTATCCTATTGACTTCACGGTCATAGACGTACCTGAGGACCCTAGTGCCCCAGTTCTCTTAGGATGACCTTTCTGTTAGGTGTGATGCCCGAAAGACAATTTTGTAATTGTTTTATTTAATGAATGAATGAATTGGAATTATTATTCATATTTATTATTTCTCATATTCACCGATGTGACAATAGTATTTACACTACAGAAAACACTAAAGTATATCGTTTATGTAATCACTTAACTCAGTGTATGGGCTGTACACGGGAGGATTGAGTTAGTGAATATGTACTTAAAATACAATTAGGCCGTAGTGAAGTTAATCGTGAGTATCGGGTCTCTCCTTTAACGTGCTATTAATGCGCCCAAAACACAATAGGTGTGATAGTCTTATCCGGACTTTCGGCTAAGAGAACCTAGTGGGGCATTTATATATGATAGATATATCATATAGGGCTAGACTGATTTGATTAGAGTTCACGATATAATTCCGTAATCGAGAAGTCTTACCGAATCAATCGATGATCATATTTATGGATATATCTTAATCCTGAGGTGATCACAGTCAACTGCTTGAATCAGTATGACGTTTGACTTGACGGTTAAGGATTACAATGAGTCTGTGGTCTGAATTACCCCATCTTGGCATTGTACTGGATTGAGTGAGTAGTCTATGTTATCACAGATACGGAATCCATTCCTTCCATTTCTGGAAGTAGATAGATAGTTCCCTTATTTGTTAATCCTAGAAACTGATCGATCCATGGAGTTCATATTACTCTGATTAGCTACCAGTGAGTTGTATGAATTAATTGATCACTAGGGGATTAATGTTAAATAAGGATAAGAGGTTCTGAAAAGGGTTAACGGTAACTTCCCGATTTAGAATGAACAGTCTATGGAGGATTAATCCATATGTAATGATTATATCAATGGACGCTTATTATCATTCTCGTGAGGAGATAAATATAATCTCATAATCGGAGGAGTGCAGTCACGGGATTATGGTGGCATATTCCTGTGATTGATTTATCGAATATAATTATTCTGTTCGTAAGATAATTATTTATTTGATTTATAGGAGCCGCTGATTATTAGTCCATGGTCCCGATGTGCCTCCAATATTGCATAGCTATTCTCGGACGTTGAAGCCTAATAATATTAATTTAGTTCTTGTTAGAATTTAATTAAAACGATATGTGAATTAATTGTTTAGTGAATTATTAAATTAGTTGGGCTAAATAATTAAATATGTGGAAAAAGACATTTTTTCATAATCTTGGCCCAAATTGGTGTGTATAAGTCGAAATTATTATGACTAGGTCACAAGGGTAAAATTTTGCCCCCCCTCATGTTTTATGGAACAAGAAATTAGTTTTCTTGTGTATTAATAAGACATGTGCATAAAATATTTATTGGATAAATATTTATGGTAAGAAATAAAGATAAATATTATTCTAGATTTGTTCTAGAATATTATGGGATTATTTTTATTTATTGGATTTATTTATTTGCAAAATAAAATCCTTGGAGGACAAGGATTACTCTCCTATATAAAGAGAGTTCTCCCAAACCTAATACACTAAGCACAATTTTCGACTTCTCCTCTTAGAGAGAAGAAGTAAAAATTTCGGCCAAGGGTTAAAGAGGGAAAATCTTGGAGGTTTTCCGGGTAGCATATCGAGGATTTCCTTCCACCGGTAGTTGCTCGGATCACACGTGCGGAAGATCATGGTGCTCTTCACACCACATTTTCTTTGCGGTTCTTTTATTTGGATTTTGAGATCCAAGAGGTATGTTCTACAACCCCCTTGTAGAATAGATCAAGTTATTTTATTCCGTGTAATTTATAGATCTAGATCCTTAAATCGCTTCCGTTGAGGATGATATTACTAACAGTGGTATCAGTCGCATTGTGATCTATATTTATACGTATAAAATATTAGATCTAGGAGTGGAAATTGCATGTTTAGATTGCATTGGTTTTTTTTTTCGTTTTTAAAATTCGAAAATCATGATGATGAATGCTTTGATATGTTGTGGTTGAACAGATGGATTGGGGTTGATATTATTTACTCGTTAGATCTATTGTAAACTCATATAAATTCGTTTATATGAGTATAGGAAATCTTGTAATTTTAGTTTCCTAGAAGTAGATATGTTTTGTCTCTGTTCGTTTTTTATTTATTTCCGGAGATGGAGCAGTTGAAACGACAATCCCTCCTGTCAAAATGAAGAATAAAAGATGATGATCAATCCTCAAAATTTGGTATAGATCGGAGTCCGTTCGATATCAGATCGGTGCAATAGAGTTACTGCTATAACAGAAAAGCACAGCAGCCGTAAAAACACAAGCTGCGAGTTCGTCGAATTTATGGAAGAGTTTGGAACCTTGAAACATTGATCCGACCATTCAGATTGACTATCATGGTGTTATAAACAATCCCTAAAAATTTCAGGTCGATCGGGTTTTGTCTCGATGCCCGATCGGCCACGGGAAGACACTGCTGCGCCGCAGTTATAAACAGATGTAGCAGTTGGATCGGCGGCTTACTGGGATCAACTGGGCCATCAAAACACAGATCCAACAGTCCATATTCAAGTAGGATGAGTGAAGAATAGGTCCACAAAGTTTCGCGACTATCAAAGTTCTTTTGATGTCCGATCATCGATAATACGCAGCAGCAGCAGATCAGAAAATTGTAAACCCTAGTTAGGGTTGTTTGTGTTTTTTTTATATGTAAGATACGGGGGTACCAACGATCCATCTCGGTGTTTAAATTTTCCGCAATTTATTTTTTATGTGTTTGATCATAAAATAGATATAAAATCGGAATTGCCATGACATGCATCATATCATAAATCCACTCCATGCATACATGTAGAATTTTAATTTTGGTAATTAAAATAGGCATGTATACAAACTTGTGTAATTAGTTGAAATTTAATTAATACGTGGTAATTAATTAATTTAGTAAATAATTAAAGATCCGAAGATGGGTTATGAAATCGTTAAGTTTTTTCGGTGAGTGTTCTCGGTGA
Source organism: Gentiana dahurica var. dahurica (assembly GCA_024500145.1). Taxonomy (NCBI): domain Eukaryota; kingdom Viridiplantae; phylum Streptophyta; class Magnoliopsida; order Gentianales; family Gentianaceae; genus Gentiana; species Gentiana dahurica. The sequence continues at coordinate 86,275,087 of CM044898.1, read as the reverse complement.
ACCGCCTTAAAAGCCCAAACGAGATCACGTTTTCGATTCGTAGTGTCTACAAGATTGAATGATGGTAAAAGAACAATAAATCTTGGATAACAATGGTTCGCCTATAGGTTGGGTGGTAAACTGAGCTGGACTCGACCGACTTAACCCTCCTAGTGTGATGTATGCACGGGGTTCTGGCAAGACTAAGCTACACCAGCGAGCGGAGGGGTGATTCCTTCTTATCTCCATGGGGCTCTCTTGACCCGACTTCGTCCGACTGTCACATATGTTCCAACGAATAGGACGGGTAGGCTTGCCTACGTTACCGACACCATTCGGAATCCTTGATTTAATGTGCTTTAATGTTAACATAAAAAAGAAGTGGTTAGTTAACCCACCACCACTTCCAAAAATATTGAGTGGGAGCGGGGGAGGCGACAGCCAACCCCACGGCCTCTACTATAGAGACAAGTAAGTGAGAGAAGGGTGACGCCTCACGGCGCTTTGATTTCGTCCCCCTAAGGATGGTGTTCACCCCTATCAACATTCATGGCTTGGTCTCCGAAAGGATAGGATTTCCGGGTACTCGTCGGGTCACTGACCTATCCTAAGACGACACACTCGGGGCTTACCTAAGAGATCCGATATAGTGGGTCACACTCATAAAGGATGTTCTTGATAATATCTAGGCTAAAAAAGGAAGGTAGTCAATGAATAAAGGGATGTTCGATTCTCATGGGATGTTCGATTCTCACAAGTTATTCATTGATGAGATTGTCTCGATTTAACCGTCAACTCTTTGACCTACCCTAAGGCGGCACTGAGATGCGAGGTTAAAACCTTGGAATGGTAGAGTAGACTTAATTTTAGTTTACAATTCCTAAAATAAACTTATATAGTAGTGTTAAACTTGAATTAATATATGTCATTTTATTTACAGCATTATATCCCTTACTAAATTGCTTAAAAATTAATAATTATCTAGTATTGACTTCGTTAAAAAAGTGGAAAGTAACTAGGACATTGAACTAGTTAATCGATAATGCAATTATTTTTCGAAAGAGATATTTTCTCTTAAGCCTTTTAAAAACCACAGTGACATATAGGTATGTCACTAGTGTCATTCGTGTCAAACGGAAGACTAACTTAGTTTGATCAAAGGTGATTTTGGACTTTGAAATTCTTCTAGAGAATTTTGAGTGTGTAGTAATTACACGAGTAATTTTCTAATTGAAAAATCGGAAAATCATGAAGTGTTACTAGTTGGACGATATTTGGAATCGATGAACTAGTGGGAGCTTTATGATTTGTTGTTTTTCTAGAACATTAGAAAAGTGTAAGTGACTACACACGTAACCGTTCTAATTGAAAAACCGGAAAGTCATGAAATGTCGCTAGTTGGATGATATTTGGAATCAATGAACTAGTGGGAGTTCTATGATTTGTTGTTTTTCTGGAAACATTGGAACTATGTATGAAATATTTTCTAATCGAAGAAATCGGAAAATCATAAAAAATAAAGCATTGCTCGTTAGAAGGAATTTGGAACCGATAAACTAGTGGGAGCTTTAATGTTATGATTTGTTGTTTTTTTGTTATATTAGAAAATCCGGAAAGTCCCGACGTGTAACACTCGAAATAGACATCCCACGGTTCAAGAGTAGTGTCTACTCAAACGAACCGCTGGTTCAAGACTGTTTCCATTCGCGGAAAGTCAAGAATGGGAGAATATGTCTAAAAGTGTTAGTCATCTAAACTGAGAAATCATTAAGGTTGAACCGAAAATTAATTAACTGAAAATCATAGGATAAGGACAGTGATTTTGGATAACCAACCTATGAATCCTTGGCGATTTTCTCGAGCTAAGTTCTTTGGAAGAACAAGGTAGCAGTGCATTTAACGATTAAAAGAGTAAACAACGGGCAGTTAATTTTAGCTTGAATAGTGGGAGTTATATAAGGAAATGAATCTCGGATTCAATCCTTAGATATCGCGGAAAAATTATTTTCTGTTTAAGATTCGTTGGAACGAAAGGATTTACCTTCTATTCGATAATTTGTTTGTCGTATAGAAAGTGAATATACCATTTGTAGTACGAATCCAAGACTCGGAGTTTTGTTTGATAAAGTCAAAACCACTTACAACTGCTGAAATATGTATATAAAACAAATCTTAAGAACTATTAAAAACAATTGGTTTCTATATTCAGATAAACACTTCTTCATATTCCGTACTTAGTGCATAGTCCCTAAAAGACAAGACCTGAAGACTGGCTCAGGGTGATTCCTTTCTCCCAGTCTGATTATATTGTCTCAAAGGTTCAATGACTAAGTTTCCTTTCAATCGGGAAAGGATAGTGGTTATAAAGAAGTAACATAGCTTGTTCATGACGACCTTCGGGGTCTGATGAAAGATACAAGCTAGTAGGAGCTTCCGAGTAGTGACTTCTTGTCTGATAACTATTCAAACACTCCGGTAAGTTTATCCAAAATATTTTGAGGCTTCTCTGTTTTCAACAAAGATAGATTATTCTATACTCGGAATAGGCCATTCATAGTCCTCGAGACTGATGCTCAGCCTGCCTTATAGTGACATGTTCTCACTAAGTGAGAAACCGTTAAATTGCCTTAGATAGTTTTTAGATGTGCTACAATACACTGCTTAACTCAATAAAGATATTGGAAGCGAAATAACGGTTTACATTGAAATGTAAGACCGAGAAGTCTACCTAGAATATGCTTTGGAATTTACGGATAAGGTGTGGATTCGGTTCACCCCACTTTCATAAATATAAGCATTTAGCACACGGTGCTTGAAGGTAAGACTGGGAATTTCGCGCATACGTTCGGTCAATGACCATTCATGATAAATCTTTTAACCTATTGTGTATAAAGTTTAGATTCTTGAAATCGGGAAGGGACAGTTATACTGTTGCATCCTTTTTTATAGAGTCCATGAACAACAAAACCTTGAACCTTGAAGTACGTTTACTCAAGGTAGTTACTAACTGGTTAAAATCAGACAACATCCAACATCGGTTGTTGGTGATAACACTAAATACTACTAAACTAGATCAGAATTTTGATCTACCCAGTAAGTATTGGGAGTATGGTTTATCCATTACCCATTATGGGTTCTGCAGACTTTGTAGTCCTAGGATGCATTGATGACCTATGGCTCTTTTGTGAGCAGTATAGGATTCTGATAATAGAGGTTGGTTTAATAGCCATAACCCTGTGAATGGAGTTCGGTACTCCAGTTCTGTTCATACTCTTGTAGAACCACCTGAGCGTCTCAGGCCTAGTGGGAGTAATTGGATCTACACAGAAAAGAGTAGAATGAATAGGAAAGTTTATCTTTCAGAGCAAAGATTGAGTGGTCTAAGGTAATTCCCTAAGAAGTAGAGAGTTAATCAGACCTTGGACTCTCTTACCACTTAGTATTGCATCATTTCGTTCAAAAACAGAAAATAGGGGTGATTCCCTGAGACTTTTCTTGCCAAACAAACGGAGTCCGGATTCATTCGAAACAGAAGGGTATTGCCTTATGAACTTATGACAGGATGACTTTCAAGGCTTATGTCCTTTGTGGATAAAAAGCAGACCTCTCGGTCATTGGAAGTCATATATTTCTACAATATGTGGATTTGACCAGAATATTGATAAGTCTTTTGTAGAATGGATATCAATTTTAGTACAATAGTGAATATATACATTAGTGTTTGTGAAAGATAACACTGCACCTGTTGGAATCAACATGGGTGTGTTATCTGAAGTCAAAATCTGACAATGCCACAATTCTCTGCAACAGAGATTAGGACAACATCCTAAAGAGTTTGACTCGGCCGAATTCATTAGAATCAGTCACTGGTTTCCCATCCATCTTATTGGTTAAGATGATGCATCTGTGTATGCAACATTCAACTAGGAAGTTCTACCCTATGCCTCAGGAATGACTCTTTAAATCTTCAGATCAAGAGAAATGGGATAGATTCTCTTTCTAGTAAGAGATGGTCAGGTTATTGAACGTTAACTTTGATCGAATCTTAGATTCGGCGGTTAACAAAGCAAGTTTAGTATGCCCTTTAGTATCTTGAAGAGAACGAGGAATAATATGCGGACATATTCATGTGTGAACTTGGATATGTGTGATACACTGATTTTGATTTTAAGTCAGATTAAGGATGATCGTTAAGTCGATCTCGGGCTCAGTGTTTACTCTTGTGTTGAAGCTATTGCCTGGAGGAATCCGGCAATGCCAACTCGACTTTAACTAGTTGGGTGATTAGCGGCTTTTGAAGTAGCTAGAGAGGCGATATAGCTTAAGGATTTCCTTTTCAGATCTGGGAGTGATTCTAGATTTGGAAGCCGATACCACATCATTGTGCAAACGATGAAAGGGTAGCTTATAAGGATTTTCAAAATCACTAGAGGTCAAAAGCATATTGGGAAGGTACCACATGATTAGATGGACCGGTAATGTTTCGATTCTACGGATCGTCTCGAGCCGACAACCTGACTAATCATTAAGACCCATGATATTTAGATGTATGTACTCCCCGAGTCACTGACCTATCCTACTACGGCACACTCGGAGTGTATTTTGTCATCTACAATGGTTATGATATGCTTAATGAGTACTAGAATACGGGATGGGTCTCCATGGCTTTAGAGCAAGTGGGAGATGTAGTTTGTTGTAGTTTAAATAATAGGGTGTGCTCTAAAACAATTAATCACATGCTTTCGTGCAAGTGGGAGATTGTTAGGTGTGATGCCCGAAAGACAATTTTGTAATTGTTTTATTTAATGAATGAATTGGCATTATTATTCATATTTATTATTTCTCATATTCACCGATGTGACAATAGTATTTACACTACAGAAAAACCTAAAGTATATCGTTTATGTAATCACTTAACTCAGTGTATGAGATATACACGGGAGGATTGAGTTAGTGAAGATGTACTTAAAATACAATTAGCCCGTAGTGAAGTTAATCGAGAGTATCGGGTCTCTCCTTTACCATGCTATTAATGCGCCCAAAACACAATAGGTGTGATTGTCTTATCCGGACTTTCGGTTAAAAGGACCTAGTGGGGCATTTATATATGATAGATATATCATATAGGGCTGGATCGATTTGATTAGAGTTCACGATATAATTCCGTAATCGAGAAGTCTTATCGAATCAATCGATGATCATATTTATGGATATATCTTAATTCTGAGGTGATCACAGTCAACTGCTTGAATCAGTATGACGTTTGACTTGACGGTTAAGGATTACACTGAGTCTGTGGTCTGAATTACCCCATCTTGGCATTGTACTGGATTGAGTGAGTAGTCTGTGTGATCACAGATACGGAATCCATTCTTTCCATTTTTGGAAGTAGATAGACAGTTCCATTATTTGTTAATCCTAGAAACTGATCGATCCATGGAGTTCATATTACACTGATTAGCTACCAGTGAGTTGAATGAATTAATTGATCGCTAGGGGGTTAATGGTAAATAAGGATAAGAGGTTCTGAAAAGGGTTAACGGTAACTTCCCGATTTAGAATGAACAGTCTATGGAGGATTAATCCATATGCAATGATTATATCAATGGACGCTTATTAGTCCATGGTCCCGACGTGCCTCCAATATAGCATAGATATTCTCGGATGTCGAATCCTAATAATATTAATTTAGTTCATGTTAGAATTTAATTAAAACGATATGTGAATTAATTGTTTAGTGAACTATTAAATTAGTTGGGCTAAATAAGTATGTGGAAAAAGACATTTTTTCATAATCATGGCCAAAATTGGTGTGTATAAGTCGAAATTATTGTGACTAGGTCACAAGGGTAAAATTTCGCCCCCCCTCATGTTTTATGGAACAAGAAATTAGTTTTCTTGTGTATTAATAAGACATGTGCACAAAATATTTATTGGATAAATATTTATGGTAAGAAATAAAGATAAATATTATTCTAGATTTGTTCTAGAATATTATGGGATTATTTTTATTTATTGGATTTATTTATTTGCAAAATAAAATCCTTGGAGGACAAGGATTACTCTACTATATAAAGAGAATTCTCCCAAGCCTAATACACTAAGCACAATTTTCGATTTCTCCTCTTAGAGAGAAGAAGAAAAAATTTCGGCCAAGGGGTAAAGAGGGAAAATCTTGGAGGTTTTCCAGGTAGCATATCGGAGGGATTCGAGTCGAGGATTTCCTTCCACCGGGAGTTGCTCGGATCACACGTGCGGAAGATCGTGGTGCTCTTCACACCATATTTTCTTTGCGGTTCTTCTACTTGGATATTGAGATCCAAGAGGTATGTTCTACAACCCCCTTGTAGAGTAGATCTAGTTATTTTATTACATGTAATTTATAGATCTAGATCCTTAAATCGCTTCCGTTGTGGATGATATTACTAACACTTTCTTAGCGGCGAGTATGGTGGTTATGGATTTTGATAAGGGTGGATTACTCTTAGGATGAATAATGACGCTGTATCTTTTATGATCCTAGAACCCCTGGAAAACCGACCGGAGAGTTGTAAGATGACGTATGCTTCGGGGAAGGTGGAGATCTTGGAAATCTAAGGGCATAAGCATAGAGAGGTTGTCATAGAAACCGTTGATCAAGAGTATATGAGATTAATGCTGAGAGAGAAAGAAGATAAGGACCTCAACGACATGCTCACGGAAGCTAGACCTTCCGTGTTGCATAGTGAACGAGTTGAGCTTAAAATGGAACATGTGGATTCCTTGAGTTTAAAGTCTAAATCTCAATGCAGAGGCAGACCTAGCACGCAAGCTAAAAGGGAGAGGTGTGCTAGGAAGAGAACTCAAAAAGGTTCCTTAAAAGTACAAACCTCTGGAGCAAAAGTTTGGCGAGTTAAAGCTCCAACCCTTGATTGATCGGAGATCTGAAGAAAGTCTAGCTGGCGACTATAAACTCATAACTAATTCTTCAAACCCTTAGGTAGTTTGGGATTGAATAAAAGTAGCCAGATGAAGGGACGAGCATTTTTTCATCCTACCACAAACTTAGGCTTGAAACCGAATGGTTGTGGAAAGGATTTTTTTACCTCGTTGCGGATTCTAGTGAAGTAGGTTAGGTCTTGAGTCGGAAATGACGATTGAATAATAAAAGGGTAGTCAATTTGAGGTCGAATTGAGCAGAAAGGTTGAGTAAGAAGTGCAGCAAAGGCAAATAAAAAATCTGGGAAAAAGATACCCCCGGTATCTCAAGGGTAACCTCCGGGTTATCGAGGCTTGGTTTTCAAATTTCTTAACGTCAGTCCATAAAGCTGAATTTTTAGAGACACGTGGAGGACACACGTTGCACCAGATACGGCGAGTCAGCAAAAACCGAACCATTTTCCCCTCTTTTAAAATTTTTCATCCTTTCCCACTCTCCACCATAACTCCACCTCAATGCCATCAATCACCTCCTAAAATCCCTCACCCTAATAACTTCTCTACCCATTATCCCACTAAACCATCCAAATTCATTCCATTTTTCCTATTTAAACCAAACCTTCATCACCAATATCATCATTCTTATCATTTTCATCTCTTTCATTCACCAAACTTCTTCCACTTCTTCCTTCTTCATATATTTCGCCACCATCACTACCACATCACCACCATATCACCACCAAACCACCACCATAACCAAACCAATTTCCTTCCATTTTCTAAATCCTAAACAACCATGTTGCTGTCGTGTAGTGCCGTTGCTACGGTGTAGTACTGCAATTCTTAATCTTCCATCATCAAAAGAACAGCCCTAGAAGAAAATCAGAAAAGTTCAGGCCTGTAAACCTAACCCTACCTCCGGTTTACCGAGGTCTCTTTTTCAAAATCAGCTCCAGAGTCTATTTCCATACTCATTCATGATGGGTCCTAAGCGTCAACGGTCAGCTGTTCGTCCCAGTGGATATCAGACAGTGTATGGAGATGCCAACCCATTGATAGACGGGGTTGCACACTTCCATTCCTTAGCTATTTATGAGTCATTCCGAGGCCATTGGAACGTAAGACCAGTGGCTCGAGAATGAGGGGTAGATTTGGACGACTGCGGGTTGATATTGCCGGAGGCCCTAAAAGCACAAGATTTAATGGATATGGAAGAGGCACCGGCAAGATTCAACGCCACGGTGGTAAGGGAATTCTAAGCATATGTTTCACATAACCCCGGAGCCACATTTGCTATGGTCCGAGGAGTTAAGGTTGATTTCTCTATCGAGCGGATCAACGCTCATTTTGTGATTAGAAATCCACCGGTGGGCCCGGATGAGTACACATCCTCGAGCAACATTGCCGATCTCGAGAGGATGGATATGGTTGCTAATTTCTTAGAGGTTGAATGGAAGCGCAATCCTGCTGGAGCCTTCACCATCTTCATAGAAAATGAGCTATCCTTGGACCAGAAGATGGTCAATAAATTTCTTTGTGCTCACCTACTTCGATGAAGCACACTGTTTCATCACCACTTCGTGGGCAGAATTGATGTTCTATCTAGAGACGGGTGCCCCGATCAACATCGGTCTACTGATGCATAGCCGTATCCATGAGCTTGCCTCCACTTCTGAGCGAGAGCTGCTAACTTACGGGCCGATGATTGATACGTTTGCTCTAGAGGCCGAGGTGAAGATGCTTGTCGGTGATGAATGGGAAGATCCTGAGCCATAGCTCAGTTCACAGTCAGTTTCGTGTGTTCAGAGACGGGTTAGAGCAGAGAGAGAGAGAGAGCATACTCCGGTGTTGGGAGCACCGAGGACTCATAGAGCCTTGCTTGGGAAGCACTCGCAAGAGATTGCAAGTCCACAATTATTGACTTTCTAGGACTTCCTTCTGCTACCCCGCCACCTAGGACTGCCCCTCGTGATAGAGCATCCTCTTCCACCGCTGCCGCCTCGAGTTCTGCACCACCTCCCGGTTTTGAGCATGGAGTCTACTGGGAGTGTTATTCTGATGATGACTAGCTTTTATTTCTTTCTCTAGTTGTTTTCCATTTTTCTTGTTTTTGTTTTTATTTTTTTTTTTCCTCTGAGTTTATGTTGCAGAATATTTTTCTATAATAATTTTGTCGGCTTAATTTGTTTTGGACTATATTATTTTCTCTTTTACTGCCGCACTTTTATTATCCAATTTCTTGTTTCCACTATTCTTCTTTGTTTTCTTGAGTTACTTTGCATAGATTTTTCATGGACTTCTTACATGAGCCCGATGATTTATACGATGATCCGTTTCTTCTTTGGTTCCACCCTTAAACAAAGGTAAGTTCCTTTTCATTTTTCATTTCTCATATTACACATTGGGGACAATGTTTCGATTAAGTGGGGGGGGGGGGGGGTAGAGGAACGTCACTTAGCTTTTTAGCATTATATTCCATGAATTGCGTGATTGTCTTGATTCTCTTTCATGCACGATTCACCACTTAGATTTTGATCCTTTCGACAGAATTTCAAAAAATTATTATATCTTTGATCTTTTCGAGTTAATTGACTTCATCTTTGCTTTACTTTGAACGAGTGAGAGAAAATGTCCACTTCGAGTAGTGGCGTATTAAGCCCATTTTCTGTTATGAGCCACCATTTTAAGCACGTATAACTCACTTCCCTTGGTGTGTAGTCGATAGCATATTGCTTTGACTAGAGTTGACCCTGACTTCATCACGAATCATGTTTCACTAACGCTTAGAAAGGAAAAGGAATTTCGGATTCGGTAGTTTATCATGAGTGGGGCCATGAGGATAGTTAAATCAATGAGAGTTCCCCGCCAAGAAAGAGAAGTGCATAGAAATATATACATCTATATTCTCTTTGGCAATATCTTAGTCGATGGAGCGTAAGACACACGACTTTTGCATAGACTGATAAACGTGAGCCTAATAGTAATATAAGCTCGGTTCTCGATCCGCCTTGCCAGTTCAATTAATTAACAAATACATGTTCGAGACTGGTTAGTTCGACTACGGGTTGACGTAATGTGAGATTGTCTGTATTTCTAAGTGGTTGTGTTTTCTTGCCTTTTAATGTAAAGGGGGGGTATATGCTTATGATGTAAAGGGGTTATTTTTATATGGTGACAAAGTCTGTCTGATGAACATAGTACGGCTATATGCTTGGTACAGAGGAAGCCTATGATGAACAAAGTATGGTTTTTAATGTAACGGGGTTAATGTAAAAAATGGCAAGAGTGCTGCTGCGATTTAAAATGCATATATGCTTCCACAAATACATATATGCTAGCGCTGCACCCTGCCAGTGGGTGTACTCACTCAGTTTGGGGGGTTAGTAAAATTTGAAAATAAATATGACCATTTACCTTCACTCAGTTCCAAACCATAAATAAATGTAGTTAGGAAACAAACTTTCTTTCATTCACACAATAATTGACCGCAAAGAAAAGGCAAAGAAACATAAAGAAAGCTAAGCTTGTTTTCATCCTATCACCAGAGATTAGCCATCTTGGGTCAACAATTGAAATAGCTAAGCTTCTGGCAGAGAGGGATGAACATCTCTCCGTTTCAATCATCATCAAGATTTTACCTAACGATACAAGGTTTCCACCTTTGTAAAATCTCTATCCATTGATGATTTTTCTTCTTCTTCAAGGAAATGTTCATTGAGCTTATTCCAGATGCCATTTCTACTCAGCCCGGCCCTCTCTTTATGTACAAATTCATTGAATCCCATAAGGCTCAGGTGAGAGACTTTACAGCTGGAATTTCTACCTGTGAATCTGTTCAACTTTGTAGGGTTGTTGTAGATATGTTCTGTACCTTCACGATTGATGTTTCTAATGAGTTTGAAGTTTGATCGCACTAAAAAAGATACTGTAAATCATACCATTATCTGCCCCGAATTATGCTCAACTGATTAGTGATAGATGGAATATTGTACGAAATACTTGTCGATTGCCTAATACCGGTTCCTCGGTTGCTTATTTTGCATCTTTCTATTTTATTCTGATATTTGGTACTGTTTTGTCTTGTTTTATGTGATTTTCAGGGATACAATAATATGTTCTAAATAGATAGGGATCCATATTAGGGGAAGAAACATCGGTCCGATGTCAGAAGAATTCAATACAAAGTCTGCTGGACCAGAAAAAGAGAAAAAGTTCCGAATGCTGCGGAAACACTAGCCGCAGCCTCGGCAACTTGGAGAGCAAGAAAGAGAAGAGCCGTGATATGCCATTAAGTCGGTTAGGTTAGAACCACTAGGTCGGTTACCGCTATGTATAAAGTTTTGCTAGTCTCTTGTAACAAATCATCCGTCATATATACGATTAGATACTCAATACAAAAATCTTATATTGTTGTCTATGAAATAAAAGTTCATCGCCATTGATAAAGGAATGAAGTTTTGAACGTTCCTTCGTATTTTTGATCATGGTAGATTTTGTTAGATTAACGTGATGTAATTGATCTGCATCGTAATTATCTAGATAATAAATTAGGAACCATCGCCGCCGGTCCTGTGACGGTCTATATCGTAGCCGCGACAACCCTGGGTCCCCCTAATCTGAATATTCGGAGTCAGCTACGTTGATCGAAAGATTTAATTAACAGTATGATAGATCTGGCCAATCTGCTTATTGTAATCGTAAATTAACATGAAGGACTACCAACATGAGGTGTTAATTAGGACATAGTTTGATCAATCCCTAGGAACATGCTAGTCAATCTACGATAGCTGCTTAGGAAGGTTCTCGGTTTGTGCCGGTACTTTCTAATACTTACAGCGTGTGAGTTAATACAACCAACGAAGGAGGTTAGCTAAACATAGACGTCTACTGTCCTTTCAATGGAAGTAGATAAGATTAGGAAAGAGCACCCGTAGCTAAACTGAATTAGAAAATGATCTGGTTAATCTAGGAAAATATGAGGATAAGTAGACAAAAAGATCCATGACACCAAGTTAGGAGATCGGAAAGGAGAGATATACCATTTACCTTTTCAGTATTTATGTTGGTCAAAGGCCATTGATTGTTTTCTTGTTAGATTTAATGGGTTTTATCTAAGTTGCATTGTTTTTGTGGGATCGACCTTGACTCGCATAAACTATACAATGATTGACCTTTTACTCTTGTTAGTAATTCGTGTGTAGTTGTGGCTTACACGCGGATCAAGTTTTTGGCACCGTTACCAGGAACAATGGCCAATGTAGATAATATATTCATTAAATTTGAATAAGAATTATTTGTTTGTTATTGAGTCTTAAAATTCAGAGTCAGTCATGTATCATCCTGCATCGTATTATGATCAGAAAAAAGGAACAGCTTCGGAAGCCGCGACAAGCCCTGCCACAGCCTCGAAGCCTGTAACCCTGATTCTAATCCCTTTTGTTTTTCTGTGTTCATCCCATTATGTATTTAGTTCGTATGTCCGCAACAGTTGGGTCTGACCCAACTAAGGCGGGAAACTACTTACTGTGTTTTTGTTTTGTTTTGTCCATCTTGCAGGGATATAGAACACTTTCACAAATCATCAGAAAGATCAAAGGAATTCAAAACCAGCTAGCATGATGCCACGAAGAGTCATAAATTCCGTACATATCTTAATGTACCCAGGTTTGAAGGTATACAAGAAATACCAAGTGGGCAAGAGGAGAGTGGAGAAAGAGCAATAAGCTACCCTGAAAGATTATGAGACCTATAGATCAGGTGAGATTCCTATCAAATTAATTGATGTATTTTCTACTGACTCCAATCCTGAAAAGGATCTGGATACCATGTTCACTAAATCATAGGATTACCCTGATTCGGACTTGATAGAGAAATTAGGAGACCCATGTACTTTTAGGCTCCCAGTCTCGATTGATGTAGTAACCTTAGGCTAGGAATGTGCGATTCAGGGTCTAGTTGCAACATTCTCCCACTTTGTCTGTTTAAGCATGCTAAATTTAAGGTCGAGTTGACTGAGATGCACAGTATGCATTTTTTCGATCGCGAGATCGATATGCTCACTGAGAAACTGCAAGCTCATAGTGGGAAGCTTCGAGTTCCCAGATGATTTTGTAGTAATGGACATCATCGACGATCCGAGTGCAAACGTTCAGTTAGGACACCCTTTCTTAGCAACCAGCCGAGCAATCCTGGACTATGACAACTACGAGATTACGCTTAGGGTCAATAGTGATGCAAAAACCTATACGATCCTAGAGCCACTCATCAACCGACTAGGATAGTACAGTGTCAGCTTAAATTCCGGAGAGGTTAAAGTCATCCAGATAGAGGATATCTGTGATAATACGAGGAAAGGGTTGGTAGAGACCATAGAGTAGGAGTTCTTCATAGTTTGCTCCAAGAAAATGATGAAATGAATCAGGACAATGTGCCAAGGGTGTAATATTCCGATTTTCAGGAAAGGGTAGACGTGTTATTTTGTGAAAACGAAATATTATTATTCTGACTTCTTTTATTGGAGTTAAATTTTATAAGATAAATATATATATATATATTCGGAATTTATGTATATATATTTTAAGAAAATCTGATTTTTAGGAAAAAGGGTAATTAAGGAAAATAAGGGATTAGGTTAAGTATTGGGATTTTCCTATTTAAGGAAAATAGACCCCAAACAGTTTTCCCCTAATTATTCTTATCAGATTTTCCACCTACAATTCATATTCTGTGTGTGAGAGCCAAGCTATGGCTGAGAGCTTGCTATCAATTTCTAAGTCGGATCTTAACGGTTTTCAGATCAGAATAGGGCGTCGGAATCGTCGTAAAGAGAGCGTCGATTCAATATCAAAAAGTTGGAGCTTTTCCCAAGGTTTCTCTGCAAAAGGTGTTCGTTTGCTGCAGTCTTTCTGGGTTTTGGCTGGGATTAGCTTGCTTATAAGGTAAGAGGCTATTCCTACAATTCTAATTATGGTTATTGAGGGTTAGATCAAGAGTTATGATGCGTAGATGTAAGAAAGTTGTGCTTTTTCATTGATCAAAGGATCATAGATGTTTAGATAAATTTTCTATGTTTTGCTGGGCTGAAATCGATGTTGATTAGGTTAGAAACGGATCAGAAATCGCGTTTTTAAGATTTAGCATTTTGGGAAAAACAAGGCGGACGGGCGTCTGACTTAGGCAGACGGGCATCCGAGACCCTAGTAGCCCATACGGGCGTTTGCAATAGGCAGACGGGCGTCTGAGGTCAGATTTTTTATTCAGGATGTAGCTGTTTTTTACGGACGGGCATCCGAGGTTAGTGGACGGGCGTCTGATTTTGGACGGGCGTCCACAGGGGTCCAAACGGGCGTCTGGCCTGTTTTACTTTGTTTTCACTATTCTAGCACCTTAGTTTGGTTTTTGACTTCATAATCATGTTATTATTGTTTTAAACCCTTAATCATAATATGTTAACATTAATTAAACATAAACAAGCTTCGATTGAACTTCTAATTCGTTCAGTTAAAACACCGAATGTACTCTTAAAGGGAGTTGAAGTTCGGATCCTTCAGAAGGGCATGAAAGGGCTTGTGCTTTGATGAATTAGTATTCATCAATGTATGTGTAACTGCTAGGCCTTGTCCGTGTCTAGTGGTCTAAGAAAGAGAGTTGAGTTGGTGAGGGAGCTTACTTGAAAACACTTAGGTGGCTAGTTAATAACCATTAATAATTACATACTTGCGTAGTAATAAGATTAAACATCATGTCATCCTTGGTAAGGCACAAGACTATATCGCAATGTGTAGGCCTTCGGATAAAACGAGTAAACTTGCTGGCCTTTCTAGAGGCACCAGGAGTAGAGGGTTCTCGTTGTGGATAACCTTGCTGGCCATTAGAGGGCACCAGGAGTAGAGGGACTCTACAGTTGAATAATTCCGTAGGTTCATAAGACGCAAAGTACGGAGGGACTTCACCGAACGCGTATACCATCGGGACTAGCCCGTGGCTATTGGAGAGACACACCAATAGGTTGCACCTAGATGTCTCGTGGTGGGCAGCACCATGCGTAGTGTCCTTGAATGCGGATGTAACAAAGATAAGCTAAGTTAGAAACCGTTAGTCATGACATGTTGATGGACATGAAGTGAACCCAAGATTGAGTCGGTCCTATAAAGATAACTATTATAATAAAACTTGTTAAAGAGCCTTAATTAAATTGTAGCTTGTACTTCTTACTATGTACAATGTACTTACCTCAAATGCATGTTTATTTATGTGTTTGGGGGAGAAAAGACGAACAGGTAATCCCGGAGTTTGAAGAGGGCTTTGATGACGACGTTTAAAGACGCCGAAGTTGAAGACTTTAATTATTTATGTTTTATTTATTCTTTAGCCTTGAAGTTTCGTTTGGGAGCTCGTAATGACTTCCTAGTTTTTTTCTCTTTTGGAGATTGTCGTACGTTTTAGTTTTCGTTTGGTTTTCCAATGTAATAAATCTTACATTTCTATCTTTAGTATGTCGATTTCTATTCTTAGCAGCATTTATGATGTTTTTCCGAGTCTTTTGAGCTTCCGTTTTGCTGAACTTGATACGACATAGTAGAGGATGACGTGTAATATTAGATTTATTTAATATTATACGTGCCGAGCGTTTCGTTTCGGGATAAGGACTCGGTATCCGGGAGCGGGGCGTTGCAGTTGGTATCAGAGAGAAGCGTCATTTAGGCTTCCTTTCTTTAAGATAAGTTTCTCTAGACGTTTTAGTAACGTTGTGGTTTTCATTGATCATCAGGATGGTGTTCACGAGAACTGGAGCGGGTGCAAAAACCTCTGGATTTTGACGAGAGAGTCCGACACCAGTCGTAGGAGGAGGTGTTGTGAGGCTGAATCATCCACCTCAGCGGAGCTTGTCACCACCCCCTCATACGGCGAACCCCACACCGGATTCCCAACGGAATTCGCCACTATGATCTCGTCAGGAGCAACACCCACAGTGGCATGTGGGAAGTTCGGTTCCGTTTTCTTTGGTAAGTGAGGTTCCAGTAAGTTCAGTACCACTGCCAGTAAGCTACCCCCCACACCAACAGACCGTTTACCCTCCACTAGTGAGACACCCCTCACCACTAGTGTTTCACCAACAACAACGGACCCCCTATACACCTCTAGTAGGCCACACTCCTCGACCTACTGTACCTCTGTCACCCCGTTTTGACTATCAGCAAGGTTTTGGTCACCCACCCTTTGGTTTCCACCAACCACAACCTACACCACAACACCATCAGGGTTACCACCAGGCGTACTACCCCCATCAGACTGAGCCCTAAGTGTTTCCACCATACCCATAACAACACCAGTACCAGCAGCAAGTACCTTATGGATACCCTCCAGTGTACCCACAAGCCCCACCAGTTAGACCAATTTTTGAGCAGGCACCGCCAGTTGACTGGTATACAAGGTTGAGAAGGAACAAAGTCCAGGATTTATTTGGGAATGTTGAGCATTCGAAGGCCGGAGAGTGGATAAGAAGTTTTGAGAAGGCATGTAGGAACATACATGTCCCTGAGACTGAGATGGCACAGTTGGCGGTTAGTTTCCTTTTGGGTGCAGCTGAAGCATGGATAGATGCTATACAGAGAAGTAATGGTAAAGTGACAGACTGGGAAGGTTTCAAGGCCATGTTTTATAACGAGTACTTTCCAGCCACCGTGAAAGCAGACATGGCAAGTCAGTTTTTGAAGCTTAAGCAGGGTAACTATATGACGGTATCGTAGTACACCAATAAGTTTAATGAGTTGGGAAGGTTTTACCCCGAGTTAATGAAGGTAGAAGAGAGGAAGATGGCCCTATACAAGGAAGGGTTATCGTATCAGATACAGTCTGGTATGTTAGGTTTCACGGCAAGGAACATGGCTGAATTGTTGAATAAGGCTTTGGAAGTTGAGAACTTCAGGAAGAGGGCCACCGTTGTCATTGGAGTAAAAAGACCTTTGGAGAGTAGCCGAGTAGAAGATCAAGAAGCACCTCAGCAGCAAGATGAGATAAGGATTACGAAACCTCAAGCAGTTAGGTCATCCGGCAGCACATCGGGTTGCCCAAAGTGTAAAAGGAATCTCTCCGGAGAATGTCGGGCAGATACAAATGTTTGTTATCATTGTGGAGACCCCGTACATTACGCAAGGCAGTGTCCTATGCGGAACACAAAGGAAAGTCAAAGAAATTGCAATGGAGGTGCAACTTGACCAACGAGGGTGTTTGCTATGGATGCAGTCATACCAGGTACCTTTCAGTTCGTTTGTTTTATTAAGATATTCTTATGACATGGATTAAGTTCACGTTGTAATTATGGTTAAATAAATGAACTAACTTTTAGGCACGTTAATAACGGGTAACATAGCTATATCAACATTAGTTAATACGAGAGTATCAAACTTTTGGTGATTAAGTAAGGCAGCTAGCAAGTTAAGCCTACCCTCAATCTTTAAGAAACCTTAATGGATCATCTGGGTAGAAGAGTGATTAAGTGCGGTTCAGTGGTTTAAGAGTGTTGGGTCAGTCGAATTCATGAACAAGTGTTTGGGACAATCTGGGAATCAGTAGTGTTTGATTTCGAGGTTAGCAAGGGCAGTTTCGTTAGAGGTTGTCCGTGGGAAAGCAAGCGTAGTTCGGATTTGGTTTGCGCTGAAGAAGAAGTTGCTAAGGGAGGTCAATGGATTGGGTACGATCAAGTTTCGAGGACGAAACTCCTGTAAGGGGGAAGGAATGTAATATTCCGATTTTCGGGAAAGGGCAGACGTGTCATTTTGCGAAAACGAAATATTATTATTCTGACTTCTTTTATTGGAGTTAAATTTTATAAGATAAATATATATATATTTTTGGAATTTTTGTATATATATTTTGAGGAAATCTGATTTTTAGGAAAAAAGGTAATTAAGCAAAATAAGGGATTAGGTTAAGTATTGGGATTTTCCTATTTAAGCAAAATAGACCCCAAACAGTTTTCCCCTAATTATTCTTATCGATTTTCCACTTCCAATTCATATTCTGCGTGTGAGAGCCAAGCTAGGTCTGAGAGCTTGCTATCAATTTCTAAGTCGGATCTTAACGGTTTTCAGATCAGAATAGGGCGTCGGAATCGTCGTAAAGAGAGCGTCGATTCAATATCAAAAAGTTGGAGCTTTTCCCAAGGTTTCTCTGCAAAAGGTGTTCGTTTGCTGCAGTCTTTCTGGGTTTTTTGGCTGCGATTAGCTTGCTTATAAGGTAAGAGGCTCTTCCTACAATTCTAATTATGGTTATTGAGGATTAGATCAAGAGTTATGATGCGTAGATGCAAGAAAGTTGTGCTTTTTCGTTGATCAAAGGATCATAGATGTTTAGATAAGTTTTCTATGTTTTACTGGGTTGAAATCGATGTTGATTAGGTTAGAAACGGAACAGAAATCGCGTTTTTAAGATTTAGAGTTTTGGGAAAAACAAGGCGGACGGGCGTCTGACTTAGGCAGACGGGCGTCCGAGACCCTAGTAGCCCTGGCGGGCGTTTGCAATAGGCAGACGGGCGTCTAAGGTCAGGTTTTTGATTCAGGATGTAGCTATTTTTTACGGATGGGCGTCCGAGGTTAGTGGACGGGCGTCTGATTTTGGACGGGCGTCCAAAGGGGTCCAAACGGGCGTCTGGCCTGTTTTACTTTGTTTTCACTATTCTAGCACCTTAGTTTGGTTTTTGACTTCATAATCATGTTATTATTGTTTTAAACCCTTAATCATAATATGTTACATTAATTAAACATAAAAAAGCTTCGATTGAACTTTTGATTCGTTCAGTTAAAACACCGAATGTACTCTTAAAGGGAGTTGAAGTTCGGATCCGTCGGAAGGGCATGAAAGGGCTTGTTCTTTGATGGATTAGTATTCATCAATGTCTGTGTAATTGCTAGGCCTTGTCCGTGTCTAGTGGTCTAAGAAAGAGAGTTGAGTTGGTGAGGGAGCTTACTTGAAAACACTTAGGTGGCTAGATAATAACCATTACTAATTACATACTTGCGTAGTAATAAGATTAAACATCATGTCATCCTTGGTAAGGCACAAGACTATATCGCAATGTGTAGGCCTTCGGATAAAACGAGTAAACTTGCTGGCCTTTCTAGAGGCACCAGGAGTAGAGGGCACTCATTGTGGATAACCTTGCTGGCCATTAGAGGGCACCAAGAGTACTCTACAGTTGAATAACTCCGTAGGTTCATAAGACCCCAAGTACGGAGGGACTTCACCGAACGCGTATACCATCGGGACTAGCCCGTGGCTATTGGTGAGACACACCAATAGGTTGCACCTAGATGTCTCGTGGTGGGCAGCACCATGCGTAGTGTCCTTGAATGCGGATGTGACAAAGATAAGCTAAGTTAGAAATAGTTAGTCATGACATGTTGATGGACATGAAGTGAACCCTAGATTGAGTCGGTCCCACAAAGATAACTATTATAATAAAACTTGTTAAAGAGCCTTAATTAAATTGTAGCTTCTACTTCTTACTGCGTACGATGTACTTACCTCAAATGCATGTTTATTTATGTGTTTGGGGGAGAGAAGACGAACAGGTAATCCCGGAGTTTGAAGAGGGCTTTGATGACGACGTTTAAAGACGCCGAAGTTGAAGACTTTAATTATTTATGTTTTATTTATTCTTTAGACTTGAAGTTTCGTTTGGGAGCTCGTAATGACTTCTTAGTTTTTTTCTCTTTTGGAGATTGTCGTACGTTTTAGTTTTCGTTTGGTTTTCCAATGTAATAAATCTTACATTTCTATCTTTAGTATGTCGATTTCTATTCTTAGCAGCATTTATGATGTTTTGCCGAGTCTTTCATAGTTGAGGCTTACGTGTAATATTAGATTTATTTAATATTATACGTGCCGAACGTTTCGTTTCTGGATAAGGACTCGGTATCCGGGAGTGGGGCGTTACAAAGGGAGACGGCCAGCCTTGCCGAATCTGCCCAGCGTAGTGACAGGTTGAGATCGAGGGTGGAAGAAGTGAATTCATTGGGCAAAAAGGGAAAGTCTCAGAGTAGGCAAGTGTAGGCTAGAAGTGCAAGGCTGGAGGCTCCGGGTTCTACTGAAAAGGTTCGAGGAGTAGGGCTTCTGGATGGAAAGGAGGAAGGCATCTACTTGGGAATAAAAAGCCTAGGGAGAGCATTCATAGAAAAATAGGGAAGACGTACCTGGGTAAAAGCCTCTCGAGTGCAATGTTAGTGGGTGAAAACCCAAAAATCAGATTGAGTGAGAATCGAAGGAAACTCGAGCTGGCGAATCTGAATTCAGAACTACTTTCTTACCCTTAGGATATTTTGAGTCAAATAAAAGTAGTGGGATTGGGCAACAAGATTTTTTTCATCCTACCGCATCCCGAGGTTTTGTGCTAAATGATGGGGGAAGGGATTTTTACTTGTTGAGCAATCCGGTGAAGTAGGTTTGTCGAGTCGGAGGAGTCAGTGCTGATTGATAAGAAGCAAGGATTGAATGAGAAGGGAAGTTGTTTTAAATTTTAAGGAATTTGGAAAGAAAAATATCAATAAGCCATGAAGGTACTTCCCGCAGCCATGAAAGTACTTAAGCTTGGTTCCCAAGGTTTGACTAAATTCTGGGAAGTCGAGATGGTGCATGGACCACACGCATTGACTCGGAAGTCTGATAGGGCAGGGAACCGTCCCATCCACACTCTCCACTACTCCACATTTTCTTCTTCCCTATTACTCCTCCATTACTCCACATTTCATCAATCCCATCAATCTCTCCCTCAATCCACTCACCCACCATTAATCCTTCCCACTCTTCCATACAACCATTTCAATTCAAACGATTTCAAATTTCAAATTGACCCCACTATCTCCTATATAAAACACCTTAACCTCACCATTTCCTTCATCATCAATACTATTTCCTCTCTTCTTCTTCTTCATAAATTTTGGCCAACACCACCACCATAATTTAGCCATATCCACCATTTCCATAAACTAAACCCTACATTTTCCTAAAATTGCGACTATAAATTTTCGATTTCTGTGAATCGACAACATTTCCGTTCATTAGGAGTTCCAGAAAGCTCCTAGAATTTCATAACCCAGAAATCTAAATCTCAGGAATCAGCGCGACCACCTCTTACAGCAGCGCCAGGCAGTTTCAGCAGAGACAAAGTTCAGTTCAGAGCAGTAATGGCAGGAAACCCGATTCTGAGACGTAGAGAGCCCAACAAAGGCTTTAGGCCGGCAATGCCCACTATAAATGGTGTCGACTAGTTTGCTTCTGTTGCAATATATGAGTCATTCAGGACAAATGGGAACAATCGGATGGCTGTAAGGGAAAGAGGCGTAGACGTCAATGATTGTGCGGTGATGTGATACCACGAGTGCTTCGGTTTCACGGCATAATGGACATGGCTCTCATTCTGGCCACTTTTAATGGCACTATTGTTCATGAGTTCTATGCATATGTAGCGGCCAACTCCAATTCTCACATTGCAATGGTTCGAGGGGTGCCCATTGATTTCTCGATCGAGACTACCAATGCCCGCTATGGCATTGTCAATGCCCACTTCATGATGATGAGTTCACTGCTGCCAACAGAGAGCGTGATCTGGAGCACTTGATGCTTATTGCTGAATATTATGATGTGCAGTGGGAATTGAGCCAACAATTTCTAGACTACATTTTACTCAAACGAGCTAGCCTAGGACGCTCGTATGTTGCACAAATTTGTCATCACCCCTCTTTTGCCCAATGCTCACACTGCTATGGTGACTTGTCTGAAAGCCAAGCTCATGTAGTATCTCGATATCAAGAATGACGTGAACATCGGTTTGTTGATACATAGCCGGATTTGCCAGGTTTTCGGAACAAGATGAGAGATTTTACCGTATGGAAACCTGCTAGATGCAATGGTTATGGAAGTAATATGCCCAGTCTTGGCGGCTGGTGAGAGAGTTGAGCCACTGCCGATCCTTGATGGTGCGGCAGTTCAAAAGACAAGAAAGCGGAGAAGACGGGTTGCGATACCAGCACTGGGATGGGCTAGACCACAACACGAGTTTCAAGCTGAGATGATGAGGGAGTTGGCAGAGATGCAAGGAATTATAACTCATATGATGGAGCATCTCCAAATTCCTCCCTATGCCTGACCACCACAAGCCTCTAGACGTAATCGATCTTCAGAGGCCGGCCCTTCTTCTGCAGCACCACCTCCCGGTGACGACGACGACGCGGACATAGCCTCTGATTAGTCCCTAGTTCTTGTCATTTTTAGTTTTTCTTATTATTCTCCATTGTTGTTTTTATTTTGTTTTTTGTTTTTAAAGACTATGCAATAAATGACTTTTCATTTTTTATAAATAATGTATTTTATGGTTTATATTGTTTGCAATTTACAATTTCATTTGCTTTCTGCCATTCTATATTTTATTACTGTGTCACCTCTACTTTCCATGAATTTTGTATGTCAGAATTCATTAGCAGATGTTCGGATACTTTTTCACGACATTAAGCCCACGACGTGTTCGATACAAGTTCATATACTTCGATCCATGCTTAACCCAAGCTAAGTTTCTTTTCGTTATTAATCTTTTCATCATTGGGGGTCAATGCTTCGATTAAATGGGGGTAGGAATGTCACTTAGCAATTGACTAAGAATTTCATCAATACTTTTATTTATCACGATTCTTTTCGATGCATTTTTCACCACTCAGTCTTTCCGGGAAATCTGCAACACGAACGTGAGGATATGATAAAGTGACCATTTCCTTCATCATCAAAACTATTTCCTCTCTTCTTCTTATTCATAAATTTCAGCCAACACCACCATCATACCACCACCAAAATTTAGCCAAATCCACCATTTCAATAAACTAAACCCTATATTTTCCCAAAATGGCCACTATCAATTTTTTATTTCAGTGAATCGAAACCATTTCCGTTCATTAGGAGTTCTAGAAAGCTCCCAGAATTTCCTAACCCAAAAAACCGATTAGGAAGCAGCGAAACCACCTCTCGCAGCAGCGCTAGGTAGTTTAAGCAGAGACAGAGTTCAGTTCAGAGCAATAATGGCTGGTAGAGGCAACCCGATTTTGAGACACAGAGGAGCACAGTAGAGGCTTCAGGGCAATTCCATGCCCACTATAAATGGTGTCGACCAGTATGCTTATATTGCAATATATGAGTCATCCAGGACTCATTGGAACAATCGGATGGTTGCAAGGGAAAGAGGCGTACCCTTAATGATTGTAGTGATGTGATACCACGAGTGCTTCAGTTTCACGGCATAACAAACATGGCTCTCATTCCGGCCGCTTTTAACGCCACTATTGTTCATGAGTTCTATGCCAATGTAGTGGCCAACCCTAAGTCTCACACAGCAATGGTTCGAGGGGTCCCTATTGATTTTTTGATCAAGACTATCAATGCCCGCTATGGCATTGTGAATGCCCACATGGTTAGGAGTTCACTGCTGCCACCAGAGAGTGAGATCTGGAGCACTTGAAGCTTATTGCTGAATATTATGATGTGTAGTGGGAAATCGGAGCCAACAATTTCCCGACTACCTTCTACTCAAACGAGCTGGCCTGGGACACCCGTACGCTGTACAAATTTGTCATCACCTATCTTCTACCCAATGCTCACGCTAATACGGTAACTTGTCCTCAAGCTGAACTCATGTACTATCTCGATGTCGAGAATGATGTGAACATTGGTTTGTTGATACATATCCGGATTCACCAGGTTTGCGGAACAAGACGAGAGATTTTACCGTATGGAAACTTGCTAGATGCATTGTCTATGACAGTAGAGTGCCCAATCTTGGTGGTTGATGAGAGAGTTCAGCCACTGCTTATCCTCGCTAGTGCGGCAGTCCAAAGGACGGGAAAGCGGAGAAAACGGGCTACAATACCAGTATAGGGATGGGCTTAAACACAGCACGAGTTTCAGGCTGAGGTGAAGAGGGCGTTGGCAGAGATGCAAGGAATACTAACTCATATGATGGCACATGTCCACATTCCTCCCTATGCCCCACAACCATGAGCCCCTAGATGTAATCAAGCTTCGGAGGCCGGCCTTTGTTCTGCAGCGCCACCTCCAGGGGACGACGATGACGCAGACATAGCCTCTGATTAGTCCTTAGTTCTAGTCATTTTTAGTTTTTGTTATTATTCTCCATTGTTGTTTTTATTTTATTTTTCTGTTTTAACGACTATGCAATAAATGGCTTTTCCTTTTTTATAAATAAATTATTTTATGCCATTCTATATTTTATTATTGTGCCGCCTCTACTTTGCCCGAGTTTTGTATGTTAGAATTCATTAGCAGATGTGCGAATGCTTTTTCACGACATTGAGCCCACAACATGTTCGATACAAGTTCATATACTTCGCTCCACGCTTAACCCAAGATAAGTTCCTTTTCATTATAAATTTTTTCATCATTGGGGGACAATGCTTCGATTAAGTGGGGGTAGGAACGTCACTTAACAATTGACTATGAATTTCGTCAATGCTTTTATGTACCACGATTCTTTTCGATGCATTTTTTACCACTTAGTCTTTCCGGGAAATCTCCAACATGAACGTGAGGATATGATATCTTGATCATTTGAAGTTAGTTAACTATATCCGTGTTGTATAAACGAAATAAAAATCGTGTTACTTTTGAAGTAGAAGCGTATTAACGTATTCTCTTTTTGTGGACCACTTTTAAAGTACGTATAACCCACAATCTTCGGTATGCGGTTAGATGATTATCATTTTGACTTATGGTGGACCCTAGTTTTTCGAGTTTTGTTTTACCTAGGTCATTTAGGTCAAGTTGTGGATCTTATAAGGGCTATGGAAAAACGGATTCGGTAGTTTATCAAATTGTAGACTGTGATGATTGATAAATTATTCAGAGCTTACCTGCCGATAAAAAAAGAAAATGAAAGAAAAATGATTATCAAGATTATAAGCTATTTCTTTCTCTTTGGCAAGAGGGAAGCAAATTTGATGGAGTGTAAAACGCACGACCCTTGCACAAAAATAGACCGATAAACAGCGAACTTCAAAGTAGTACTCGGTTCCCGATCCACCTTGCCCATTTGACTTGACCTATGCAATAAAAATAAAAATGTAAAGAAAAAATAGAGTAAAGGATGGAACATTCTCGAGAGTACTAGCAAGATTTTGAGTTAGAATGATATGAGTCTGCCAGCATTGCTGTGGTCTGAAAGTTATTGCACACACACACTGGTTCATGAATTGAGAATTGTTTAATGCACTACTTATTAATATAAGTTGGCATGGTTCTTATCTCGGCTTGTGACGCATGGTTCTTCTTAATTAATCTTTATATTGGTCCGGTTTCATTTTCTTTCCCCTTTTTGTTCGGGACGACCAAAATCTAAGTGGGGTTGAGTTAGATGTTGTGTAATAATGCCCCAGTTTTTATTTATATTTGATTAATTCTCAAAATATTATCGATTTATGTGTTATAATATTTTTATCACACTAATGGCCATGAAATATAGCATTTACATCATATGGGAATATTTTATGTTTTATTATCTTGCATGAATTATCTAATTATTTAATTAATTAGTTAAAATTAATTATTTGCCAATTTTTGGTATTTAATTGATTTACTTATTAATTACATAATTTTTATGGTGGATTGTTTTGCTGACCCATTTTTATTTGAAGCTTAATTTTGTAGCTTAAATTTTTTTTTTAGTCCAGCCCATCCTTCCTTTTTTTTTTTTGGCCCTCTGTTATTTTACAAAACAAAAAAAATCCCTTATATTCCCAAAACCCTACAAACCGGCCCCTTCATCCTCTTTTTGCTGTCGTTTCGTCTAAATCCCTAGAAACTCAATCCATGGCCGAATTCTTCTCAACCTCTTCCAATTCCAGAATAATCGGCCCCGTGTCTTTATTCTTGGGATATTCTGTTCGAATGATCAGAGTTGTATGGGATCCTTCTATTTCGATTCAATCGCGACACGGTTCATAGAATCGTGAAGGCTTGAATTTCTGGTTCCGATTTTCGGTTAAATCATTCTACCTATCTCTTGTCTGTTTATACATGATACGAATTTTGCCATTAACGTTCGATTTGTGTGCAGATAATGACAAGAATTTGAGGCTGTCTATCTTGGTCAATTCGAGGCGTTGAAGGAACTTGAAAAATCGGAATTGAAAGTTTGATGCTTGACCATTCGAAGTTCTTATCCAGCCCAGTCAAAGCATCATTGGTGTCCAGATACATCCGTTGCTGAAACTTTGACTGATTTGAAGCTACCAAAATTCGAATCGAAGCAGTTGCATTTGTTGAGCCTTATCCAGTATGTTCATTTGCTCAGTCAAGACCCAAACTGAGTTCAATGCCAGTTTCGCTCAGGTATGGTGGCTTGACCCGACCATCAGGGTTTGATGCTCGGTTTACATCAAACTCTGAGTCAAAAAATCGTTTTTGGTCAATGCTGAACCCTTCTTGATAAATTTTTGGTTCAGTATTGGTCTAACTGGGATGGATTAATCTAGTCTAGGAGACCTCTCTTAAGTGTTAAATAGCTCCCCGTTGTGTCAGTAATTCGATTGGTTCAAATTAAATGGTTCAACAAAATTCACAGCCTAAAGAGCCCTATTACCGGCCTTAATTAGCAACCCGGGTGGCACAAAGTGAATTGCATTAACAAAACACATAAACCGAACCAATTCTGAGTTATAGCACTGGGTTAAATCAGTGTTTTAACACTTGAGTTAATTAGTGAGTAAATAATGATTTTTGAGATTCAAGTCAATGAGTTGACTTATGAGAGTCTTGTTGCTTAAGGGTTTTTACATGCCCTCTAGGCTATAAATAGACTAGTATAGTGAATGGGATTGCAACAACAACTCAGAATATCACTTCTTGAGCAATCCTACATTCCATAATCACTTAAAATTTCTCCTTTTTGGTGTCGGCGTTTTGAACTGAAGTTGGAGTCTAATTCTGGTCTTGGCTATTGAGAAGTAAGGTTCTGATCTAAAGCTTTGACAGAGTGCTGAATTGAGGTTTCAGTGTTCCTGTGTCTAGGTAACACTTTAACTCAATCATTTTCAATTTTCTGTGTTTGGTGGTTTGTTTTTGATTGCTTATTGAAATTGCTTGATAGTAGTCTGTTACTGATACTAGTCTTGTCTGGTAGTTCTATGTTAGTTCTATGTTGGTTCTGAAATTGCAAAGGATGGCAGAGAACTAAAAGAGATGATCAAAAATATTTTGCAAGCTGAATTAAATTAGCCAATACTAGAAGTGGTGTTTTGCAAAAGTGTAACTAAAAAACATTAGTTGTAGCAGATTCTAAAAAGTTCAAATACAAAGAAATTTAATGTAGAAAAAGCTTGAATATAATTTGCTGCCAAATGAAGAATACAACCATTATAGAATCAAAACAAAGTTTGTATATAATTAGAAAAGTGCGGTCTAAGAACAGATACCACAAATAAACTCTTACAAAAGTAAATCAAGTGATGTTCGAGTTCAAGCCCACACTACAATGCAGATTCAGAACCAGATCAAGAATGAGACCAAGGAAAGCTTTATACTTCAAAGACGATACAAAGTTCAGGCAGATAGCAGCAGATGCAGTACTATTGATTAAGCTTTTAGAGACAGTAGAAAGACAAGGGCTCAAAGAACAAAAGTTCAACAAAAACAAGGGGCAGAAGTTCAACAAAAAGTCCTTGGAGGAATGCTACTAAACTTCCCAACAATACGATAGGGAATGAAAAACAAGGTATAGATTTGAACCAGAGAGCAAGTCCTTGCAAGGTTATCAAAATTTTAGTTTGTCAAGCCTTTTCCCACAAGGCAATGTGAAGGTGTTTAAACCAACCACACAGAAGGACGTATCCTGAAATCTGAGATTATGCAATCTTGATTTCTGTACCATAACTATCACAGACTCGGTCTTGCACTTCAGTGACCAAATTGATGCAGACAAAGAGTGAAGTCCAAAGCTAAACCTTATGCTCAAGGTAGTGATCTTGGTGATCCCACCAAATCACTGATTTTAGAGTTCCCAAACTTTCTGCAAATTTGTAACTGAATGAAAGGATCAACAGACAGACTGTAAATCTGAACAACAGGCTTACACAGGTTCAGATTGCCTCTTAAATATGAACTACAAAGATATCTTCCTAGGGCTTATATGATAATTCAAGCTTTCAAGGGCGATTCCTAAACATAGATGCTAATAGCTTCAGATTAGAGTTCAACACAGACAGACCAAAAAGCAACTACAAATAATGACACCAAGGAGTTCAAACTAAACACACACAAACAACAAAGTCAAACAAGTATGCCACTTTAGATTAGCTGTCTAAAACAATTACTGAAACAAGAGATGTGATTCTAAAATTCTGACCCTTGAGAAAACAAGAATCACCACTCCTCCTTGAACCAACCAAGTGTTTTTCTCCAAGGAATTCAAAGAATTTGATACTGCCTTGTATCAATCTTCTACTGAATTCTGAACTCCTACTCAAACAAGAATAGACAGAGACTTTTTGAGTGTGTAAAAATGTGGGATTGCTAATTTTAAACTAATGCAATCTAGAGGAGTGTGATTGGCTATTTATAGCACTAGATGTAGAGTTTGAACCTCAATGCTCTGTGTGAACTCAATCAAAACGCGATCTTTCAAAATCCGAGGCAATTAATTTGTTATTATCCCGCCATGGTTTTACCAGACCATTCCATTGGTTCAAGGAGTTAAGTATACCTTCTAGATTAATAGCCGTTATGCAAGAGGGGAGAAAGTGATACTGCTCAATGAACCAAACCTATTGGTCAAAATCAAGCAATCACTAAAATTCTTAATCCGACTGATTTACTTTTGACAGGGTTCTATAGCTCAGTGTAAGGGCCAAGAGGCACCCGGACACTGGTTCAAATTGAACCCAGAATGACTCAGATACAGACCAAGGAAGGCTACGATTCCAACCAAACTTGGTCAGACCGAGTTATTGTGGTTTGTTGGGCATCATTGGGTTACTACCCTCAGCATGGACTCAACGCTTGACTTTTTAGGGTGTAAGACCCTCAGTCACTAACCTAATCTATACACCAGAGGGTCAATCCTTATACCTGAGCAAACCGGGTTAGGATTCCCCAATTTGTTGATTTTTTAATTAGAGAAAGGAGAAACACCATCTTGTCAAAACGACATCACTTTGAATTTCTTTGAATCCGGACTGAATTGGTGTAAGGATCCAGTCTTTATTTTCCGGAACCGTCATACCCTAAATCAAACACAAAAGGCAAGAAGATCAGGCAGATTCAAATTCAAATCAGTATTAAAGTCTGATATACGATATAAGCATAAAATCAGAAATATACGACCTGATTAAATGCAGATACGATTTGCCTTCCATCTAAGGTTACCGGAAAAGAGAAGCCTTCACAAGATTAGCTCTTCCGTTGCTGCTCTGTCAATATTGCAATCTGGTGGGTCGTCAAACCACCAAAGATAAATCACCTACAACCTCTATAACGAGTATAGCGGAAGCAGGGGTCGAACCCACAGAGAAAGGTGGACTTATTTCTTCTAAAATTTGTAAAATAAAAGATATTTGGATATTTATCTAAATTCCTAAAAAGAAAACGAAAAAAAAACGTGAAAGATTCCAGTCAATTAATCGTTTCCCTTTCAATTCTTACGATTGATCATCGATTCAAGGATGTCTCGTTAAATTATTGATAAATTGGTTATAGTTTACCGCAACCGCGCATCAACCAATCTCTCCTAAATTTGATAATCAAGACACGGTAATTAATTATTCTCTAACTGGAAAACACCCCTAGACACGGTCATAGGAGTTTGGAATCCCGGAAGCATTAAGGCTTGAGAGACCCAATTTAAGGTATTAATCCAACAGGACTAATTTTAACCTAGATTATCTATTTCCACAACAGGGAATCCTACGGGCTACGAACCGGCAGGTAATGTATTGTTTACCACTAAAACTCAATCTTTTATGGCAACCGCCTAAGATTAATTTTGGTGCTAGACTAAAATAACCGTTTAATCGTCGCGCGCCAACGACTAAACAAATAGCTCTAATCCTATATGAAAACAAAAAACAGACAAATACTAACAATCAAACGAGGAGATAACACAATTAGATCTCACAACCATATAAAATTGACGGTTTAATAATCAATCAACTGGAAAATAAAACTACCTACTCATAATTATAAAATTAAAACAAAAGCAAAACAAAAAAAAAGAGTAATATAGTGCCTTTATTACATGAATGAAAAGTGCCAGAAACTTGCCGGTGATATCATCATGCGCAGGTCTCTGTTCTCTTCTTTCAGCTTTCTTTTTTTTCTTTTTTTCGTATGAACTCCTTTTTTTTTTGCTAAAAACTAATAAATTATCTAATCCCTATTCCTGCTGCTGCTGACGAGTCTATATACTACATTGGGCCAAGCCCAATTATTTTGCTCTAATACTTAAAAGGTTTTAGGTAATAATAATAATAATAATAATAATAATAATAATAATAATAATAAAAATCAATGTGACTAAAGAGAGAAAATCCACAGTTGGCTTTATAGGCATTGTCCTCTCTTCAACATCTCGAGTCCCCACATGGGCGAAAACTGAAATTCAAGATTCTTATGACGTCATTTTTCTCCGATCTTCCACAAGTCTTTCAAAACCGCTCTATATGTCCGAAAATATCCCATCACCTCTCACGAACTCTTAAAACCTGAAAATCATCAAAAACATACCCGGAACAGAGCATCTTTCGACAAAAATAGATATAAAAGAGGCACATAAGACACCACAAAATACAGTCTCATCACTCCCCACACTTAGATTATTGCTTGTCCTCAAGCAATGCACTCT
The DNA here is from genome assembly GCA_024500145.1 of Gentiana dahurica var. dahurica. Taxonomy (NCBI): domain Eukaryota; kingdom Viridiplantae; phylum Streptophyta; class Magnoliopsida; order Gentianales; family Gentianaceae; genus Gentiana; species Gentiana dahurica. Next base: position 86,244,300 of record CM044898.1, on the reverse strand, counting down.
CAATCCCAAAAATAAGAAAAGAAAAATGCATGATCTTAAATCCTATATGAATGACCTAAAATTACATGAATGCAAATCACCAAGAGAATTCCAAAGAATTACGCACGTCCGACCTTTTCATCAACCTCGTATTTCATAATGCAAATCAAATGATAAAAAAGCAAGGCACAACACACACTAGGGTTCATACGACTAACTTTAACTCACTTGATCACAAAATTTAAAGTGGCAAAATAAAAGAGTCTCAACTTGTGTTCACGGGTAAGCTTTCAATATAAATCATAAGGACAATTCACACACCCTTTAAAATCAACACACAACCAAGCATTACCATAGGTTTGCATATCAATCAAATTTCCACCACTATAAATTCAAAATCCAATGCACAAATCATGAGGCCTTTATCAAGGTTGTAACAGGGCTAGGGACTGAAAACAAGGTAGGGAAAAAGGAATATATAGGGCTAAATTGTCAAAGAGAATGCATGAATACTCACACTAATCATCATATAGTCGCCAAGAATGATTCCAATTGAAACACAATATATGGCTCCAATTTCTATCAGTACATCTTAAGAATTGAAGTGCAAACAACAACATCCAAAGAAGCTTGCAAAAAATGCGCGAGAACAAGCTACTTTTTCAATATATAAAACACTTCTTCAATGCAATCCAAATTATTATTATTTTTTTCATTTTTTTTCTATTTTTTTCTTCAACATTTAATCTTTTTTTTTCTTCCTTTATTTTTTAAACTCTAGATCTTGCAATCCACTTCATAACATAACTTCGTGCCATACTTCTCCAGATACTCGATTCTTGATGCTTCTTCAAAATTTCATGCAACTATTCATACAATCTCTTGACAATAAGGTCAACAAAAGAAGGGATTGAAGGAAGCAGGTTCTTAGATCTAAACGAGTTAGATCTACGCGCAGCAGATGGATCACGACTTATATATCACAATACATAGTTAAAGGACTTAAACTACTACAAGGGGGTTAAGTTTATGTTACCAATATCGGGAAGAGAAGCCTTGATCTTCCGATGTGTTCTCCAAACGGCGGTTGGTGGACACCCTTCTTGATACACGAACCTCCTTGATATGCAACACCAAGAAAAACATAGAGTTTTTCTTCTTCTAAAACCCTAGACAAGAAAAACTAATTTTTTTTCTCTCTTTTTGCTATAGTGGTCGAAATTTTTTGCCATTAACTAAGGCTTGGGAGAACTCCCTTTATATAGGAGAGTAATCCTTGTCCTCCAAGGATTAAATAATTAAGAGATAATTATTACATTAATCCTTTTTCCAAATAAAAGATAAAAAAAATAATTATCCCAAACAAATTAGGATAAAACATATTATTATCTAATATTCCATGAATTATCATTTAACAAATAAAAGATAAATCACATGTCGAATAATTATCTAAGAAAACTAATTTCTCTCTAATTAAATGACATATATATTGGCGCCACATTAAGGGTCACTAAGCCCATATAAAATGTCTTTTATGTGTATTATATTATTTAGCCCAACTAAATAATATACATGCATATCAATTAATTAGCCCAGCCAATTAATTATCACTGAGGCCCAAACAACAAGATTATTAGTCCGAATTACAGAAGCCACATCGGGGACCATTGACCTATAACCAGTAGCTCCAATAATTAATTATTCATCAAACAGAATATAATTATTAATTCCGGGATTACGCCACCATAAACCCGAAACTGAACTCTACCGATTATAGATGTATACTTATACTCAACCCATAGAGTGAATAAGCGTCCATTGATATAATCACTACATACGGATTAACCCTCCATAGACTGTCCATTCTGAGTGGGATATCTCCGTAAACCCGACACAGAATATCTTATCCTTATTTACCATTAACCCCCTAATGATCAATTAGTTCACATATCCGACTAGTGATCAATTAGTCTAATATGAACTCCCGGGATCGATCACTTTCTTAAGGCTAACAAATAAGGGGACTGTCTCTCTACTTCCCGTAGGAAGGAATGGATTCCATGTCTGTGAAAATCAGAACTACTCACTCATCTGGAGATAGTGCCAATAAGAAGTGGCTTGGAACACATATTTAAGTGAACCGTAACTAACACATCAAACACTACCCTGGGACAAGCAGCACCATGTGATCACCTCAGGATTAAGGTTGATCCATATATGATCATCTAATGATTTAATATGATTCCTCGATTACGGAATTATATCGAGAAATTCAGATTAAATCGGTCCAGTCCTATATGAATGCCATCATATATAAATGCCCCACGTAGGTACCATCTACCGACAATCCGGATAAGACTATCACACCCTAAGGTGTTCTGGGCGCATTATTGGTGTTTTAATCAAGAGACCCTAAACTCGATTAAGTTCACCACGGACTAACAGTTTAAGTATACCACCACTAACATAATCCTCACGTGTAATCCATACACTGAGTTAAGTGGTTACATACAGATATACTTAGGGTTTGCAGCAGTGTATTACTTTACAAGCACAAAGCAAGTAATAAGGTAAGATAAGTTATGTCATTCATTATTAAAAACAATTACACAAATTGTCTTTCGGGCACTACACCTAACAATCTCCCACTTGCACGAAATGACAAGCAACGATTGTTTTTAGAGCACACCCTTTCTCATCTTATTCACAACACTCTCCCACTTGCTCTAAAAGCAGATGAGACATATCCATCAATTCCGTACCCTCTAAGCACTCGACTTGGTACACTGATTAGTTAGGTTGTCGACTCGAGACGATCTTTAGGATTAAAACGTTGTCGGTCCATCTAATCAGGTGGTACTCTCTATGCTTTTTACCTCTAGTGACTGAGAAGATCCTTCTAAGCTATCTCTTCACTGTTTTCACAATGAAGTGATATCGGCTCACTAGACCAGGAATCACTCCCAGATCAGGAAGGAAATTTTAAGCACTATGGGTAAACACTGAGCCCGAGATCAACTTAATGATCATCCTTAATCTGACTACAAGTCAGAATCAGTGTAGTCAACCATATTCAAGTTTGCACCTGAATATACAAGCATATGATTCCTCATTCTCTAAAGATACTTGAGGACGTACTAAACCGCTACTTATTGCTCGAATCCAAGATTCGATTACTCTTGACTTGTGTTAAGCTGACTTGCCCTTTTCCCAAAGAGACTCTATCCCATTTTATCTTTATCCAAAGATTTGAAGAATCATTCCTGAGAGGTAGGGTAGGACTACTCTCGATGAATGCTGCAACCGTATATGCATAATCATCTTATTCAATAAGACAGGTGGGATAGCCAATGACTCATTCTCGTGGATTTGACCGAATCAAATTCTTAGAATATAGTCCAATTCTCTCATCCAGAGAATCTTGGCCTGTGAGTTTCCAACTTCAGATAGCACACACATGTTGTTTCCAACCGTTTCAGTGTTATCATTCATGAACACTAATACTACTACTTTACCAATATTGGTGTCCAGTCTACGAAAGACTTATCAATATTCTAGTCAAGTCCACATATTTTAAAACATGTGACTTTTAATGACCGAGAGGTTCTCTTACATCCACAAAGGACATAAGTCCCGGCAGTCAACCTGTCATTTGTTCTAACCAAGACCCTTCTATTCCGAATGAATCCAGACTCTGTTTTACGGCAAGAAAGTCTCAGGGAATCACCCCTATTTTCTGCTTTCTAACGAAATCTAGCAAGACTGAGTGGTGAGAGAGTTCAAGGTCTGGTTAACTCTCTCCTTTTTAGGGAATCACCCCTAGACCACTCAGCTTTGTGCGGAAAGTTAAACTTTCCTATTCATTCGACTCTTTTCAGCGTAGGACCAATTACTCCCACTGGGCCTGAGACACTCAGGTGGTTCTACAAGAGGCTGAACAGAACTGGAGTACAAAAACTCCATTCACAGGGATAAGGTTTTCGAACCAACTTCTCTGATCAGAATCCTATACAGCCCACAAAGAGTCACAGGTTATCAATCACCTCAGCAGACTATAAAGTCCACACAACCATAATGGGTCAATGGTTAAACCATACTCTCACTGCGTTCTAGGTGGATTGACATTCTGATCTTGTAGTATTTATTAGTGTAATCACCAACAACCGATGTTGGACGTGGTCTGATTAAATCAGATAGTAACTTCCTTTGGGTAACCATACTCCAAGGTCTAAGGCTGTTACTTATAGATTCTATCAGAAGAATTGTGACAGTCCAACTGTCACTTTCTGATCTCAAGAATCTTACAACCAACCTTCACTCGTCTCATTAAGGCATTTCACGAACAGTCAAAATCTGAACGTATGCGCAAAATCTCCAGTCATACCTTCAAGCATTAAATGTTGAATGCCTACATTTACAGAAATGGTGTGAACCGAATTCACTCCTTATCCATAAATTTACTATCATCTTCTAGGCAGACTTCTCGGTTTACATAATAATGCTAACTGTTATTTTGCAACCAATTATCTTAATCGAGTTTAGCAGTGTATTGTAGTACATCAATAACTATATAGGGCAAGTCTATGGTTTCTTTCTCAGTGAGAAACATTCCACTAAGAGGCAGGCTGAGCATCAGTCCCAAGACTATGCTATAGCCTATTTATGAGCATGGAATACTCTATTCTCTGCTAAAATCAGAGACTCCTCCTCGTATTCTTTTGATAAACTAAATCGCGTTTCGAGTAGTCATCAGACAAAATGTCACCACTCAAAAACTTCCACTAGCTTGTGTCTCTCACTAGACCCCGAAGGTCATGATGAACAAGCTATGTTACCCCTTCAAATCTATTACCCTCTCCCGATTGAAAGGAAACTTAGTCATTGTTCCTTTGAGATAGTGTTCTTAGACTGGGAGATAGGAATCACCCTTAGCCAGTCGTCAGGTCTTATCTCTAGGATATATGCATTAATTAATAGACATTGAAGTGTCGTTTATCTTAATACGGAAACCTTTTACCTTTAATAGTTTTAGATGTGTTACACATACCTATTCAGCTTTTCTTAGTGGTTCTATCTTTATCAAACAAAAGTCCGAGTCACAGATTCGTACTACAAATGTCATCTTCACTTTGTTTAAGGCAACTGTAGTATCGAGATGAAAGTGAATCCATTTGTTTCAACGAATCAGTAAACAGAAAAATAAATTTTTCTATGATATTCAAGGATAGAATCAAATTCATTTCCTTATATCACTCCCACTATTATAGCTGAAATAACCGCCCGTTGTCTACTTTATTAATTGTTAATGCACAACTTCCTTGTTCTTCCAAAGAACTAAGCTACCGAGTCAAGTTACTCGGTTTAAGAAAGTCGCTAAGGATTCATTGGTTAAGTGATCCGAAATCACTTTCCTTATCCTATACTTTCTATAATTAATTTTTCGGTTTAGCCTCAAAACTTTAGTTAAGATGATTAACACTTATAGACATTCTTTCCTATTATTAACTTTCCTTAAAAGGAAATAGTCTTGAACTAGCAGTTCGTTTGAGTAGACACTACTCGTGAACTGTGGGATGTCTAATGAAAGCGTTACCCAGTGGGACTAATTTTCTAATAAATTGGAAAAACATAAGATAAAAGCTCCCACTAGTTTATCGGTTCCAAATACCGTCTAACTAGCGATACTTTAATTGATGATTCTCCAATTTTTCTATTAGAAAATTTCTCGTGTAGACACTACACAATCAAAATTCACTAGAAGAATTTTATCGTCCCAATCATCTTTCAAACTAATTATGGTTGTCTCTCATTCAACACGAGTGACAGCAGTGACATACTTATTTACGTCACTTAAGTCTTGAAGGCTCAAGAGAAATATCTCTTCCGAAAAATTAATCGCATGTAAGATAAATAAGTACAATGTTCTAGTTACTTGCCACTTTTTAACGAAGTCATTACTAGTCAATTTTACACTAGCAGTCTAGCACCCTAGAGAGATATATAAATAGTTGTAAATAAAATTGACAGAAAATAAATCCAAATCATACACTACTAATAAATTTTAGGAACATAAACAAAGTACTTATAGTCTATCCTACAGTTCCAAGGATTTAATCTAATGCCTCAGTGCCGCCTTAGGGTAGGTCAAAGAGGTTTCGATTAATATTGAAGATCAGATTGAGAATCGAACATCTCATTTGTGATCGTCAATCACCTTTCCTTTTTCAGCCAAAGTATTACCAAAATACTCTTTATGAGTGTGACCTACTGATTCAGATTTTTAGGTAGACCCCGAGTATGTTGCCTTAGGGTCGGTCAGTGACCCGACGAGTACCCAAAATCCCATCCTTTCGGAGACCAAGCCTTGAATTTTGATAGCGGTGAAGGCCTTCCTTAGGGGGCCGAATTCAAAGCCGGCACGAGGCGTCACCATTCTCTCACGTTGCTTGTGTCAACAGTAGAGGCCGTGGGGTCGGTTGTCGCCTCTCCCGCTCCCACTCAATATTTTGAAAAAAGTGGTGGGTTTACTGATCACGTTTTTGGACTTGATGTTACATTAAGGAACAATAAATCATAGGCCCGAATGTTGTCGGTTACGTGGGTTAGCCCACCCGACCTATTCGTTGGAACATATGTGGCCGTCGGACGGGTCAAGACTAGGGGAGCTCCGTTGAGCCGTAGTGGCTCTTCGGATGGCTCAGCCTTGCCAGACCCCCGTGCAAACGCAACACGTGGAGGGTGAAGTCGATCGAGCCGTAGCTACTGTTGACCACCCAACCATGGTTAAAACACTTTCGAACCTTGTTTGCCAGTGATTATCCAATCCTTAAAAATCAAACTTTCACGTAGACACTACGGAACAAAAACGTAATCTCGTCTAGGTAAGGTGGAATTCACCGAGAATCCAACACCTTAACCACGAGGTTTCGGGATTTTACTCCTTATGCTTTCGCAGAGTGGGATTCACCGAGAATCCATCACCCAACCTCGACGATTGAAAAAACCCATGTTCCTCGGTTTTTACCCTAATTAGTTTCTAATTAATATGAAACTATTAATTAAAACTAATTGCGTGTTTTATACATGCCTAACTAATTCCTCGAATTAATTTCTACATGTATGCATATGGAGTGGAATTCATGATATGATGCATGTCATGGCAATTTTCCGGTTCTACTCATACAATATAAACATGTATACTAGTGCGGAAAATAAACATCGAGATGGACCGTTGGCACCCCCGTATCTAATCTATTAAAAATAAATAACCAAAACCCTAACTAGGGTTTACTTCTTTCTAACATAATCTGCAGCTGTTTAAAATCATCGACGATCGGCAAAGCAAACGAACTCGGATCGCGACTAAACTTTTCAGATCTGTTCCTCACTCCTTGAGCTTCATTACGGACGGTTGGATCGGAGCTTTGACTTGTCAATCTTCTCCAGTGAGCCGCCCAACTTGCTTCTGAATCGACTTTTACAGCAGCGCATCAATGACTTCCCGAGGCCGATTGGGAATCGAGGTAAATCCCGATCGACCTGGAAATTTTATCCCACGTCCAAAACTCCATAAATTTAGATCTGACCGGTTGGATTTTCATTTCAACGGTCCAAACTCTCCCAGAAATTCGAGGAAGTCACAGATAGGGTTTCTGTGAATCCTGCGTTTTTCTGTTACATCAGCTTCTTTGCAGCAACGAACGGATATCAAAACGGACTCCGATTGATGCCAAATTTTTTGGAATTGTTCATCATCTTCCAATATTCATTATGACCGGAGGGATCGCTGTTTCAACGGCTCAATCAACGGGAAAAACGAAACAACTAAACAGCTACTAAACAGATCTATTTTCTGGAAATTAAAATTGCAATAAAAATAAATTTCATAATTTCCTATACTCATATGAACGAATTTTCATCGTTTATATGAGTTTACAATAGATCTAAACGGGTAAACAGTGCCAACCCCCAATCAATCTCTTCAACCATAGCAATTAATCATTATCAATGCATAAAACAATAAATAAAATTTACCTACATGCAATTCCACTTCTTTAAATCGTTTAATTATGATTATGACTATATAAATCGTGGAACCTGGCTCCGATACCACATGAAGGAAGCAGGTTCTTAGATCTAAACGAGTTAGATATACGCGCAGCGGATGGATCACGACTTATATATCACAATACATAGTTAAAGGACTTAAACTACTACAAGGGGGTTAAGTTTATGTTACCAATATCGGGAAGAGAAGATTTGATCTTCCGATGTGTTCTCCAAACGGCGGTTGGTGGACACCCTTCTTGATACACGAACCTCCTTGATATGCAACATCAAGAAAAACTTAGAGTTTTTCTTCTTCTAAAACCCTAGATAAGAAAAACTAATTTTTTTTCTCTCTTTTTGCTATAGTGCTCGAAATTTTTTGCCATTAACTAAGGCTTGGAAGAACTCTCTTTATATAGAAGAGTAATCATTGTCCTCCAAGGATTAAATAATTAAGAGATAATTATTACATTAATCCTTTTTCCAAATAAAAGATAAATAAAATAATTATCCCAAACAAATTAGGATAAATCATATTATTATCTAATATTCCATGAATTATCATTTAACAAATAAAAGATAAATCACATGTTAAATAATTATCCAAGAAAACTAATTTCTCTCTAATTAAATGACATATATATTGGCGCCACATTAAGGGTCACTAAGCCCACATAAAATGTCTTTTATGTGTATTATATTATTTAGCCCAACTAAATAATATACATGCATATCAATTAATTAGCCCAGCCAATTAATTATCACTGAGGCCCAAATAACAAGATTATTAGTCCGAATTACAGAAGCCACATCGGGGACCATTGACCTATAACCAGTAGCTCCAATAATTAATTATTCATCAAAAAGAATATAACTATTAATTCCGGGATTGCGCCACCATAAACCCGAAACTGAACTCTACCGATTATAGATGTATACTTATACTCAACCCATAGAGTGAATAAGCGTCCATTGGTATAATCACTACATACGGATTAACCCTCCATAGACTGTCCATTCTGAGTGGGATATCTCCGTAAACCCGACACAGAATATCTTATCCTTATTTACCATTAACCCCCTGATGATCAATTAGTTCACATATCTGACTAGTGATCTATTAGTCTAATATGAACTCCCGGGATCGATCACTTTCTTAAGGCTAACAAATAAGGGGACTGTCACTCTACTTCCCGTAGGAAGGAATGGATTCCATGTCTGTGAAAATCAGACCTACTCACTCATCTGGAGATAGTGCCAATGAGAAGTGGCTTGGAACACATATTTAAGCGAACCGTAACTAACACATCAAACACTACCCGGGACAAGCAGCACCCTGTGATCACCTCAGGATTAAGGTTGATCCATATATGATCCTCTAATGATTTAATAAGATTCCTCGATTACGGAATTATATCGAGAAATTCAGATTAAATCGGTCCAGTCCTATATGAATGCCATCATATATAAATGCCCCACGTAGGTACCCTCTACCGACAGTCCGGATAAGACTATCACACCCTAAGGTGTTCTGGGCGCATTATTGGTGTTTTAATCAAGAGACCCTAAACTCTGATTAAGTTCACCACGGACTAACAATTTAAGTATACCACCACTAACTCAATCCTCACGTGTAATCCATACACTGAGTTAAGTGGTTACATACAGATATACTTAGGGTTTGCAGCAGTGTATTACTTTACAAGCACAAAGCAAGTAATAAGGTGAGATAAGTTCTGTCATTCATTATTAAAAACAATTACACAAATTGTCTTTCGGGCACTACACCTAAAAATCTCCCACTTACACGAAATGACAAGCAACGATTGTTTTTAGAGCACACCCTTTCTCATCTTATTCACAACAGGGATATCGTAAGAAAAGGCCATGGGTTTAATTTCTGGGTTTTGTCAAAGAAAGGGTCAGGCTAGACAGGGATTACTAGAGGGTATAAAATATGGGTAGGCCAACAAATGTGGGTTTAGAAAGGGCTAAATCCTAGGTGCCTCAATCATTTTAGTGCACTGAACCAGAAATATTGTGGTCTCGAAATGCATGTCAATGCAAATTCTAGAATGACATTGGATGTGTGGATACCACTCATAGGAAAAAATGAGCGAGTGCGCTCTTTGGCTAGGTGAAATCATCACTTTTAAGTGGCTTTTCGTTAGGGCTCAATGATTTTACCTCCAAAGTTCACAAACAAGTGACCTAATGTGAGTGTGTATCAACAAAAAAGTGTGTTTGCATTGATCAATTACCGTTTGATTATTGTTACTTCACACAAAATTTACATGAAAAAGTTGGTAAAGTGTCATACTTTGCGTACTCGGTGCTATGGGGTCCTAAAATGTCTTAAAAATGCAATTCTAATATGCAAATGCATGAAAAGCTCCCCCACGCTTAAATCATACATTGTCCCCAATGTATGTTAAAAGTGAGGAAGAATGCAAAATATGTAATGATATGCAACTAAAATGGTATACATGATATGGAAAAGTACTACTCTAAATATGAAAAGAAAAAAAAAATAAAAGAAAAGGAATGAGAATACCTTACAATTCGGACCGTGGGGCGATGAAAAATAAGCCGTGGACTGCATCTTTATTTCCGTATAGTCAATGGCATCCGGGGTGGTGCGGGAGGGAAGATCATTGGCATGATTTCGGACTCACTGAAGACGCTTGTGGAGAAGGAGAGAAATGGTGGAAATTTGGGAGGTGGGTTGAGGTAGAAGTCGGGTGGGAAATGAAATTTATGGGTGGGAGAGGCATTTATTTAAAAAAATTGGTTTTTTTTATTATTTTTTTTTAGAAGAAGGGGACGGGTGGAAGGGGGTGAATTGATGAGGGGAAAAAAAAGAAAAATAAAAGAATTTTTTTTTATATTTTTTTTTAAATAAAAGAAATTAAGCTCCCATAAATGATGTGATCACATCATTTATTTTTCGCTCATTGTTTTTCATCCATTTGTTGTAGTAACACTTTTTCGAATTCGATGTGATCACATCATTTATTTTCTTCTCTCTATTTCTTGGACAAAAAATGTTGAAAAACACACCTTAAAATCGATGTGATCACATCATAATTATTTTACCCACAGTTTCTTTTTTTTTTCTTCTTTAGATTACACCCCTCCCGATTACCTTAGGATCCCGACTTCAAGGGAAAGTGAAAATCACCTTTCTTGAACAAGTCCTCCAAGCTTGTGCATCCACACATGAACTTCAAATAAACGCATCACATTTCTTCACGAAATTCAGCTCTTCACCTGCGAAACAAAATAGACAAAAGCCTCAACCAAACACACAAATCTCTCTTTTTGACTTATTTATTAGAAAAACAAAACAAAATAAAATTAACAAATTTATTTTAATTGGGATGCCTCCCAACAAGCGCTTTTCTTTAATGTCTTTGGCTAGACATACTTACCTCAACTATCCATTGTCAAATGGAATGGTTTTCCTTTCATGATTCTTCCTTGCATATTCAATGAGTGAGCCATCCATCTCATCTTCAGGAAGAATCAGTTGTGCCTTGGCTCTAGGCACTTTGGTGAAGTATCTTCCCAAGAAAATAAGAACCGGATTAGGTGCTTCCACATCCCAGTTCATAATATAATGATCCAGTGCGAAGACTACTTCCTTCTTGCTCACTTGCATGTCCACGGCCATATCAACACTTTTTGGCTCCAACGGCTCCTCAAATTTGACTTCCTCCGGATGATTTTCTTCATAATTAGACACATCATCCTCTAACTTCTCCAACACCATGTGAATTTCTTCACCCTTTGGTTGATCATCATCATCATTATCATCAATCTCTGGTGTTGGATCAATCATGGGACAATCGTCTTCTTCATCATACCATATAATAGGAGAGGATGTTTTCAATCATTGTTCTTGAAGCCGATCCACCTCAGTTTTCAGCTCGCCAATTTGTCTTTGCATATTCTGAACCCAGGCGACATGCTCGTCTTTGAACTGTGAAGCCTCTTGTACCAACTCTCTAAGTGGCATCAATTCGGTTTGGATTTGTTGTGAAGCCTCTTGCACCAACTCTCGAAGTGAAATTATTTTGGTCCGGATTATCTGTGCAATATTGGTAGAAAAGGTCTGCACAAGTTCTTCAAAAGTATTACCTGAATTCAAAATTGACCCTCCTTGTTCACTAGGCGGCTGATAAGTAGGCTGATCCTGAGACGTGTGTGAAACACCAAAGTTCAAATTTGTTTGGTCATTCCATATTGGATTGTACTCTTGTGGGTAAAAAGTATTGCCCCAATCCTGATTGTTCGCCTACTTGGATAATATCTCTCCTCATACGAGTTATTCACCCGGTATCCGAATTGATCATGATTCACCATCGGACTTGAGTAGTTGTAACCTGACATGCTTGTAAACAAGATGTAACACAAAAAAAAAAACAATATACATAATTTCAAAAGAAATAAAACAACTAACACCGTTCCCTGGCAACGGCGCCAAAATTTGGTGGGTCGTCAAACCATCAAAGATAAATCACCTCTATAGCTAGTATAGCGGAAGCAGGGGTCGAACCCACAGAGAACGGTGGACTTATTTCTTCTAAAATTTGTAAAATAAAAGATATTTGGATATTTATCTAAATTCCTAAAAAGAAAACGAAAAATAAACGAGAAAGATTCCAGTCAATTAATCGTTTCCCCCTCAATTCTTACGATTGATCATCGATTCAAGGATGTCTCGTTAAATTATTGATAAATTGGTTATAGTTTACCGCAACCGCGCATCAACCAATCTCTCATAAATTCGATAATCAAGACACGGTCATTAATTATTCTCTAACTGGAAAACACCCCTATACACTGTCATAAGAGTTTGGAATCCCGGAAGCTTTAAGGCTTGAGACCCAATTCAAGGTATTAATACAACCGGACTAATTTTAACCTAGATTATCTATTTCCACAACAGGCAATCCTACGGGCTACGAACCGGCAGGTAATGTGTTGTTTACCACTAAAACTCAATCTTTTATGGCAACCGCCTAAGATTAATTTTGGTGCTAGACTAAAATAACCGTTTAATCATCGCGCGCCAACGACTAAACAAAAAATTCTAATCCTATATGAATACGGAAAACAGACAAATACTAACAATCAAATGAGGAGATAACACAATTAAATCTCACAACCTTATAAAATTAAGGGTTCAATAATCAATCAACTGGAAAATAAAACTACCTACTCATAATTATAAAATTAAAACAAAAGCAAAACAAAACAAAAGAGTAATATAGTGCCTTTATTACATGAATGAAAAGTGCCAGAAACTTGCCGGTGATATCATCATGCGCAGGTCTCTGTTCTCTTCTTTCAGCTTTCTTTTCTTTTTTTCTTTTTTTCGTATGAACTCCTTTTTTTTTTGCTAAAAACCTAATAAATTATCTAATCCCTATTCCTGCTGCTGCTGACGAGTCTATATACTACATTGGGCCAAGCCCAATTATTTTGCTCTAATACTTAAAAGGTTTTAGGTAATAATAATAATAATAATAATAATAATAATAATAATTGTCCTACTAATAATAAAAATTCAATGTGACTAAAGAGAGAAAATCCACGGTTGGCTTTATAGGCATTGTCCTCTCCTCAACATCTCGAGTCCCAACATGGGCGAAAACGAAATTCAAGGTTCTTGTGATGCCATTTTTCTCCGATCTTCCACAAGGCTTTCAAAACCGCTCTATATGTCCGAAAATATCCCATCACCTCTCACGAACTCTTAAAACCTGATCAAAATCATCAAAAACATACCCGGAACAGAGCATCTCTCGACAAAAATAGATATAAAAGCGGCACATAAGACACCACAAAATACAGTCTCATCACAATCGAATCAGCCATAAAGACAGAGACTTCATGAAATCGAAACCTTCCAGATCTGATTTTAACACATGGTTGTTTCGATTTGAAAGAGTCTTTACACAATGGATCTTAGTTGCTTCGAAGAATCGATTTTCTGGAAACAAACTTTCCTAAAGCAGTTTTAAGCATATGGTAGCTTGAATCGTCAGAAAATGGTAACGGACACGTGATATAATCGAAGAGGGAAGAGAAAGGAGACTGACCGTAGATTTCATGGGGTGAAATGAAGAGAGGATTTAGAGATTCGGGTTCAATTAAATGTGGATAGGAAGAGAGAATGACTGTTCAGTTTAGATAAAATAGGGTAAAAAGAAGAAGTGTAGCCGGATTGATTTTTATATATAAATAACTTAATTACCTAATTACCTCATAAAATTAATATAATTAATTTTTATAAAATAAGTTGATAATTAAATTAATAATTATAAATTTTAATAAAGACTTGCAAAATCCAAATAATCACAAACATTTGCCATATGATGTAAGCTTTAAATTCTTGGCAGTTAGTGGCAGGGGCATTTTAGTAAGACACATATTAAGGGTATTTTGGAAAATTAATCAAACATATATGCAATTAGGGCTCATAACTCAACAAGGAAGACCCTACATGAAGCCACTCGGATTTACTAAGGGCATTGTAGGTAGACCCAGCGTCTTCGAACCGAGCTGCCATGATCAACTCATCATACAGATCATTCCACTCAATAGAGTGCCCTGACTCGTGGATCTTCTCCACTAGCTTCTTGTCATGCTCGGGGTGTTCATCCTTATTTAACTCCCCCGAGTTCCATCGACTAAACTCCGGATGATCATTGTGTTGGATAAAGAAGAATCATTCCTTCCACCGCTTGTGAGTCAAATCACCGTTAGGGATTATACGGACGTTACTCGAGTGACCGGTTCTCCGGGAGAAGTATTACCGGTCTGGGTGGTCTTTCACCCCCATATGGTGGTGAAAATACCTAAACCTCCTCACTGAAAACTTGATGTTAAGTAGCCGGAACCAAATTGCAAACCCAATGATAGCCCTGGCACCATTAGGTTCTATTCGGGAGAGCCTTAGCTCGTAATAGCGAAGTACGGAAAGGAGAGCCGCGCAGAAGGGGAGCCTGAGACCAACTTTGAAGTACACATTGTGGACAGTGCAAAACCCCTCCGGTGGGTCATGTACGAATAGATAGGGACCAGAGGGCAACCTGGGTGCATATCTCTCCCTATAAATCCTATACAAATCACAGATCTTATCCACATCCCATGAGATAGAATAAAGGCGATACCTTTGTTGCCTATGACCACTTCGTCATCGGCCATTTATGGTTCTAGGGTTAAAGCAAAGACGCAAAGTAAAATCGCCTAGTGGTTTGACGAAATGAATATGTAAGAAAAGACAAAAACGGCTTACTAGCAAAAAATGGAGAATAGATTAGTTGAAGAAAAAGAGCAACCAACAGCCGGGTTCCAATCCTCTGATTTAATAGTAAGATGGTAAGAGACGATTGATATGACGGGGTTATAGCCCCCTAACCATCTCAGAAACCATCACATTTCATAAACAAGTAAGCATGATGCCTCAAATCCCGGGACAGTTATGACAATGTCATAACGGAGGTTGTTAGGAACATTTTATTATGTTTTGATGATAGCCATACTAGCTGTTATAGCATTCCTGAAAAGTTAAAAATCTTTGTAAGTCATTACTTAGAGTCTGACATGTTGTATATGTTTTGTCACACATATATTGTACAAGTTGGTAGGATGGCTAAGTGGAACAGAAAATCAACAGAGTAAACGCAACCAAGTACCAGCAGAATCAAACGAAGACATATAGACTGACTTATAACCAAGAAAGTCTGTGATGACCTTGGATAAGTCTAAGATACTTTACAAGTGATGAAATTCATTGCTTTAATATGGTCTACACCGATCTCACACAAATCAAGATCAGTGAAGTGAATGTAATGCTTGAAAGATCAAATAAATAAAGAATGCAGAAAACCAGCAAAGTAAACTGTGTACCAGCTGAGTAAGGAAAGACAATGGAAGTTCTCGATAGATAAGTAAAAAGATTCACTTAACCGGTCAAGCAATAGTCAAGTGAAAGAACAGCAGACGGATGATGATGGACGTTTGAAGAAAGCCCAGATCACTGAAATTAAGGAGAATAATATCAAAGAGGAATCAAGATTTAAATCAAGGATTATTCTCCACATTAATTATCCAACGGATGGATTTTCAAATGAAGGATTATCAAGGCTATAAATAGAAGGCTTTGACAGAAAATTACACATGAAACACACAGAAGATCAAGCTGAAACTCTGTCAAATTTCTTAAGTCTTCTTTCTGAATCGAAAAAGTACACATCTTGAGTTCAACTCAGAATTTAGATCATACATCTACATCAAGCACTAAGATTGATCAACAAATCTGTGAATCCAATTCACACTTGTTTGTAGCACTTGAATCAGAGAAATCTGAGAAAGAATTGCAACCTTTGTGATAGCTGCTGAAGGATTTGTTCCCAAAGAGTAGTGTGTTGAAGACTGAGTCACTGAAGCTTTTGTAGCCAATGAGTGAGAGTTTTGAAAATTGTGAAGCTTGTGTAGCTAAGGACAATCATACTATTGCATTGGTGAAAGACAATAGTGAATTCTTCCAATCATCACAGGAGAAGAGTGGATTAAGGGATTACACCACTCTGAACCACTATAAGCCTTTGTGTTCATTTACTTATAGCACATTACTTTCCTGCATTACCTTATTGCATATTATCTATACTCTTTGTGTGCATAACCTACTTTGAAACAAGTTTTAAGAAGGGACTTAATCCGCTGCCCAAAAGCTTTTAAAATAACAAAAGTTTTTGAAACTCCAATATAGTCATTCACCCCCACCCTCTGACTATATTCTTACCCTTCTCTGGGACAAACAATTGGTATCAGAGCAGTGTTCCTAGTATCATAACCAGTTCAGATATGATTTGTGGTAACAAGGAGATCACATATTTTCAAAGTAGTTTTTAAATCAGTGATTTCTATATTTATATATTTTTTTCTTTTATCTGTGACAATGGATTCTTCAAATTTCATGTCTAAAATACATGTATTCAATGTTAATAATTTTGATGAATATAAAATAAGGATGTTGTCTTATCTTGCAGCCACTCATGAGGAAATGCTAGATGTTATAAATGATGGACCAATCCATATAGAGAGGATCAAAAAATATTGGACCAAGGATTACAGGAGGATAGCAAATCTTGATTATGTTTTTAATTTTGAAGACTCTGGACAGTAACATGTTCATGAGGATCAAAGATTGCAAAACAGCAAAAGAGATGTGTGACAAACTGGCACTTATCAATGAAGGATCTAAAGCAGTCAAATAGAACAAATTGTATGTTGCAAAACAGAAATTTGAGAACTTCAAACGAAGACTAGTGAATCCATTGATTAAATGGACAACAGATTCTCAAGCATCATCAGTGAACTGCAACAACTTGGCCACAAATACCCATAGAAAGAAGTTTCGTTGAAGATCTTGAGAAGTCTACCAGAATGATAGAAGATCATCACATCAGTACTCAAGAGGACAATGAATCTTGCAAAAACTGACACCATGACATTTATGTCTCAGTTAAATGCTCATGAATTCAAATTAAACAATGAAGAAAGTGCACCAGCAGAGTTACACAATGTCAGTGCACTGGTTGCATCCTAGCAAAGCAAAGCGGCTGATGCAAGGAGCAAAGAGACGCAAGAACTTAAAGAACAAATTGCTATACTAATCAAACATTTTGACAGTTTTAGAAAGAAACAATTCAAAGGTTCATCATCAAAGAAGAGGTGAATCTCAAGCAAAGACATGGAGAAAAAGTTGTTGAATACAAATGTTTCGATTGCAAAAAGAAAGGACACTTCAAGGCTGATTATCCTGAAAACAAAGACAAAGATGAAGATAAGAAGAAATACAAGTCTTCAGATAGAAGAAGGAGCAAGAAAGCACTAAAAGCTTAAACCAGCAGTGAACGTGATGAAGATTCTTTCGACAATCACTCAACTGATGGACAAGACACCAGCGCAGACAGCGACAAAGCTTGCCTATGTCTAATGGCTAAGGAAATAGAGGATGTCTGGTACATAGACAATGGTTGTTCCAGATATATGACAGGCAATAGAGGATGGTTGACTGACTTTAACGCTTTTGATGGACCCAAAGTTACATTTGGAGGCAAAGAGAACCCTGGGAAAATTAAGGGTAAGGCACCATGTTCCAGAACAATCTGAAGATTCAAAATGTGGATTATGTTAAAGGATTGAGTTTCAATCTTCTAAGCATCAGTTAGTTCTGTGACAAAGGCTACAGTGTGCATTTCAACAAAGAAGGATGCACGGTGATTCACAATCAAACAAGCACAATTGTCCTTGTAGGAAAAAGAGAAGACAACATGTATGTGATAGATTGGAAGACGGCAAAAGCAGAAACTTGTCTGCTTGTCAAGAATAAGCAATCAACCAGTTGTATTTGGCACAGAAGACTATATCATCTGGATTTCAAGACCATCAACAAATTGTCAAAGAACAAACTAGTTGAAGGCCTTCCAGACATCACATTCAAGAAAGAAAGTCTCCGTGATGCATGCCAGAAAGGAAAGCAGATTAAAAGTTGTTTCAAGTCAAAGCCCCATCAGTGAAAAACAAGGATCTTACACATTTTGCATATGGATCTTTTTGGACCAGTCACACCAGTAAGTGTAAGTGCAAAGAAGTACACCTTAGTGGTGGTTGATGACTTTTCAAAGTTCACATGGACCATCTTCATGAACAAGAAAAGAGAGACACTCAAGAAACTACCAGATTTACTAAGAAGAATTCAAAATGAAAGGAGTTGAAGATCATCAAGATAAGATCAGACAGAGGGACATAATTCCTAAATGAAGTGATCAGAACCTACTGGGAAGAAAATGAAGTACTACATCAACTATCAGCAGCAGGAACTCCACAACAGAATGGTGTAGCATAAAGAAGAAATAGAACACTCAAGGAAGCTGTAAGAACCATGATTGCAGAAGCAAGCTTACCAACGAGATTTTGGGCTGAAGCAGCAAACACGGCATGCCATACTCAAAATAGATCTATCATCAACAAACATCAAGGAATAACACCATATGAAATTTGGAATGGAAGAAAACCTAATATTTCACATTTGCATATGTTTGGATCTAAATGTTTTGTTTTGAACATGGATCAGCTACATACTTTTGATGAAAAAGCAGATGAAGCAATATTCATGGGTTATTCAAACACCAAAAAACAATTCAGAGAGCTCAACAAAAGAACCTTGGTGATTGAAGAGTCAATCCATGTAGTTTTTGATGAACCAAACACCAATGGAGAAGGCTTACACAACCTTGAAGAAGAAGGTGCACAAGGACAAGTCTATATGGATACAACAGTACCAACTACAATTCTGGATCACACTTTTGGTAATCAAGATGAAGTACCAGTTAATACAATAGTAGAGGCACCAACACAAGATCATGAAGTTGATGCACAAGCGGAAACTGTGGAAGAACAAGTTTAAGAGCAATTCCAGCCTAATTTAAATTGGCTGAGAGATCATCCTGAAGAGCAAGTCATTGGAGATGTTCATATAGGAGTCAGAACCAGAAGACAACTAGAGTGTATGCTAACTTGTTTTTTGTCATAGGTTGAACCCAATACAATA
This sequence comes from Gentiana dahurica var. dahurica, assembly GCA_024500145.1. Lineage (NCBI taxonomy): Eukaryota > Viridiplantae > Streptophyta > Magnoliopsida > Gentianales > Gentianaceae > Gentiana > Gentiana dahurica. The sequence goes on along the minus strand of CM044898.1, from coordinate 86,224,643 downwards.
GATGATGCAATCCAAGATGTTGATTGGATTACAATCATGCATGAAGAACTCAATAAATTTTAGAGAAATGTGGTCTGGGAACTTGTTGACAGACTAGAAAAGGCAAACATCATTGTAACTAAATGGGTGTTCAGAAACAAGATGGATGAACAAGGAACTGTTGTCAGAAAAAAGCAAGTCTAGTTGCAAAATGTTACTCTCAGGCTGAAGGCATAGATTATGATGAAACCTTTGCACCAGTAGCAAGATTGGAATCATGCAGACTTTTCTTAGCTTTTACAGCTCACAAGGACTTCAAGGAATATCAAATGGATATTAAGAGTGCATTTATGAATGGACTCTTTGAAGAAGTATATGTTGATCAACCCCTGGTTTCCAACTTAAAGGAAAGGAAGAAAAATTATAGAAGCTTAAAAAGGCACTATATGGACTCAAATAGGCACCGAGAGACTGGTATGAGACTCTATCACAATTCCTAATCAATGGATTCAACAAAGGAACTATTGACAAGACTCTCTACAAGCTAGAAGAAGGAACAAACACCATGCTAGCTTAGATCTATGTTGATGATATCGTTTTTTGATCTGAAGATGAAATGATGTGAGAAATTTGCAAATCTGATGATAAGTAAATTTAAAATGAGTATGATGGGAGAACTCAACTATTTTCTTGGTTAACAAGTGAAACAAATGGATGATGGCATCTTTAGGAATCAAGCCAAGTACACAAAGGACTTGATACATTAATATGGTATGGACACAAGTGGAACTTCAGACACACCAATGTGTGCAAGAGTCATTCTTGGGAAGGATGAAAATTGAAAAGATGTTGATCAAAAGTTATATAGAGGAATTATTGGATCTCTTCTCTATTTAGCTGTAAGCAGCCCTGATATAGCATTTGCAATAGGAGTTTGTGCAAGATTCCAAGCACAACCTAAGGAATCTCACTTGCTAGAAGCTAAGAGAATCATCAAATATCTGAAGAACACAATCAATGTAGGAATTTAGTATCCAAAATATAATGGATTCAAATTGATATCCTATTAAGATTTAGACTATACTGGATGTAAGATTGATAGGAAAAGCACTTCAAGAACTTGTCAGATGCTAGGTAACAGAATCTTGGTTTAGTAAAGGCAAAATTTTATATCCACCTCAACAGCTGAAGCTGAATATGCATGTAGCTGTTGTGCACAAGTATTATGGATCAGACAACAACTAAGAGACTATGGAATAGAAGAGAAGACAATTCCAATTCTTTGTGACAACCCAAGTGCAATATCTATCACAGAAAATCCTATACTTCACTCAAGAACAAAGCATATTGATGTAAGACATCATTTTATCAGAGATCATGTGGAGAAAGGAGATGTTATCTTGAGATACATACCTATAGAAGATCAATTGGCTGATATCTTCACAAAACCAGTCAGTCATGAAAGATTCTGCAAGTTAAGAACTGAGTTAGGTATGATTGAAATTAATTAAGTAAGAAGGAGCAGCTAACTTGAGTAATCAGTAGAGCGACTTCACCAGCTGACTGAAACTTTGCCATTTTGAGTGCGCTCACTTGGCAGGTAAGGCACTGGTATCCAGCGAAGTTCACTTCACTGATTTTTAGGAACATTTTTATATAACAGCCTAATAAAGAATTAAGCCACTCATATGGCCTAGTGACCAGCCAAGTCACTTCACCGATATATATTTGAAGAAAACAATGAAGTAGAGTGTGAACTAAATCATTCTTATATTTGTGGAAAATCATAGTATTTATGGTGAATTATTTTATGAAAGATTACCCATATAGATTTTATTTTATACCGTGAAGGTTATTATTTGAATTGAAGGAAAGACGGCAACGCCTCGATTCTCGGGATTGATCATTACATACATGATATAGGAAACCCGCATACGGTGTTACGGACCTGTGTTGACCCGCTCGGAGGTCACAGCATAATAATCTCGCTCCAACTTCGTACACTTTCATCTATCTTGTTTGCCAGGATGGATCTGCATCACAAGTTTGTGAGCCTCCCGTAAACTTAAGTTAGGGCCAAGCCTTGATCGCCCGGATGACGCCCCAATACATACAGCCTCCTGAATGCTCAAGGCGAAGCCGGATTCACCTCCTTAGTTCGAGAGTCATTGTATCCGAAAAAATAAGACCGACCGTTAAGCACGCGGAGAGGACAACGTTTCCTCAACTCCAATCGTCATGTTACCATCCAAGTTCGTGTCATATACTTAATCATACTTCTCTTTGCCTTTCCTGGTTTATTGCACATGCCGGCATAACGCTATTAAATTCTGGGCAAGATTGAACATTTTTGCGTGTGAATCTTTAGAGGATTCTTGGTTTCTGACACTCTTCCAACCGGCACCGCCCAAAGATTACTTTGCCAACAAGCCTTCTTTCAAATCATGGATGGAGGGAAAGAAGTGGAACCTAGTAAACCGAATAAGGGGGTCAATCAGGACACAACACGTGGCAACAACCCCCCACATGCCAGTTCAACATCATATCACAGTGAATGAAGCCGGGGATCACAGTCACCCAGGGCCACGACAAGCAGTCAGTTGATCGCGACATGTGTAGTGTGTTAAATGAAAAAGCAAAGTCCCAAGAGTTAAAGGATGTGGCTATGAAGAAGGCTCGCGGGAAGAATGCAGCCGGGACATCTCATCAAAACTATGAACAGCGAACTAATCTGGATGCCGAAGCAATTGCGAGTCAAAATGCCCATGCAGCAGCATTAAAGAATCATGTGGAATACTTAGAGGATATGCGGCTAACAAATCAAAGCCTTACAACACAAGATTTTCCTCCCGTACCCGTTAGCAAATTTGTTCCGAACATGCCTGCTCGAACAGAGATACAACACACTCTACCTCCCCTGATACTGGCAAGATCGCATCGCGAGGATCATGAGGAGGGTAGCCATGCTACATTACAACCAAGCAGAGGAAGGAAGTCGTCCTTAGCCCACCTGGGCCCGCGGAAAACATCCGTGGTGCAGCCCCGGAGAGAAAGAGTGCTGAAAAAAAGGCATGTCCAAACTCGAAGAGAAGGGCACGTAGAATCACAAATAGAGCAAAGTATTGTATAGATTCCCGTCATAAAAGAGAACGCCAATGAGTTGGCAATAATGAAGAAAAAAATTGATGAGCTTCAGAGGGGAACCAGATCTATAAAGGAATCTAAACCCACTTGGGGAACTAGTGTCTTGCATCCAGATATTCTCTCAGCAGCACCTCAAGGAGGTACACATTATCCAAATTTTACCAATTATCATGGTACTACAGATCCCCTAGACTGGCTATCAGCTTTCCATAGCAAGATAAACTTATACACCTCAAGCGTGGAGGCATGGTGTATCATGTTCGTAGGGGCTATGCAAGACTGAGAGGCCTCATGAATCCGCAGCCTACCCCCGATATCAATTCTGTCCTGGGACAATCTAATCAGCAAGTTCACCACCGAGTTCAAATCAGTGGGGGGACTTAAGAAAACTCACATCGACCTTCACGAGGTTCAACAAGGAAATGGCGAGTCAACCCATAGTTACTACGAGCGATTCTTCAAAGTTTATGAGCTCACAAGATGTTTTGCCGACAATGTAGTGATGAGTAGCTTCGAAACGGGGCTCAACCCGGGATACCTAAAGTCCTACTTCGCACTCAACCCGTCGTCAAACCTCCAAGAAATGGTAAGTTCTGCTAGGAAGTACATTGCAACGGTAGTAAGTGAGGGTACTTCATCATCTCATAGGGGGAACCACATGACCGAGCAAAGCCCACCAGTAGAGCCCAGAGGAAACCGGGACCGTGACCTCAAGAAACATGAAATGTTTAAAGAGGAAAATTGGACTCCAATCAAGATCTCCTACACGCAGTTAATACATGAAATAAAAGATGAGTTGCCTAAAGCTTTTCCCATGAAACCGGACATAAGGCGTGATCTGCGCTTTCCACGAAGACCGGGGTCATGATACCGAGGACTGCTACCAATTGAAGATAGAGTTTGAAAAATTACTAGCTCGAGGCTGTTATGGTCATTATCATAGAGATGGCAAGGGAGCAAACCGGAACGAACGTCAAGCACGTCAATACGACCGAGAAATCCGGATCATCATGGTAAGTCCTCCTAGTAACAACCAGATCAAATACCAGATAGGCTCTATCAATAATCATGTGGAAAATTCCTCCTGTTTTTTGTGGAAATGAGCGACCACTTGATTTCACTAAAAATGAGCTGGTAACAGCAACCAATGTAGAGGACTCATGCCTCAGCATCTTGGTCATTACGAACAGGTTCAGAGTTAACCGAGTGATGATAGACACGGGGGTATGCAGAGATATCCTATATGACACCTGTTTCAAAGAATTGGGCTTTGGCGACTCCAGCTTACAACCACACAATGGTACTCTTGAAGGCTTTACGAACGGCATGATAAATGTCAAGGGAGCCATTAATCTGGACATACAAATAGGGGATTACGCTACTTTCAGGACTGAAATGGTGAACTTCCTGGTGGTGGATCTGAAATCAAATTACAATATGATCATTGGAGCATCTTATCTAAGACAATTTGGGATGGTAGTCTCCATCCCACACCAACGAGCTAAATTCTACGTTGAAGATATGCTTGGGGTTTCGGTCAGTGAAGCTGTAGCCGTACCCACGTACATTCACACCTCTCGGGTAGAAGGTTAATGGGCTCAAGCTGAATAGCCGGGAACCAGCCTAATGAATATTGTAAGGCAAGTGACTCCTCCGGAAGTAGAGTGTGAAACCATGCAGGTTAGGGACGAGCCTGATTTTACGGCTGACGGCGAACATATCGAGGTAATCATTAACGATGCTTACCCCGACCAGAAAATTAAGATCGGGGCTCATCTACCCATGGACGTGAAAGAGGCCTTGGTTGCTCAGTTAAGAGCGAATATAGACGCTTTTTCCTGGGTGGTCACAGATATGAGGGGCGTCGAACCACAGACCACGTTTCATCATCTAAACGCTGATCCCACTTATAAACCTATTCAACAACTTACCCGACAGTTCACCCCCGAGAAGGAGGCCGCTATCAAAGCTAAGGTTGGTAAGCTCTTGCAAGCAGGAATTATCAAAGAGCTCACCAATCCTTTCTGTCTTGGGATTGTGGTCATGGTCAAGAAGCATAACGAAAAATGGAGAATGTGCATAGATTTCACAGACATCAAAAAATCCTGTCCGAAAGACCCTTATCAGCTCCCCAGAATAGACAGGTTAGTGGACTCTATCACCAACTTCGAAACGCTTAGTTTTCTAGACGCATATTCCGGATATCATCAGGTCAAGATGGCAGAGGATGATAAAGAAAAAAATGGCTTTTAGAACCACCGGATACTCTATTACTACGAGATGATGCCCTTCAGAATAAAAGATGCGGGTTCCACCTATCAGAGAATGGTTAACAGGGTGTTTAGTTCCCAGATTGGACGAAACATGGAAGCCTATATTGACGACATGGTGGTCAAATCACCAATCGGTGTTCACACCGCCGATCTAGCCGAAACATTTAAGAATGTATGCCAACATTCAATGAAGCTCAATCCGGCCAAATGCATATTTGGGGTTGGGGGGTAAATTTCTTGGATTCATGGTCAGCCACAGGGGGGATAGAGCAAAGTACGGAGAAAATTCAAGCACTACTCAACATGCGTGAACCGACTACAATTAAAGAAGTGCAGAGACGTAACGGTCGAATTATAGCTCTGGGACAATTTATATCAAAATCAGCAGAGAAATGCTTGCCCTTTTTAAAAATTCTCAAGGGTAGTAAAAACATTTCTTGGGATGAAGAATGTTTCAGGCCCTAAAAGAGTATCTCGGGAAGCCACCACTTCTGGTTAGTCCACTTACGGGGGACAATCTGTTTCTATATTTGGCAGCATCGGATTGGGCCGTAGCAGCCGTCCTAATAAAAGAGGTGGAGACTCACCAGCAAACCCGTATTCTACGCCAGTAAGGTGCTCAGCCTAGTGGAAAGCCGATATTTCAATATGGAAAATCTAGATTATTCATTGGTGACAGAGGCTCGAAAATTGCATGGATATTTCACCTCACATACGATCATCGTCATGACGGACAACCCTTTACGACAAATACTGCATAAGCCAGACCTCTTAGGTCGGTTGCTTCGTTGGGCCATTGAGATTACTGAGTTTGATATCCATTACCAACCCATAAAAGCTATCAAGGCCCAAGCCTTGGCCGATTTTATTGCAGAGACTAGCTTCACCTCAGAACGATCAGACACCTCGCCTACCCGGAGACCGCAGATGAAACCCTATAGCCCGGAAATTGTTGGCACCTATACGTAGACGGCGCTTCCAATCAAAATGGAAGCAGAGCAGGGGTCATCTTATCCGAGCCAGGCACAACGGAAAAGATCAAACAATATTTGAGGTTCGAATTCAAGGCAACAAACAATCAAGCAGAGTACGAGGCCGTGATCGCTGGTTTGGATTTGACAAGAGAAATGATGGTGCGTAACGTCCATATTTTTTGTGACTCTCAGCTCATTGTCGAACAAATTTCTGGGGGGTACGAGACCCGATGTGGAATCTTAGAAAAATATCGGGAAATTGTCCAACAAATGAGACGAGAGTTTGATAATTGCGGCTTTACCAGAATCGGTAGGGAAGATAAGGAAAGAGCAGATTATCTGTGAAGGTTATCCTTGGAGGAAGAAATAGCTGACCCATCGATAATGGTGGAATATCGAGCCATTCCCGAAATTGAAAAAGAGGAAATCATGGACATCGATATACCGATCCAGACTCCATGTTGGACGGATGACATATGAGCATATATCGAAACCGGTGCTTTGCCAGCAAACCTAGACAAAGCCCATGCTCTCAAAAGCAAGCGGCCAAATATAATTTGAATGATGGAGTGCTTTACAGAAGAACTTTCACTAAGCCACTTCTCAGATGTGTCCGGAAAGAGGAAAGCAAAAAAATTCTGACAGAGCTGCATCAGGGAGCGTGTGGAGGACATCCTGCGAGCCTCTCCCTATCACAGAAGATTATAACCGCAGGCTACTACTGGCCCACGATCATGCAAGACTCATAAAAACTTATCGGGGAATGCCCTGAATCTCAAATGAACGCTGTTGGTCCCTTGAAAAGGCTTTGGTTAAGTTTAGAGAGGGGGGGGGGGGGAGGGGTGAATAAACTTAACACTTAAAACTTTTGGAGTTAACAAACTCATCAAGTTCAGTAGCCTGCTGACTGCTCAGTAGTCTGCTGACAGCTCAGTAGTCTGCTGACTGTTGATTTTACTGAATTTATTGCAGCGGAATACATTCAAGTTAAGTCTTATTACTTGTTGTTAAAGTATGATACCAAGTATTAGATACTCAGTAGTGTAAATGTGTGATTCAATTGCTAGTTTTAGCAGAAAATAAATGCAGAAAGTAAGTAGCCAGATTTTATAGTGGTTCCAGGTGGTGTAATCCTGTCTGTCCACTCTTCTCCTGTGATGTTGGAGGTAATTCACTAGAGATCTTTGAGTTTGCGGTTACAAAAATCCCTAAGTTGTCTGTCCTTCTACAATAACTATGGCTTCACAAACTGAACACTTGAAACAGGTAGGATTGCTGCTCCAAAGTATTCCACTGGTCCTTGAAAGGTAGGAATGCCTCTTTACTAGATCCACCACAACAACAGTCCTTGACACCAAAAGATGCTTCACTGTCTTCAACAGGTTTCTGATGACGGTCAAATTATACCCGTAAAAGTCATCAACGTTGACCTTAAATCGAGATTAATAATATATATTTTATATTAAATCACATGTTTATATTTATTATTTAATGTTATGTGATTTATAAGATATAATTTGGTATTTATCTGTTTTAATTTATATTTTGGTATTTATCCGTTTTTATTTAAATATGATTTACTATGGGATAAGTATCTATTTTGTAGATTGGGATAATTTTTGGAGGATAAATAAAAATGGAAGAATTAAATCTCAAGATAAATGAAAAAAAATCCGGAGTGCATTGAAGATAAAGATCGGATAAGCACGAGAAGAGAAGTAAGGAAGAGTTGGCGCCAAAGAAGGGGGCGCATAAGGGAGGGGCAAATTTTGCCCTAGAGCTTCCGGATCGACTTGGAATTATCCTAATGTGTTTTCATACTTCTTTTGGATTTAGGAAAACTATTTCAAATTGGTTTAGGCTTATCCTATGCAAATTTTTACTCCTATATATTTGTACATACATTACACACGAAAAACACACAATACACACAATTCGTAATTAAATCTTCAGTTTTTCTTAGAGCAAGTTTTTTACAAGTTCTGCAGTTATGTAAGTTCCTGTATTTATTTGTTCTTTGTAATTAAGTCCCCCCAATTATTGTTTATTGTTTGAGGTTGTTCGTTCTTCAGCGAACGATGTAGATCTAAGGATACGATATGAGGCAGTGGGGATTCCTTGTCTATCAGGATCCACACGCCCAGATCTATCATCCGGTGACCTATAGATGACTTTGGTATGATCGACAACCGTGTTTTTAGTAGATCTATATAATTGCTTTACGAACCTCTATTTTATCCGTTACGTATGTAGAAACGCTAAGATTTAGGCTTTCACCGCGTCGATCTAGTCACGTCTTTATGGTGTGATTGTCCACCCAGAATTTCTTATCTTATTAGGTATGGCTACGGCTATGTTGCTCGTCTGTTTTAATAAGCGTATGATTAGGAAATACCAATATAGGGCTCCTAGGACGGCTCATGAATTGATCTTCCGGGACTTTCAGTGAGATCTAGATCTGTTCTGTATTAGGGAATTGCGCACACCTAGTTATACGTAAATCGTAGATTAACATGAGACCGTGCAGGTAATTGTTAATGGGACAGAGACTGATGCGATCGCTTAGGAAGTACGCCTAATCACAGGAATGTTGCCTAGGTGAGGAATGCGGTTAATATCGGCATCCATAGTTTTGTAAGCGTGCGAGTTATATGAGATGGAGGCCTAAAAAGTGAAGTCACGTAATGTAGCATAGTGATCTAGATGGCCTACCCGGAGCTAGATCTAGTTTAGGGGATGACTCCCGTAGCCAATATAAAAGAAACACGGATCGGATTAATAGTTGTCGAGTCTATCTTAATTATATAGAATCTCTAGATCCAAACGATAACATAATAATTGGGGAGGTTGATTACATGTCTTTATTTGTGTTGTGTCGAGTCATGTCGTTTATCTTTTCTTGTCTTTTGTTGGTCGTAGACCGCCTTTGTGTCCTTGACATGAATGATTAATTGTTTGTATATAAAAGATCCACAATTGGTTCCCTGTGGGATCGACCTTGATTCGCTATAGCTATACTACGATGGACCTAGTCCTCTTGCTAGTATTGGTTTATGGTGGTCAAGTATTTTATTATCACTTGATCTACGTCATCAAGTTTTTGGCGCCGTTGCCGGGGAACCAACGGTCAATTTTATATATAAATAATTATTTTATTCATGTCAAGTTTTCTGTTTTAGAGTCTGTTTTTACATTTTTGAGTCCCTCTGGTTGTCTGCTCTATGTAAACCAGAGGTAATACAGAAATACAGAACCAGGCTCGCTGTCTGCTCTGGTTGTCCCTCTGGTTTTTGACACTACAAGAAAAAGGGACTTCAATGACGGGAATTTAATGACGGGTCGAAATTACGTCATTAAATGGTACTTATAATGACGGGACCTAAATTGTTTTGTTGTGTGATGACCAAATATCAATTCCCGTCATTAGTGATCGTGTTTCCCATCATTATCTGTCCAATAAAATTATTCCCATCATTATTTACATAATTCTTAAATAAAAATAATCAGATCCACCCCATTATCATTTTTTTTTGAAAAATCATTATCATCTTTATCCTATATTCCTATCCATTCATTCCTAAAAAAACTATTACATTTCTCGTTCCCTCCCTCAGCCTCCACGCCGATAACCTAAACCCAATTCTCTGCCCATCGCCGCCGCTTTGTTCTTCATTACCACCGCCGCTTTGTTCTTCACTACTGCCGCTGCTGCTACTACTTATGTCTTCGAACCTTGAACATTCGATACACGCTTACAACCAAAACCCTTTGTTCAATACTCTTCATCGCCGCTCTGTTCTTCTCTTCTCCGCCGCTCTGTAATTTGTATCTGCCGAATTAACAGAGTCAACAAAGGAAAGGTGTGATGTTCTCTTTGTGCCCTGCAGCGTGAAGAATATTAAGGTGGATGTTAAGAAGCAGCGAAGGTGAGTGAGATTGCGGGTCAAGATCGAATCAGGTCGTTGAGAAGCCAGTGGGGCGATTGAGTTAAACCTAAGCTGGTTGATGTGTAGGCTAAGCATTTTGACAGCATCACTTGTTTTCAGGTAGAAATTTCGAACTCTTGCTACTTTTACCTTTTAATTACAACAAGGTACGAAATTCATGAGTTCTTGCCAATTGTTACCTATTAATTTGATACTTTTACTTGAAGAGATAGCAAAGATTGAGAGGTACTACATAGAACAGTAATATTCATTTGGCCTTAGGAAATGGACAAAGAGGAGCACAATGTATACAGAGAAGAGAACCCGGACGACGGCGAAATTGAAGTAGATGTGGAAACTCATCAGGCCAAAGATGACATGTATGGTGCCAATCATGAAGCTGTTAAGGTGTTGTAAAACTTTAAGTAAATGCAGTGTTTTACATATCCTGTGTGGGACTTGTGCATTAGTGATTACTAATAATCATTTTTATCTTAGATGCCACTTGAATAACCATACAACAGACAGTAATTATTTGTGAAGATCCTAATAATTTAAACAGGAATTGTGCACAAGATAAAAAGTCTTCAATGGCTTGTGCATTGTTTAAATTATTTGTGAAGTTCCTAAGAAATTGCATTCCATTATACGTGGATTGTTTTTCATTGATCTTATATGAAGGTCACTAGCAATCTGAAACTTGAGTAATTTTACATCCCTGTTTATTGCTTGTCTATTTGTATGGTTTGATACTTGCTCTGTTATCCAATATTTTTATTTAGTTTTGTAAAGTCTATCTTAAGTTTTAAGATGAGAGTAAGTGAAGTCTGTCCTGATGATTTCTGATTTGTTCTTGTTGTAAACTCTATGTTTTGCCTACTATAAGTTTATGTCCAAGTCTCAATTGCACTATTTCTGTCTGTATGCCATATATCTGGATTGACCGAGTTTTTTTACAGTCCGCTATAGGTTCCATTTAATTCAGTATAAGTTTATGTTTCATCTGGCATAATATGAATAAGCCCTGGTTTTGTATGCTTTATGTCTGCTCTTTTACTTGTCATAAACTTATTGACTGTTATGTCTAGTTCTTGCAGTCTGTTGTACAAGTGTTATAAGACCTGTCTATACTTGATTTTTTTTGTTTTGCTATTTCTAGTTCTGAGTATTTTGTTTCTAAGTATCACAACATAGTTTGATCAAGTTTTTCTTCAGTCCTGGTAGTTTGTGTTTTGAGTCATGGGTGTGATCTCCTTGGTTTTAATTCCAGAACTTACAGATTATTGATATATATGATATTTTTTGATAAAGTTTCCGTTAAGTTGATGGTGAAAATACTAGTTGTATACTATTGTTTCTGCTATGGTGTTCTAATAGTTTTTTCCACCCTTTGCTAATGAATGTGCTTATCCAGCATGCATATGTATGTACTAATCCCCAGTCTTTTGCTATACACTGGTTGACATTTATTGCTGATGTGCGACAGATTCGACCTGATAGACAAACTTTGTATTGGAGTGCCACATGGCCAAAGGAAGTCGAGGCTTTAGCGAGACAGTTTTTGCGTAACCCTTACAAGGTTCCTACTTTCTATGTATCTACTTTTATGTTTTAGTTTTCATTTTCAGTAGATCCTTCAGAGTTCAGATTGTCCAAAAGTATACTTAAACATCACTTTCTTCTTGCTCTCCTCGTCTAACTCAGATTGTTCAATGATTTGCTTGATCTCCTTGATTTGAGGTTTCATCTCATAGATTTCAGAAACATATGACTACCTTCAATTGGCCGTAATTCTCAGCTCTTCCAAGGACTACATATAGACATGATAGCTTTCGTGCCCTGGGATGTGCTTTGTAATTAAGGGGGATTGTGCTTATAAAGCCCAAAGTCTCACTTTATAAACCATCAAACTGACTTTACCTTGAAGTATCAGTTGTGGTCTTGTGGACGAACACCTTAGACACGTCCAGGAGAAAATCTCACGGTGTATTTTTCCAGATGAATAGATGATATAGTGAGTGTCAGTGAGACAAGGGAATAAGTGCTGAATTTAATTTCAGTGATATACATAAGAGGTGAAATGTTTCAAATTGAGTATAATGAAAATGTTACACTTGGTTTGCTTGGGGTCACCATTAATGGCAGAAGGGGTGGAGCCGCCGCTTACTTCTAGAACGTTCGCTTCAGTGCTGGAAGTAGAATTACCACCAGTTTCGGGTTTCGGAAGCTTTTCATCATGTCGCGGTGAGCTTGCCTTCTTTATCAAAAAAAATCAGAACTACAGGTTCTTGCTAAACCCTTAGACAACGCCTTAACAACGAGATTTCCATATTATCGTCCAACAATCGATGACATCAAAAAGTTCTTTGTAAAGCTTGAACTAAAACTGAATGTAAATTGGAATTGCTTGATAATCGTCATGTTCTGCATTAACATGTACACTTATCAAGTTTTTCCTAATCTATCTGTTTATCTCAGTTTTTCCTAAGTTATAATCTGATTTCGTATAACTTATTTTTTATGTGTCATGTGTCTGCCCAAGTTAGTCTTGTTAGCTTGGTTCTGTTTGATGAAGACTTCTCCGATTTTTTTGTCATCCTGCTATGTGTTAATCGCACAGTATGATAGCCTATCTATAATTCTTTCTTTGATTCTATGTTGGTTCTGGTTCAGTTTCTTAGGCTATGCCAGTTTGATTTGTTTTGTAGTCAATTTGCATCTAGTTCATGTCCTTGCTTTATGTCTGTTTTGATAATCAGAATGCGTGCTTACAACCTTTTTATCGTCTTTGATTCAGTCTACTTGTTCGAAACTAAGGCTAGTGGTCTGTATATTTCTTATTCAAATATCAAATAAACTAATATATTAATTCCATGATTTAAAGTATTTTGTAATAGTTATTTCCTCTTTGTTTTGTAGGCATATTTAGAGAATTTCCAAATTCATTGTTGGATTGTCTTCCATCAGAACATGTGATGCAAGAACAATCAAATGGAGAGTATATTCAGCTTGTGAGACTTCTTCCTCTTATAGAAGCATGTCTATTGGACTGGTCAATCGATTTGAATGCTAAACTGGTTGTTGCTGCCATTATATACTTTAATGTTTAGCATTCAAAGCATGTTTCAATTCTTTCAGGAGCTCATCCTCGCTTTTATGAATAACATCTATGAGACATTAATTAGTTTCCAATAGATTACCTTTTCTTGAGCATTAGTTTGATCATGTATCGTCAAATGTCATGGCTGTTATGTCCAATCTGATAATAAATTTCCGGGGCCAAAAACACTCTATTGTGTCCTCTGTTTGACTAAGCCTTTGTGTATCTACCTTGTGTCCTATGTTTGACTGTATATCTAACTTACAGTACTATATATACATACACAATAAATATCTTAACACCCGGTCATTATATGTCTTTTGTTGATATTGGTCATAGCAAATTTATGAGTGGGTTTCCACTTATTAATGACGGTAATATCCATCATTAACGGGTAGAAACTAATATTCAACTTTAATTCTAATGAGAGGCAAATCGTATAATAATGAGGAAATTACTCGTCACTAGAAATATTTTTAATGAGAGTCTAATCACGTCATTAAATCCTTGATGTTTTTAATGACGGGGCGGGTTTCTCGTCATTGAATGCTTTAACTAGAAGGGCAACTATGAGGGGGGAATGAGGGGGATTTCTCATCATTAAAAGTCTTCAATGACGAGAAAATGACATATAATGACGGGAATTCCCGTCATTAAAACCTGTTTTTCTTGTAGTGTGAGCCTGGTTCTGTTTTCTGGGACTTCGCATGTCTGTTTATCTCCGTATGTTTAATCCGTAGGTCTGATAGCAGCATGGGAAACCATGTTAAAATCAGTCTACGGTCTGTTTTGTTTTTCTTCTGTTTGCAGATACCAGGGAAACAATAATCTGAGTCAGTAAATTTTCGCGGGCGCTGAGAAAATAACCCAGCAACATGTGAAGCTACGAATCTACGATGGGAAAAGTGATGGAAGCAACACCTTTGAAGCACCAATATGGCTCCGAGAAAATAAATATTAAAAGGGTCGAATTATTCGTGGTACAATGTAGAAGGCAATGTACTACCTTTTTTCTTATGTTTTACTATCGTTTGTTTGTTTGAACATAAGTAAGTCTTTACATGAACCTGAATATGAATCTTAGCCCGGAGTTGGTTTGTAAGATTAATTTTATTAGTGTCGAAGGTTCTGCCCCAAATCTGTCTCATCTAGAGGGTGTAAGGAATCATGTAGTAGTTGAAGGAAGCAGTGAATAAAGAGTTCCTCGTAATTCTGTCAAATCTCATTGTCCTATGCATGAGATTGCTTCTACTGGCCATGGGAGCAACACTTTGTGTAGTTTTAAGCATTCACAATCTAAAGAAGACGTTCAGTTTTGAGAGAGCATAATGAAGCAACATTATAGAGGATACGATTAAAATGGGTCCCTAGGACTAAATCTTCTTAGAATTCACTAGTTCCTAAAACGAGAGCCGAGGTAAGAGCTTAGTATAAATGGTATGGATAAATGGAAGCCTATATTGACGACATGGTGGTCAAATCACCAATCGGTGTTCACACCGCCGATCTAGCCGAAACATTTAAGAATGTATGCCAACATTCAATGAAGCTCAATCCGGCCAAATGCATATTTGGGGTTGGGGGGTAAATTTCTTGGATTCATGGTCAGCCACAGGGGGGATAGAGCAAAGTACGGAGAAAATTCAAGCACTACTCAACATGCGTGAACCGACTACAATTAAAGAAGTGCAGAGACGTAACGGTCGAATTATAGCTCTGGGACAATTTATATCAAAATCAGCAGAGAAATGCTTGCCATTTTTAAAAATTCTCAAGGGTAGTAAAAACATTTCTTGGGATGAAGAATGTTTCAGGCCCTAAAAGAGTATCTCGGGAAGCCACCACTTCTGGTTAGTCCACTTACGGGGGACAATCTGTTTCTATATTTGGCAGCATCGGATTGGGCCGTAGCAGCCGTCCTAATAAAAGAGGTGGAGACTCACCAGCAAACCCGTATTCTACGCCAGTAAGGTGCTCAGCCTAGTGGAAAGCCGATATTTCAATATGGAAAATCTAGATTATTCATTGGTGATAGAGGCTCGAAAATTGCATGGATATTTCACCTCACATACGATCATCGTCATGACGGACAACCCTTTACGACAAATACTGCATAAGCCAGACCTCTTAGGTCGGTTGCTTCGTTGGGCCATTGAGATTACTGAGTTTGATATCCATTACCAACCCATAAAAGCTATCAAGGCCCAAGCCTTGGCCGATTTTATTGCAGAGACTAGCTTCACCTCAGAACGATCAGACACCTCGCCTACCCGGAGACCGCAGATGAAACCCTATAGCCCGGAAATTGTTGGCACCTATACGTAGACGGCGCTTCCAATCAAAATGGAAGCAGAGCAGGGGTCATCTTATCCGAGCCAGGCACAACGGAAAAGATCAAACAATATTTGAGGTTCGAATTCAAGGCAACAAACAATCAAGCAGAGTACGAGGCCGTGATCGCTGGTTTGGATTTGACAAGAGAAATGATGGTGCGTAACGTCCATATTTTTTGTGACTCTCAGCTCATTGTCGAACAAATTTCTGGGGGGTACGGGACCCGATGTGGAATCTTAGAAAAATATCGGGAAATTGTCCAACAAATGAGACGAGAGTTTGATAATTGCGGCTTTACCAGAATCGGTAGGGAAGATAAGGAAAGAGCAGATTATCTGTGAAGGTTATCCTTGGAGGAAGAAATAGCTGACCCATCGATAATGGTGGAATATCGAGCCATTCCCGAAATTGAAAAAGAGGAAATCATGGACATCGATATACCGATCCAGACTCCATGTTGGACGGATGACATATGAGCATATATCGAAACCGGTGCTTTGCCAGCAAACCTAGACAAAGCCCATGCTCTCAAAAGCAAGCGGCCAAATATAATTTGAATGATGGAGTGCTTTACAGAAGATCTTTCACTAAGCCACTTCTCAGATGTGTCCGGAAAGAGGAAAGCAAAAAATTTCTGACAGAGCTGCATCGGGGAGCGTGTGGAGGACATCCTGCGAGCCTCTCCCTAGCACAGAAGATTATAACCGCAGGCTACTACTGGCCCACGATCATGCAAGACTCATAAAAACTTATCGGGGAATGCCCTGAATCTCAAATGAACGCGGTTGGTCCCTTGAAAAGGCTTTGGTTAAGTTTAGAGAGGGGGGGGGGGGGAGGGGTGAATAAACTTAACACTTAAAACTTTTGGAGTTAACAAACTCATCAAGTTCAGTAGCCTGCTGACTACTCAATAGTCTGCTGACAGCTCAGTAGTCTGCTGACTGTTGATTTTACTGAATTTATTGCAGCGGAATACATTCAAGTTAAGTCTTATTACTTGTTGTTAAAGTATGATACCAAGTATTAGATACTCAGTAGTGTAAGTGTGTGATTCAATTGCTAGTTTTAGCAGAAAATAAATGCAGAAAGTAAGTAGCCAGATTTTATAGTGGTTCCAGGTGGTGTAATCCTGTCTGTCCACTCTTCTCCTGTGATGTTGGAGGTAATTCACTAGAGATCTTTGAGTTTGCGGTTACAAAAATCCCTAAGTTGTCTGTCCTTCTACAATAACTATGGCTTCACAAACTGAACACTTGAAACAGGTAGGATTGCTGCTCCAAAGTATTCCACTGGTCCTTGAAAGGTAGGAATGCCTCTTTACTAGATCCACCACAACAACAGTCCTTGACACCAAAAGATGCTTCACTGTCTTCAACAGGTTTCTGATGACGGTCAAATTATACCCGTAAAAGTCATCAACGTTGACCTTAAATCGAGATTAATAATAATATTTTATATTAAATCACATGTTTATATTTATTATTTAATGTTATGTGATTTATAAGATATAATTTGGTATTTATCTGTTTTTATTTATATTTTGGTATTTATCCGTTTTTATTTAAATATGATTTACTATGGGATAAGTATCTATTTTGTAGATTAGGATAATTTTTGGAGGATAAATACAAATAGAAGAATTAAATCTCAAGATAAATCAAAAAAAATCCGGAGTGCATTGAAGATAAAGATCGGATAAGCACGAGAAGAGAAGTAAGGAAGAGTTGGCGCCAAAGAAGGGTGCGCATAAGGGAGGGGCGCATTTTGCCCTAGAGCTTCCGGATCGACTTGGAATTATCCTAATGCGTTTTCATACTTCTTTTGGATTTAGGAAAACTATTTCAGATTGGTTTAGGCTTATCCTATGCAAATTTTTACTCCTATACATTTGTACATACATTACACACGAAAAACACACAATACACACAATTCGTAATTAAATCTTCAGTTTTTCTTAGAGCAAGTTTTTTACAAGTTCTGCAGTTATGTAAGTTCCTGTATTTATTTGTTCTTTGTAATTAAGTCCCCCCAATTATTGTTTATTGTTTGAGGTTGTTCGTTCTTCAGCGAACGATGTAGATCTAAGGATACGATATGAGGCAGTGGGGATTCCTTGTCTATCAGGATCCACACGCCCAGATCTATCATCCGGTGACCTATAGATGACTTTCGTATGATCGATAACCGTGTTTTTAGTAGATCTATATAATTGCTTTACGAACCTCTATTTTATCCGTTACGTATGTAGAAACGCTAAGATTTAGGTTTTCGCCGCGTCGATCTAGTCACGTCTTTATGGTGTGATTGTCCACCCAGAATTTCTTATCTTAGTAGGTATGGCTACGGCTATGTTGCTCGTCTGTTTTAATAAGCGTATGATTAGGAAATACCAATATAGGGCTCCTAGGTCGGCTCATGAATTGATCTTCCGGGACTTTCAGCGAGATCTAGATCTGTTATGTATTAGGGAATTACGCACACCTAGTTATACGTAAATCGTAGATTAACATGAGACCGTGCAGGTAATTGTTAATGGGACAGAGACTGATGCGATCGCTTAGGAAGTACGCCTAATCACAGGAATGTTGCCTAGGTGAGGAATACGGTTAATATCGGCATCCATAGTTTTGTAAGCGTGCGAGTTATATGAGATGGAGGCCTAAAAAGAGAAGTCACGTAATGTAGCATAGTGATCTAGATGGCCTACCCGGAGCTAGATCTAGTTTAGGGGATGACTCCCGTAGCCAATATAAAAGAAACACGGATCGGATTAATATTTGTCGAGTCTAGCTTAATTATATAGAATCTCTAGATCTAAACGATAACATAATAATTGGGGAGGTTGATTACATGTCTTTATTTGTGTTGTGTCGAGTCGTGTCGTTTATCTTTTCTTGTCTTTTGTTGGTCGTAGACCGCCTTTGTGTCCTTGACATGAATGATTAATTGTTTGTATATAAAAGATCCACAATTGGTTCCCTGTGGGATCGACCTTGATTCGCTATAGCTATACTACGATGGACCTAGTCCTCTTGCTAGTATTGGTTTATGGTGGTCAAGTATTTTATTATCACTTGATCTACGTCATCAAGTTTTTGGCGCCGTTGCCGGGGAACCAACGGTCAATTTTATATATAAATAATTATTTTATTCATGTCAAGTTTTCTGTTTTAGAGTCTGTTTTTACATTTTTGAGTCCCTCTGGTTGTCTGCTCTATGTAAACCAGAGGTCATACAGAAATACAGAACCAGGCTCGCTGTCTGCTCTGGTTGTCCCTCCGGTTTTTGACACTACAAGAAAAAGGGACTTCAATGACGGGAATTTAATGACGGGTCGAAATTACGTCATTAAATGGTACTTATAATGACGGGACCTAAATTGTTTTGTTGTGTGATGACCAAATATCAATTCCCGTCATTAGTGATCGTGTTTCCCATCATTATCTGTCCAATAAAATTATTCCCATCATTATTTACATAATTCTTAAATAAAAATAATCAGATCCACCCCATTATCACTTTTTTTTGAAAAATCATTATCATCTTTATCCTATATTCCTATCCATTCATTCCTAAAAAAACTATTACATTTCTCGTTCCCTCCCTCAGCCTCCACGCCGATAACCTAAACCCAATTCTCTGCCCATCGCCGCCGCTTTGTTCTTCATTACCACCGCCGCTTTGTTCTTCACTACTGCCGCTGCTGCTACTACTTATGTCTTGAACCTTGAACATTCGATACACGCTTACAACCAAAACCCTTTGTTCAATACTCTTCATCGCCGCTCTGTTCTTCTCTTCTCCGCCACTCTGTAATTTGTATCTGCCGAATTAACAGAGTCAACAAAGGAAAGGTGTGATGTTCTCTTTGTGCCCTGCAGCGTGAAGAATATTAAGGTGGATGTTAAGAAGCAACGAAGGTGAGTGAGATTACGGGTCAAGATCGAATCAGGTCGTTGAGAAGCCAGTGGGGCGATTGAGTTAAACCTAAGCTGGTTGATGTGTAGGCTAAGCATTTTGACAGCATCACTTGTTTTCAGGTAGAAATTTCGAACTCTTGCTACTTTTACCTTTTAATTACAACAAGGTACGAAATTCATGAGTTCTTGCCAATTGTTACCTATTAATTTGATACTTTTACTTGAAGAGATAGCAAAGATTGAGAGGTACTACATAGAACAGTAATATTCATTTGGCCTTAGGAAATGGACAAAGAGGAGCACAATGTATACAGAGAAGAGAACCCGGACGACGGCGAAATTGAAGTAGATGTGGAAACTCATCAGGCCAAAGATGACATGTATGGTGCCAATCATGAAGCTGTTAAGGTGTTGTAAAACTTTAAGTAAATGCAGTGTTTTACATATCCTGTGTGGGACTTGTGCATTAGTGATTACTAATAATCATTTTTATCTTAGATGCCACTTGAATAACCATACAACAGACAGTAATTATTTGTGAAGATCCTAATAATTTAAACAGGAATTGTGCACAAGATAAAAAGTCTCCAATGGCTTGTGCATTGTTTAAATTATTTGTGAAGTTCCTAAGAAATTGCATTCCATTATACGTGGATTGTTTTTCATTGATCTTATATGAAGGTCACTAGCAATCTGAAACTTGAGTAATTTTACATCCCTGTTTATTGCTTGTCTATTTGTATGGTTTGATACTTGCTCTGTTATCCAATATTTTTATTTAGTTTTGTAAAGTCTATCTTAAGTTTTAAGATGAGAGTAAGTGAAGTCTGTCCTGATGATTTCTGATTTGTTCTTGTTGTAAACTCTATGTTTTGCCTACTATAAGTTTATGTCCAAGTCTCAATTGCACTATTTCTGTCTGTATGCCATATATCTGGATTGACCGAGTTTTTTTACAATCCGCTATAGGTTCCATTTAATTCAGTATAAGTTTATGTTTCATCTGGCATAATATGAATAAGCCCTGGTTTTGTATGCTTTATGTCTGCTCTTTTACTTGTCATAAACTTATTGACTGTTATGTCTAGTTCTTGCAGTCTGTTGTACAAGTGTTATAAGACCTGTCTATACTTGATTTTTTTTGTTTTGCTATTTCTAGTTCTGAGTATTTTGTTTCTAAGTATCACAACATAGTTTGATCAAGTTTTTCTTCAGTCCTGGTAGTTTGTGTTTTGAGTCATGGGTGTGATCTCCTTGGTTTTAATTCCAGAACTTACAGATTATTGATATATATGATATTTTTTGATAAAGTTTCCGTTAAGTTGATGGTGAAAATACTAGTTGTATACTATTGTTTCTGCTATGGTGTTCTAATAGTTTTTTCCACCCTTTGCTAATGCATGTGCTTATCCAGCATGCATATGTATGTACTAATCCCCAGTCTTTTGCTATACACTGGTTGACATTTATTGCTGATGTGCGACAGATTCGACCTGATAGACAAACTTTGTATTGGAGTGCCACATGGCCAAAGGAAGTCGAGGCTTTAGCGAGACAGTTTTTGCGTAACCCTTACAAGGTTCCTACTTTCTCTGTATCTACTTTTATGTTTTAGTTTTCATTTTCAGTAGATCCTTCAGAGTTCAGATTGTCCAAAAGTATACTTAAACATCACTTTCTTCTTGCTCTCCTCGTCTAACTCAGATTGTTCAATGATTTGCTTGATCTCCTTGATTTGAGGTTTCATCTCATAGATTTCAGAAACATATGACTACCTTCAATTGGCCGTAATTCTCAGCTCTTCCAAGGACTACATATAGACATGATAGCTTTCGTGCCCTGGGATGTGCTTTGTA
The DNA here is from genome assembly GCA_024500145.1 of Gentiana dahurica var. dahurica. NCBI lineage: Eukaryota > Viridiplantae > Streptophyta > Magnoliopsida > Gentianales > Gentianaceae > Gentiana > Gentiana dahurica. Next base: position 86,203,137 of record CM044898.1, on the reverse strand, counting down.
ATTAAGGGGGATTGTGCTTATAAAGCCCAAAGTCTCACTTTATAAACCATCAAACTGACTTTACCTTGAAGTATCAGTTGTGGTCTTGTGGACGAACACCTTAGACACGTCCAGGAGAAAATCTCACGGTGTATTTTTCCAGATGAATAGATGATATAGTGAGTGTCAGTGAGACAAGGGAATAAGTGCTGAATTTAATTTCAGTGATATACATAAGAGGTGAAATGTTTCAAATTGAGTATAATGAAAATGTTACACTTGGTTTGCTTGGGGTCACCATTAATGGCAGAAGGGGTGGAGCCACCGCTTACTTCTAGAACGTTCGCTTCAGTGCTGGAAGTAGAATTACCACCAGTTTCGGGTTTCGGAAGCTTATCATCATGTCGCGGTGAGCTTGCCTTCTTTATCAAAAAAAATCAGAACTACAGGTTCTTGCTAAACCCTTAGACAACGCCTTAACAACGAGATTTCCATATTATCGTCCAAAAATCGATGACATCAAAAAGTTCTTTGTAAAGCTTGAACTAAAACTGAATGTAAATTGGAATTGCTTGATAATCGTCATGTTCTGCATTAACATGTACACTTATCAAGTTTTTCCTAATCTATCTGTTTATCTCAGTTTTTCCTAAGTTATAATCTGATTTCGTATAACTTATTTTTTATGTGTCATGTGTCTGCCCAAGTTAGTCTTGTTAGCTTGGTTCTGTTTGATGAAGACTTCTCCGATTTTTTTGTCATCCTGCTATGTGTTAATCGCACAGTATGATAGCCTATCTATAATTCTTTCTTTGATTCTATGTTGGTTCTGGTTCAGTTTCTTAGGCTATGCCAGTTTGATTTGTTTTGTAGTCAATTTGCATCTAGTTCATGTCCTTGCTTTATGTCTGTTTTGATAATCAGAATGCGTGCTTACAACCTTTTTATCGTCTTTGATTCAGTCTACTTGTTCGAAACTAAGGCTAGTGGTCTGTATATTTCTTATTCAAATATCAAATAAACTAATATATTAATTCCATGATTTAAAGTATTTTGTAATAGTTATTTCCTCTTTGTTTTGTAGGCATATTTAGAGAATTTCCAAATTCATTGTTGGATTGTCGTCCATCAGAACATGTGATGCAAGAACAATCAAATGGAGAGTATATTCAGCTTGTGAGACTTCTTCCTCTTATAGAAGCATGTCTATTGGACTGGTCAATCGATTTGAATGCTAAACTGGTTGTTGCTGCCATTATATACTTTAATGTTTAGCATTCAAAGCATGTTTCAATTCTTTCAGGAGCTCATCCTCGCTTTTATGAATAACATCTATGAGACATTAATTAGTTTCCAATAGATTACCTTTTCTTGAGCATTAGTTTGATCATGTATCGTCAAATGTCATGGCTGTTATGTCCAATCTGATAATAAATTTCCGGGGCCAAAAACACTCTATTGTGTCCTCTGTTTGACTAAGCCTTTGTGTATCTACCTTGTGTCCTATGTTTGACTGTATATCTAACTTACAGTACTATATATATATACACAATAAATATCTTAACACCCGGTCATTATATGTCTTTTGGTGATATTGGTCATAGCAAATTTATGAGTGGGTTTCCACTTATTAATGACGGTAATATCCATCATTAACGGGTAGAAACTAATATTCAACTTTAATTCTAATGAGAGGCAAATCGTATAATAATGAGGAAATTACTCGTCACTAGAAATATTTTTAATGAGAGTCTAATCACGTCATTAAATCCTTGATGTTTTTAATGACGGGGCGGGTTTCTCGTCATTGAATGCTTTAACTAGAAGGGCAACTATGAGGGGGGAATGAGGGGGATTTCTCATCATTAAAAGTCTTCAATGACGAGAAAATGACATATAATGACGGGAATTCCCGTCATTAAAACCTGTTTTTCTTGTAGTGTGAGCCTGGTTCTGTTTTCTGGGACTTCGCGTGTCTGTTTATCTCCGTATGTTTAATCCGTAGGTCTGATAGCAGCATGGGAAACCATGTTAAAATCAGTCTACGGTCTGTTTTGTTTTTCTTCTGTTTGCAGATACCAGGGAAACAATAATCTGAGTCAGTAAATTTTCGCGGGCGCTGAGAAAATAACCCAGCAACATGTGAAGCTACGAATCTACGATGGGAAAAGTGATGAAAGCAACACCTTTGAAGCACCAATATGGCTCCGAGAAAATAAATATTAAAAGGTTCGAATTATTCGTGGTACAATGTAGAAGGCAAGGTACTACCTTTTTTCTTATGTTTTACTATCGTTTGTTTGTTTGAACATAAGTAAGTCTTTACATGAACCTGAATATGAATCTTAGCCCGGAGTTGGTTTGTAAGATTAATTTTATTAGTGTCGAAGGTTCTGCCCCAAATCTGTCTCATCTAGAGGGTGTAAGGAATCATGTAGTAGTTGAAGGAAGCAGTGAATAAAGAGTTCCTCGTAATTCTGTCAAATCTCATTGTCCTATGCATGATATTGCTTCTACTGGCCATGGGAGCAACACTTTGTGTAGTTTTAAGCATTCACAATCTAAAGAAGACGTTCAGTTTTGAGAGAGCATAATGAAGCAACATTATAGAGGATACGATTAAAATGGGTCCCTAGGACTAAATCTTCTTAGAATTCACTAGTTCCTAAAACGAGAGCCGAGGTAAGAGCTTAGTATAAATGGTATGGATAAATGTCGTTTCCTAGGTCTCACAACCAAGGGAAGGATATTAATCCGCAAAGCAACGAGCCCACCTCATATAGTGCTCAAGGGGTCAAAATCTGGCGATCCAAGAAGGATAACTGACAAGGATAATTTTTGGAAAGTCGAGCTGAGGACTTTAAACTCAGAACTACTTCTTTAAAACCCTTAGGATTTCTTTTTAGGATTTTAGGTTTTGTTTTCTTTGAGTCAAATAAGAGTAACGTGACATATGTTGAGGTTTTTTATTTTGCCGTGTTCCGATGGCCGTTAGGCTAAGGATGTGCAAAACTTTTTTACTCAATATAGGCCACGTGAAATAGAGTTCCGTAGGAGAGTCGAAATGTTGCTAAAGAAAAGGAAATTTAGCAATCAACCTTAATATGGAAGCATTAAGAGAGCTTGAGAATTATTGCAAATGTAACAGAGAATGATTGGTGCGAACAAGAACACTTTTTGGTCAACTTCCAAAACTTTTTGGAATGGCGATCCGAGTGAAAATCCAAAGTTGTGTGCAATTCGTTCTGCAAGTATCCTTATCCTTTCCTTTGTACCTTTTCACCCTTCAACCTTTCTATTCTCGCACCAATCTACCTCACAATTCACATTTCTAACCATTCTTTCATCCCCTCTCTTTCCATCTATTTCACTCTCCCACCCTAACCCTTAACCAATACCCACCCTTTATCTTTTACATACTACCCTTCTGTTGCGGAGTTAAAACATTGCTAAGCTTTAATGATTATCTTTTCTCATTTGGTTTCCATGATCCTGGCTGGGGTAAGTGTAGCTCTGACCCTAGCTAGATTTTGAAAGTTTTTGGTTCGATCAAAATACAACTTATCTTTCTACCGGAAGTTTTAAATTTCACAGTTTTAGGCCCCTTCCGGCATATAGATGATGAGTTTTGTTCTATGATATCACACCGATCCGACCTTGTTGATGACGGTGATGACTTTTATGTGATACATTGGGTTATTAGTAATTTTGAGGAAAAGCTACATCTCCATAAGTTGTTGATATTCATTCAAAACGTGAAGCGTCTGCGCTAAGTATCTGATTTTATCCTTAGCCGATAGGTCACATTCAATCTGTTATACCTTACCAAGTTTCTCTTTTATGCTGGATTAAATACCTTATCAATCCGGTAAACCTCGTGTTTTCACACATGGGGTAATGCTTTTTGATCTTTATCTTCTCCACCCGGTTTTACTCATATTTTTGCGGTGGAGGATATAGATGAAGACTGCCATCTTTAGTTGCTTGCTTATTTTTTCTTTCTATTTAGTATATTTTCCTTTGTATCGAGTCTGTTGTCAGTTTTCTAAATCATAATGTTGTACTCAAAACAAGTCGGGTTTAATAATTCCAATGTTTCACAAATGTAATCGTTTTAAGGACTTAAAAATGTTTGAGGTTTCATGTATTCCTTTTACTACCCCTTTGTTTCGATTATTATTTTTTATGAGCTAACGCTGTAACGAGTTTCGAGCTTTGTTGAAGACTTATTTTGCAGCGATAGAACTTCGTGTTCGATCTCTGGTTTGCTTATATTCATAGTGGTCCCTCAACGTGCTTGGACTACTCCGATATTCTGCTTCTTGCTTGAGAGCCGTTTCCAGAGCTAAGTTTTTTTCTTAAATTCTCATTTTTCTTTGTCATTGGGGACAATGACATGTTTAAGTGGGGGGTAGGAGACTTTGCTATGATGTACTATAATTAAAAATAAAACGGTGAAAAATTGAAAAAAATTGAATAAATGCCATATTATTTATCTCGTACCCTTAGAATTGTGAGTTCCTAGCTAAGAATTGATAGGAAAGGAACCAAGTTGCATGAGTATGTGATCATTTTATACTTATGTGAATGTAAATTTAAGGATATTCATGCCGATTGTTGCAAGTAGTTATTTATTCTTCGATTACTCAATCTTTGAATCGAGTTTTACCGCGCAAATTACAATAACTGAAGAATTATGTGTACATTGCATAGATGATTGGTTATGTAGACTTAGTGTCGATATTTATCTGCTGATGTATTCCTATCTTCTGGCCATCAAAGCGGAGTAATAAGCTTGAGAATAATCTGTGTTTTGACAAAGCGTTAAACACTGGGCTTGTAGTAACATTACCAAAGTATCCTCGCGCTTGTGGTAATATTCATGTTATTGACCAATCCGTGAAAGGGGATTCTTGCAATGCATAATTTACTTTTAAAGCAAGTTTCTTTCTTGAGATGTGTTAGTGCTTGAAAATATGAAAATGTGAGAAAATTCAACTTTTAAGAGGCTTCGAGTATTTTTCTCGGGGTCCAAGTCCAAAAACCTTCTGGATAACGCTCTTGCTCATTGCACCATGTCTTTACCCATTGCGAGGCTTAAGAAGTGGGAATGCTGATGTTGGTAGGTTGAGACTGCGAAGTTAGCATAAACTTTAATCTTGCCACGAATAGATAAAATCAAATGCACATGCACACATCACTTCGATTCATAACGAGTAGTGAATAATGGATACCTTATGAGCTTGAATGGTATGGGTTGACTCGAGTTTCTTGAATAAGTATGATTTGACCACGGGAAATGTTGTCTCGGGGAATGACTTATTGATGCTTTGTTCGGGACGATCAAAGTCTAAGTGGGGGGTAGTTGATGATGGTCAAATTATACCCGTAAAAGTCATCAACGTTGACCTTAAATCGAGATTAATAATATACATTTTATATTTAATCACATGTTTATATTTATTATTTAATGTTATGTGATTTATAAGATATAATTTGGTATTTATTTGTTTTTATTTATATTTTGGTATTTATCCGTTTTTATTTAAATATGATTTACTATGGGATAAATATCTATTTTGTAGATTGGGATAATTTTTGGAGGATAAATACAAATGGAAGAATTAAATCTCAAGATAAATCAAAGAAAATCCGGAGTGCATTGAAGATAAAGATCGGATAAGCACGAGAAGAGGAGTAAGGAAGAGTTGGCGCCAAATAAGGGGGCGCTTAAGGGAGGGGCGCATTTTGCCCTAGAGCTTCCGGATCGACTTGGAATTATCCTAACGCGTTTTCATACTTCTTTTGGATTTAGGAAAACTATTTCAGATTGGTTAGGCTTATCCTATGCAAATTTTTACTCCTATATATTTGTACATACATTACACACGAAAAACACACAATACACACAATTCGTAATTAAATCTTCAGTTTTTCTTAGAGCAAGTTTTTTACAAGTTCTGCAGTTATGTAAGTTCCTGTATTTATTTGTTATTTGTTCTTTGTAATTAAGTCCCCCCAATTATTGTTTATTGTTTGAGGTTGTTTGTTCTTCACCGAACGATGTAGATCTAAGGATATGATATGAGGCAGTGGGGATTCCTTGTCTACAAGGATCCACACGCCCAGATCTGTCATCCGGTGACCTATAGATGACTTTGGTATGATCGACAACCGTGTTTTTAGTAGATCTATATAATTGCTTTACAACCCTCTATTTTATCCGTTACATATGTAGAAACGCTAAGATTTAGGTTTTCGCCGCGTTGATCTAGCCACGTCTTTATGGTGTGATTGTCCACCCAGAATTTCTTATCTTAGTAGGTATGGCTACGGCTGCGTTGCTCGTCTGTTTTAATTAGCGTATGATTAGGTAATACCAATATAGGGCTCATAGGTCGGCTATTGAATTGATCTTCCGGCACTTTCAGCGAGATCTAGATCTGTTCTGTATTAGGGAATTGTGAACACCTAGTTATACGTAAATCGTAGATTAACATGAGACCGTGAAGGTAATTGTTAATGGGACAGAGACTGATGCGATCGCTTAGGAAGTACGCCTAATCACAGGAATGTTGCCTAGGTGAGGAATACGGTTAATATCAGCATCCCTAGTTTTGTAAGCGTGCGAGTTATATGAGATGGAGGCCTAAAAAGCGAAGTCACGTAATGTAGCATAGTGATCTAGATGGCCTACCCGGAGCTAAATCTAGTTTAGGGGATGACTCCCGTAGACAATATAAAAGAAATACGGATCGGATTAATAGTTGTCGAGTCTAGCTTAATTATATAGAATCTCTAGATCCAAACGATAACATAATAATTGGGGAGGTTAATTACGTGTATTTATTTATGTTGTGTCTAGTCGTGTCGTTTATCTTTTCTTGTCTTTTGTTGGTCATAGACCGCCTTTGTGTCCTTGACTTGAATGATTAATTGTTTGTATATAAAAGATCCACAATTAATTCCCTGTGGGATCGACCTTGATTCGCTATAGCTATACTACGATGGACCTAGTCCTCTTGCTAGTATTGGTTTATGGTGGTCAAGTATTTTATTATCACTTGATCTACGTCATCAGTTTCTTGTAAAAGAAAGTTTGAATCAAGTAAGTGATTCAGCTTTCAGCAGCTTGATCAGGATAAAATGATCAGCAACTTGGAATCTTCAAGTGTGTGAACTTGATGTAACTTGACAGAAGGTTACACTTGAAGAATATACTGGATCACTAGCTTTAAGCTCAGTAATATCAGCAGGGTGATTTGTTGATAAGAATCGATAGCTCAAGATTGATTGTTGTTTTTTTTCTTCAATTTTCATCACTTGTATCTAAATCAGAAGTCCTCTATTTATAGTAGAGAATTCTGTGACTTATGTTTGAAATACAAATATTGCCGTTTCAGATTTGTCCCCATCTTGACTTGCTTTCTGTCCCTGTACATAGTACTGACACTGTCAGTCTTATTTTTGTTAGTTTTCAGACTGTCCACCCTTTGACTTGTATCCATTGGATAAAGCTCTGAATCTTTCCAACGTCCCATTAATCTCGACCATTGATTTTTTTTTTGACAAAATCAAGACTTGTTATCTATCCTTATCCTTGTAATCTTCCAGTGTAACCTTTGATTAAATCGAAAAATATATTCAGCAGGTTTCTGTGTATGTAAATCTACTGAAATACTTATCAGTCACCTGTCTGAAGTTTGCTGTGGTTATTAAACATTTCAGCTGACTATCTTTTATCTAACTTTTAGTTGTGAAGTTAGATTACACCAATTTGAACATAACTAAATTTCAATCACCACTTAACTTATGGAACTTAGACCTTGTACACACATACTTCCCTAAATTCCGATTCCATATCCTTGACTTTAAATACTATGTTTGATCCCTTAGCCTTCAATAACTGAGTTTGAACCCTTAGCCTTCAGTCTTCAATAGGTCCCTAAACTACTCTATTGACTCACGTACCTTACTGACCTAGACAGGTCTGCTAATGAAAGTCAGTGACCTTGATGAAAGTCAGCTGACCTTGTACAATGCTTGTTTGATCAAACCTATACAAAGAACAACTCAAATAAGCCTATATATTTGATCTAGACATATTTTTGCCTTTTCACTATAACAGCTAGTCTGGCACTTATCACTAAAACATAAAATATGTCCAACAATTTCCCCCTTTTTGATGATGATGCCAATAACCTCCTTACAAAAAAGCAAAAAGGATAAAAACAAAAACAGTACAAATTCAGTCATTTCTCATTATAATCAAATTTCTTCCACATTATTACAAACTAGCTTCAGCAAAAGATAAAGAAATATGAAAGTCTGCTGATCTAGTTCCTCATTTCTCTCTCTTGTCTCTCTCTTTCTTGTTGCTCTTGATACTCTCTTATCTCCCTGACCATGTCTCTTATCCATTGATTTTCAACAAGGGAAAAATCAATAGGAGGATTTACTTCCTTCCATCATTTCCATGCCTCAGGTAGAGTTAGATTGATTTGGTGTACTCTGAATCCTAGACGCATTTACAATTATTTGAACTCTTCTAGTGACTCTTTTGCTGATGTAGTTGGTAGACTTCTTCCACCTTTTCCACCTCTACCACCTCTGTGTAGCTCTTAAAGCTTTAACTCTAGCTTCCTAGAACTTAAGTCCCAAAAAGGAATTTAGCCCTTCAATGAAACCCTTGTCATGGTAAGCTCTCCTCTTATTGTAGTTTGCTTCTTATATTCTTTGAAGAGGTCATCAGTCAGGTGAAGTCTGCCAGGTGCAGGTTCTCTGAATGCATTTGTATCAGCCTCCCATTTCTTTTGAGCAAAAATCCTTGCAGCCTCTTTTGCTACTGCTGTTTGGCTCTCTTCCCCATTATTGACATCATCAACAAAACGGGAAAGCAGGCCATGAACACTCTCCTGTGTGATCACCAAATTTGCAAGTTGACCTTCCATAATTTATGTTCTTATATCAACTGCTGTGATCCTTCCTTCTAGTGGTTGCTACAGTAAATTGATCCTCTCAGTGACTTTAGGATCCAATGCAGCATGTTGAAGTGTTTCAGGAGGGTCAGCCACAGCAGGCTTGTGTGCTTCAGCAAGGTTGTCAAGTTTCTTGTGAATGGAGGTAAACTACTCATTTAGGAGCTTTTATTTGAGTGTATTGCATTGTTTTATACCTCTCACATCTTTGGTTAGATCAGCAAGAGAAAACTGAGTGGATGTGATGTTTGAATCAACTGTTTCAGTAGTCCTCCCTCTATTTTCAACCAAGTTCATTAAATCTTCAAATCTTTGCTCTTGTCTATTAAGTTGAGTTCTTAGCCGTGTAATGTCATTTCCGACTGCCCTAAAATCATCCAGAACATGTGCTGGTACTGCACCAGCCATACCTCCTGCCATATGTCCAGCAGCATCATCAGCAGGCTCTTTAACATTGTATGGTGCCCTCTGTCTGCTGTCAACCATAGCTCTTGTCCTGTCCCATCCAGCAGGTTCAGGAACCTCTTCAATCACATCACCAAATGTTTCCTAAAAAATGGGATCTTGTGTAGGTTGAGGTTCCAAGATAGGTTCTTCTTCAAATACAGGTACATGTGCCTGTTGAGGTTCAGCATCAACAAGTTCTTCCTCAGGCACTTGGAACTCCTCATCACTAAAATCATAGTCCAGCAGCTGTTCATCCTCACCAATAGCAGCCTGCTGACTATCCTTTCCTCCAGTAGCCTTTACTACAGTAGGCTCTACTACAATAGCCTATTCTTCAACAATTGCAGGGGATTCCTCCAATCCCATTGTAAGTTCCAACCTTTGTCAAGGTGATGTCTGATCCTCAGCAACCTGTACCTCCAGTTCCGACCTTTGTTCAGATGCTATTTGTTCCTCAGCAACCTGAACCTCCTCAACATGTGTGGGTGATCCTTCCAACCACATCACCAAATCCAATCTCTGTCCAATCACTGTTTGTTCCTCAGTGAGCAGGACCCTCTCTTCCACAAAAATAAAAGGAAAAATAGCCATATTTTCCTCTAGCACTCCTCTGTCATTAGCAACCTTCTGAAGAATATCAGTAGCTTGAGATAAGGCATCCTGATTGTCAAACCACTCTTGATACTGAGCTGAATCCTCAGAACTGATGTCAGGCTCACTGTGTGCTATTACCATCTCCTCATCAAAATTTTCAGTCTGCTTGTTGTCAGGATGTTCATCAGATTGCTCAACAAAGAAAGTATCAGACATACTGACCAGCCTATTATCTCCAAAATTTATCCCATCATTGATTAGAGCCTCCAAATCATCTATAGTTACATCTTCCAGAACATCATCCATATGATCAGTTTGTTGGCCCTCATCAGACTTGCTAGCACCAGTAGACTGTTCTACTTCTGGTATAGTAGACAATGCAGCTCTACTGGCTTCTCCTTGATATGTAGGATGATCATCATCAGAGTCAGATGATGATGAATCATCAATATCTGGTGCATCCCTAGGCTCTTTAAACATGATACTTCTTTCTCCATTTTCTTCTTCAATGATTTCCATCCACCTCATTTCCAGCAAAGAAGTATAAACCAAGTCAAGTAGATTTTCAACTTCTAACTTTTCGGAAGCCCATTCCTCAAAATCTGCCATTGGCTCAGCAACTGGTTTTTGTCTTTTATAGTAGCCAAACTTCCATTGAAAGTAATCAACAACCAGCTTAAGTTTAGGATCAATATACCCTTCCTTATTTTTCTTCTCTTTCCTATTAAATGACATTGATGGCTTTCCAGTGGCTGTTTGTTCAGCTTGTTGTCCTCTAAAGGACTCAACAAGCAGATTCAGTGATTCCTCAGCAGATGCCATCAGGTCAGTAGGCTCCTCAGATAGTAAATTTTTCCATACTACCTCAATCTGCTCAACACTAGGTTCCCCTTAACTTACATGCTCATCAGCAGGGTTAGCAACATATTGCTCTTCCCCCTGAATTATTACAGAAATGGCAGGGTCTTGTACAGTTGTATCAATTTCCACAGCAGGTGCAGATTCAGTAGTCTGCTGTGGTTCTTCAGTAAGTTGCTCAACAGCAACCTCTCCAGCCTCAGTAGGCTCAACAGCTTTTATAGGTGCAGATTCAATAACTTCCACAACAGGTTCTGGTTCAGCAGGTTTATATGGTGCTTCACCCTGTTGTTCAGTTGCAACCGCAGTAGTTTCCACAGTAGGGTCTGGAATTGTTTCCTCAATGTGTTGCTCAACAACAATACCAGCATCAGCAATAGGCTCCACAGCCACTTCTTCTATTTCCTTTTGCTCCTCCAGGATCCATAACACTTTACATTTTCCATGTTTCTTCTTTTTCGCAATTTCCTTCATTCTCTTTGAAGCTCGTTCAGCTTCAATTTTAGCAACTTTCCTTTTTCTTTTATATTCCTTTTGTTGCTCTTTCAAAATCTCACCAGCAGACTTTTTCTTTACAACCTCAGTAGGGTCAGTAACTTCAATTTCAACTGGACCCTCAGTAGACTCAGCAGTCCCTACTCTTTGCAATCTTGTTTTCTTTGGTTTAAGCATCTCAGTGATCTTTCTAGTATCAACAACCTTTCTCTTCTCAGCAGCCTTCTTAGGTGCCTCCAATTTAGCAACTAGTTCAATCTGCTCACCACCAGCATCATCATCTCTATCATTGTCACTCTCTGTTTCCTCATCATCTACATCTTCATCATCATCCAATCCAGGAATGAGATAGCTGATCTCCTTCTTATATCTGGATTTGTTGATCTTTTCTGGTGCAACATCAGCAAACCTCAGATGTGTCAGTAGGGCTTACACCATGAATCCCAAAGGCATTGTCTTGGACTTTCTTGTCCCATCTCTGTCCTCAGTTACTACTTTCTTCATGTATTGGACAAAGAATCTAGCCCAATCAAACTTCATACTCTTGCAGATGATGATCAACAGATCAATCTTGGGTCCTGACAAAGTGTCAAGACTTCCACTGAATCCCAAAATGTTCTTGGCTATAATCTTGCTCAGCAGATTATACTCCATCACGATATACTTCACATTGATGCTTAGTGACGATTTGATAGCATTGTTGGTCTTTATTTTGTCAACAAAATATATTCTTGACAATCCCATTGCTTCAGGATTGGTTGGAGCATTATGTCCAGGTCCAAACCCGAACACTTCCCTCAGCAGGTTTGAGGAAATTTCAATCTCCTGGCCATTAACTGTGGTAGTAAATGCCTCTATATTATCTCTTATCACAATGTTTCTCCAAAAATTTGCAACATTCGTGTAGGAGATGCTTTCCAATCTGAGATTTAGAACATCCTCCAGTCCTTCGTATCTTCTGATTCTTTTACCAGTATTGATGGCCAACTCAGTCTTGTAAGCATCAACAATGAACCCTAAAACACCTTGGCTCGTTCCAATATGAACATCATCCTTATCCGCCATTAGAGATGTAAAGGATGAAAAAGAAAGCTTTCAAATATGTGTTCACACAGTGTATCTTTAAAGAAAATCAATCTGAAAGTTGTAAGTAATGTATCTGTGTATATATCTGTATATATAGAGAAATTAGTGGGTGATAACTGTCAGATAAAGTGTTGTACGTGCACTGTAGTATTAACCACAATTATAGTTGGAATAAATGTGATATTGCCACGTGTCCCACTAATTGATTCCATGAGAGTTGTAACCGTTGGATATTTGTAACTGCGGTTATAAAGGATAAGAATAATATCCAATTACTGTTGACTTCATTTAATTTTGACTGTCTTGTAACGTATAACTCAGAGGCCTTGAGTTTCATTACACTTGGATCAGCAGCCTACTGGCACGGTAACTCTGCTGACTTTCTAGTATCCTTGTTTTGCCCAACTGATAATACAAGATAAGTTTAATACCAATGACTGATCTGTCAAGTGAGCTCACCCAACATGACAAAGACCAATCCCCTTGTAAACTTCATTTGCTCAATTGTGCAAACACATATAAGTACATGGAATTGTTGATACCAATGACTAGTCTGCTTAGTGAGTTCACCCAACATAGCAAAGACTAATCCCCTTGGTGATTTCCAGTACACTGCTGATTATTGTACATCAGTCAACTTTTATGATTCAAAGTTCAGTCCTTAACTTAGCAAATCTTTGACTATCCAATGGTTTAGTAAAAATATCTGCAAGTTGATCTTCAGTAGGGATGTAAAGAACCACCACATCTTTGTTTTCAACATGATCTCTTATAAAGTGATGTCTCACATCTATATGCTTGGTTCTTGAGTGCAAAACAGGATTTTCTGTGATTGCAATTGCACTTGTGTTGTCACACATTATAGGAATTTCTTTTTCTTCAATTCCATAATCCCTTAATTATTGTCTTAACCATAGTATTTGTGCACAGCAACTTCCAGCATCTATATTTCGACTTCAACAGTGGAAGTTGATATAGAATTATGTTTTTTGCTAGACCAGGAAACCAGTCTATTTCCCATGAACTGACAGGTTCTTGTAGTGCTTTTTCTATCAATCTTGCAACCTACATAATCAGAATCTGAGTAGGATATAACCTTGAAGCTTCCATCTTTTGAATACCATATCCCTACTTCTAAAGTCTCTTTTAGTTACTTGAGAATCCTTTTTACTGCAGCTAAATGAATTTCTTTAGGTTTAGATTGAAATGTTGCACAAACACCTATAGCAAAGGATATATCAGGTCTGCTGGCAGTGAGGTACACCAGACTGCCTATCATCCTTTTGTATAAATTTTGATCAACATCTTTGCCTTCTTTGTCTTCATCCAATCTGATGTTTGTACTCATAGGAGTTGATACCTTGGTGCTGTTTTCCATGACAAATTTCTTCAGTAGCTCCTTGGTATACTTAGTTTGATGAATAAAGATTCCATCTTTCATTTGTTTGACTTGTAATCCCAAAAAGTAGTTCATCTCTCCCATCATACTCATCTGAAACTTGCTTTTCATGAGATTAGCAAACTTTTCAATCGCAATTCATTTTCAGAACCAAAGATTATGTCATCTACATAAATCTGTACCATCAGGGTGCTGTCTCCTTCATTGATTCTGAAAAGAGTCTTGTCAATGGTTCCTTTGGTAAAACCATTGTCCACCAGGAATTGAGATAGGGTCTCATATCATTCTCTTGGTGCTTGTTTCAACCCATAAAGTACCTTGTTAAGTCTGTACACTTTATCTTCTTGATCTTTAACTTCAAAACCAGGAGGTTGTTGAACATAAACCTCTTCTTCTAGAATGCCATTCAAAAATTCACTTTTGACATCCATCTGGTATACTTTGAGGTTTTTGTAAGCAACATATGCCAAGAATAATCTTATAGCTTCCAATCTTGCAACTGGGGCATATGTCTCATCAAAATCTATTCCTTCTGCTTGAGAATAGCCTTTTTCTACTAATATGGCTTTATTCCTCACAATGGTAACGGATTCATCGAATTTGTTTCTATATACCCATTTTGTTCCAATTATATTTTCATGAGTAGGCCTTTCCACTAGTGTCCAAACTTGATTTCTTTCAATTCATTCAATTCCTCTTGCATAGCAATTATCCAATATGGATCTGATATTGCTTCTTCAACAACTTTGGGTTCCATTTGAGATTAAAAAAACAAGTAAACATTCCTTCCAATTGTTTTTCTAGTCCTTACACCTTGCTGTATATTGCCAATAACTTGCTCAACAGGGTGATCCCTTAACCATTATGGATTTTGGTTAGTTTGGTTCTCGTGAACATCATCTTTAGTAGTGTCTGTGTTGGACTTATTTCTATGTTTTGATGATGAGTGCCATACTAGTTGTTATAGTGCAAAGGCAAAAAGTTGTCTAGATCAAATGTATAGGTTTATTAGAGTTTGATTCATAAATAGGTTTGATCAAACAAGCACTGTAAAGGGCTGCTGGTTGATATCAGCAGACCAGTCTAGGTCAGTAGGGTAGATAGGTCAGTAGACTAGTCAGGAACCTGCTGAAGACTAAAGACTGAAGGCTGAGGGTTCAAACTCAGTAGATGAAGGCTAAGG